>JANCIK010000007.1:1200000-2400000 GCA_028532985.1 Stropharia rugosoannulata
AGCAAAGACATAGCAAACAAAGAACAAAGCACAGAAACAGCATGTAGCAACATCGTCCAAAAACAAGCAATATATCTACACGGGCGAATTGATAGGCGGTTTTACAAGGATTACAAGGCAAAGAATGTTGGCAGCGACATACTGGGAAGATACTAGCCATTATCAGACATGGCGGGAGGATCGGCGAAGGGCCGTGGAAGCAGCGGCTGTGATTTTTGACTTCTTAGCAGGTTTGCACGCTGGGATTGGCAAAGCTGGTGGCGCTGAATCGTCTGACAAGTCTGACAGCTCAGATAAAGCGTCAAAACCTGAGACGTGTGTAGGAGACAAGATCTAAAGAAATGGTTAGCGTGCATATGGGACTAGCAGACGGTACATACACCAAAATCATCCTCCGCCCTCCGTTTGCCAGTTGAGCTCGTGACGACATTTGTAATTGTCGCAAGAGGCAACGAGGGCGGTGGGCTGGGCACTGCGACACGGTTGGGCATGGGCTCAGGTGTAGCCGCTACTGCATTAGCTGCTACTGGAGTAGCCGCAATTTGAGAGGCGCCATCCGTGCTTGGGGCAGGTGTAGGGGGGCGTTTGTTCTGAGCGCGTCGAGCAATCCGGCGTGGATGATCAAAAATGAATATGTACGGTTTTGAAGCGCGCTGCTTCGCGAGGTTTTCGGCCAAATCGACATCTTCGGCGTCTGATTCGTGTTCATTCATGTCCGAGTCCGAGTCCGAGTCTGGATCTGCATTAAGTAATGCTTGCAGGCCAGGTACACCTCTGTGTGTTATGGTAGTCAGTAATCACATAACTAATAGAATACACTTACTTTCGAAGCCACTGCAGGGTGTCCTGGATCCATAAATCTTTCGGATCTCTCTCGAATATGTTTACAATATGGTTGAAAAATTTTACATAGTTGAAGTGCATGTCGACCGTTGACCACTTGTCCTGACCGGATAGTGCAAACCGGACCTGGAAACATCTGAGTAATTCAAGAACAAGGTCTCTGAATATAATACGTACCTGTACACATGCATACGCAATTGAGCGACCAGTGATATGGACAGCATGCAATCGGGCATGACATTTTCCGATTGGCATTGTTGGACTCCATGCTGTTGACGGCCCTGTAAAAATATGACGCCAGGACTACAGTAATCAAGTCAGATCGATGATGCCACTGAACTAGCATGTTACTTACCGCAATAACCAGTGGGCCCAAGAAGAGCCCAGAGCTTTCATCGCCATTGTTGCGGTCGTATAGCAAACCTTCCTCATAGAGGAAGGTTGGAAACTCATGAGAGTAGATGGGAATAGTGCCATCGCGCACTCCTTCGATAAAAGCCCTATGTGATACACATCAGAAAGGTATATCGATAGAAGGTCAGAACGTGCATACATAGGGTTCTCAAGATACTCTGGCCGATGTTTCCAGGGACAGAGGAGGCTTGATGTATGCGTGTGTGCCCAACCGCGTGCAACACTCTTCGGCAGTTCTTCCTTGATAGGTTCTGCGTCTTCAACATCTTCCTCAAGCCTTGCTAAAAACGAGATGATGGCGGACTTGAGGGTTTTTGTGTCGCTTTGACGACCAGATTGAACAGCGCGATCAAGCTAAGCGGAAGTGGTATGAGTAAATCTACGAGACATAGATGAATTCGACTTACATGTTTAGCAAGGATGGATATATGCTCGTGGTTCCCACCACAAGCATTGACTGCAGCCTGAAAGAGGGGCGAGATTTCCTTCATCTTGGTAAACTGGTATATCTCTTCTTTCGTGGGACTGCAGATTAGATGGGGTGTAAATATATATACTTAGAGATTAAGATATGGTACATACGGATTTTCGTTATCAGGCTCTGATGGTAGACCAGCATATATGACTCTATTCATAGAGGCAAATGGGTTTACAATAGCAGGAAATATCCTTGCTGCTTTAAAAAGACGGGAGAGAGGCCCATCCCTACCAGCGGAATAAGTTATGAGAGTGAAATATTAAAGATGATATATACATACCGTGTTATCTCGTTCTCCAGTTCATTCCTAATTCTTTGCTCGAGAGTGGTAGCCGGCTCGACTGTGACATGGACATCAGTTGCGTTGTTGGCCATGGCAGTGAACGGAGTCAAGGGGTAAAAAGACTGAGTTGGCGTGTCCGTCGGACGCGCAGACATGTTTGTTTGTTTGGCAAGATCTTCTGACTGCGTGGCGATGCATCCGTCTAAATCACTAAGTTAGGCCTAAGTTAGCTCTGACACTCTGCCTATGCCCCATTTCCCTTTGTTGCTATCTTATGAATCTCATCCGAAAGGAGTATCTACTCCTACTCATCTTGCTCTGCTCATTCCTCATGGCCTTCAAATGTAGCGGCTGTCTGCAACCATTCCCAAGCAGCCGAGCACTTGCTGCGCACCGGCCCCAGTGTAGTCTCTATTCAAAACGTGGGCTGCAGCCCCGACCTCATGTGAATCTACATCAGCCAGCTCGTCAAGAACAAGTTCCGACCTTACCAACTGTGGAAGCTACACAAGATCAATCTGTCTCGAGAATATCTGATATTGAAAGGGAGGAGGGGCCGATGGAACTGGATGTTAGCAAAGTTGCAATTAATCAGGTGCGTGTTAGATATTTCTATGATAGTAAGGCAGAGGACTAACATGTATGCGTTTAACTAGCTTCCTGCTAATGTAGGTCCTGAGGTAGTTCCTGAGGTAGTTCCTGAGGTACATGCTTCTGGTCGACCTAAACGAACTGCTCGATTGCCGAAACGCTTTCAAGATATACTTCCCCCACCTCCACCACAGCTTCCAGTCCAGGAACCCATAGTCCTTGCACAGCCCGCGTCAGAACCTGTAATCACAATACCACAGCCCATAGCACCAGATTTCCGCACAAATGTTAGTAGCTATGGAATATACCATGTTTACAAGGGCGGACAGCCATCATACACACCTGACGACATCTTTACAATTTCTTCCATTGCCGATTCGCCCAATTTCACAAGCAGGAGATGTTCCGACAATTCCCAGTCATTGCCGTTTTTGCAACATGATCCAAGTAATGCAGATGGTGCTTCATATGCGCCGTTTTCAAACAAATCAACGCACTTGCTTATGAATTGGCAATATCTCGACTCAAGTTCAATGTCAACCGGCAAATTGAACTCTTTGGTTCATGATGTTATCCTTGACCCCGAATTTAAACCAGAGGATCTCCGCAACTTCAATGCCGAAAGGGAGGGAAGAAAACTCGATCAACATAATGCCGTGACAGGAACAGCACTTCGTCCAAACGAAGAATGGATTGCAGCATCCGTACCGATTTCTCTGCCGCCTCCTGCTAAAGGGGACTATCCTCCAGAGCCCCTTGCGCCTAAATACGAGGTCAAAGGGCTTTTGTATCGAAGTCTCGTGGAAGTTGTGAAAGGAGCTTTTACAGAACATACTGCCGACCAATTCCACATCGCACCCTTCGAAGAATACTGGCAGCCAGATCCAGATTCTCCTCCTATTCGCTTGTTTTCGGAACTTTATAACAGCGACGCATATCTTCAGGAGCAAGAAAAACTTCGTACTCAAGAGCGGGTCGATGACCTTGAGCCAGTCATTGCTGGTGTTATGCTATGGTCGGATTCCACGCATTTAACATCCTTCGGCACTGCCTCAATGTGGCCTGTGTACCTTTTTGCTGGGAACCAGTCTAAGTACGAGCGCGTGAAACCAACATCGTTTGCGGCTCACCACCTTGCGTATATCCCAAAGGTGATAGTTCATTCTACATTTTTCTTTCTTCATCTAAAATGGTTTTATAAGCTTGACGACGCAATACAAGATGCCTACCAAACAGCATATGGAATTCCCGCAACGTCTGAAGTCCTGACGCATCTCCGACGTGATCTGATACAAGCTATCTTACGCTTAATATTGGATGACAATGTTATAGAAGCTTATACGAAAGGCATACCTTTGGAGTTCCCCGATGGAATTCTGAGACGCCTCTTCATTCGGTTCTTTGTCTATGGGGCTGATTACAATGAGAAGTACATATATTTATGATGATCTTTGGCTGCCAGATTGCTAATATATTTCATAGAGTTCTACTGTCATGTATTAAGCACCTTGGCCAGTTTCCGTGCCCAAGATGCCTTGTTGAAATGTGCGATATTCATAAACTGGGTTCGGTAAACGACATGCGACAGCGCGAGCGCCGAGAACGCGTGGATAGTAAACGCCAGCAGTACGACATCAGGCTTGCTCGTCGCTGGATATACGAGCAGGGTGAAAAAATCACATCAGCTGCAATCTCGCGTTTGCTGGGACCTAGGTCTCTAACTCCAAGTCTTGTATGTTTGCATATAAACTTCAGATAGATATATTGACTAACTAGCATCCAGAACGCATTTTCGGAAAAATTGCTCGAGTTTGGATTTAATTTTTTTGCTTTATTCGCTCCTGATTTACTCCATGAGTTCGAGCTTGGAGTATGGAAGGCTGTATTTATACATCTTATTCGCATACTCCTCGCTCAGGGTGGCGACAGCATCCAAATACTAAATTATAGGTACGTGGTAATATGGCGAGTGCCGCATGTTATTTACCATGCTATTATCTATATCAGATACCGTAAAATGTCAACTTTTGGCCGTGATACCATTCGGAAGTTTACGTCCAATGTGTCCGCAATGAAGAAGCTCGCTGCAAGAGATTATGAAGACCTTCTTCAAGTATGTTTTGATTAGTATGACAGAAAATTTAAGACTAACCTAATATGTAGTGCGCGATTCCAGCGTTTGATGGTCTCCTCGATGATAAAGAAGATAACATTATCCTAATGGATCTTTTGTTTGAACTCAACACGTGGCATTCGCTGGCCAAGCTACGACTTCACACGGAAACTACGCTCAATGATCTCAAAGCGTCTGTGACACGCTTAGGCGCATCATTGCGAAAATTTGAGTCGGTGACATGTCCGAAGTATGTTACCAAAGAGCTTCCTTCAGAAGAAGCGGCACGAGGACGCCGGAAGGCTGCTTTAGCGAAGAAAGGTGTGCAAACACTTGCATCATCAGACGGTCCAAAGATTCGCAAGTTCAACATGTCAACGTACAAACTCCATGCATTAGGCGATTATCCAAAGTTTATCCGGCTCTACGGTACAACTGATGGTACCAGCACCCAGACCGTAAGTTCCCCTTTGATAATCAGTAACTCGGAAGTACTAAATCTTATCCTAGGGAGAACTTGAGCACCGTCGTATCAAGAAATTTTACAGTCGCGTGCATAAAGGTAAATATACTATAGGGATAGCAAAGCATACACACCGAGAGCGCGTCTTGCACAACATCCGACGGCGTTTGAACCAACAGCCTTGCAAACCTCCTATTGCTAAGCGTCGACGAATTCGCACAAAGACAAGTACGACACTTCCATTTGCAGCAGATGAAAAACTTCCCCCAACATCGCCGGAGAAGCATTACCAGATATCAGATAGCACTAAAAATCACATTGACTTGTCTGCATGGCTCGGCGAAAATCAGGACGATCCTGCACTAATAGTCTGTCTGGTTTACCTTTCATCTTGCGTTTACTTACATTGTACGGCGCTAGGATTTCCTCGATCAGTTGAAAGACCACCTCCTTAATCGTATCCTTGGCAACGAGTATGATGGCGATGACCGTCCATTTACAGATCTTGAACGCTCAAAGTTGGTCTTTGTCAAAGACCGGATTTTCTGTCACAAAGTGTTACGGGTGAATTATACGACATACGACATGCGAAGGAACCAGGATTCCCTTAATCCGCGCACCCATGCCAACATTATGCTTCTTGCTCATGATGGTGGGCCGCATCCGTATTGGTACGCACAAATTCTTGGGATATTCCATGCATTCGTTCGGCATCCTTCACTTTCCGAACCAGTTTCGATGGATTTTGTATGGATTCGGTGGTACGGAGTTGATCCTAGTCCTACCCGACCTACTGGATGGTCAGTAAGGCGGCTACATCGCATCGGCTTTGTACTGCATAACGACAATGATCCCTCGGCATCCCCAGCCTTTGGCTTTCTTGATCCAGCACACATCATACGAGGAGTCCACATTCTACCAGCGTATCAGGCTGGATATGACCCCAACTCACTTCCTCCCTCGGTTACTGCCCGGCCCCATGATGCAGACGAAATGGACTACAATTTCTACTATGTTATGCAGTGAGTGACTTGTTCTTGGGTCTATGCTGTCACTGATCTAACTTCGGCTGTGTAGATTTGTAGACCGAGACATTTTTATGAGATTTAGAGGAGGCGGTGTCGGCCATATGAGCACTCGTGAAGCCACTAACATATTTCTCAATGATCGGCATCCAAGCGATGAGTCCACGCATCCAGTTTCTCCTCAAAATCGGGCTGCGGCACATGAAAGCGATTCAGAAGAAATCTACCTCGAAAGAGATGTGGAAGAACAATGGCGAGCTACTCATGAACAGGACGGGTTGAGCGCCGGCTCTGGTCCCTGTTCATCTGCTGATGAAAATGCTCCGTGGAATGTCACTCCCACAAGTGACTTTGACTCAAGCGGTAATGATTCTGACAACGACCAGCCGAACCATATGTTCAGTGACTCCCTCGGTCCTGAAGACGGCGAAGATGAGAGAGACTGGGAGCTAGATGCGCTAGGGTATGCAGATTTGTAATAGTAATTTCGTGCGCAATAATCAAGTCAGGCATGTCGTCGTAATGCATACCTATTTCTGTGTGCCTTGTTCAATGCCCTGAGCCTCCCCTAGCTCCCCCAGCCTTTGGATAACTCCGAGCCTGGCTAAGTTGCAACTAGTGTTATATCTTGTACAAATAATTTATATGCTACATATATTAAGGCCCGTGAATTACATCTGGAATGTACCTGCAACAAATCATTCCTAGCAATTGTAAGCAAAGCCCAATAATTGATCGACGAAGTATTGGGTACCAATTCTTGTTGCCCCTTACTTGCTAGATCAAATATGATACAACCAGTTGGACTTTGCCCAATTGGTTGTACCATTTTGGACTTTTTACTGATGGTAAAACCGCAACACACCGCGTCATATATGGTGTAGTTGTCGTCCCAATTCCTGCGCTCTCTGGGTTCATCGCACATGACATGAGGAATCTTGCAACGACCAAGGTCATCTTGCTTATATGTTTCATGGCAGCGAACGCAGTGTTTCGTTTCACTATATAACTCGACTTTAACTTTAGCGTAGCTTGCCGTTTTGGCGATGATGGCTGCAGTTTTTTGGTAGCGTTCAAACGGAAGTATTACTGAGTCATTGTCGCCTTTACAGCTGCGCGGGGGACCTTTACGCATGGGCATGGCACGCGACAGCTCGGAAATGTTTTCGTGTACGGACGCATGAGATTTTAACCGAGACAATTGGTGGTAGCTTTCCGACGTTATGATGCTGCGCGCGCTTTCGAGGAAGTCAGCGAATACGTATTCTTCTGCGCCTGTTCCATTGGGCTGCAGGAAGTGGCGCCGATATTTGCTGTGCAGCAGCTGTACATCTTCGTAAATAGTTATCGGGACAGCGTCCACAGCTTTTGGGGATGAAAGGGGTTTGGGCATAATGTGAATCTGCCGGGGGTTGCAAAAGGAAGAAGTAAGTACAAGCAGTTGAAAGTTTTCAAGTTGCTCGGAGTTCAAGGGTCACGTTTTGTCACGAAGGGTTGAACAGAAGTCGACGTAAAAAGATAAATACTGTAAGTACCAAGTCTGCGACCAACTTTAATACTTCTTTCTGAACTTAAGCCAATACAAACCCTATAATTCTCGAGGTTTGGTAATTGGACTACTGGCAGAGCTGACGGCCTCGCACCCACTGTAAACGAGTATTTTTAGTCTCATTAACTTGACAAGTGCGTTAAGTCAGCATCATAAACTTGACAAAAACATATGTCCGTGATGACCTGGGCCTGATGTCGCCAACGGTATAAAAAAACTGCGTCCCAACAAACGCACCTTTTTAGGTAAGTCAGTTGCCAAAAAAATGCAGACACCATTCAAGCAGCACGCGGAACAGGAACAATACTTAAAACGTGTAAAATTCAACACTTGTAAAGGTCCTTGTACCATTGATATTGATGGGCATTTTATCCTCTTACCCGCAACACTTTACGCTTTCCCTTGCCAGCTCCGCCTGGCGCACCGGGTGTACCAGGAGCTGCACCGATGGCATTTGGCTCTGCCACATTCATGCCCGCCTTCACCGTCTCGATAAGCACCCCAGTAGAGATTGACGGAGAATATGGCGAAATCCTGCTTGCAAGAGGCGGGTACGGTTCTGGGGGCGCCGGTACCTGTCGTCCCCGTGGGTGGTGCGGTGGTGCGGCGGGGGACTTCGACTTGATCCCGGCAGCAGGCTGCTTTCCCTTATTCGACGAAGACGCACTCGGTTCGATCGCAGCCACTGGGGTCGTAGATGGAGGGGGTGCATCGCCTTTGGTACTCCCTGCGGTGTTATATGGCGGTTTAGGCACGTTCTCGGGCTTCAAGCTGTGAATTTGCAGGCAGATCATTTCCAGCAGCTGCTTCTCTGGATAAAGATAGGTCAAGGGAGCAGAGAGTCAGGAGCGCGGGTCTGAGTAGGATAAGCTCGGACTGACTGTTCTTGATAACCGGGTTCACCAGTTTGCCATCTCGCTTCCACTGCACCCTTACCCGACCGGGGTTCTCCCAATCGCGAGGGTGTGATTTATTGACTTCGTGTAACGTTGGGAGACCTAGTCTGCTCGCAGCATCTGAGATATCCTTGCTCAGTGGCCACCAGACACTCTTCGCCCGCTCGACCCGACGTTGACCTGTCCCGTAAGGGCGCTTAGCATCGATGTAGATAGGATAAATGCATGACCATCTGCAAGAATCCACAAAGCATCAGAATATACATCCAGGCAAGCACAAGGGAAGGCAGAAAAGAGACGATACGACCCAGGACTCGAAGATCTGGCGCTCTTTAGAGGGAATGATAATGCTGAGTTACGCACGATTTGTATGGGGTAATATCCGTTACTTGGTGGACGTTATTGGCCTGCGATGGACGCGAGCCGGACTCTGTCCTGCTTTGTGTGGGTAGAGTCCTCGGAAGCGATGCGGGCCCTGCACGAGGGGGTTCAAACTCGTCGTCAGAAATGTGCAATTCCTGTAGCAGAGGCCCTCGCGAGCCCGTGTTCGGGAGGGAGTGGTTGGGCAGCGGCAGATCCGTGTCATCGTCAAACTCCTCGACAATAGCTGCTCTTCGTGACATGGTGAATATGGATGCGAAGTAAAAGTTGGTCGTGGGGGATCGTCGATGGCGGACGCAATGATGAGCACAGCTCGACTCCTGGCTGGATATCTTTTCCCACGACCGTTAACTTCCAGCGTGACCAGCACGCGGATCCTTTGACCTAGACGACGACGACGACGTTCATGCTGCTCAGATGTCCGCGCGGACGCCACCATGGGCCATAACGTGCAACCTACTTATGTGAGCTACGCCGCTATCTATGAACGCTTCTGCTGATGTCAGACAACCTAGGATTGTCTTGATATGGACCGCATTTATTTGCCCCGCCTCAGGGCTCAAGCATGAAGGATATATGGACAGGCAGGCGGGGGATGCTCCACAGCCGACTGCAAGCAGCAAAGATCTCCTTTGCACCCCATTCGGCGCATGCGAGCCATGCCCTCCAGACGACGTGAGCGGTCACCTCATTTCTCTAAAACATGCGTATTGAATCACATCCAGATGAATGAACCTTTTTGCCAGCCATTCGGGAACCGCCGTCTCGTGCATTGCGTCAACACAACATTTACAACTGCGCACCCGCAGGACCAGACGGTACCGAACGGGCAATCAGGGTCTGGAGGATTGACAACGCTTCAGCCTAACGGAGAGCTGCCGGCTTGGGAGTCCTGTGGGCGCATAGTGGAGAAGGAGCGCGCAGACTTTTACGAATTCGTGGCGTGTAATGTGGTGTTTGCTGCCATTGCCCTGTGCGTGCTGTTCTTCCGCTCGCGGAGAATGCAGGTGAATCAGGCAAGGCAGCTTGCTGCGCGCATTGGGCTTATCAGGGGAGATGGTGGGAGAGTTTTGCGACCATGAAGTTAACGTTCGTCCTAAATGTGAGTATATGCACTCACTCGATCATCTTCGCCTGTTGACTGACTTCCCAATGTCGTACAGTATCATGTTTTCTTATGACACACCTATAGCTGCAAGCATGTATACTCTGCACGTCGTTCTAATCTATATTCTTAGTTCCGGTTCCAGTACCCCAGTCATTCTAGCTGAGAAGGCTACGAGGTTTGTTCATATCATGAAGCATGTACAACATTGCTTGTTTTGGCTTCTTCATGATCCGGGTATTTATGGTTCCCAGCATTCCAGCTTCATTTCATATCACCTTCTCTGTGCAACTCAGCAACACCATGTAATCTATGGAGGCAGAGTGCGAGCAGAAGCGAGTGAGGCTACAAGTGCTATTTGGTATCGTGCTCTCTATGCGTCTATCTCCTATCCATCCTGACTTTCGCTCTACTGCATTTGAGACTTGAACTGTTGAACACTTTTGCATATCTGCATTCTTGACAGGCTAACACAAAAAATTCGGCAAGAAAGCCTCAAAGGTATGCACGGTAACTACTCTACATACGGCCGTCGACAACATTTAATTGTTATCAACTCAGTTTTTCTGGCCAATCGCTGTCATTGCCGCACAGTCTGCATATCTGTTTCTGTTCGCTTTGTATGTCTTCACGCAGTATTTCGCCTTTCAACTCCGGATTCCATTCAGCTGAGTTACGATCTGGTTTTGTTCTCGGTGGATGAATGAAAGAAACTAAGTAAAACGTGTTACATGCCCCGCTGATCATGGTGCCGCATCGTTATCATCTCACCGACCAACTTTGATCACTCATGCGAACACTCACATCATGTACAGTATCCTTGACTTTCCTTATCTTTGTTGCTGACCGCTCTGCTAGTGTGGCTAATATGATCTGCCACACTACGCTTTCATCGATATACACCACACTTCTGCTCCTTGGCACCAATGTTCCAGATTCCACATGTTTATTGCCTGTTCTGAGGCTGGCCTCCAGTTGCATTTACGGACTTGTAACGCCTGCAAAAACGTGGAGGATCAGCTCAATGCGCAGTTAAAGCCGCCGGAACTTGTTCATGTAAGACTAAGTATTACTCAATCTTGGGTCGCAGTCAATTACTGGAAATTTTTCCAGCTCCGCGGTGGGTCTTGATCTGTCGTAATTATGACCGAAAACTGAATATTTTTTGACTTAGCCGCGCCTCCTCCGCGTGCCCGGTTTATTTTCGAGAAGTAAAAGCAAGCATGCAAATCACGAAAAATGCAGCGCTCCACTAAATTTGGAATTGCCAAGGTCCTCATATAGGCGTTCGTGTGAAATTCATCGAGGCCGAAAGTTGGCATGCGAGCGCTTAGGGGGCTTTAACAATGAAAGCGTTGCGACGTCGGGAGCCGTGCTGGATAGGACTGGACGTGTCGGCTGGCCACTGACACTGTTTGGCTGAATTGGCAGGGGAAGCTGCCATATATGGCAAGTCTGGGGCAAAAGCCGTGTACAAACACAAGGTTTGTGGTCGACAAAGCGATCTAAAAATAGCCATCTGTTGACCTCATTGTTCGGCCGCAAGACAATTAAATGCATGTGCAGGGCGACAAGCAAGGGTATATTAAGGGCCTCTTGGTTCAACTCTGGTGTGCTCCACTTCCCCTCGTTATCATCTTTGACTCTGCGCTAATTTTGTCCGGACAAGATGCAGCGTTCCTCATCCCTTTTGCTATCCAGTATTTCGCTGCTGGCAGCCATCTCCTTTATCTCAGAACCCTTCGTCGGTGCCGCCCCGACGTGCAGAGTGAACCCTGCCCAGACCTCGTCAGCACCCGTGGTGGTGCCCACCGTTGTCCCGACTTCCAGTAATGGATCCGCCACTGGGGACGAGGTCGTCGCAACAGGATGGTACGCTGGATGGTATGCAGAGCAGATGCCGCCCAGCAACATTTCTTGGGATAAATACAGCGCTGTGACTTTTGCTTTTGCGTGCGTAGTGACTCCTGAATATTTTAATGCGCAATGCTAATGTATCACCGGGTTTCAGTACAACTACACCGGATGTTAACACTATTGCTCTCGATGATCAGAGTGCAGCCGTGCTCCCTGAGTTTGTCTCTGCTGCGCACGACAATGTAAGGGGTTGTTTTTCTTTGGCAAAGTGTCTCATCTGACCGCGACTGCGTCTTCTATTAGGGCGTCGACGCACTCCTTTCAATCGGTGGCTGGACTGGATCACTATATTTCTCCACCGCAGTTGCAACCGCTGCAAACCGCACTGCATTTGTCAAAGCGGTCGTTGATCTTGCCACCAAGTACAACCTTGACGGCATCGACTTTGAGTAAGTTGAATTTCCAGTTTGCATGGCCTGCATGTATTGAACATAATCTACAGCTGGGAATACCCCAACCACCAGGGCATCGGCTGTAACGCAATTGCTGCTGACGACTCTGCGAACTTCCTCTCCTTCCTCCAGGAGCTAAGGACAGACCCCACGGGCATGGGCCTCACATTGACTGCGGCCACCGGAATCACCCCCTTCGCTGGCGCTGATGGCAACCCCTCGACCGACGTCTCGGGCTTTGCTGCCGTACTGAACCACATCGGTACGTTATGGTTGAATTTTTTTTAAGACTTCGAACTAACCAAACATGCCCTCTTAGCCGTTATGAACTACGACACCTTCGGTTCGTTCTCCGCGACCGTTGGCCCCAATTCGCCTCTGGATGATTCTTGCGCACCCACGCCCTCCGGTTCTGCCACTTCTGCCGTCAAAGCGTGGACTGCCGCTGGTTTCCCCGCATCCCAGGTACGTCCTTGTTCGCTTTGTCTTTCCCCAGCCCATGTTGACCGCGGTGCATCTAGATCGTCCTCGGCGTGCCTGCCTATGGCCACAGCTTCCGTGTTGCCAACAGTGACGCCCTGCTCAGCAACGGCAGCATCGCGATGTTCCCCCCCTTCGACAAGAACAACCAGCCCCTCGGCAACAGCGACACCCCAGGAAGCGCTTCGAGTACGTGATTTACACAAAGTATTTATCTAAACGCCACCGCTAATCGCGTTCATTATCACAGTCCTCGACCAGTGCGGTAACCCATCCGGTATCAGCGGCACATTCGACTTTGACGCGCTAATTTCTGCTGGATTCCTCACCTCCACTGGCCAGGCCGCCCCGGGCATCGATTACACTTTCGACGAGTGCAGCCAAACTGTGAGTAGCCAGCCTTCTTACTAGGGCAATGATATGAATACTAATAAACGATGGCAGCCGTTCATCTACAACGCCACCAGCCAGGTCATGATTTCGTTCGATGATGCTACGAGCTTTGCTGCCAAGGGCAAGTTCATCAATGACAACAACCTCGCCGGTTTCGCCGTCTGGCATGTTGGAGGCGACTTCAACAACATCCTGCTCGATGCTATCAGCGACGCCATGGGCATCGAACAAGACTGCTCATGATCACGATATCATTGCTTGCAACATACATAGATCAAGTATCCTATTACTAGATGCCCGTTCGGGAGCGCAGCGCGCTATAATGTATTGATATTGTATGTACTACCTTGTACCAACTGTCCTTTACTTGCCGGGTTTTCAGATTATATATATAACTTGTCGTTCTTTATGTACCCAATGCATACTATCATTTTTTTTTTTACAACAAAGTCATCTACCTGGTGATTGCCATCTATTTAACGAGGTATAACTGTGCACTGCCATATCGGTCTTTGGCAGCTTATAGTCAGGGAAACAATTACTAGAACGATTTGTTGCATTTTGCACATTGTGTTAATATTACTATAGTACCACAATAAATACGTAGGTAGAACTCAAGAGCAAATATGATAAGCAAAGTCAACTGCAGAGGTATCTAAACAAATGCCGTACATACACTAATCGTCGATCACGATGTAGTCAGCACCTTGCGATGTGGCAGGAGCAGGCAGAGGCCCTATGTCCTCATCAGCCGTGTCTAGCATGACGACGCCATCGTCCTCCAGTCGCTGACGCTTATTCGGGGATGACCCATCCTCGAATTTGCGCTTCACGCCCAAACTAGCGATGGACGGCTTCGCCTTTTTCGGTGTCGGCTCGAGGTCAATCACACCGTCTGCATCTTCCACGGGGAGCGGACGCTTCACCGACGTTCTGGGCGGCGTGCTCGGTGGGGGAGCTGCTTTCTTGCGCGGGGAGGGTTGGGGGAGAGGCGAGGGAAGGATGTACGGAGGCGCGTCAGCTGGGTGGTTGGGTCTATCCAGGATAGAGAAGAGCGCATACATATAAGCGGGGGTAAGCAGACAGACAGGGAGACAAAACGTACGGTAAGACGCCAATACCGATAGAGATGGTCGACCATTCTCCCTCTTCGTCCACTATGCTTATGAATTTGCCTCTTGTGACATTCAGACTTTCAAGCGTGCGCTCAAAGTTGTCCTCCCAGTCGGGATCACTGAGCACCCGCTTGTCCTCGTACACGCTGACTTCCCGCTGGTCATTTCCCAGTATCCCTTTTACGATATCGCCGAGCAACGTTCGTGATGGGTCGCACAGCACGCTGGCATATGTGTCCCGGCAAATGCCACACTGCGGGTTAGGCTCACTTAGGCGGATCGTGCTCAGGGGGACCGCAGGTTTGAATTGCAGGTGGACATTGCGCAGTTTCGAATAAGACTTCTTGAGCAAAAGCAAAGCCTGTAGAACGATAAGTCCAGAAATGATTGCATTGGTGGTTGCAATAGCAGGAATAATGTTCCCGGCCATTTCTGAAGAGAGAGAAAATCTGCGTTAGAAACCGTGAGCTTGGGTGAAGCTCGTTATGTACCTTTCACTTCCCAGCGCGTTTTCCCTTCGATCCCATAAGCATACGAACGTAAGTTGGATGAGGCAGTGACAAAATCGAGCGTGTCATCATCGTCCTTGTCAAATGAAATGGTTTCTTCCCCATTTTGCAGACGGGCGGCCAAACGGTTTGTACTTCGAACGAGATGAGACAGTTCATGATATATACACGACACCGGACTCACCTTGAAATAAATAGTTCTAAGTTATCTTTGAGAGTCAGTGCACGCTGGTCCTTTAGGTGTGATGTGCTGGAGGATCCGTTCAGCGGCATGGTTTTGGCAGGAAAATTATTTCCATTTGTGGGAGGATTGATGGGACGGGCTGTCGTCCCATTCGCGGAATCCGCGGGCTGGAAGGACCCATCCATGATGGATGTATAATCCAACGGTGTCGGCGGAGAGCGCGATTTCCACATGTCAGCCATGATTAGCAGGTTTTTGATGTCTGCATTGAAAACCTTCAGGAAGGTGAGCGGTGAGCATCGCATGCACTTATGTCTTGCGAAAGCGTACCTTTTGGAATGCCAACACTGCAGCGTCTTTACTGTCGCTACTTCGTAGTGCATTGCGCACGGCAGTGAACGCTTGAGCCTCCTTCCTCAGGGTCTCAATTTCCTGTGCTGTGAGAGTGTCAGAGCCAATAAAGGCTTTTACCAGTAAGCGCACCATTTTCCCCTTGCTTCTCTGCATTGTCGAGTTCCTCTGTTGCATTTTCATCCTCGCCGAATAACTGCCTTGAAAACGACGTCAGGACTCTCCCGAGAAACTCGTCTAACTCCTACACACCCCATAAGATAGCTCTTACTCCACACAATGCAGTGTATGGGCTGACTTGGGGTAGAGCGAATTGTGCATACAGGGAAAGTCTTTGGAGTTGGTTTAGGGATACAGTCGAAGCACTCGGTTTTATCCTAATAAAGAAGTTTATTCGAACTGTACTCGACCTAAAGAAAACGTGCATACCTTGAGTAGAGGCTGAACTTGTCCCAGGTATCCCGCAGTTCCAGATTCCACTAGCGGTACATTGGCAGCCATACACATTTTGTTTACATGTCGTCGGGCATCTGAAGCATTGTCTAGCAACCTGGGCCATACAGATAGAAGCGTTTGAACAAACCCAAGTTGTCCAGAGCATTTAAGACGATGTCAAAGGATTGGAACCATTGAATGTCGTATTGCGGCTCTTTGATATTGTCGTGAATGGGGGTGATGCGTACATTAGGGTTAAATGGAGCAGCTGTTTGTGCTGCTACCTATACGAAGTCAATACATGAATAGTTACAGGACAGCAAAGTCTGGGCAAAGTAATGTTGGCTTACCAGTGCTTTACTTTGCTTGACGTCTTTCTTCTTGAACAAGAATTGGCGATTGAGATTGGAAATATCAATGGTATCCAGGTCAAGCAGAGTAATCTTTCCGAAACCAGTCAAGACAATGTTCTTTACTAATTGCACAGTGGCGTCAGGAGATTGAGAAGAAGCAGGATGAGCACAAAGTTCGCATATTACAGTGGCCACGCACATAGTTCACAGCCAATTCCTCCAGCACCAACAAGTAGTACGTTCGTGTTGGCGAGCTGGGCATGCAATTCTGGCCCCAGAATAGCTTTGGCGTGCGCTGTCCTCGCTTTTGCGGTCGACATAATAGTTATCTTGTCGATTATGTTGGCGGAAAGCGTGCCCAAGACTCTAGAAAACAGCGCTGAGCAGTGAGGACAGTTGGCGAGTGCGATATTGGACGACGCGATGTCACCAAATGCGTCGGGTCACGATTATGTAAAGCGCGGTCATGTTATTGTCACAGGGGCTCTTGGTCAGCAACTACAAACAAGACGCAATCAAGCTCGAAACGGTACTCTCTCTCAACACTCTCTCCCACTGTCTTTGACAAGTTGATTTCAATCCTCGAGTCAACATTGAGCGGACATGGACGCTGAATGTTTTGTTTCTACTACTTATACGCCTATCCTTGTCTGTCTCTTACGATAAATGAAAAGAAGTTACCAAAACTCTTGTTCGCGGTCCATTCGCGGTACTTCTTGACTCCGAATCACTGCATTTTTCGCGTTAGGCGCCCGTGACGCGTGAAATGTCGACCGGATAGCCTGCAGTTCAGATACGTTTATTTATAAAAAGAGTCCGTCGGAATATGGATATCTCTGCTCCCTGAAAATTTGCTGGAACAAGTACAACCCGCGGAAGGGGCTATAAATTCACTGGACAGGGCTATAGTTCTCTTTTTCATCGACTGCTTTCTCTCTTGTCGCACACATTCGTTTTTGGCTGGCCTAGTGTCAGCTTCGTCATTCATTAGACTCATTGACCATGTTCGCGCAGTGCATACTCCCCCTCATTTTAGTCTCTCTTTCTTCCGTCTTAGCGCGGCCGACATGGTCAAAATCGAAGACACATGATGATGGCTCGACAACTGGAGGTATGTAATGTCGCTCATAGACTTATGCTTATTCTGGATAACACTATGGTTAGGTACAGGTACAGGTGTTGTAATGTCGGGCTGGTATCCTGGATGGTTGGGGTCTGGTACCCCTCCCAGTCAGATCTCCTGGTCGAAGTACAATTCGATGGCATTTGCATTTGGGTAAGTATTTATACACTGGGATAACAGCCGTCAATCCGCTCATGGAATGTTTAGAATTCCAACAGCAGACCCTAGTGTTATCTCCCTCGATGCTAACAGCCAGGCGCTGTTACCCACTTTTGTGTCCGAGGCGAAGAAGAATGTGCGTCGCAGCCCATCAACTTTCTTTACCCGATTTCTGACTCGCGATGGTTCCGCAGAATGTCAAGGCCCTCCTGTCGCTGGGCGGCTGGTCAGGCTCACAATATTTTTCTTCTAATGTTGCGACGGAAAGCAGCCGCACAGCGTTTGTGAATGCTGTCGTGGGATTGGCCCAGAAGTATGAATTGGACGGTATAGATTTTGAGTAAGTCAAAAACTTAGCATACGTCTATGATCTTGCTAACGGGACCGCAGCTGGGAGTACCCAGGCAAAGCAGGCAGCTCGCTGAACGGAGTCTCCCCAGATGATTCGGCGAACTTTTTGGAGATGCTTCAGCAGCTCAAGCAGACCGAGGTTGGCCAGAAACTGACCATTACAGCGGCAGTAGGTTTAGCTCCCTTCGTTGGCGCGGACGGTCAACCCATGGCAGATGTGTCTGAGTTCGCCAAGGTCATCGACTACATCCGTGAGCATCACTAGAGCTGGAGTTTTTCAAAGTGATAGTGTCTAATTACCTGCCCATTTATTCCAGAGATCATGGCTTACGACGTTTGGGGCACTTGGTCTACAGGCGTCGGCCCAAATGCGCCTCTGTATGACCGCTGCGACCCGAAGCAAGCTGGATCCGTAGAAACTGCCGTGGATAACTGGAGTTCTGCCAAGTTCCCCAAGAACCAGGTACGTGGCAATTTCATAGCTTTCTGATCTTGCTGCTTAGAAGCCCTCTAGATTGTCGTCGGTGTTGCGTCGTACGGTCGCGGTTTCGGCGTTGCCTCGAGCGCCAGCGACGCCGCTGGTAACTTCCCTGCCTTCGACATCAGCCAAACCCCAGCTGGAGACTCCGATACCTCCACCATTCGTAAGTCGAATTATCCTATACGTATGAACGAACACTTAAGAAGGTATCCACAGCTTCGTCCGCAAACTCTGGGCTCTTTAACTTTGCGGCTTTGGTTAAGGGCGGATACCTGACCGAGTCTGGCGAAGCTGCGTCCGGGGTGACGTACCATTTCCACGACTGCAGCCAAACGGTATGAAAGCCTCGTTTAAGTATCCCTTCACATCTGACGTAGCGTTTCCAGCCCTATCTCTACAAACTGAGCTCGAGCGTCATGATATCCTACGACGATGCCAGAAGTTTTGGTATGTCTGCGGGTTCTCGGTTTCTACGTCTACTGAATCGCGTCCCAGCTTCAAAGGGGCATTATATTAAGGACCAGTCGCTAGCAGGCTTTGCGATGTGGCATGTTTTGGGCGATACACGAGACATCCTTTTGAATGCTATCCATGATGCGGTGCAATGAGTGAATTGCGCGGGTTTGATGAATTGCTCTTGTACTGTATCTGTTTTCCTTTCTGCTGTGTATAAATTGTTGTAGAATACTGACGCAACGATGCTCACACTCATGTTCAACAATTCGTGGAACGATCCCTGGAGAAGCCCAAGTTGGTCCAGAGGCAACACTTCGACTAAACAAAGGAATTTTTGAACCCGTCTCCGGAGAAATGATGTCAGCCAGCTGCGATCACAACATGAGAGCAGCACATATATCAGTCGAGGCCTGGGATATGTTCTAGTCCATCCCTTGTCACTTCAGACAGCTTATTGTAGGACCTAGCGGTGCAGGCCACGCTAACGAGTAAGTGCATCAGCTTTAGCTTTAATGGTGCACAATGTTCATTTCTTCCTTTTTTCATCAGTTAGCTAGAGCTTCTATCATCCACCTTCTTTACAAAACCGATGAGGTTCCAGATGTTTATTCTTCTGTTCGTTTTCTCAATAACCACCGTACGGGCTGCGCCTGTTACTATCGAGCCGGAGAGCGAAGCAGCCGTCATTGGCATGGACTCGAACATTCCTTTGAGATCCTTTTCACTCTTCTCGACGCGATTTTCCAATAGACACTCAAAGGTTCCCTTGAAAAAGAGGATGCGACATACTTGGAGTCGAACGAAAAGGCAGGCAGAAGACCTCCTAAGTTGGGTGCAAATGGTTTATCACGAGCAGAAAGAGACAGAAGACCTGTAGTAAGTATTCTTTCTTCTTCTATTACCCGCTGGATCAGCCTGATTACCAACGGCAGCGGTGATGTGTATCTGCTGAGATCTTTGGAAGACCCTATATATCTGGATGCATACTCGGTGCGATTCGCACATACAGGATATAACGTACCCAGCGCGGGGCGAAAAGGGGAACTGGTGCACGGCGCATCTCTTCCCAGTGGCTTTTCAGCAGATTCGTGAGTGTTCAATAAAAATTGTGGACGAGTCTGACATATCCTGACTAGTATTGTTCGGGATATACTTAATCACGCAAACATGCTATAAGAATGTCTATGGTGCAGCTCTCCTGGAACCTCCAAATTGAAGTAATCAGTACAAAGTAGCAGCACCTCGCCAAGAGTGGAAACAATACATAGCAGTGCCTTCGAAGTGAGTAAATAAGCGCCCACTCCTATCTCGATTGGGTAATTGTTACTTTAAATGGGAAGTGCTCCATTTGCCATCAGTACGTCGCCAATCCCTGAGCGATTATCAAATCCAATGATGAAGCTTGAAGCTGATAAGTCAGACCACTAATCTGTCACTGTGTCTGAATTGAGTCCTTCACCATGCTCAGCTTTGTGAAGATCCAGCTGAAGAAAATTGCTACTGATTGCGAAGTTCCGCTGCCTAGTGGTAAAGCAGGGTGAATTGTTGAGAATGAAAAAATATAAAGGGCTGATATCATGCCATGCAGCGTACAACAGAGGATATGAAACTTCCATAAGGTCCCCGCCTGACAACCCTGTTGACGGTGACACCGAAACATCCATCGTTATCGCCAATCCCTTCTGATTTAATCATATTTGCTATCTATTGCGCTCTGGTTAGGCCACCATAATCCCGTACGAATCACGTCGCTCATGCTATACATATCAATATTCCGATCAGCAAAAGTATGATAAGAAGTCTTCCTCCGGTATAAATAGGCGCCCGGCTCCGGGATATTGGTTGAACTGACCGAGGTATGTTTCTACTCCATTTCATTCTGCTTTAAACTAGAAAGATATTGTTTATACACGGGCATGTACTCAGTTCGTATCGAGACGGATCAACATAGCTGCCACGCCGATCTGCGGAATCAGCAAGAACTGCGCTGAAGTCTCGGACATTCTCCTGATAAGATAAGATTCTGTCACCCCTGCCCGCTGCCCGCAACAACTGCGGGTAAGTACGACTGTTGCGGAAGCTTACCTCACTGACACACGATTGGTTTTAGGGAGTTTACGTCAATGGTTTCCTTGACCTCCAACGCCAGACAGACACTAACTTTGACATTTAAGCGGTAGTATCATTATCTTGCCGGACTCTTCGACACTATAACATAGATTTCCATTCTGCACCCCGACCGCAATAATTCATCCATTGCAGGCAAGTGGTATACGACGATCCTTGCATCACCTAATTGGGAGCCGAATAAGTAGCACCAGCAGGTAAGACTGACTGACGGGAACAATCCATCTAGGGCACGCTGTGCCACAGAAGAACCGCTTGTTGTCTCTGTGTGAGTAAACTAACAAGTCTGTGCCTCACTGATGGTCACTAGACGTCTAAGTTTGGTATGCAGTGCATCGCCGAAGGCAGTATACTGTAAAAGGTATAGCAATCTATCCGTGTCCAGTAATTTCCTGTCATAATGGCACATAGAGTGGGTAACCAACTCACCAATACTGCATATCTGTCCGCCAAAGTCATAGCAGATAGTGCTCACAGCTTCATTTATAATAACAGAATCCGGTCATATGGCGCACCCGGCGGATATACACAAGCAGTGTCACCTTTCTACGAACCCTTCCGATATTGCGAATTCACTTCCGCTGCCCGAAACATCGTCGAAAGCACCATTGGCACCTCCTGATATGATCCTCGAGGGGCGAGGAAAACCCCAGTCTTCAAACCCTGCGCGACGTTCCATTCTTAAGCCACCAGCACTTCATGTTCACTTCACCGCTCCTCCGAACGGCGACGACGCAGACAACAAAACCACTCCACTTCCCCAGTCTATCACCGAAAAGATACCCCTAGAACTCATCCATTACTGCATAGATAGTCTCCGAGACGATAAGGCTACATTGCGAAGCTGCGCTTTGGTATGCAAGTCATGGCTTGCTCGAGCACGACCCCTTTTATTCTCCAACAAGTTGACCGTAACGATAAAAAACAGGAACGGAAGCAAAGTACTTGGGCTCATAACGGCGCCCGGATCAGGTCTACCACAGTTCATTCATACTCTCTCTATTCAGACTAGTGCCACTTTTCCAATACATTCAGAGCACCATTCAACAGAGCGCACCCTCGAGGGACAAAGTGTCTCATTCAATCATTACCTTCTTCCTTTCATTGGCAGTACCTCGCTACGTGCTCTCACCCTGCAGGGCATCACCGTGCCACCACGGCCTTGGCGTTCAACAAGCGCGCTCCCCAAGCAGCTGCACGCTCTATCGCATCTCACACGCCTAGAAATTACGCGCTGCACTTTCTCTACCTTCAACGAGCTACTATCTACTCTATGTGCACGGCGAACGCTGACCGACCTTTCCCTTGCTGATATCACCATCACGCACTGGAGACCCGAGGTACCGCCACCGCCAAACCTCCACCTCCCACGGTCTTTGCGCTCGCTGAGCTTATGCACGCCCGGGCAAGCGCTCATAATTCAGTGGATCATGTCACGCAGCGTAGTGCCGCATTTGCGCGCTTTATCTTTGGGAGGCATACGGGGTTCTGAGGAGATGCACACGGTGAACGATTTCCTCGCGCGTCTCGGGGAAGACCTCGAGCATTTCTCACTCAGCGTCATGCGTATTACAACGGGTGGTACGTGTTTCTCCGCTTTGACAGATATTTTGCTTCTGCCAAGCCAGACAAGAGAAAGTGTTTGTACTCATTTTTGCGTCGCCTCCCAGTTAATCTTGCATCGAACACGCGCCTCCGGAGTCTTACGATCAGTCACTATCTCATAAACAAATCGGCCAGCGAGAACATCTCCCCTAAGGGAGGCCTGGTAGAAATGCTACACAGAATCACGTCGCCTCACGTCGAAAAGATCAAAATTGACTTTGTGAACGCACCACAAGACATCCTCCTGATGCCATGGGCCGCTGTATCCGCGGAGCTCGACGCGCCCAAGTTCTCGGGTCTCAAGACAGTGAAGATGAGAGTGCTGGGAGACAAGAAACAATGGAAGGTCTGGATGACGGACACATTTTCCAGGCTTTGTAAAAGTCACATACTCAAGATTCAATGGGATTCGGCTTGAATCCAATTGTTCCAAGTAAAGTAGTTATTAAGATACACACTGCAATTCTTACGCTACATGCCTTTGTTTTGTGTCTTTGTTCCCTGAGCTAGAAGACAAAGAGATTTGGTCGTGTCAATACAGGGAGTGATCATTACACGAATAGCCAGACTCTGCAGGACTTTGCACTCCAGACAACGGTCTGGGCCAGCGCGGGCTCAGTATGCAGAGCACATCGACGTCCCTGGGAGTACACAAGATGGATATGGTTTAGTCTATATTACGGCATACGATTGCTACTCAATGGTTACTCAACTTACCGCGTGGCTTCAGCGACACAGCTGCAGCTCTTGTATGACAAGCTTCTGAATGGATCCGTGGTATGGTCATGCGGACGATTGCAGAACCTTGACACAGAAGTTAAACTACCTCAACGAAATCCTGTATGTAAAGTTAGTTTCAGGTACTTTTGAGATAAATTACAGAGAGAAGCACTCGGTATGCTCAAGGAAGATACTCTTCAGATGTAACCCCAAAGATATCAAACTGAGATTAGGAGATCTGGTCACTGGTCATATCGGCTCTTTTGCGTGCGGAGGAACGAACACTTGTTTGTTGACTTATGGATCCGACCTGGATGCCTTGAAAGTGTCGCATACGAGATTTACTAATAATAATGATTTAAAAGACTCACTTGGCTTCCGAATGTCGGGGTTAATGCAGCGGATATGCATTCATGATGGGAACTACCCAAAGCAGAAGGTGGATTGCCTCATTCAGACAACGTGCATCACTCTTTCACCTATCTCTCTTCCAGAGGAAAATAGCATGTGACGGCTCACCGATAAACGGAAGGCTACAATGCACTGAGCTGCATTATATACAATAGTAAAGCGCTACAACGTGAAGGAGAGTAGAGCACAGGTAAGACACGAGCTTATTTGTCAACTTCCTTCTCAATTTCATAATTTCTGGACAGTGGCAGATGGTTGAGTAACTCTTCACAGCTCGTACATTGTATATATGGGCCGAATCATGAATAAAGCATTCTTTGAAATGCTCTCAAGCTATCAAGCATGTTATCGATTTGCAGATAGTGTATCATATTTTTACCGCCCACAGCCTTTAGACCGTATGTCCATTGGCACTAATTACCGTGTCTTTAAACCGTGTACTTGCTAGAAGCTTCTAATAACACATATCTGATTTCATGATGGCTCAGATACGGCCTCTAAGTGAATTCATACCTTGAAATATCAGTTACATGGCATCCATGTAAACAATGAAACGTACATCTGAGACATTGGAAGGTTCTACTCGGGGTTCTGGCGATTAACAATCATCGGAAGTTTGGACAACCGACTTGGTTGAGCACCTTAAATCGGTGTGCCGTTATGGCCTTGTTCTTTTATATCTGCTGCTGACTTACACATTTACACGCCAGATGGCATGCTACTCTAAAATGCTATACTTGACCTTTATGGTGAATGTTGCGGTTTGGGCAGCAGTAGAAGTCGGAGGTGAAAGCTCAAGATAATAGGATTATTGTCGATAAACTATTTTTAGAGCACATCATGCTAAGTATGTATTAAAGTTAAACACTTCTGTTCGCAACCATAAAAAGATTGGCGAGCGGTATGAGGGGTTTTTCTAAAATAAATGACAATGTGCTTACAGCAATGAGGATGAAGCGAACTTGGAAGCCGATCTGCAGCAACCGAAGGCAACTTATGTTACTCAGAAGGCTCGATGTCGATGAGATTAGTCCATATGATCGTAAAAGCAGGTGCTACAGAGGTCACAAAGTATATCAAATACGCACAACCAAAGGGCCTTTAGAAAGGTATAAAGCAAACCGTTCCTGAGGGGTGAAGAGCAGAGAAACAAGCATGTCTAAACCTATCGAAACCGGCAACTACGAAATCTTCTGGTTTTCTTTCCTCACTCAGCCACCACTTGTCAGGCCAGTGGGCATCCAGTTTTTAGAAGGCCATGTTGGCCCTCAGGTTGTGGTGTTGCCAGAAGGTGAACGCCCTCAGGCGGTTAGTATCAGCATCTTTGTACATGTATCCTTGATAACTGAAGTTTTTTTTACACTAGTGGCACATCCAAAAGCTTGAGGAAGACGACAATCGCTTCATTGTTACCCATCTAAATGATAACCTAACTGCACGTCCAGAGAATGGAACCGTTCATGTGGATCGACTTATTCCACCCTTTATATGGAACATTGTACCCGCGGCTCCTCATCCTCCACCGGTCGGACACGAAACCGCCATGTAAGCATTTCAACTTGTGCTAATGATATAGTATTAACAACCACCTCACATGTAGAGTTGGTGTAGGTCCGGAACTCGAACCTCGTTGGACGGTTAGACTAGTTGAGAATAATATTGAGGCGGTTGAAGTTGCGGTATGATTATTCCCACTAGTTTCTATACATTGGTTTTATTTAATATTTTATGACCGCAAGGTTATTCTGAGCAGCATGGGTACCAATTTCCAGTTTAAGAGACTTTTTGAATAAGCGTTAGGGCAGAGTCGGACGTCATCACTTGGTATGAGGTTCGTCGTTCATTAATTTGTAATTTTCATCGAACTGACCTCAGATTTTATTGAGTTTGTGTCAAGGAAACCAGGTGGAGGTGTTGATCAAATAGTGGCCTAATCTTTGGAGCGTTATTCTGAGCATTGACCGTTCAACCGCTTTTACTAGGCTTGTAAATAAATTGTCTGATACATTGAGAGCATATCAAAGTAACGAGTCCTTGATCTTAAATATTTCAAACGCACGCCTTCAAATGCGGAGGGATGCCTAGCATTATACCTCCGGGGTATATTTCCCAAACGCACTAAAGAATTACCATATTTGGGTGATGGCGGTCTGACACATAGCACAAGGAATGGAAAAAAAACTTAAAAATAGACAAACCCACGATGAGTATATCACACTGCGCAGTGCGCGGGAGACAAGCCTCATACAATATTACCGGCGACACACTATTTCACAACCAACTCATGTATTTTATTAGGTCACAGGATAAAACAAGAGCTCTGTACTAAAATATAAGTATACTATGAATAGTCCATGCTGGCTCAGCATGATGCATGAAGCTTCATAGAGGGTACCCTGCTCAGAGTCCGGCGTTGATGGGACTGCAGCCAATAGCAATGACACCGTTCTATCGTAAAGGGCGTTTCAACACCTTTTCTATCCGCTGAAAGCTGATGACTTACGAAAGAGTTGTTGCTGCAGCACACGGGCTGGGCGGTGCAAGAGTTGCTGTTAAGGCCTACAATACTGAGAGGGGAGCAGGTTACTGAGGATAGTATAAAGGTAAGTAAATGCCAGGACGTTGTGACAATTTTGGACGTACTGCCGACTGGGGTAGTAACAGCCCCCAAAACAACATTAACGAGATTGTTAGAATAAATCGCGTTTTGGACTGCAGCGCTGTTGGCCTGTTCGATGTCGCATGTTATAAAATGTCAAATATACACTAGTATTCTGTGAAGGGACTCACAGGCTGAACAGAGTTACAGCACTGGAGAGATCCAGTGTTGCACACGTTATCTCCGTAGGTGCGGGGCACAGCGGTAGCGGCAGCAAAGAGAGGGAGGGCGAGGACGAAGATGCTGGCGAACATTGTGAGATGTGTAGATGAAAGTGATGTTTGAAAGACGCGGAGAAGTAGAACTCTGTCTGCTGTCCCTCCCTCCCAACTCAAGCGCCCTTTATACGCGTCCAGGAGCGCGATACGCAAGGAAGCGAAGACGGTGCATGTAGTCTTGCCGCAGGGTCTTTCCCATGCCCTGACTCTTGGAGCTTGCGCGAGGCAGCTAGGCTGCTTTCCGTGGCGTCGGTCATGATTAATTGCCCAGCACCAGGATGTTCATTGAAATGAGAACGTGTCTATGTTCAAGCGCGGAGTCTTGAGTCTAAGAGAAGTTGCCGTGAGTGCATCATATCGAGGTTATTTTTAGACTGACATTTGTTAGTTCGTTGAACTTTTCTGCGTTGACGCGTGACGCACGGCGCGCCTCTCTGAACTGTTTGCCAGAGGAAATAACCTTCTACAGGGGAAAGGGGGAAAAATACAGACACTTGTGCGCCTTTGACCATGCTCTAGACATATTTTCAGCAAGACTGAAGTATTAGTTTAACGACTGCGTGTAGCAAAGGTTTGATCTTTTCATTCAGATACTTATTCGGTTAGAAGGTGACCTGTGGAGATTTCTTGTTTATTTGTTCAAGGAGCATTTACATAATATGAGTCTTGGGGAGGCGCTATTTAGTAGCCTTTCTATTCAATTCAACTTCAAAATCAATCTCATGATTTTGATCGCAATGAAGGACGCGAATATGTAGCCTGTTCTCTGTTCCATTGTGCGCTTCGAAGAAGTAAATGAATTAGAGTTTAGACGAGCGCTTTGCGAGCGCTGGACTCTATTAGAATAGTACGGGCGTAAAGATTACCCTAGGCTCTTGTAATCTTTTTTTTTTAAATTGCCTCCAGCAGTTTATTCCTTGTACTAAGTAGTCTTTAAGTAGGCGCAATTGAGACGCGTCGTAGACGAAATACTGTACAAGCTGACAAATTGATGAGTTCCAAAATTTCTTTTCCCGACATACGTCGCGTGAAAACCACGGCCTCTTGTCAACATCCATTCAAGTGCACCATTTCCTCACACCTCGAACTCCTGAAGTTGTCATTGGTGACAGAATCCGCAATTGTCCATGACAACTCTCTCGATTCATTCATTCTGTCAGTCCCCATTGAGTCCCCAATCAGCCGCCACTGTCAACAATTAGCCTTGACAAGTCTCTTTGTTCTCAAAGTCTCTGCGTCTATGTATTCACCTCCACCTTCGATCCATGCCCTGCCGTGCCCCATTACAGTCCTTTGCTTCCGGTGCTGAGTATCCCGCTCATGTGTGCGGGTGGTCAGCACCGCGCTAGCATGACTTCGTTGCGCACAAGTGCGAGCCGTATCTCCCCGTCATCTGGCTTGAACACATTCGAGGACTCTAATAGTCGAAAGCCGTTCATCGCCCACCATCACTCCTCTAATGAATCAATCCTTGTGCCATTTCCTGGTTAGCCTCATCACTCCGGCGTCTAGAAAAGTGGAGTAGAGGGGCCCTGAGCTGCAGCAGATCACCTATGATTCTCGAGGCCGCTGAGGTACTCTGAACAATATAATTCTGCGGTGAATCTTGCGAGCAACATCTAAGGCCCCTCCGCCTCCTAACCGTGGCACATTACACCCCTTTACGCTTGGTGAATCCAAAAGCGCGAGTCCAATGGAGTCGAACACGTGGTTGGTTGGGACAAAGTGAAGAGGCTGTATTGTTGTGTGTTTCCGGCTCACTCAATGGCAATCTTGATTCCTTTATTTTGACGAAGTGTCTAGTTTCTGGCGCCGGGTTGCATGAATCCGTAGACACACGCTGAAACACGAGGTGAATTGTTCATGGTCTGCGTGTTTGAAATGTCTACGAGTCCAAGATGCACGCAGTCTTGGTATCCTGCTGGTGAAACGCGCCCATCAAGTCCGTCTGAACTTGGTCTGAACCATGGTTATACGATTTGAGTTTACCTACCTCTACACTAGCGGCTCGGTGCAGTATAATGTGCGTCAAATTGCTTTTGTAGGCTATTAGAAAAGACCTGTCACTCCGTCCGTCTTATACTGATGTAATAAAAATTAGAAGTTAGAACACCGGGCTTAGGAGATTCAAGGCTTATGAATCACGAATTGGTAAATGGGATTTGAAGTGGTGAACTTGGGAGTAGTAATTATCTGTATACATAACCGAAGTGTATAAGTATAGGTGTTGGAAATTTTTGAAAAAGAACTCTTCGCCTGGGAGTCGAACCCAGCTTTCGCGCGTGACAGGCGCGTGTACTAACCGATATACTAGCGAAGACGTTGGTTGAGTTGCGTCTTGTAGTTATAGAGTATAGTATATACATATGATATCCAGTTTAAAAGTACTCGGAGAACACATTGGCAGAACGTGCCTTTTGACACTAACACCGAATTGCTCTAAGCTTACTTGACCAGAATAACATTATCTTATGCCAGCAAAGGCCGCATATACTTTAACAGGTTCGCATGTCTGGCTCAATCATTAGCAAGTTGTAACAAGAATTGGACAAGACAACGAATGCATTGACTTGTTACGTTCACGTCGCCAAGAACATCTGGAGCTCATTCACAATCCTCTGCACGACGACGGCTGCGAGATGCTTTTCAGATGGTTAATTACAGGAGACGACAACTCTCTGAACGGTATGTCTCTTGTTCTTTGCCAGACAGCATATATTGACTCATTCAGGCCAGTTTCCTTACACGTTGAACACTCTGACCATGGATGACACGAGAATGGGCGATCGCGGCTTTTCTGCTCTGATCGATTGGCTAGAAAGTATAAAGCAACCCACTGTAACGCTTCTGAGTCTGACATCGGTATGTTCAATCCCCCGTATACAGCGTGATTTCACCGGTTATATTGTCGTAGAACATCATCCGTGGTACTTCGTCTCTCGCAGAACGTCTCATAGATGCGATATCGACTTCCCTGACTATATTGCACTTTTCTAACAACGTACTTTCCTCTGAGTTTCGCGCGTCTCTGCTTTCCAACCTCCACCAGCTATCAAGCCTCCGCATTTTGGGGATCTCAATGTGCGGCTTCACGCATTCTGATGCAAGTCTGCTAGCAGAGTATCTTGCATCTCCTAAATGCACTCTCATTTCGTTCCACGCGAATTCCAACTACTTTGGATATAATGGTGTGCGGCGTATTGTTGATTCTCTCAGGAGAAACTACTGCATACAATCAGTAAAAATGCTCTCAAACGAGCTTACGGAAGAAGAGGTCCACGAAGGAGACAGCAGTGTTACAGTTGATGCTGATGCCATGGGCCTACGCGAATGGGTCGGCGTTGGCGGTACCCTCGCTCATTATGCCGCGCCCGGAACCGGCTGCGGCGCTGGTATGGCAAAGCTGACGACGGCTCTAGGGACTATCATTGGACGCAACGTAGTCCTACGGCATGCGGTGGCCCGGGATGCATTTTTGCTGCTAAAGTGGGGACGGGCGCTATTAATGCGAGGCAGCAAGGATACGAAGCCTCTGCCTACCGGCTTTGCCACTCTCCCTATCGAACTCAAACTCTACATCCTGTCTTTTCTGGCGCGGGTGCTCAGTGAGGCGCAGTGTGCGCGGGTGCTGCAGTACGCTGCTGACTTGCGACAGCTTCCGGCTCTTCGTTTCGGTCTACCCGTCCGTCATTCCGTGGCCCCTCCGCCGCTTGGTACCCACTGCTCCCCTGAAACTGTCCCCCCCGCCACTGAAGTGCCTATCATAGGTATATGCAAGTTTCCTAGTCTCGGGGTTCATTGCTCTTGCAATAACACTCGTCAGGCGTTATGGCTTGAGAGTTTGCGTTGCGATGCGTACGACGTAGGGTCGTAACTTTCTGGAATCTGTTTCCCTTTCATTCATAACAATTCCCCAAGATTGTTGTGACTGTACAGGGGAGGGTTCTAAACATTGCCATACAAATTTTCTACTATGTAGCGGTGAAGGGATATAGCAGAGAACAGAGATAAATTTCTAGGAAAAGATGGGGCAGAAAAGGGCAGGCTCGTTGCTGTTGAATGCTTAAGTTCTCTAGCGAACTCCCTGTGACTTGGGACGCGGGCACAAGCGCCGCGTCACCGGCCCGCTTATTAATATATTATGTAATCGGGCCACCGTTCGTAGTGGCCCATGGGTTGAATGTAGTCTTTTTGTTACCCTCCTCGTCCCCCGCGCCCCTCGTCTCCATTCTGCTAAGTGTCCACTAGCTCGGCACCCTTGTCCGAGGTCACCACCGTTTGGCGGGGAGGGGAGCAACGGCGGTCACAACGTCCTGGCTCGTTATGGCAAATTTTCGGACATAGGTGAGTCCCCTTTTGGGGTCTTGAGTGTAACCGGCCACTTACCTCTAGGCGCGCTCGTTGTCGGTACTGGACGTGAAGGCACGCAAATGGGACGGAATACGGGGAACAGGACGTGAACGGAACGGGGAACAGGACGGATGGATGGGGGAACAGGACGGATGGATGGCGTGGATGGCGTCCCTGGAAAATCCCCAACTGGCTCCCATATGTGAGGACGAAGATACAAAGATAACACGAAGATAAAATACATTGGCAATACATATTGGAGTAGCTACACAGAATGCGGCTAGCTAAGTGCGATCACATACAATATACAATCAATATACACTATTCAAACAATTCAGACACACGCACACTGCCTGATCAATCGAGTGTTAAATCAATGACTTTGTCGGCAACAATGGTTTTGTTATCATCATCATCGCTGTCGTTGCCCGTGAGGTCAATAAATCCAAGCCAGCGTTTCGGGGCTTGGTTGTTGTCATCGTCGTCCAAATGAGTGAGGTCAATTACCTCTCGGTCTACCCCACTATGTCTGTTGTGCTCGGCTGGAGGAGTCAAGATGTGTTGCGCTTCCTCGTTGGCTCGGTCACCAAGCCAGTTAATTGCGCGCTCCGGCTGAGAAGTACCTGGCTCTGCTTCACAAGCAGAGCGCTCATGCAACAATTTCAACTCTTCGGGAAGATAGGTTGCTGCTGGCACCCAAACACTGACAGTATCCCTGTCATCAGAAACATATCCACGGTTCATGAGAGAAATTAGGTTGCTAGTCGATGCCGTCATCCGTGGTTGAGGAGCGCCCAGTCCATGACGGCCCTGCCGCACCTGCCTGGAGTTCTGGAGAACAATAACATATGCATTAGGCGTCCTCAAGAGCCGTTTCGATTGATCGTACAGCGCCAAGGGCTATAAACCGGTAAGCGAGCAATAATTTATCTAGGAGAGATACTCACTGAGTATAGCATCTGTAGAAAAACCCCGGGCCATACTAAGCGCGCAAACTCTTTTTTCAGAACAGACTCCGATGTCCATAGAAAGTGTTCCATGCCTATCTGAGTCAACATTGACAGACAGGGCTCACGAGAGACCCAGGACGGCAGTGCAACAGAAGCAGATTTGGACCATGAAGTAATCGGGTTCATGTATGCTTGGAGTACTGTCGAACTAGGGAAGTCGACAGGTACTTTCATGTTGAGCGCAACGGATAGTGAGTTCCGCCAGCTCACCAGAAACTCGTCCAACTTCTGACCTTGGTAGAACTCAAATCCCACATAGAACAGTCACATGGTCCCGTACATAATAGTGCATTCAGGACCTAAATATATACTATATGTAATAGTGTCATTCCTGCTGAATCTTATTTTAGATTTGTACCATGACTTATAGCCGGACCCGGCTACTAGATATGTACCGTAGTCTATAGTCCCATTCTGCCAGAATAAAGGGTCACAGCCACAATTCCCCTCGGCTGGCCCCCGAGTAACATCCCGATAATGGTCGGGTCGGCCCCATGTAGAAAAGTCGGGAATGCAGAATTGGCTTATTGGAAACCATAGCTCATGTATTGCTAGTATCACTATACAACTGCCTCAATTGTGACATGTCTGCTGCTTATAGGATGTGAAAATTTAATACCAAGGTCCGAGACCCTCCGATACTCACACTCTAGTTTTGCTCTGACTTTATTATTGCACACTACACTTGTAAGTTTGATAACAAATGTATACTGTATATAGACATTACCACTTATAGAACATGTGTATAGCCACATTTCGGGCCGATGCCGAGGCCGATGGACACCGACCTTCCGACCTTATTGCTATAGAACAATAATTATTAGAAAACACACATTTTTGTAAAATAATATCTTTAACCACTACTCACCCTTGTAAACTTTGAATGTCGGATGTCAGTGGTCGGCGACCGATGTCGGGACCGACAGACACCGATGCTCCCACATTATTATTGCATAACATTTTGCAGCATAATTATTACCTTAAAACACACATTTTTGCGAAATAATTACTTGCAGCTGTCATTTACCTTGATAAAATTTTAATGTCAGATGCCAACGGTCGGCAACCGACGCCGACACCGACTGGCACCGACATTCCGACCTTATTATTGCACAACACTTTATGGCATAATTATTAATGTAGAATATGTGTTTTTGTATGATAATTACTTACAGCTACCATTTACATTGATAAATTCATAATGTTGGATGTCAGCAGTTGGAAGGCAATTAACATTGACACACACTAATACCAACAGTATGTTGCATTGCTTATACATAACATTTGAGCCTTGGGTCAGTACCTGGGCCCTGCCCTTTATAAAAGAAGTTGTACTATAATACTCTACATCAACTATACATCAGATATTTCAATAATACTAATATGAACATACTATAGTAATGAGTTGGATATGTATATGCCTCATTTAAACAATCACATATGTCTGTATAGTACTGCACAGTATAACCAGATTATACCTAATATCCACAGCAACACGGTAGGTTGCATTTAATCCATTTTCTGATCGTTTTGCGATTGCTGCCTCTGCTAAGAACAATTCGAGTGATTTCTGCTTGCCAACATCCTCAATTCTCTGGAAAATGTTGAGTGTATCGTCATATATCTGTTATATCACGCTTCTTACTGGCCAAAGTCCGTTAACTCCCATTTTCACTGGATTGAATGTATGTCAAAGTCGAAGTAAAGGAAAGAGATGTGTTTCCATTTCATTGATCATTATTTCCCTTGAGCACACCTTATTGTTACTGAGACACTATCACATTACTTATCACATTACTTATCGTGCAGCTACAAAGTCCTGGTCTAGTCTAATCTTTTCTTCTTTACTCTACGCCTCAAGGCAATTACAGCACTACGCTTAGTGCCTCCTTGACCAACATGCTCATTAAGCGGTGTAGAGGCGCTTTGATTACTTTCCTTGGGAATGGATTGGGCCTTTTCTTTACAGAGTGCTTTAAGTTGTTGTGCAAGCGCAGATAAACCCAATTTCATCTTCGAAGAATCTTGCATGTGCATTTCTTCAAGCTCGTTGATAACTATGGCAGGTGACACACTCCGAGCCTGGCATTCGCCTTCGATAAACTCAGGAATCTCGCGAAACCGTTCCCAGGCTTTTCTATGCTGTATATAGTAATGAGGTATAGATGAAATGTTGATAGATTATAAAATTACCTTGCTCTCTGGCCGCCATGATGCATGAAAGTGGAGCTCAACCTTTCGTAGCAGTGGTTTAAGTCCAGTCTGCATGCCATCTGAAAATAAATGCTCGCCCGAGTTGTAGCATTGCCAGATCTCGTCTAAGCTATACTTATCCAGGGATTTTAGTGGACCCCAGCATTCCCATAGTAATTCTGGGCACTTAATTAGGCTGAAGACTTGATCCCATGTGGCAGACTTTTGGCCAAGCATAGGATGCCACAGAAGCTGTGTATCTCCTATAATATTTTGTAAGTAATCTTTGCATCCAACTATCGCAATTGATGTGTAAACATACCGCGTGGTGTGAATGCCTCAAGCCGTGGTAATACTAAGTCCACCTGTGTTTTTTCACGGCTCTGACCTCTTGATTTTGGCGATTCATTCGCATATCCTCGCAACATTCCATCAGACTCAGAGATATATATTCCTGTATCTGTCTTGATTGATAAATCAGGAAGAGCCACAGATGTTCGAACAGGTGTGTGTGGCACGGAATGTGCTTGCTGTGATATGGGAAAGATAGTATGATTGGAAGTCGAAGCTAAGAATAGTTAGTAAGGCTAGTTTGGTTGAAGGGGATACAAAATACACACCAGTACTGTGTGCACCTGTATTTACATATCGACTATGATATGTATCTAAAGCAAAGCCTTTTGTAGGAGACAGAACAGCTGTGCACCGGTTGAAGTTCTCAGACAATGTTTTAATCTGGGTGGTCTGAATGTCTAGAAGAGTGTAAAGCTGATTTAAATTTCGACGTAAGAGCTCATTCTGTACGCGTTCTATCTCGACTGGGTCCCCTGCACTGGCTTGGAGGAGAAAGAGCACGCGGAAACTCGTCACGCATCCAGTTTCGCACGTCTGTATTTGCAAGTGCGGGAAGTTTAAAAATAGGCGATTGCGGACAGGTTTGGAAGAGAGTGGCACCGCACTGTCGGGATGTAGTTTCAGACCAATCAATACATCATGAGATAATGTCCTTACCTGAAAGAGAAACGGCCTCATAAAGATTACCATTGACCAGTAATTTGAAGCGCCAATCAGATTCTCACGACCAACGATTGATGCGTGAATATCTTCGGCCATGGGACATACCAGGTTAAGAAACTTATCTGGTACGTGAACATGCCTCCAAATAGGATCATAGGTTTCGTCTTCTTTATATCCATGACAGCCAAGTACTGCCTGTATTGCACTGTTAGTCAAGCTTATATTCAATTGACATACCACATTACCGGTTTGGACATCGATGGAGCATAATGATCCATAAATGTCTGGTGTGCTTTCCATCCCAGCCTGGCCGTCTCTTGTGCATCAATACTAACAGAAAAAAAGGTTAGCAAATGTCAATATAACAATCATCTAGCACTGTACCCGAGCCGTTCATGCTGATAGCCCGTACTATGACGAGGAAGGTGAACTTTAACCTTGGACACAAAACCTGCTTTTTTAAATCCAGAAACATATAGGTTATATAGACTGGATTGGTTATATGGTGTTCTTGGCGACTTTTGCCCGTGTAAAACACGTATCTATCACCGTAGTAATGAATATCAATATGGTACCAAAACTCATGAATACATACCTCTCGCCACGAGCTATTCCAGGACCAATTTATCGTTTCAGACTCCGTGATATTAAGTACGTCATGCAGGTGATGCGTCTTGAAAGCAAGCGCACCAATGGCGCATAGACGCGCATCCTTATGGGCAATTATTACACTGTATGTGGGATTCACCCGTGTCTTCATTCCACGTGCAGTGCCTGCTTTTTCTTCTCCTTGACAAAATAAAATACATGGAATTGAATTGCGGCCATTTGGATGCAAAAACGTCCAAGGCTGAAGCTCAGCTAGCTTGAGTGCTCGGAAGTCATCTCCGCGATTTGCAGTGGCATTCTGTGCTGTCCAAGACAGGTGTCCATTTAATGCAGAGTGTACTAGTTACAAATTATTGAATATTATGTTTCGGAAACTTGAAGTTTAAATAACACTCACATTGACGGTGCATTAAGAATCCTTGACCAACATCAATTATTTGCTCCGGTGTGATACTTGCCAAAAAGGTGTTTGCAACGATGTCTGGTGCATCTTCGCCAGGAACCAACCCACTGAGCAATGAGAGCCACAGTTAGTACAGGCTATATACAACTCTTTTTTGTGGTAAATACCGTCGTGCACGATCTATTGCCTCCCTCATGCGGCCCTTAATTGAGTCCCAGACATGTACGGATGTGACTGGACGAGTGAGAGTAATACTGGGGTCGTCAGCTTCCTGGGTTTTGCGAATGCGCAAGGCACCAAAATATAGCTTCTTTAATTGTGGCTTTGTGCGAGTTCTGTAAGCATTGGATAACTTCGGAGTATATTTTGAGAGTATAACTTACTGCACCAACAAATGTTCCTTCAATATCCATTCGCCTTCGGTCTCTCTTGCACCGCTCTGCGCAGTGCCGTATATAGAGCAGTAGATGATGCTCGTCAATTATGCGGTCGCGTATTTGTCCTTTGGAAAGGGCATCAGATACAAAATCCTAATGGAAAGTTATGTTGACCTTATACATGCTAATTTAGTGGTGTTGACTTACCTCCCAATCCCTAATAATCGATGCTTGTGTGCTTCTCCCTCCTGCGCGCCTGTTTTGCTCGAAACGATAGTTTTCTTCAAGTCGTATGGTGCGCTTGTATTCATTAAATGCCTCATCACTATCTAAGAGTCTTTCTTGTTCCTCCAATTCTTCTTCTAGTTCGTCTTCATCATCATAACCCAGTATTTCCTCTGCATCAGCACCTTCAACAGCAAACTGAGCCACCAAGGCTTCGTCGTCGTCATCTCCTAGGTCGCTGAACTCGAGGTTGACTTCAGTTTGATCCAAATTCGGAGCTGTGGACGTAGAGTCTTGATCTGGAAAGCTTGTGACATGTAAGTACTCGATGTTTGCATAGTAAATGTAATATACATACCTGTAATCAATTAACACTGTACGCAATCGAGCAAGGCTCGCAGACTTTGGGGCATAGAGACCGAGTTTCAAACATGCTTGGTGTAAGTCCTGCTTACGGCGCACGGTTGACCTACGGAGTTGCAGACATCAAGGTTAACACTTTGAAGAAGGCAGAGTAAATCACTTACAAATATTGTGTATAAGACTCGACACTCTCTGCCACAGCACCATCTTCATGTCTCAGTGGCAGACACAGCTCTCGAAACTGTCTGTTATTGCTAATCTCTGACATTTGATACAGTATTGAAGTTGTACTGCGTCAACTACAAACAGAATTAGGGCGGGTTGCAAGGTGGTGGTGGAAAACGAAAGACAGGAAATGTATATTGACCAGAACGACTACATATATCTAATTACAATGGAGAGGTGGCCCTTGCACACAAAGCACTTTGCAGTGGCACACACCGCGTACGTGCGCGCGCGCGTGCCACCGCGCTTTGAACTTGTTGCTTCGCTGCGTGCCCCAGGCGCGGTCACAAATCCAGGTGACGGCCCGCAATAAGAATGCAGGCGGTCACCAAAATGCTGTGACTGCCGTGTCCCAGAGTCGCATGGGGTCTCCATGTTCCGGTCAGAGTCCAAAAGGGTGTGTAAAATTAAATGAGATGATGCCGGTCAGCTTGAATGGTCACGAATGGCATCTGTAAAGATGAACATGGCTCCTGACGTCGTCCTGACCTGGTCCTGGAGCCTGAGGTCTTTCATTTTCCTGCAATACTTCATTTGAAAGTCATCAACATTCCTAATGCTTATCGAACAGTCCGAACAACCTCTGTCCTCAGCAAACAGCACCCAAAAGAAAATCCCCCGGAAGCCTGCCGCGACGCCCATTCTGGGCACTAGTAATGTTCTTGGTGCGGGCGACTCATACCTTGTGGTTAAACTGCTTCCAGAGGAACTAGCTGATACTGTGTTCGAAAATCTGCAAAGTAAAGTCAAGTGGCGGGCTATGTACCATAGAGGTACCAGTGCATTATCGTCTATTTATGTTGAGTTTCTTGACTATATGCATTCCTAAAAGGCGGAGATGTACCCTGACTCGTGGCTGTCGAGGGAGTCATAGGGGAAGACGGGAGGTAAGTCGATTTTGCGAGAGTAACACTGCCAAACAACGGTCGTGGTCCCTCCCAGTTTTCCTGTTTATCGACATCCAGCAGACCGTTCACCCCCGCTCTCTCCATTCTCTGCTACGGTAGCGCGCATACGTGCCCACGTTGAGACGGTAGGCAGGATCCTGAACATTTGTTTCCCAGTGTCTGACCAGCGGCTACAGGTTGTTGGCCATCCATTAAACCATGTCCTCATACAGCTCTACCGCAGCGGGAAAGATGATTACATATCCGAGCACTCCGACAAGACTCTCGACGTCGTGCGAGGGTCTACTATTGTTAACGTGTCATTTGGTGCGCAAAGAACGATGACACTCAGGCGGAGGAAGAAGTAGCCTCAGGCGTTGGCGTCTCCATCCAACGAGACACCGTCACCTGGACCTACGCCTGCTCACGGACCTCCCAGACCGAGCCAACGCATCCCACTGCCTCATAACTCACTCTTCGTCATGGGCCCCATGACAAATGCGCAGTGGCTACATGGAATCAACCACGACAACCGCCCGCTTCACACTAAGTCGCCTGAAGAACAGGCATACGGCGGGGCACGTATCAGCCTCACGTTTCGGCATATTGGGACATTCCTTTCCCATGATGAAGCGCATATCTGGGGTCAAGGAGCCAAGGGGCGCGACCATGTTCATGCTGGTCGAGTGGTACATGATCAGGCTGAGATTGAACAACTGACGATTGCGTTTGGAAAAGAGAATCATCAGAGCGAGTTTGATTGGGGTGAAATTTATGGGTCCGGTTTTGACGTGCTGCATTTTGTTGAAGAGGAAGCGCAGTGAAGGATCGATTATTATGCCAGGCATACGACGTCCGAAGGTACTGGTGGTTATGGTGTGCATGCATACGTTTTTATATTTAGGCAAACCCCAAAGCGTATGTCCTTGAGACAGTAATTTAATTTTCCATATTAACGTGCACCTTTACAATGTCCTACAGCGTGATGTTTGCATTTACGTATAATTATGTGGCAGTTTTCTAGGCACTACGCTTGGTGCTGGTCCATTCGTCATCCTTATCATAAGCCGTCGAAACATCGTCATACTCAGAATCTTAGCAACGGAGCACCACAGAAATAATGATAACTTTGAGGTGCCGAGGAAGCGAGAGAATCTTCTAACAAACAAAGCTGTGATGTTCTCTGTTCGGTGTTTACAAGGGAAGGCGCTATCTGCATCTTCCCAGCATCCATCACCACTACGTCCTCCTCAAGGACGTGACCCTACACAGCTCTGACGCCAGAGTATGCCGATTTTGCCATCCCACACACGCCCAGTGGACCGCGCCCGGTCCCAACAACGCCTCGGGGCCGCGAGGACGGGGAGTTGGACTCGCACAACCTGTTGGATGGGGAGGACTCACCCAGGGACTGGATTGCGGTCCTTCGACAAACTTTTACTAGTGTTTGAAAATTAATATTGATCGACCCAGTGCATATGTGCTACTACATTCCAGCTAACAGGAATAACTAAGCCCCTTTACTGGCTATCTTGGGTAGCTGGAGTGCATCCAGTAGAAATAATTCCCATCTGTCATTTACCATGAGTTAGATTTGAGTTGTTAATAGGAGCCGTTTCCGACACATACATGAGTGTTATCAGTGCAGCAAACAGGTTTGTTGGAAGTCAAGAAAGCGGAGCAATTTGCGCTTTGACCTGACTTGGCAGGGGGCATCGCCAAACATGTCACTGTAATAAAGTGTTAATTTAAAGCAAAGGGGTACTGCTCAGCACCAATACTTACCACCAATTTTTCCGTTTGGAACAGCATTAGGGTCAATTTTAAGTAGCTTAAGGAGTTTAGTGACCTCCTCTGTAACTTCTTTCGGCTGGAAAGTAACTCGGTCAGTATTGCATAATACCGCGATAAAAATAAAAGGAAACAAACAGCTTGAACCAATCTGCAGCACAAAGCCGAGCCAGTGCCAGCATTGCAATGGTATGAGGGGGACGTGCTTGCAGCAGCAAAAACTGGAAGAGCGAGGACAGCAGCGACGAAGAAGCGGGCAAGCATTGTGATTTAAGAGCGTTGTTCAGAAAGATTGTGTTCGACTAGAAGTTGGAGTACCAGCTTTATAGATTTTGGAAGAGTGCATTGACACTACTGTAAGTGAATAGTGATACAGGGGTAATGAGACTATAGCTAACTTTGCATAGAGCAAGTCGTAAGAAAATGATCTGAGGGAGACCCGTTAAACCAAAATAGGTCTACATTCGGCTCCAGGAGGGTACTTGCCCAGTATCTATCTCATTATAATCACCATAACTGACTCAAGCTCGGTCCCAACTCGGTCCAGGAAAAAACCACCATTCCTTGCGGCGGCGTTGTTCGCAAATCAGAATGTTAGGCAGATGAAATGTAGCCACAGCGCGAGCAGCCAGCTAGTAGTATGTACTTACGAAATCATACCCACCGTCATGCAACCACCATGTTGAACCTACCAGACTCGGCTAAGTTCCAAGAACGTGATAACAACTTCTTACGTGCAATTCTTTCTACATTTAATCTCACCGAAACGGCGTCTGTAGGTCGGTAGAAAGTAGACAATACGAGTGCCAATGCTGAGGCTATTTCTTATATCTGAAATGTATACTTACAGGACTTAGGAGTTTGCGTTGAATCTTTGCATACCTCGTTCCACCAACTGCACATATCCTCTGGAATTCTTCCTCCAGATGAATGTAGCTACTAATCAAGGACTCGGAGGGGGCATCTCAAGAACATCCAGAAACATTTTCGGGTATGGTAAAAGATTTCGTAGGGGTAGGAGTATTTATTTGGATGCTTTCTGCTTGCCGATATGGCCGTCATGTATCGGAAGCAAAGCCTTCATGGGCTCTACAGTGTCCAGGAATTTGATTACAACAGTCGGTCCGTTCTGTGCATGTTCTGGCAACTTACACAGCTCGAAATATGCTCATATGTGACGCTGGTATGGTATGGCTGTACCAGTACCGTCTTCCTGCTCCGATGGTCACTTGCGATATGCGTGATGGCGTCGTTTGAATGTACGCTCTTTCTGGTCACGAGCACGAACCTCATGTGGGCTAGTCAAATATCCATGGATCAGACAGAGTATGATATATGAAGCTTAAAGGCGTGTATTATCCGCGTTAACATCGTATTTGGAACTGGCCAGAGTACAAAGAAGAAAGAAAGAATAAAAGAAGGGGAGGATTTAAAAATATTGGTGGTACATATGTGCTTTATATACCTGGCCTATGATGAAAGTGATAAAGATGAGACACCTGATTGCAATAAAGGTGCATGATAAATCACGACCCATGAAATAGAGTTGTGATGATTAATGGAGATGTCATAGAATAGGTGGGATGTAATCCTTTGAAGTATGGAAGAGAAACTGAAAAGAAGAAGAAAAGAGATAATAGAGATATGCCCCGCGAAGTGACTGACTTGATGGTTAGTTACGTTAGCCATGCGCTGTAGAAACAACACACACCAGAACCTTTGTGACTGTCAGCAGCAAAATGAATCAAATAAGCCCACTGCAAGGCTTATTTTGGCCCAAATTTGGATGCGTAGGTCGACGATGTCGAATACTTGTTGAGCGCAATGCTGGGAAGAGAAATGCAACTAGTGGCATGCAGTGAATCTACGTACTTGAGTCAGTCACAGATTATCATTTACTTGCATTAGACAGAACTCACAAATGATCAGCAACCACATGCTCGACATTTAGTTTAGAGGGACTCGAGTGATGGACGGATGCATAAGGGGGATGACCGCTGAATATACGGAAGTGCCTGTGAGATAAAGCATCAGCGACAGAACAATAAAGAGATCGAACCAGTCTCTCTACGTGTGATGAGCACCCAAGGAATACAAGGAACTGTTGAGGATTAGTATAGATGAAGCCAAGTAAATAATGACCTCGTTACGTGTGGTAAATCTTCCTGGACCACTGAGCATCTACACACAAAGTAAGCAAAGGCAAGATGACTTGCAAGACAACTTACCCGGCTGCAGACGTCGCTTGCCTGACGAGATCCACCACGAGAACCAATCCCCAGCACACTCACCCACTGGTAGGAAGAAACTGAAAGGTGCCTTTACGAAGCCACCCCCCAGAACCCGACTACCACGCTGCCTCGTTCCAATCTCTCGAGGAGGTTGCGGCATACGCTTGGAAGTGCCACTCAGTGAAGGGCAGATGACCAGGCACAATGTGCGGGTCAATCCACTGCTCCTTTACGTCGCCACAGGCACGGTCTACATTAGAGCATGATCCTGCGTTGACTGATTATGGGGCATGCATGGGGATTCGTTCGCGTGGGGTGCTTGTCTGCATGGGCGGGGTGTCTGTCAGTAGATATTGCGTCGCTTGGATTGACGATGTGGTAGGGCGTGGTGTGATGAACATCTTGAGCGGAGGGCCTGCTCGAGGATAAGGGCCTTGGGCGAGGTCGTATCTGGTACAGCTGTTATCTTCTGCTTAGGCGGGATAGGGACAAGGCCTATCGCTGTATGATGATGATGGCCGTTGGCATCGGCGCTAGTCATCTTCTCTGATGTCTGCTACTAGACAAGGGGAGTAGGATGATAAGGGGAAGAAGACAAAGGGCACTAAGGGAGGATATCGCAGGGGCAGGCTTTTTATAATCCTCCTAGGCTTGTCTGTGTTTGTTTTTCTGAGTCCGTGCGCGATTGTAGTCAGCCCATCATCATCCAAATATGGTAACCCTAGAGCTTGTTTAGGCACCGCTAAACGTCGAAATGACATCATTGAGGCGGTGCCTTCGATTGGGCGGTGACTGAAATCGTCCAACTTGGGTTGTACTTGTATCCCCATGCACTGAGTCCATGCGGACTGCGCGCGATTCTGACATAGCTTCAACATCCGCGTTTGTATAGCTTACGCGACCATGGATAAAGTGAGTCAAAAAACGCATACTAGGGTCGCTATAGCAGTACCTCGAGTCGAGAATCCATGATCCAACGAGTATGTATGTATACTTAATGTGCATAGTGTATGCATCCTTGATGCATCCGCAACTGCCCAAACAAATTCAACAAATTCAGCATAGGCAGATAAAAACTGTTCCCTGCAATGACCCGGATATTTTTTGATGCAATCACTGCTGAGCACAGCACACGTTTCAACCCATGTTTTACGCGGTCTTACCTACTGCTCGAGTGTCACTCAACGAGGTACTGCTGTCATCTCTAATATTTGTAAAAGCCTTTACTGAACGCTCGCATGCTCAACCCATGGAATCACACCGATACAAGCAAGAGTGCCCAAGTTATACCAATTTTTGACGTTTAGTATTCATTGACCTGGTGCATATGCACTACTACTCGAGTATATTCCAGCTACTAAAGTGTACTACACATTGATAAGCCTTCACTGGCTGTCTTCGATAGCTGGAGTGCACCCAGTAGCAATAATTCCCATCTGTCGGTTACCATATGAGTAAAATTCAATTGTTAATGAAAAGAGTTTCCGACACATACATTAGTATTGCCAGTGCAGCAAACGGCATTATTGTAAAGCACAGAAAAGTGGCAATTTAAGCCGCTTTGACCCTCGGTGGGCTGCATGGGAAAGCAGGTTACTGCAATATGACTCAGTATATAAATTTCACCAGAATTAGTATTGCTCAGCGACACTGACCACCAAGATCTCCCTGACTAAGTGCTTTGGGGTCAATCGGAAACTGGGAAAGGATTAGAGTGATCTCTCGATCTTGATCTGGGCCGAGAACTTCTTTTAGCTAGAAGATCTTGCAATTAGTATCACTAACCACAAAGACAAGTCACAAGAGAAAAGAGACAGACATCTGCAACCAATCTGCAGCACAAAGGTGAACCACTGCCAGCATTGCATTGGTATGTGACGGGAGTGCTTGCAGCAACAAAGATTGGAAGAGAGAGGGCAGCAGCAACAAAGAAGCGGCCAAGCATTGTGATTTCAAGAGAAATGATGCTGTTCAGAGAGTTGAATGTGTTCAAATTGCAGTCGGAGTACCAGCTTTGTAGGTTTTGGAAGAGTACATTCCTTGTGCTCTAATATAAACGAATAACTCAATACTAAATATTAATAGGTAGTACAGTACTATTGTTAAATTTTAGTTATGCTAGTTGTAAGAAAGTGATCTGAGGGAGGCTCGTTAAACCATAACAGGTGTACAGTCGGCTCCAGGCGGGTATCTAACTTGCAACCAACTTATAATAATCACCAAATTTGGCTCAAAAGTGCTCATAGCTCGGTTCAGCTGAAGTCTGCCTTTCAATGTAGCGGCGTTGTTCGCAAAGCAGATCGTTGGGCAGATGAAATGCAGCCGGCGGGAGCTTCGCGAGCGGCTCGCTAGTACAAGTTATGGTACAAGTTACCAAATCAAGCCCATCATGCAACCCCCATGTTGAACCTACCAGAGTAGTACCTATCCCATCATCAACCTGTTCACAGCCGTGCAATGCTTTCCGCATTGAATCACGCTGTCCAAAGCGAAGAAATAAATGCAGCTAGTATCCGGACAAATGTGGGACAAATCAATGTCACTGGATTATTGTCGTGGGAATATTTTAATTGTGGGAATATATAGCGTCAGCCTCTTATTCCGCCAGCCTAAAGTTCTTTTCTTTCTTGCTCCTTGTTCCCTGAAGATGGCAAGACACGACGGCGATGTAAATGTTGTCAAGTTGTTACTCAGAAGGCTACATGTCCTTGAACTTGTGGGAGCACCGCCTGCTAGAGGGCCATACGAATCGCGATAGTTTCTGGACTCAAGGCCATTCAGATCTTACAAGGGGGAATGACAGCTCCGCATAACATAATATGCCCTGCGTATTGGACGGTGCGACATTTAATATTCACGCAGCACTGTCAGAGGGTACTATCATACAGATACTGGGGCTGGCAGTTCTGCTTAATGTCCTCATGAATGAGTTCAAGCGCCGTCCCTCAGGTCTGCACCCTTTTCCCATCATCTGCGTACTGTATGCCGTCTCTTTACGGGGTCATAATACTGGTACGCCCTTCTGAGATCGCTGCAGCCGGCGACGCAGTAAGGCCCGCTGGAATACGCGCGGGATGCACATACGTGTCACTGTTTAATAAATGCAATTGCCTCTACGGCGATATTTTCGACGCGCTGGAGACGAGGATGCTGGAATTTGTTTGGGATTAAGTTCAACTAGACCTTTGATGAGGATGGGAAATAACTTCTAGGATATGAAATGTGTAATTTTGACCATATTGAAGATGTTGACAAGGTCTGAAAAAATCAATTTCGATGTGGCTACAAGACGTAACATTGAAAAATCAGATCCATCGTCTGATTCACAGAAGTTAGAACCTCTCCAAGAGATAGAATAGTGTACATAGGTATGTATGTAACCAACTGACGGTGGGTTGACCCACCAGCCTCCAGAGACTTCGAGTTTTGTGAGGATAATATTATACGCAGAATGGCTTCAATCTTCCGAACGTTCATCGTCAAGTTCCCACATTTGTGTATGCCTGTTATAACAACTCTTGTCCCATATCACATTTTTCACCACTTCTTTTAGTCTTCTCATGTGCTCTTTATCCAGAAAGCAATCTTTCAACGCCAACCGAACAATTTCTGTACCAAACATGCGTTGGTGATAGAGAGCATTGATGAGTTCTTCGAATGGTACCCTACTTTCGCTAGTTTCTGGGTTCTGCGATGATTCGGGACTGGCAAGTATCAGTCCCTGGAGCTCAATAGACGACAGACGGGGGGAAAACTCAAGTTGTAAAGCCTTGAATATCAAGAAACATAACCGAAAATTGACCGCCTCAACGCCGGATACCGTAGATAACCGAAGCAAACAAAGCAGGTGTTATTATGGGAAGGTAACTGCACATTTATTCCCACGGCGCGCGACTTATTGATGGCACTGCCGCGCGCGACTCAACGGGTTTGGCAAAATATTATTTTGACTACTACCTCCCAGAGGAGTCTATATTTACTGCATATCATGTACTCTGCATATTATATTGTGTCAAAAAGTAGAGTCAATTGTAGTTTAATGTTGGTTTAATGACATTTTGTACATATGATGGAATTTGCCGAAATATTCCCACGACTTGCCCGCCGCGCGCGACTCTCCGAAGGACTGCCGCGCGCGACTCAAACTAAGTGGTCATTTTCAAATGCACCATTGTATGTCTCTTTATGAATAGTAACAGTATATGTGTGATACATACAGTATGAATACACAGATTCTGCTGTAATATGGGCAACTACATTTATGTTTTAGAAGGAAACTACTACTGAAATTTGACAGGAATATGTGCCTAAGTCCCCATGGATTGAATTGAAAGTATGTGAGCTGAAAAGGAGAAGATATATAGCTTCTTTGTGTACTCAAATGCTGTCATTAATGAGTGATATTGGATGGCTTAGTGCAGTTGTAAGTACAAAAAAGCAGGAAAAACTCGCCTTGTATGCCTCTCAAGGGGATTGATAACCATAAACTCCAGTAATATTTACTATTAATACAATACAAATACCTACATATACTTCATTTCTACCATAAACACCCAGGATATAATGAAACAAGCACTGTCCCGTCACTTTGAGTCGCGCGCGGCGGTGCCATCAATAAGTCGCGCGCCGTGGGAATAAATGTGCAGTTACCTTCCCATATGTTATGCATATTTGGCCTTTGCAATTAATTTTGTGAGGCGTCCACTATAGGTACGACGCAGTCAAACAGGGCAATTGTAAGTTTAGCGTGGTGATTTGAGTCCATCATTGTTGTGGTTGAGATAATGTGCAGTCCAAAGAGAGGATCCCGATGGTCCACTGTACAGTTGAATAATTGAAACAAGGTCAGGCTGGCTGCAGCGTCATATACATATATATATATTGATGAAGGGGCTATGCGACTTTGTGTATTTGAGTATGTCTGCCTGATAATGGGAAGCACCAGGTTAATTAGAAGATCAAGATCACCCGGAATCTTCAATTGAGGGATTTCAAGCCCGAGAGACGCACTGGGCGGGAAAAATATATGGTGTAAAAGAGTTGCTATGTCTCCAGCGTTTGACGAGCAATGGAGCTTCTCGAGCTTGGATAACAAGGTGGGACACAATGGATAATTTGACGGCCCAGGGGAAAGGGCAATGCTCGATAAACAAAGCTCCTCCAGTTCCGTTAGGGTTTTCACGGAGTCAACGAGTTCGGTAAACGTGAGAGACTAAAGAAATGAGCCATGTATGTCAAGGTGGGTGATTGTACATGAAGACTGAAGAGGCCAGCGAAACATGCAGCCAGATAATTCGAGCCTGTGCAGTCGCCGCCCGTACTCTGTTAAGAGGGATGTTGGAACAGGAATTAGAGAACATTGATGGGCTACGACTTCCAGCTCTTCAAGCAATGGTAATGCTATTGGGAGAATCTTCCAGCTATATTGTAGACGACGATCAAAGAAAAGGGAGAATTTGCGGACGCAGCTACAGTCGAGTAGGGCCTGTATGAATATTGGACGCGCAGGCTTGTGAAACTGAATGTCATATCAAATCACGGACAACTGGAGATGGGATCGCTTGAGAATTTCCTCGGCCCAGAGGACATTGGAGAACAGTGGGTCCGTCCAAAGCTCTATAGAGCTCAGAGATATGCTTCACCAGCGCGAGCTGACATGGGTGATCGCTATCCAATGCACGCAAGAAGGCAGCCTTGGGGGTCATATTAACTTCGGACAACATTGAGGCCACAGCGCCCTGGCACATAGCAAGACATCGGCCATAACTTCGGAGAGTGAGCAAGCTGTTGCAGATGCAAGTTCGTTCCTTCGAGCTTTGAGGGCACAATATCTTTCTGACATTGATGTGTCCTGATAGCTGCATCTATTTCTTCGATTTGAACGGCCCTGCTCGATTCGGTGTGATTAAAAGAGGAATGCATTGTACGGTTGTGATAAAACTGTGATGAAGCCGTTGGTTCTGGTAGGTTTGATTTGGTACTGGTTGATAAAATGTACCCGGACCGCCCATGTATGGAAACCGAGACTGTCAAGCTTCGGATGGCGCGATAAACAAAGCCCGGCAGCACTTGCCGCCAATTGTTTTGGTCTCGGCGTTCGCGACGGACCTCGGATACCTTGATTGCAGAGGTAAAGGGGTACATGATGCCATATAGATGTTTCGATATGTAAGGAAAGATGCAAGCAAAACATAGTTTGTGCAAGAAGTACAAGTCCTACTATACATGAGGCAGGTGCGTATGCTCCCGGATGCGTACATAATCAAGCCACATTGGTTACTAGCAAGTTACTGGTTGGCTACTACCTCGACAATGGCATATTGCGCATCCGGATGAGTTTGTATGAACAGTCATATATAAGTATAGCACAAGTTAAGCACAAAACGAATGGAACACGCATCATATGCACGGTTGGCACATGGTGTGGGAAGCGTAGGAAGGGGATCACAGATAGCGGTGAGAGGTCTACTGCGTAGCTAGACTCGAAATCGCGAAACACAACACACACACACACCCAGCGGAGCGAGATCCTATCCCTTAGATCGAGCGAACGCCCTCAACTAAATGGTAGTATAATCTATGCTCTGCTCTGGTTCCCGTTCTGGGCGTGCGATGCGCGCACCTCGTGTCCTCTAGTCTTTGTAATAGCAAGTAGTGCCTGCAAGTTCGTTTGTAAGGAGGGGTTTAATTCTAGTAAATCTCGGATAGAGCCCGGTTGCTAGCGGCGTGCGCCAAGCAAAATGATAAATGAAATAAGTTGTTTTAGCGAACGGCTTCGCTGCGCGCACTTCCGGGTCCGGTGACCGCGTACGATGCGCGGACTCTCCAAAGTCCAATAATCCAAGACTCTCCAAAGTCTTTCACCCGGCGGTGCAGTCTCACAGTCTAAACACTACAGTGCGAGTTTCCGTACACGGTTGTACTGACTCCTCACTGAGCTCTCCAAATGACCCGGTGGTCAGAAGCTATCCAAAACTCCTATGATTCACAAACACTTCACAGTTAAAACCCTAACAAAAGCTAAACACAGCCCACTGACGGCCTGGGACAGAACCCAGCACACAGATCTAGTGGGTAGACAATTGCTTAGATTACTATAGACAAGAATACAGGTTTATATGCGATGCGCGCATGTGTACTAATAATCAGGTAAAGTAAATACTAGCAACGCGCGGCCAAAGGTCCGCGCACCGCATCTGGGCTCCCCTTCTAATGTCCTGGTCCCTTGGCATTCGCTGCGCGCATATCGTTTACTCCCTCGGGCTTTTGCGCGTCTTTTGATGCGCGCCGCCACGGTCACATGATGTGTGGACTTAGACAAATTCTGCCTTTGCGATGCGCGCATATGAGATGCGCGCACAGCCCTTCACACCGCCTTTGGTAACCGCTCAGCTGTACTCACACCGCACTTCGCTGGTGCTTAACCGTTCTACGCACACTTGATCGCTCGCACGGATGGCCAAACTATGCACTTTAGACTGTGCAGCTCGCTGACCAATCCCTCTCGCGATACGGTGCGCGCAGGCGCTTATAGACATGATGCTCGCGCGCTGATAGCTACAGACTACGAGTCAGGCTCCACTCTAGTCCCTCTGTGTTTCCTGCGCGCAGCTATCCCATTAATGGAACTTCGGACTGTTTACACCCGTAGCCAAAAAGCAGCCCTGTCATCTCCCCCCCACTAAAATCTTGACTGTCCTCAGTCAATTCCAGATGCGCGCATCGCATCCTCGATAACAATTTACCAGGCTTCCCTCCTCCCGTATTTATAGCCCAGCTACTGCCTTATGTGGTCCATTACGGCGCCTCCGTCCGAGTCACTATCTCTACCCAACCCTTTGGTTTCCTCTTTAGGTATCCCCGCCCCACTTTTCTCGACTAACTTATTTTAGACAACCGCCACCGCACTCATATGCGCATCGCGCTCCCCGCTGACTTCCTGCTTGGGTCATTTTCCTAGTCGGGCCCTTTGCTTTCCCTTTCCGGACCTCGCTGGACCTTCCTTTTCCGTCACGCTGTTCTAGCATATCGCCGGTAAGTTTATTCGACATGCGCTCATCGCCGTCCGCTTCTCTTATACTCCCGAATTTTCCTTCGCTATTCTTTCCTGGGTATATAACCAGTTCCTCTGTCCCCCTCGTTCTTTCTTTCTCTCGCTTCCCCCTCTCAACTCTTACTGCTTTCCTCGCTTTTCTCTCACCCTGGACCATAAAAGTTTCATGGCGTTCCGCGGCGTTAGCAAATTACTCCAGATTCAAAAAGACGAACGCGCCCTCGACCGCGCAGATCACTTCCACCGCCTCCGTCCCGTATTAGCTCAATACGACGCCTTCGAGGACATGGGTGCCCGTGACAAGCTGGACCCCGAGGAAATTGCCCAGTTCGTCTCCCTTCGCGAACAGTTCGGGCTCGCTGTCGAACGACATGTGCGCGCATTCCCTGTGGATGGCACTCATCACGCGGGAACGCGTGAGCTATGTCTCTTGCTCTCTCTCTTGGCCTCCGGTGATGAAGACCCCGTTTTTGGATGGGACTCAGAGGATATCACCAAGCGCGTCATATGGTTTTCTAAGCCCGCGCAGGGGCCTGTAAGTCCCTTTTGATTTTGATTTTTAAAACCATGCGCTGACCGCCTTTTACAGTTGACTTCTTATAAACGCGCTTTCGCCAGCGCATTTCCTTTGTCTTGGTCGCCTGGGGTCGAGCCCGAACCTCGACTGACCTATTCGCCGCCTGCCCCTGCGGCACTCGACGTGGAGATGCTGGGCCCCGAAGCCGAGGTGGTCGACCTTACGCAGACGAAGCCTGCCCCTCCCGCTGAGCAGCGGCCAGTTTCTCCCTCTTCAACACCTCCCCCCCCTTCTCCTGATACAATTCCTTCCCCACGTGCGTCGCCTACGCCCGTCGTTCCCGCGCCTGCTGTGCCGGCCAAGCGTAAGCGCACCACACCCGTCCCTATTTCTGCTCTGCCGATCCCCCCTTTGCCTATGGCTAAGCGTACGCGCTCCACCACCGCTGCTCCCAGTAAAGTTCCCTTCCTTTTCTGACCCTTTTATAGTTACTCAACATATTTCTAGAGGTACAAGCGGCTGTGGCTGGACCTTCCCATGTGCGCGCATCGGCGCCAGTTTCGTCTCCTTCTCGTACGCGCACCCCTGTCGTGCCCATGGCACCTTCTTCGAGCGGGGTGACCGCACTTTCGCGCCTCGAGGGCGTCGATTCGTCCAAGGTAGAATACGAGTCCACCTACCCGATCTACAATCTGCTGCCCGGCGTCTACTCCGCCTCGCTTGCCTTGGCTGGTAAACCCCTTCCCACTGCCATTACCATGGCCCAGCTCCCTTCTGAGGGGCAATTAGATGCTGCTGTAGTGGTAGGTTCTTTTATCTACTTCTGTCTTCCTTACTGACTCATCCCTTTATTTTAAACAGCCTGGTTTTGCATGCTCAATGTGTGACCCTCCCGCCAAGACTTCTAAATCGGCCCCACACCAACTCTTCTGCCTCCTCCGTGGTCCTGGTAGGAAATGCGCGAAATGTCGCCTCGACAGTCGTGGCCCTTGTATGCAGGCCATGACTGGGCCAGAGTTGGACCGCGCTCTCGAGGGATCGTCCGGTTGGCATCGGACTTCTCCCCGCAGTGCGCTCACTTCTTTTCTTTGCCTTTCCTTGACTTATATTTATTTTATTTTAAGAACTTCGCTCCGCTTTCGATCGTCTAGAGGCGTTTAGTCAACAAGCGCGCGCTCTCGAGGAGTCGCGCCGCGGCCTCCAACGCTTATATTTTGCTGAGCTGATCCAGTTGGTTCAACTGGCCCAGGCCATGGCTGCCACCATGCCTACCAACATCATTATCGGGTCTCGCTTTTCCGACTGCGAGACTTTCGACGCCCTCCGCTCCATGAACCTCGAGACCCTTTGCGCTTCCTATGATGCGCTTTGCCAACCTCTCGACTCCGCCCATCCCATCGACTTCACCCCGCTGTCGTCCTTCTATAGCCCCGAGCATCCTCGTCAAGATCCTGTTACTTTCGTGCCCGCTCCGCAGCCGTCCGTGGCTTCCAAGATCCGCTCATCAACTTCTTCCAAGGCTAAACCGTCCAAAGGGAAAGGCAAAGGCAAAGGCAAGGCCCCCGCCCGTCCTTACAAATCTGCTCCTGTAGTTGTTGACGACGCGAGCCCCGAAGCCTCAGCTGGCGAGGAAGTCGATAACGAGGGCGCTAACATGGAGTCCTAGTCCTGCTGCGGTGCGCGCATTCTGGCGCTTGTTTTCTTTTTATATTTCCTTCTTGTTCCCTACCTACTATTCTATCTAGCATATGTAGAATAGCTTTGTTTACTATTATATGCTCTCCAATTATTCTCTTGTCTCTTTCCTGTGTGATTTTAAGTTCTCTCTGCCTTTTTTAAGATGTCTACTAGCCTGGTTTCTTTTGAGTGGCTACCAGTGCCATGCACGCATATGACCAATTTCCCCTTGCTTGTATCTGCCCACTAACTTCTGCTCCTGTCTTTCTACAGTGGGCGAGCATAAGTGCGATGCGCGCATCTAAAATATGCGCATATGCGTATACGCTAGCCCCCTGCTACTTCTGCCCTGCCCTTCTGACCTTCTTGCATTATTTCCTTATCTCCTTAAGCTCCTAGATCTATCTCTACTTGGCTAGGCCATCTCTCCCCCCCACTATAAATTCAACTGTCCCCAGTTGACAGATTCTCTGCTTTCTGCTATGGCTCTCCGATATCAGCGCACCGCTGTGGCTCGCCAATTTACTGCTATATTGAGACAACTCGCCGTTCATGCGGAGCTCGCAGAGGACTGCAACAACAGCCCTTTTCACTTTCCTCTACAATCTGCTCAGTCCCTCGTGCGCGCATTGGTAACTTCTCAATTTCCTGCAAGCGCTCCCTCTGCTGACGTTTTCCTCCAGGATCGGATTACACTGCCTTTGCGTTTTATCGACTTCAACCGCCAATTCCTGCCTTTAGTCATGACGATCGTTTTTTACGAAGGCCGCGCTCAGCGCAGATTTAGCGATGATCATTTCGATGCGCACATGCTCAGTAATGCCGCCCTTCACCTTCTCGATCGGTACAGTCACCTTGGCATGCCTTTTCACAACCTCCCACCCTCGGAACCAACAGGGACCGCCATTCTAGACGTAGATCCCGACGCCGCCCTTGTAGTAGATGATATTAGCTACGATTGAGCCCGTGCGCTCATCTGATGGACGGTTTTGTAATATATATGGTCCAGCAATGACCCTGTCTCTTATCATCATGCCCTCCCTTAATACCGAAAGTAATCTCCTTCAGCGCGCGAGGTCTGATCCTTCCTTCCTGCGCTTAGCTGCTCTACCAAAGCGGGCGCTAGCTGATATTCCGCTCGATGATCATGAGCGCGTCTGCCGCATCTACATAGGCGCCCTTCATTTTATTCTTGAGGCTGCGACTGAACCGCTGCTTCCCATGACCATCTGCCTAGACATGATGCGTCACGTTCAAGACCATGCGGTACGCGCATGTCTCCATTCTACAGCCTTTTCGTGCGCGGCTCTGACATCCTTGTAGCGGGCTCTGGCGCTGACCGAAGCTACCTGTCACTCGCCTCGCATCTCGCACTTGTGCGCTCAGCTTCACTATAGCGAGCTCGTCCTGCGCTTGTGTGGTACTACTGATGCTGAGCGCTACGGCACCCTCCCTCACTCTGAACACTTCCAACAACTCCACTATGCCGCCCAGGTCTTTTACCAGGAGGAATTCTTTCCTGTGGGTCTTTCTCCTCGTGCGCTGCGCTGACCCTGACAATCACTTCTTAGGATGTTTAATTCCCGAACTGACATTTTGCTGTCTTTCCATTGATAACTATCTATAGTCATAGCTAGCATCTATTCCTTGGTACATGTGTCATGACCCTGTATTTGAAATAAGACTGTCGGGTAACATTGTTATGCATTTTCGGCATCAATCCCAAAACAGACATCATTTTGCCAAACGGGGAAAGACCTGCATCTCCTCTGATGCGCGCACTCTTTTGCTGCGATGCGCGCACGATCTTCCCCCCTTCTTCTCGTTGCTATATGGGCTCTTGTATTCAGGCCCCTTCCATCCCACTCAATCTCCGTGAATGTAACGTTGGACAGGTATAGCCCTGTGCTATGACCCATCTGGACCCCTTTTGTAAAGTCCCTCCTTTAACTCCTTGGGCCTGCTGTTCGGTCAGTCACCAGCTGCGCGCAGCACTGATCAACCCAGCGAATGCTATATAAGACGCTCGCTGTCTCTGTATGAGCGCATCGCACTTTATTCCTACTGTTCTCGACCACTACCATGGCTACTACTCATGCTCCTCTTTTTAACTTCACCAATGTCAAGCATCAACTCTCGCTGATCCAGGACATTCGTGGGTTGGCCTCTGCTACTCCTGCGAATTACACCGGCAGCCTGGAGCTGCTTGCTGTCGATTTGGTGCGCGCATCGCGCGGTTCCCTTGTTGTATGTTACTGACTTCGTCTGGCACGATTGCAGAACCGCTGGCGCGACGCGCACGGCGGTATCACTCGCGTTATAAACAACAATGAAGCTATCGAGATCCTCAATGAGACTCGCGCCATATATACGTCGCTCGAGGCTGACCACCACATTCGCTCCTTCTCCCCTGCCGCCAACGCATTTATCAACTTGCATGAACAAGTCCTCAAGGCCAAGGCTGCCGCTTCTCGTCAGCGCACCCATACCCCTACTGGACCTGTGCGCTCATCTTTCCTTTCCTAACCCTTTCTACACTTAATCCCTTTTGATGCACGCAGCGCAACGTTCGCGTTCTTACGCGTTCCGCAACTGCGGACCTTGAGACCGCCTCCGCGCCTGGAGGTACTACATCTCCTGACTCTGACGATGACAAGGTGTGGCTAACCTTAGTTTCTTTACCAGACATCACTAACATGCAACTTTACATGCTCCTCAAAAAGATGGCCCTTGACGATAAAGTTGAAGCCGTAACTGAGGGAGGTCCTCCCAGCAGGCAGCATACACCCGAGCTGAGTCCTAACAAGAAGCGCGCCGCGCCACCTGATACTCCCAAGCAGGTGTGTGTTTGACTTGTCTCCGCTGCGCGCACTTAGATTCTTATAGAAATACCAGCGCGAGCGCGGAGACACTCCCGGTTACCGCTCTCGTCCCCTGGGTCGAGGCATGACTTATCGTCAGACCGAGCTTCGTCGCTCATTCCGTGACGCCGCCGCAGGTGAAGCCTCTCCTAAGAAAGCCAGACTGGGCTCAGAGGGCGTTCCTACGTTCCCCGATTCTCCTTTTATTATGCAAGGTGCGCGCACCGCACCACTCTCTTACTAATCTTTTCTAACCCTTCTCCCTCAGGCACTTCTCTCGTTTTGGACAATGACAAGGTCAATGCTTGTCTTGATGCCGCTGCTAACCTCCTTAAGGAGCCCCTTAATACGGGTAACCCTTCCGAGTTGGTGACGCGCCTCATTGGTGATTTACAAGCAGAGATCATTTGTGATCTCCACAAGGTCGACTTCATCCTCAAGCGCCGCGCGCTCCTCGTCGAGCAGCTTGTCATCTTGCAGCGCAGCCTCGACGTTACTGGCGTTACTGCCACCGAGGACAAGCCGGCCCAGTAGATAGCCTGGCTCAATGTGCGCTGCGCGCCTTAAAGGGGCGTCTGTAGCTAGCTCTCTTTGTATTCCCCATCTTCTTTACCCAATATATTATATTGTGGTCACTTTTCTTCCTACGATGCTCGCATCCCTAAGTGTCCTCTTCGCCCCAGTCATCATCGTCTTCTTCATCTTCTTCCACTGTAAGCGTACCGCTACCCGAGGGTACACCGGGCTCATCAAAGATATAATCTTTGGGAATAGCTGGCTCATAGTCCGCTGCCTCTAACATTTTAGCGAGGTTCTCCTTGGTCTGATCAATTATATCATCCAAGCCGTCCGGTAAGCGCAGCTGCCTTCGTGCGAAGTAGGGAATGAGGCGGAACGCCGCCACTTTATCCTTCAACACAGAGCCATCCATCTCTGCCACTAAGTATGCTCCACCATCTTTTCGTGCGATAACGATGTAAGGCCCGTTCCATCGTGCGAGCATCTTACGGTTCAGACTGGATTCTATGCCCGAGTTCCTCATTAGCACCACATCTCCTGGCTTAAACACATAGTCACGGATTTTAGCCGAGTGCTTCTTTTCAAATGCCCTGATCGCATCTCTTTTCGTCTTTGATACTTGTGCGCGCATCTCCTCTACTGTGTCGCGATGTTTGGCTAGTGCGCGCGCGCGATACCCTACTAACTCCTCCGTAGTCAGTACGCGATCTGGTAGTTTCACCAGCCAAGTCGCTTCTGCTATGTCGAATGGTAGTATGGGGTGCGCGCCCGTTACCATGAAGAATGGGGAACACCCGAATCCTCGTCGCACAGTGATACGATCCGCCCACAACACATGGTAGAAGAATCTACTCCAACGCTTATGCGCGCCTTCTGTTCCTCCACACGCTTTCCACAACATCTGTCTTATGTCCCAATGGGGACGCTCTATTTTTCCATTCGCTTGCGAGTTGTACGCGGAGATAGTAATCCCTGTAATCCCATACTTCTTTTCTAAATACTTGAGCGCTGCGCGGAACGGTCCACCGTTATCTGTGACGATTTCTTGCAGACAGCCCCAACGGCAGATAATGTCCTCGAATATCCACTGCGCTATCGCACGGGCATTCTCTTTCTTTAATGGCCGCCCTTCCGCCCATGAGCTCAGCGCACATCTTCCGTGCACTATGTAATTATACCCATTGGAGGCCGGGGACATGTGCATAGTGTCCGCGTGTAGTTGCTGGAAGATAGACGGCGTGTGTGTCTCGGTGCGCGGGATCTGGATGATCGTCTTCTGCCTTAACTGACAGACATGACATGTTTTCACATACCAGTAGACATCCCTTTCCAACTCAGGCCACCAGAAGCGCTCAGCTAGCAATTTGCGCGTAGCGTACGCTCCTCTGTGCCCCAAGCTGTCATGCGCTGAGCGCAGCATGCGTGTCCGCTGCGCCTGATCTATCACCAGCTTATGCGCGTCATCTATGGATCTCCGGTACATCCGTCCGTCCTTGTCTAGGAAGAAGTTGCGAGCGCTCCTCGTAAAGTTCTGATATTCTCGCTCCGTCATGCCTTTAGGCCTAGTGGTTGGATTCTGCAACCAGTAGCGTATCATCGGCAATTTCTCATCCATATCTTTTCCTGCAGACGTCCTGTTGCGCTCATCGTACTCCTCATCCTCCAGATCCTCTATTCTGGAGTCGGGTATTGCGTGCGCTAGTATGAATTTCTCTAAGTACTCGCGCTGCACGAGCGGCACACTCTCTTTCTGTATGAAGTCCCGCACGGCCCGCTTTTCCGCTTCCGTCTCTTTCCGTGCGCGCTCGAGCTCCTGCTGGAAACAGCCTATAGAGCGCGCTTCTGGTAACTTGCGCGCAGGGGGACCTTCAAACAACTCGTTGAGGAGTCCTGTATATAGATACCCTCCGCGATCATCAATCTGTTCCTTGAATTCCTCAAAGTCTAGGGGATCTGGGTCATTTTCATAGACTTTCTCATATTTGAGCGGTCCCACTTCCTGATCATCATCTTCTTCGGAGTGCGCGTACGCCTCATCTCCAGGTTGCCCTTCCCTACGCGATAAACCATCCGCACCAAAGGTTTTGCCCGCAACATGTTTCAACTGGAAGTGATACATAAGTATTTTATCTATCCAGCGATTAATAGTCGCATTAGGGCCCATGCCCGGATTATCCAACATGCCCTTCAGGTATTTGGCATCCGTTTCCACCACCAGCTTGCGCGCACCGATGAGCCAATAATAACAGGCTTGTAGCGCCCGTAAGAGTCCATACAACTCCCGTTTAGGCTGTGAGAAACGCTGCTCGCGTTCCGTTAACAGTATTGATCCGAAGCGCGCATATACCCTCTTCTTCGAATCTTGTGGGTCCTGCTGGTAAATATAGAATCCTACTGCTCGCCACGATGTGTCTACAGCCAAAGTAATCGGCCCTGGTAGTGTGTAGTCCAGTGGTTTCACGCAATGTGCGTTGCGCGCACCGTCTTTCAGCGAGTCCATGCTAGCTTGCTGAGCGGGCCCCCACTCAAAGGGCTCTTTCCCACGCAATAGCCGCTGTATGTGCTCTGCGCGCTTCGCGTAATCCGAGATGTAAATCCGTAGCAGACCCATTGTACCCATGAATGCGCGCACATCACTGATATTCTTGCAGGGTCCCCAGTTGAGGATCGCATGCACTTTATCAGGTGCTGGCTTGCGCCCTTCGTACGTGCACAAGTGCCCCACCACTACTATCTCAGCCGCGCACAGTATGGACTTCTTTCCACTAAATGTTCCTCCTGAGTACTTCATGCGCTGCACGATCCTGTTGACATTCAACATATGCTCCCACACAAATCTCCTTATTCCTTTATTCTCCGGTATCGTCTCGTATCCTCCCCCTTCTAACTCATAGCGCGTTTTAGGTCCCCTAATAGGTACATCATCTATGTAGGGCTCTGTAACTTCAGGTATTTCATCGCGTAATATATAGGCGACATCCTCATGAAAGATGGGCACGGAGTTCGTCCATCCCATAGGTAGGGTTACTAAGCGCAGCGCACCGAACGGCGTCTGGAATGTAGTCAGGTCTCTAGAGGACTCGGCTAGCAGCCGCTCATCGTACCCAACATACAAGTCCAAGATGCCGCCACATGCGCGCCCCGCAAAGTGTTCCGCTAGACTCTCCGCTGCTGGAGGTAGTCCTGAATGTGCAATGGTTACCGCATTTAACGGTTCGAGACTGTGCACAATTCTGAACGAGACCCCGTCTTTCTTAGTCACTGTAAACCAACGCGACCGGTACGATGAGCTCGAGGGCTCATACGTGCCTGCGCGTATCTTGGTGGCGATGAATTCACATACGCGCTCATACATCCCAGGTGGTATCGGAATGTTCTTCAATACCCAAGGCGTGTGCTCTACAGTGGGAATGTCTACTGGAGGGAAGAAGTCCGTACGGAATCTACCCTTCTCTGTGTCATCCCACGCGAACGCCTCGTTCTGCTGCATGAAAACTTGATGTACCAACTTGCGCTCCTCGGACCACAAGAAATCCCCTTCATGCGCCTTGTCAATCCCTTCCATGCGCTCAGCAGTGTACCGACCTGTAGGTACGAAGTCTGGCGGATGTGGTGACAATTGCGGCATGTCCTTTAGTGGGTCTCCTTTTATCTCCCTCACTATTCTAAACTTCTCTGGTAAATCTTGATAGACGGGCCTGACTTTCTCAGCCACTGGCTTATACTTCTTTCCTGCGAGCACCGTAACGGTGGTGGCATTCTTGCCAGTCAAGCGCTTACGCGTTACTCCTTGTCTTTTACTAGGGACCTGTTCCTCGTGCGATGCGCGGAACTGCCCTCTAGGCTCTCCTTTGACTACTTCTTCCTTGCGCCATTCGCGCTGCTGAAAATACTTGTATATTCTTTCTTTCTCATCATCCTCCATCTTTGCCTCGTGTACTGCTTGAGCCATGTATACATCCCTGAGCTCAGCGCTCCCAAACCGCTTCTTATTCTTTGGTAGCGCGTACCCCGCTATTTCTATTTTCCCCGTGCGATCATCTCTGTCAAACATCAACGCGACCTCTCCTTGACGCATCAAATCATCGAGGATTGAAAATCCTGATCTGCGTTAGGGTTTTCCGTCGTGCCAGGGTCCTGCAACTTAGGTTCGCGCTGCACTATCTTGGGACCACACCCTCGGTTATAGGTGGGTACGACCAATTTGCGCTGTGTGTTGGGGTCGGTGAGCGTAAGCTCAACCGTCCCATCGCCGCGCGTCTTCACATTGCTCTCCGTGAGGATCTCGAACGGCCGGCCCAAGAGTACCTCATAAGCCGCTGCGCTGATGACATGTACTTGTAAATACACTGTCAGCCCGTTAAACACAAACGGTACGTTGCGCTAAACCCTTGGTGGATTCCACCTGCTTATTCGCGCTCTGCATCCGTATAGTGAAGTCCGGGTCCCAACTAAGTCCTAAGCGCTCAGCGGTGTCCTGTGCCATTGACACAATCTGCGACCCACTGTCGAGCAACGTCTCTGCGTGTCCCTTGCCGTTGATGAGAGGAAATACCGCCTTCAGATGGTGCGATTCGCGCGCCACAATAAGTCCCTTAGGCTTTTCGCCTGGCTGCAGAGTCGAGACGTACTGCTCGTACGGGTCTTCCATGATGATGGTCCCCGGTTGCAGTCCGCTGCGCTCATCTGAGCAAGTAAGGAAAGTGGCCACTGGTAACTCATCCATCTGCATAAACTCCTCTTCCTCTTCTTCTTCTGCTAACCGCGCGATAGCTTCATCTACCTCGCTCTTCTTCATCGTCTAATTGTAGTACGCGCATCGTGTTCAAATCCAATGGTACCTTTCTTGGTACTATGCGCTCAACGAACTTTCTTCTGCAACCTGCAGTTGATATGCCTAACAATTGACCCTGCGTGATCTCAATTTTCTGGTTTTCTAAGTGTTTGAGGACTGCGTCAGCCTGCACCTCATCTTCGATAGGTGCGCGCAGCTTATAGGCCGGCTTCCTCTTCTCTACTACAGGTATGGGCTCTTCCCTAACCTTAGGTTTTACTTTCTCCGGAACGCGCAGCGGAGGTACCATTACATATGGCACTGCTGCTGGTCGTGCACTAGGCCCAGCCTTTGCAGGAACCTCGAACACTACTTTCTTCTTTACTGGCGCTGCACCTTGCTCCTCCACTACTTCTCGCAACTCATCTTCCTCATCATCACTCGCGTCCTCAACTGATGCTCTGGGTATATTCTTGATTGGTAACTTCTTGTTTGCGCCCTCCGGGTTCTTGGGTTTATCAGAGCCGCTACGCATAACTCTGCCCGCGTTTCCCTTCATCAGACTCAATCGAAACCCTGACTGAGCGCAGCGTCACGTTCGGCTTTCATAGTCGCTATTAACTGACGCTGTTCCTCTATCACCTCCTCAGGCGTCTTTGCCGATGCGCGCTCCTTCAGGAACGCCTTCTTACTTTCCAACTCTTGTTGAAGTGCGCGTATCTGCTCCTCGTAGGTCTCGTCCAAGGAACTGGCCGGTTGGTACATCTGCGAGTATACCATGCTAGGAGGCATACCCATGTATGACGGATGGACAGGTGCCATATACGCTTGCTGCGCGGGCGGCCCATTCTTCTTATGCCATTCGTCGACGCGCTCTTTGATCGCGCGCGAAGGGTCCCAAGGTATCGATGACCCGTCAGGTAACTGTAAGCGCCCCGCCTCTGTGATGACAATCCTTCCAGCTGACAAGTCTTGCTGCCGTACGATGCACTCAGCAACCACATGTCCCGTCTGCTTGCAGTAGAAGCAACGAGGCTCCGGGCGTTGTTGGTATTGGAAGGGCCTAGGTGGCGCTCCACCAAAGCTCGGTGCGCTCATGGGCATCATGGGGGCTACTGGTTGTACAGGCACCGACATCGGTGCGGCGCGCGCAGCCATGACATTGCGGATAATGTCCTCTAACTGTAAGGGGATCTTCCTTCACTTTCTTTTATTTTATTTTATTTTTATTTCTTAGGTGGCTTTTTATTCTCACGCATCAATCAACGCTTCTATTATGTACTGTGGCGCCCAGCAAATAAACTTTCAAACCTGGTTCACTAACTCTTTCTTACTCGACTCCTTCGACTTCGCCACTGTCTTCTCTACTAACGACAAGGTATCCTTGAAGGAGGCAACGAACCCTTTTAGGTCCTCAATCTCTCCGCGCAGCGAACCAACATCCGCGGCCTCAGTCTTGATGGCGGGCACCGGCATAAGTCCATCAGTGCTCTCGCGCCCTAGGCTCAGCGTAGTGCTTGGGTTCTTGGTACGGGCCATTTGTTCCGCCATCTCGGCTACTTGTTTGAGCGGGTACATATCCTTGGTGCGCGCTTCTACCGTCACCCCAGTAGGTGCGGTGAACTGTATATTGCGCTCTGTTAAGAACTTATCGAACGATGCGCGCGTCGTGTAATCAATGTCCAGTTTATTAAATAATCGATCCCTGAACCCCGCAGTGAGACTATTGGTGAAGTAAGTCACCAAGGTATGATTCGCGAGCAGGGTAGGCGCCTTCGTGAGCTTAGCGGCCTCGGCCAAGAACGCGCGCTTGAAGTCCAGCAACACCTGGAGGTCTTCCTCCGAGATGCGCTGATTCTCCTTGCAGAGCTTCTTGAGCCGCGCAATGGACCCTGTCTGTAAGGGGACGCTGTGCGTCACCCTTTATTTTATTTCATTTCGTCTTCCTTCACTTTCTTTTATTTTATTTTATTTTTATTTCTTACGCCGCGCGCAGCCCGTGCAGTGTACACTATGCTCTGCAGTGTGTACTGTGCACAGGCGCGCGCGGTTTACATCATGTGACGTACTGATGGGACACGTCCATCATGTGTTGTGCATATGATGTATGATGCACATCACATGAGGACGTGATGTGGTGGCTTCTTGTGGCGGATCAACTGTATAGTTTATTCTCACGCATCAATCAACGCTTCTATTATGTACTGTGGCGCCCAGCAGCGGGTTTCCTTAGGCTTTTGTCTTCGGAATCCCTCTGCTAGGTGCGCTTCTATTGTATTTATAGTTTACAGCTTAATAAACTTCGGAATCCCTCTGCTAGGTCTCGTGTGAGCTCGACACTGTGCAGAGTCGCCCTTACAGTACAAAAGCCTCTGCCTGGGACCAGTTTTGGACGCCTACTGCCTTCGGAAACGGCCTAGGACTCCAACACCCCTCCCTGCTTCGATGTCGATGGATACAGACGCCTCTGCGAGCCCTGAGGCGGGAAATACCTTGTCCAGACCCGCCCTCACCCTCACGTCGCTTCTGGAGTACGTCGACCACAATAACGCGATTTTTCGGAAGGAATTGGCCGACGTTTCGAGCTCCCTTCACACTATCCGCACCCTCCTCGAGACTACACTTGCCAGCTCGCATTCTGCACCTGCACCCGCCCCTCCTGCGCCTCGTGATCCCCCTCCTCATCTCGACGCCCACACGGCTCCTGCAGCTGCAGTTCCCACTGTCTCTCGCCTCAAACCTGCGTCTCCCAAACCATTTGATGGTTCACGCGAAAAAGGGCGCTCTTTTCTTAATTCTTGCACCATTTATTTCGCCCTGGCTGGCTCGCAGTTTCCTGACGAATTCTCTCGAGTTCTTTGGGCCCTTTCTTTCATGAACGAGGGCCGCGCCATGATGTCTGGATTTTCCGACTTCAATCTGCGTAGCTGGGACGCCTTTGAAGCCGTGTTCATTCGCGATTTTTGCGAGCAGCACGAGGCCGAGCACGCTCAGCTCGCCCTCGAGAGCACCTCCTACCATCAAGGCCGCCGCTCTGCTGAAGAATACGTCGACGCCTTCAAGGACCTTGTCCTCAAGTCTGGGTACATTGACGAGAAGGCGTTGATTATGAAGTTCCGTCGTGGTCTATCCCCTTCGCTGGACAGTCAAGTCGCCAACCTGCCCTCGGAGAGTCGACCCGCCTCGCTTCAGGGATGGTATGAACGCGCCGTGGAGGTTGCTCGCAACCGCGAGACCAACCAGCTCTTCCGTGCGGCACACCCTACGCCTTCTGGTCCCCCCGCGGCTTCGCGTTCATCCGCCTCCCCTGCGACCGTTCCACGTGCTTCTCTGCCCATTATTCCTGCCCCTCGCGCGCCCGCTGCCCCTGCTCTTCCTCTGGGCGCTCCCATGGACATTGATCGTGCTCGTAGTGCTGGGAAGACACCCCCTACCTGCTATCGCTGTGGTAAACCTGGTCACATCTCTCGAGATTGTCCCCGGGCTTTCGACATTCGCCACATGACTCTCACGGAGCTTCAGGAGCAACTCGAGCACATGCGCGCTGCGGAGGGCCAGGAGGATGCTATTCCGCCGGTGGATGAAAGGAAGGAGGATGATGTCCAGGAGGAGGAGGATTTTGTGCATCGCGACGAGTGAGCGGCGTGCCCTCGTTCGCGCGTGGCAGTCGTTATAGTGTACTGTCGGTAGAGCCCTGCGAATCTATTTCTGTTCCAGACCTACCTTCACGACTGCCTGACACGCCTAAATCCCCTGCTCCCAAGTCTCTCTCCATTGCTGCGTTACACATCCAGGCCCGTGCTCGCCGCTGGGAGCGCGCACTTCCCTCTCATTACACCATTGCCGCTACTCCGAGTCCCAACTCCCTTCACCTTCCAGTGGAGATCGAGACCACGGACACGGGCCAGCGTTTTCGCCTCAGGCCCCTGGTTGACTGCGGCGCTGACCAGTGCTTCATCAGTCGCAAGTACGTCCAGCAGCACAAGCTGACGGAACGCCCTCTCTTGGTCCCCATTCCAGTCCACAACGTTGACGGTTCACTCAATGAAGACGGCTCTATCACGTCCATTGTGGAGCTCATCCTTCGCTACAAGGACCACACTGAACGCGCCGTCTTCCCCGTCACCAACCTCGGACGTCAGGATATGATTCTGGGCCACACTTGGCTTCGAGAACACAACCCTGAAGTGGACTGGATCACTGGAGAGGTGAAGATGTCACGGTGCCCACGCCGGTGCTCCACGTGCCGTGATGAGATCCGTGCGGAGAAGTCTAAGCTTCGCGCAGAGATCAGAGCGGTAGAGACCTGTACCCAGGGCCCTATGCCCCTCCTTATGGAGCTGGAGGACGATGACGACGAAGTCCCCGAGATGGAGTTGGAGGAAGTTGAACCGCTGCCTGCTCCTAAGGACGCTTGCAGCTTACTAGAGGCCCTCCACTCTGTCTGGGAGGACGACGACAACCGGCTGTTTGCGGCGTTGTTACCCCCCGAGTCCCAGTTCATTCAGTCTACCTCCACCGTGTCCCAGCGGCTCGCAGAAGCCTTTGCGTCCAACTCTGGACAGAAGGACTTCCGCGACGACGTTCCTAACCATTTGCATGACTTCAAGGACGTCTTCTCAAAGGAGTCCTTTGATGTCTTGCCAGAACGTCGACCTTGGGATCACGCCATTGAACTGGAACTCGGAGCGACACCCAGCAACTGCAAGGTGTATCCTATGACGCTTCCTGAGCAGAAGGAACTAGATGCGTTCTTACAGGAGAACCTCGCCACTGGCCGTATTCGTCCCTCTAAGTCTCCGATGGCGTCTCCTGTCTTCTTTATCAAGAAGAAGGACGGGTCATTGCGCCTCATCCAGGACTACCGTGTGCTGAACGCCATGACCATCAAGAACCGCTACCCGCTTCCTCTCGTCTCTGACCTCATCCAACAACTCCGTGGTGCCAGCTACTTCACCAAGCTTGACGTGCGGTGGGGGTACAACAATGTGCGCATCAAGGAGGGAGATGAGTGGAAGGCGGCATTCCGAACAAACCGCGGTCTGTTCGAGCCTACGGTTATGTTCTTTGGTCTCACCAACTCGCCTGCAACGTTCCAGACCATGATGAACGAGATATTCAACGACCTCATTTTCGAGGGCATTGTCTGTGTCTACCTTGACGATATCCTCATCTACACCAAGACCCTCGAGGAACATCGTCGGGTGACACGTCTGGTCATGGAGCGTCTGCAACTCCACCGGTTGTATCTCAAGCCGGAGAAGTGCGAGTTTGAGAAGCGTCGCATTGAGTATCTGGGGCTCATCATCTCGGAAGGTCAGGTGGAGATGGACCCGGTCAAGATTGCGGGTGTAGCAGAGTGGCCGGTTCCCAAGTCACGCAAGGAGGTACAGAGCTTCTTAGGCTTCGTCAACTTCTATCGCCGCTTCATTGAGGACTTCTCTCACCATGCCCGTCCGCTTTTTGAGCTGACGCGTAAGGATACTCCCTGGTCGTGGTCCTCTGATGCTCAGGCCGCCTTTGACATGTTGCGTACTGCGGTGACTTCGGCTCCCATCCTGGCTTTCCCTCGTGACGACCTGCCCTACCGCGTTGAGGCAGACTCCTCGGACTTTGCTACTGGTGCTGTGCTCTCTCAGCAGTCGCGTGAAGATGGGAAATGGCACCCTGTCGCCTATTACTCCAAGAGCCTCAGTCCTGTACAGCGTAACTACGAGATCCATGACAAAGAGATGCTAGCGGTGATTCGAGCCCTGGAGGAGTGGAGACACTTCCTTGAAGGTGCAGCTCATCCGGTGGAGATCTGGACAGACCACAAGAATCTGGAGTACTTCATGACAGCCAAAAAGCTTAACCGCAGACAGGCCCGCTGGTCCCTCTACCTCTCCCGCTTCGACTTCACGCTCCGCCACCGCCCTGGCCGTTCCATGGGGAAACCTGATGCCCTCTCGCGACGAGCTGATCATGGAGACGGCGCTGGGGATAACGCTGAGATGACACTCCTCAAGCCCGCCTTCTTTGCTATCCGGGCGCTCGAGGCGGTGGAGCTGGTGGGCGAGGAGAAGGACTTGTTGCACGAGATCCGGAAGGGAAACCGTCAGGGGAAACATGAGGAGATGGTGGCGAAGGCAGCAAAGGGTTTGTTGAGCAGTGGGGCCCGTTCTGTGCGATCCTCGGAGTGGAGGATGCAAGATGGTCTCCTCAGCTTCCGGGATAAGATCTACGTCCCCAATGACCCTGATCTCCGCTGCCGTATTGTCTCCTTACACCATGACACCAAGGTGGCTGGTCATGCTGGACGTTGGAAGACACTGGAGTTAGTATCGCGCAACTACTGGTGGCCCCAGATGTCTCGGTACATTGGACAGTACTGCAAGACCTGTGACCTCTGTATTCGCACCAAGATCCAGCGTCACCGCCCGGTTGGTGAGCTTCATCCTCTCCCTATCCCTGAGCAGCGCTGGGCGGTTATCAGTGTGGACTTCATCGTGGAACTCCCTCTCTCCAATGGACATGACGCCATCATGAACGTGATAGACTCAGTCTCCAAGCGCGGTCACTTTATCCCAACGACTACCACTGTTAGTGCACTTGGAGCGGCCCGGCTCTATCTCCGTTATGTCTGGCGCCACCATGGTCTCCCTCGGATAGTCCTCTCGGATCGTGGGCCTCAGTTCATTGCCGAGTTCACTAGAGAGCTTTACCGGTTGTTGGGAATCCGCCTGGCGACGTCCACTGCCTACCACCCCCAATCTGATGGTCAGACGGAGCGTGTTAACATGGAGTTGGAACAGTACTTGCGGACCTTCGTGAATGAGCGTCAGGACGACTGGGAGGATCTCTTGCCTCTGGCCGAGTTCCAGTACAACAACCATGTCCACGCCTCCACCCAGCATACGCCTTTCATGCTCGACACTGGACGACACCCTCGGATGGGCTTTGAACCTCATGAAGCTCCATCGTCTCTGGAGACTGTGAATGAGTTCAAGGAGCGGATGGCTAGTACGTTGGAAGAAGCCAAGTCAGCGCTGGCTAAGGCCAAAGATGACATGGCTCGCTTCTACAACCGGCGACGTGACCCTCTCCCGGTGTACAAACCAGGTGACAAGGTCTACCTGGATGCGTCAGACATCCGTACCTCCCGTCCCTCCAAGAAGTTGTCCCACCGTCTCCTGGGCCCGTATACGGTTGAGGCTGCTGTTGGATCTCATGCCTACCGTCTCAAACTCCCGGTTTCTCTCAAGCGTCTCCACCCTGTCTTCCCTGTTGTCAAGCTCACGCCCTGTCTCCCTGACCCTATTCCGGGCCGCATTGCAGCGCCTCCTCCGGAACCTGAGCTGGTGGATAACGAGCTGGAGTATGAGGTTGAGGCCATCCTCAACAGCCGCATCCATCGAAACAGGCTTCAGTTCCTCGTCAAATGGAAGGGGTATGGGTATGAGGAGAACTCCTGGGAGCATGCGGAAGACGTCTTCTCACCTCAGCTGGTGGCCAAGTTCTACCGGGAACATCCTGATGCTCCGCGGGTTATTGGCTCCCTGGCAATTGAGCCTGGACGGTATAGAACAGTCAATGGTGGCGAGTGGATCACCTTGCCACGCCGGGACGCCGTGTCTTGAAGGGGGGGTGATGTAAGGGGACGCTGTGCGTCACCCTTTATTTTATTTCATTTCGTCTTCCTTCACTTTCTTTTATTTTATTTTATTTTTATTTCTTACGCCGCGCGCAGCCCGTGCAGTGTACACTATGCTCTGCAGTGTGTACTGTGCACAGGCGCGCGCGGTTTACATCATGTGACGTACTGATGGGACACGTCCATCATGTGTTGTGCATATGATGTATGATGCACATCACATGAGGACGTGATGTGGTGGCTTCTTGTGGCGGATCAACTGTATAGTTTATTCTCACGCATCAATCAACGCTTCTATTATGTACTGTGGCGCCCAGCAGCGGGTTTCCTTAGGCTTTTGTCTTCGGAATCCCTCTGCTAGGTGCGCTTCTATTGTATTTATAGTTTACAGCTTAATAAACTTCGGAATCCCTCTGCTAGGTCTCGTGTGAGCTCGACACTGTGCAGAGTCGCCCTTACACTGTCTGAATGCTGATCACCTCCGGGTACTCGTTGAGAATCATTTTCTTGAGCTCCGCGTACCCCTTGGTATCATAACCTGGTAAATTCTTCCACTCCTCCGCCGTCTGCATGGGTACATATTTTATTACATATCCCCTCTTCTCATCGTCCTCCGTCACCTCCGCGCGCTTAAACCAATCCTCCAGGTCCTCGAAGTACCGCGGTAGCTCATCGCGCTCTGCAGCAGGATCGAAGCTCGGCGCGCCGCGCGCACCGCGTACTGGCATGGACATATCCTTAGGCATAGTTTCTGGTTCTCGTGGGGGTGAATTTCGTTCGCTTTCTGAGAGATCTGACAAGTCTCCTCCAAATATATCTCTCGCTACGCGCTCTGCCTCACTTTCGCTATTTTCCGCCGTGCGCTGCGCGGATGTCTTAGCAGTTCCAAATACTTCCGAGAATGGAGGAGGGGTGTCTTGGGTAGCTTGGCTATCAGAAGTACCGAATGGTGCGGTTTCGAGTGTAATATCACCGTCCACTAATTGGTCTTCTGTTTCGATGCCAGCTGGTGGTCCCCACAATTCACTAGTTCCTATTCTTAACTCTGAGTCGCTTTCGGTGAGCGCACCTGGGATGCGCTGCGCTAATCCCTGAGTCTCGATCTGCAACTGCGCTTCCTCCCTCGCTCTTTTCTTTGCTTTTCTGTCTCGCGTCGGTGTAATTACCAACGGCTCTACCAGCTCAGCGTCTTTCTTGCTCCTCGTGGTTCTCTCGCGTGAAGGCACCGTTCCAAATGATGGTCTGGCTTCTTCTGGCTCGGCGAGCGATGAAGGCACAGGAAATTTGCCTCGCTTGTTACTCGTCCCCGTTTTATTTGAAATTTTTGTAATTTATTGTAATAGGCGCAAGCCGTAGTTCCCGAAACACTAAGTGAGATTTCTGAACCTTCCCCTCGCGGTGGGCTCCAGATGAGAGGTCTACTGCGTAGCTAGACTCGAAATCGCGAAACACAACACACACACACACCCAGCGGAGCGAGATCCTATCCCTTAGATCGAGCGAACGCCCTCAACTAAATGGTAGTATAATCTATGCTCTGCTCTGGTTCCCGTTCTGGGCGTGCGATGCGCGCACCTCGTGTCCTCTAGTCTTTGTAATAGCAAGTAGTGCCTGCAAGTTCGTTTGTAAGGAGGGGTTTAATTCTAGTAAATCTCGGATAGAGCCCGGTTGCTAGCGGCGTGCGCCAAGCAAAATGATAAATGAAATAAGTTGTTTTAGCGAACGGCTTCGCTGCGCGCACTTCCGGGTCCGGTGACCGCGTACGATGCGCGGACTCTCCAAAGTCCAATAATCCAAGACTCTCCAAAGTCTTTCACCCGGCGGTGCAGTCTCACAGTCTAAACACTACAGTGCGAGTTTCCGTACACGGTTGTACTGACTCCTCACTGAGCTCTCCAAATGACCCGGTGGTCAGAAGCTATCCAAAACTCCTATGATTCACAAACACTTCACAGTTAAAACCCTAACAAAAGCTAAACACAGCCCACTGACGGCCTGGGACAGAACCCAGCACACAGATCTAGTGGGTAGACAATTGCTTAGATTACTATAGACAAGAATACAGGTTTATATGCGATGCGCGCATGTGTACTAATAATCAGGTAAAGTAAATACTAGCAACGCGCGGCCAAAGGTCCGCGCACCGCATCTGGGCTCCCCTTCTAATGTCCTGGTCCCTTGGCATTCGCTGCGCGCATATCGTTTACTCCCTCGGGCTTTTGCGCGTCTTTTGATGCGCGCCGCCACGGTCACATGATGTGTGGACTTAGACAAATTCTGCCTTTGCGATGCGCGCATATGAGATGCGCGCACAGCCCTTCACACCGCCTTTGGTAACCGCTCAGCTGTACTCACACCGCACTTCGCTGGTGCTTAACCGTTCTACGCACACTTGATCGCTCGCACGGATGGCCAAACTATGCACTTTAGACTGTGCAGCTCGCTGACCAATCCCTCTCGCGATACGGTGCGCGCAGGCGCTTATAGACATGATGCTCGCGCGCTGATAGCTACAGACTACGAGTCAGGCTCCACTCTAGTCCCTCTGTGTTTCCTGCGCGCAGCTATCCCATTAATGGAACTTCGGACTGTTTACACCCGTAGCCAAAAAGCAGCCCTGTCAGCGGGTAGACACCTTATCTGTCCCATAAGTCCCTCCCATGGGATCAGTATTGCTCAAATTTATACATTGAATATCTTGGAGCCATACAGAGACTGAATATGTAACTCAAAGGAGCATTCATGTCCGTTTTGCATGAAGAATCGGGCAGCAAGCAGGCCCATGCGGGTTTTGCCGGATGAATTCCCACACTGTATTCCGAACTTGTACGTCGCTCGATCAAGAAGTTATAGTTCTCATAACCATCTGAGGTGCTCTCTGGTGACTGGAAGTTGGAGTAAATATCACAAATACCTATGTGTATAAGTATATAGGACTTAGGGGTACACTAAGTGCCTGTTTGCTTAGTTCAAAAGCGGTATATTTAAGTTCATGGCACACTATATACCAGACTCGATACATTCAGAATATCATTTATATTAAAATCAGGCTGTTGAAGCCGTATTTTGTAGGAAAAAAACTGTTGAAGTTAGGGGTTAATAGAGAAAGAACAGACGAGGGACATGAACTTTCGCAGTTGAAGGCAAACAATAAAGCATTATCAAAGCATAAGACTGTTGAAGTCAAGTTGGAGAAATATTGAGCAATGTCTTACACGCTCACTCTCCGTCAGACTGAGGTTGCTCCAGTTCGCCGAGCTTAAACCAATCACAGAACTTGTTACACTTGTGAGTCTTCAAGAAGGATATTGATCATCAAGGTATCCGAGGTCCGTTGTCAACGCCGAGAGCAAAACAATGAGCGGCAAGTGCCGCCGAGGTGTATTTGTCACGGCATCCGAAGCTTGACAGTCTCGGTTTCCATACCCATGCACAGCAAAGCAAAATAAACCCACGCGTGCGCGTGAGCCATGCTGATAAACGTTGAAACTGTTGCCGTGTACTTTATCATAACCGTACCATGCTCAGCCCTTCAAATCTCAGTAAAGCAAGCAAGAGCGCGCAAATTCAAGAAATTGATGCAGCTATCAGGACCCAACGATGTGAAAACGATATCCGAACACTCAAAGCTTGAAGGAATGAACTTGCGTCCACAACAGCTTGTCTCCCTCCCGAGATCATTACCGATATCCTCATATACGCCAGAGTGCTGTGGCCTGAATGCTGTTCAAGGACCCGAATCTCGGAACTGCCGCGCTGTATGCACTGGATTGCAATTACCCATGTCAGCACCCAATGGCGAAACATAGCTCTCAGCGCCGTTGAATTATGGACGGACCCACCATTCTCGAATGCCCCATGGGCTGAGGAAATGCTTAAACGGTCGAATCTACAGTTATCCGTGATACACTTTGACTTCCGTTGTCACAAAATGGCACTGTTGACGCAGGCTCTGCTTCACCGCGACCGCATTCGCAAGTTCTCTTTTACGGGCCTAATAGAAGGAAAACATAAGTGGAATGATCTTCCAAATAACTTACCAGGGCTGGAAGAACTACACGTCTCCGAGTCACCAAGTCCTGGAAGTCTTAGGACTCCGATGCCTGTTACAGTTCCATCGTCACTCTTATCTGAGTCTGGACGACTTCGTAAAATTGGCATCAATGGCTGTGAAATACTGTGGCCTCCCCAAATCTCACGTTCAGTCACACACCTTATCCTATATGGTACAACCATCTCTGCGACATTTCCTCATTTCATTGATTCCTTGAAAAGACTGACAGAACTGCAATGCCTCTGGCTAATCATTACTATCCCCCCAACCGCCGGATTTCTATATCGTCCACTGGAGCCCACACTGCTAGGAAGGCTCAGAGAGCTCCATATCGAATCACTGGCTGAAGAGTGCAGATCTTTCTTCCATCACATCACTTTCCCCTCCAATGCTTCTGTCAAAATCATAGTCGATGACTCACAAGTTCCTGAAGACCTTCCACTGATACTATCGGACATGCTCCCCTTTGTTGCGCGACCCTATGCAGATAACCTACCTCACATAAACCCTGCTTCTATGATTATAGATGATTACCGCTCCTATGTGCTCACGCTTCAATTATACCATGCAGACAATGCGCAGCCAGATCACCTAGATGCTATGCTTGACTTGGCTATTTGCATAACCCCAAAAGCAGACCGCAGCAACTGCATTAACATCATCACTACACTGTTCAACTGTGGTCTTCCTTTGGATGACATCAAACATGTCAAGCTTGTTCGTGGAGGTCAAGGTTGCTTCACTCCGGCTCTATTCGCTCAAACAGTAGGGAAAATAGCCAGCGTGTCAAGTTTGGAGATGGAGTATCCGATGGCTTCGTTTATAGCGGTCAAGGCTTTACAGCTTGAGCTTTTCCCGAACTTGTCATCTCTACAGCTTTCAGATATGCACTTCGCCAGTCCGTTGTCTTCGCAGGATCCATCCATCCCCGAAGAAAAGAGGGTATCAGTCGAAGAATTCATAGATATTCTCACTCGCCGTTTTCACTTTGGTGTACCGATCACGCGATTGGGTTTGAGGGAATGCTGGCATCTTGATGAAGAACATCTTCACAGACTTAGGCAAGTTGTGGCAAGTGTCGAAGGTAAATCGTGGAATATTGAAACAGGGGGTTGGCTTGATCTATAAGAGAGAAAACAACGATGAAGATCAGTACGTGTTTTGAGTCATTCACTTTCTGCACAAGTAATGTCATCAAAGTCAAGTATCTCAGGCTGTAAAGAGCTGGCAAAAGTAGCAATAAAGCATTGGATGAACGTATAGCTATTGGCGTACAACAAGATAACGCAAGTACACGCTGCCCTGAGATCTCTATAGGCTTATGAGCTATTGATTGAAGACCGTAATGCGCAGTGGTTGTGACTACTAGGGTTATTAAATATTCTGATCTTAGCGCTCCAATGCATTATATTCTGGAACCGAGGCTTTTCAAAACCGGAATAAGGTGACCGTGATGTTCGGCAGGAGACAGGATAAGTCAAATGGGATTGACATCATGGGGGCGACTCGGAACTCGTTTTTTGCTTATTTTTCTGAGTCTAAAGTTTCTAGATTTCTTCCAAGTGCTGGTGGCGTAGATCTGCTTGGGTTTTGGCGTCCCTTTGATGACTGCATAATATCGAGCGAAACGAGATGCACTACTCGCACTGGGGATAGTGTGTGAATATCTAGCGTCAGCGGCGTGCTTACTGAGCATTGACACCACGGGCAGCTGACGGCGTATAACTTGTTACTTGACTTAGACCACATCACTGGCAAAATCCGTTGACGCTGCCAACGGACAGCAACCAACTATATTAATGACATAAGGTGGCCGCCTGATCTACTGCGCATGCTGGTGGAACTGGCAGCTAAGAGCTTCCCCCAAAATTCGAGCCCAAACTGAGGACTTGCCGATCTACTTAGTACTACTGCTTGGGACCCAGTCCAGGAGACAGCTCTGGGCGCGAATACTTTCTTCATGGACTATCGACGTTGTTGTCAACCTTGAATGCCACGACCTTTATCTATTTCAGTCTTCCGTTGCTTTCCGGCTACTAATAGATGTCAGTTATGCTTGCGATCATCCCTCACCACCGCCTTAATGGGGCCCGGCGAGTCAGTTATCTTCATGCCAGCTCTTCCTGCGTCTATTAACGGCTTTCGGAGCGGCCAGTTTGCACACCCTATAAGCCCGCAGGCCATTGTTCTCTGCCCATGACCATGACCATGACGCTATCCAACCCTCTTCAGCTTCCTGAAAGCACCCGAGATATCCTCCCTAGAATTCCTCTGAGCTCCTACCGGCATGCAGGACCCTCGGGGCCATGGCCATGGATGGATATGGTCGAGGAAGATCGCTCTCTCTCTAACGGATCAACCACTCAAGAGGCACACGCCGACCTTGACTATCGACCCAAGTCATGGAGGACATACCCTACTAACCTCTTCCCGAACTGGGACAGCGTTCGCGTTCGGCGGAGCAGAATGGCGAGCGTCATCAACCGCCCAGGGGAGTCAGACTCGGCCTGTATCGTGTACTACGTGAAGGTAGGCCAGGACGGGCGGTTTTCCAAGGACTCGGAGCATTACACTGTGGCATATAGCCACCCCGACGGGTTTCTGGACCATGTTCAGGTGAGTGGGCATTGGTAGCAGACGTAAGGTGCAATTTTATGATCATGACTGCAGAAATGCGATAGGGCTTCCAGCCGTGTCAATTTACTATTTGTGGAGAATCTGTCTGGACCCGTGCTGCAGATGCTGGGGACCGTGTAAGTCGCCACTAACAGCCAATGAAGCGACGCTCCCGATTTAATAGATGCACTTGCTAGGTATAACATCGAGCCATTTTTCTTTTCGTCCTCCATCAACTGGATACCATCCCGCTATCAAGAGAATCCGCAGCCGAATGAAGGAGACCGTGAGTTTACATTCGCATACATAGATGCATTTTTGCATTCTCATCACTTAGCGCCCATAGACATTACAATTACCCTTAACTTTATCAAGGCTGTGCACCACCCCACATCAACACATGAATCCTCGGGGATCTCTGGAGACCAAACCAATGTACAATACTTTTCTGAGACAGGAGCAGCCAGTGTCGATACGCAGGGCCCGCTTTTCTTGTTCAGTAAGTTGCTGGTTCTTCCAGTACTAACACTATTTTTTTCAACTTTTCCCCCGCATATATAGACGACAGAGTTATCCTCCTTGACCTTCTTGCCATACATATGGTCCGCCGGAAGAATGGGAGCACGATCATCTCGTATCACCCCCCAAGGGAGTGGAAGAGTACTAGTGCTTTGTACCTGCGGACCCTTGTCAGACATGCAGGGGAGAGCATATACTGGCAGTCCCTCTTCGAACATTCTGAAGATCCAACCCTGGTTCTTCTCTGTATACTGTGGTATGCACTATATGCATGGGACGAGGCGCTGGAAAAGCTGTACGAGCACATTTGCTGGTTAGTAAGTATGATAGTCATGCCTTAAAACATTCCCAAGGTGACTAACAGAATATATGCGCATAGGAATCTCGCGTTCTGAAAACCAATGATACAAATGACGTATACCTCAGAACGACGCGCGAGCTGTACATCATACGTGCATCGCTCCTCCATTATACATCACTACTACAGACATATAAGAAGACTGTTATGTTCGTTCAGTCGACGCCAAACCCCGCACTGACCGGTGATGTTGCCGCGAAGGCTAACCGGCTTATGGCCAAAGAATGCGACACGCTCATCGCAGAAATAGATCGTTTGGAAATGTTCCGCGCCACACAGGACATGAGGCTCAAGAACGTGATGGACTTGGTGAGTCCATTTTTAGAGTTCTCAGCGCCATTAAGGTTGAGAGTTCGGGATAGGCGTACGCTTCTGTTAATATCGCAGACAGTCGTTATACACGATCTCTCTCAGAGGCAGCGCTCCGAGATTCGACAGGTATGCAGCAGAGCGGGGCCCCAAACTGCCACAGGAGCATCAACTTACTGGAATTTCCTTGATATCTTTAGTCATGAAACAGATTTCGTACATGACTATGATATTCCTACCAGCTTCACTTGCTACGGTAAGTTTGCAGACGCAAGTTTATCGATTTGCCCTTTTCGCTTATGGCCGATCTTTCAGGGTGTATTTGGCATGAACATAACCAGGTTGGAGGACGGGACACATGCGACCGTGTTAGAGTACTTGGCCGTGACGCTTCTGCTGACTGTCTTTACCGTCTGGATCATGGTGGCGATCCATCGTCAGCAATATCAAAAAGACAAATCGGATTCTTCGTTATGGCATGCTTTACAATGGCCTGTGCTCTGGGTCAAGACGGAACATCATAGGAGTAAGAGCGAGGCTGTGGGGGCTTTACATGGAGCTGGACTGGTGTGACGCCACTAGCCCTTTAATGTATAAATCTAGAGGTCTACTAAATCCTGCTATAATATTAGATATAGTAATTTCTGCTGTATACGCATAATCTTACCTCCGTCGCCAACAAAGCCATAATGTTGTACATGTTCAAATCCCATAGCAGTCAGTATTGATTCGAAATCTGCCGGGCGGAGAGTGAGGTTTCTGCCGTTTTCCTTCAGTTTCTATGGTAAATGAACGGTTTGAGTGGGCCGCTCACGGAATATTTAGCGATCATAGGATGAAATGAACATACATCACTCATCCGCTTCGCTTTGGCATACGATTCCCAAGGCTGAGGCTCCAATACAAATTTGCCACCTGGCCGTAGTACATCGTACACCTTCTGGAAGAAATGCTTCAATCCTTCGTCACCATTGTTGAGATGTATCCATTTTGATACAGAGAACCTTGTCCACAGTCAGTCGAATACCCATGATTGTCACTTGGTGAATATGTACCCGATTACCACATCATACCCTTCTTCATCTTCTGGTATGGACGCCGTTGTCCAGTCGGCTGTACGGAAGGAGATATTGTGGGGGAATGCGTCCTTTCCCCGGTTTTCGGACGGTGGTATGGGGAGAGAGCCGAGCTCATGCTCGCATGAGGCAGGGAAGTACGACGCAAGGCCCGATCCTGGTAGGTCCTGGACGTTCCTGGGTTGCGTGGGGGCCTGTGCAGACCACACTGCGATGCGCCGCCGCCATGCAGCCTGGATGAGTGTCGCGTCGATATCGACACCGACAACGAAGCACGCCCCGCGAGTTTGCGCTGGGAAGCGCGTAAGTTCCTTATTCTCATTCTGTGCCAGAGATGATGCACACACCTATCTCGCAGGTCACCCAGCCTTCATTGCATCCTACATCGAGTACGCGCGCGCCGTGGAAGAGCTCGCTGGGCAGTGCGGCGAGCCGGGTGTCAGAGAGAAATGGGCGTTTGGTGTAGTATCTGTGTGGTATGGTTAGATAGCTACTTGGTCGTCTGGTTGATGTTGCTTACCCATGGTAGTTGCCATGAGCTGGGATCGTCGTCGGCGTTGAAGAAACAGACATTGTGTTCGCGTGCCGTTTATGCCGCCGCCAGTCTTGCTGATGCCGTTCGGCATCAGCCGCTTTGTCTTCCTTGTCTCTTCAACAACTCGAGTCTTCAACAAGTTCTGATGCTGTTTCTCACAAGCATTACATACAAGGCTACTGCTAAAAGCGTATAATAATTGGTGCTATAAAATGATATTCTTACTCCTTTTATTTAATGGCACAAACATTTCTTTCAAATTATAAGTACACGTCTTCAAATGACTTCAACATTGGCTGGTACTATGCAGACTTGGTGTACCAGTCATGTTCAAATCTCTGTCATCAGTCTCCAAATGAGGTAGACCTCCCTCTATATTGATGAACGCTCCTGGAGTTCCTTTGAATGTCTTGCGATACTAATTAATATTCAAGCTGTCTTGAGGTTGAAAACTTCGTACCTCGGCAGAAGACATAGGTATCTCATCCGTCCAGACTTGCTGTACCACTGTCCTCCCAATATGAATCTCTCTCACCCTGCTTTCCTGGGCTTTTTTAGAGAACGAGTTCTTCAATGAAGAATTAAACCGGCTGTTTGCGGTATCAGATATGGGAGGAGGCCCCCCAATAGCGTTGGGCCGGTTATTGAATGTGGCAAGGATGGTGATGGAGTACATCTTTGTGAGTATCGTTGATGGAATGACAAAAAAGACGCTCGTCTGTATCTGTGTCCGGAATCCGACAAAGAGAACTGTGCAAATGACAGATGAAGCGGCTGGTAGAATGCAGATAAGTCAGCGTTTAATTTGTAGGCAACGCTACTTAACGTTTTAACGTTCGCCATGCTGTTGTATACACACCTGTTATTATTCCTGTTTCAATGGTCAGATGAATGACCCTTGTAATCAAAAAGTTCGTCTTGCGAAATCCTTTCGGTGCTTTTGATAGCTGCCACACAACGTCAGAATAGGTAAGTGCAGTCTCAAAAACAAATCTCACATAGAACGTTGTGCATAAAGCAATGAGTACGTCGCATGAAGCCCCAAACCCGTTCCACAGCTAAAAAAGATCATAAAATGGTTAGTCGCATTCCGCTTTTCTCGTAGATAAGTTACCTACCCCACAGCTCAGAAATAGGGAGGAAGTGGAAGAGGCACTTATGATTTCGGCGAAATTTTTAGAGAGGAATAACTCCACTCCAAATAATAGGGAAGATACCACACTACCCAAAGCTAGCTGATAAATTTTGAGGTGACTGTTCGACAGACTATTTAGATAATGGTCACTTACAAGTCCAACCAGAATACCCGCTGTTTTTGATCTTGAGATTAGCATGATACGATGTGCAAATATTGAGTGACATATCAGTCCGACTAGAACCATCGTGTTAGAAGTAGAAACTCAAGGAATGAGAAATAGGGCCTACTAATTCCACCTAGGATAGGAATTGATAAGGGAAGCATTTGAAGATTACCGGTACTGAGTATATTTCCAAACCCTACGACGAATATTTGGTAGGTATCATGGGTCACCAAAATTATCTCGACGGTTTCGAGGAGTAGGACCAGGTAAACGACAAGCTTTCTCATTATTGGATCACTTGGAAAGCTTAAGTAGTAGTTGTCTTTGCAAAATTTTCTATTGTCAGCGATACCGAAACCACGCTTTATTAGTAACACTTACACGTCTGGACACATAGAATTCCGTGCAATCCCCATGCTAGGAGAGGTGTTAGTTGCTAAATTTTTGTCAGAGAATTCCGGCTTGAGGTGAGGGGAGTACAGACAAAGACGGTCAGCCTATCATAAAAAAGAATCATTCATGAATGTATGTATGCGTTATAGAAAGTGACCTTACGTGTTACGGATAATGACAGCTTGTTCTTTCGGAGGTAGGCTAATGAGGGGATCCATAGTACACGCGATACTCTCGTCCTAGCAGATAAAGTTATCGGTACGTTTTGGGGGCATATTAAACCACAGTGATCAAGAAAGATTGCTTATAATACTGGCTCTGCATCGCCCCAGTAACTATCATGATCGTCAAAACTACTGTTATCTGCAACTACTTGGGATGAGAGTCCCACCATCACGCACTAGAACTGCTCGGATCACTGAGAATGGTCCACAAACCGTCAAGGTGAATGTATGGAGACGTTTGATTGCCCCACCTGGGTACCACCTGCCACAGCAATGAAAAGAAATAAGTCCATAATTAGCCCTCCCCAGTGGACAGTGAGAATCACCTCCGTGTTGGGCGGCCTGTCGCAGTCGAAGACGCTGTGCTCGCACTCGTAATAATTCCTATGAAAGGTTAAACCATAATCCATACCATATCAACAAAACATCTCCTTCGAATCAATTATTTCAACTCGGCGAGGCACGGACCAAGATTCAAGGGCAAATTGCCTTCACCATATCTGATATTGATGGGTGTAGTACTAAGCGCTCTCTGCTCGGCCGCCGCCTCCAGTGCTGAAGTAGTATGACCAGTGATATGCTGTTGTCATGTCATACGGTAACGAGCAAGACCATGAGGTGGGTGCCTATTTCTTTACACCCGTATTTTCACTATTAATCCTGTAAAACCAGTGTGGTTGCGTGGATGCAGTGATGGGATCGTTTCTCATGTCAATTCAACAGGAAAGAAACGTTATGTTGCATGCATCATTTCATCCAATATTTATCATTTAAGCCCTTCTTAGGTAATCTAACTGAATATGTCTGTAAACCTTCTCCTTGGGCTCCGAGGCGCCTGCGATGATATCAAGCAGATTGTGATTAAAATACATGCCAATGTGATTATTGTGTGTCATTGTAACGTTATTCTTGGGATTTACCTTCTCCCACGCGCAAATCTATATATACTACCACGTAAGACCTACTGCCCTAATAATTGACAGACTTTCTCTATGCAAGGCCCACTTAGTATGACCAAAAGCTTTTGGATTTGGGACAGCCTTTTGAGTTTAACGTACATTTGCCGACGCATGAGAAAGTAACTACTAAGCGTCGTGTGGGTGCCTTTGTAGGCCGTCACTTGAAGCACATGCGATAATTAAATACAAACAACCAAGAGTTGTAAGTACTATGATTACTGTTCAAAATTTCTGTTCACTTCAGGTAGCTCCCTAATGCAAGGTATATGGAACGGAGACGGCTGCTTGAATATCATCTAATAAACCTAACGTCAACTCAGTGTTCCTTTGAGAAACAAAGATGTCTAGAGTACCTCTGGGTCTGACAAAGTTTGCTCAATCGAGGTAGTAACCATTACCTCATGTACCGTTATTACTTTTTGTTTGCATTCCCGGTTGTTAAAGGTAGCAAGTATTGTAATGGCGTACATTCTTGTGGAAATGACGGCAGGCAGAATGAAGAAAATACCCTTTTGCGGATATCCGCGGTATCCGACAAATAGAATAGTACTTGCTATTGAAGCAATTGCTGGTTTTAAAAGTTTCGAATGTGAGAGTCTTTACGTTTTCCGTGTCATAAATATTGATCATACCTGTAATGACGTTACTTTCAACGGTGACTCGGATAATACGAGTAAGAATGGCATCTGTTTTCTGAAAACTCGCGGACTTTTCTACCTGAGAGCTTGTTGGTTTTCTTGACAACTACAGGGTGTTGGTAACAGAGCGCTTTATTTGACGATAGTTACTGTAGATGACTATGTCTACTTACATAGAATGACATGCACACAGCAATAACAATGTCGCATAAAGCACCGAGGCCATTCCATAACTAATCGTATCAATCAACCTATAGGAACTAAAATTTAAATAAGACTTACGCCACAGGTAAGGGTCAAGATTGACATCCGAGCCATTGAGATGTCTTGGAATACATTTGATAATGTCCTCGCAGCAAAAAACTTGCCTCCAAATGAGAAAGCAAATGCACTACTGCATAGTCCCAACTAATGGTAAAGTCAGCCGCAGCATGAGGTAGAAAAGAAAGTAGGATAATACCATTGCAATTAAGGCAGCCACATATCCAGACTTTGACACCCCAAGAATGAAATAAGCAAACGAAAAGTGACATATGAGTCCCACTGTTATGTGGTAGAAGTGTTATGGAGAGATGGATTGAGGAGATCATCAAGACTCACCGATTCCACCCATAATGGGCACCGTTAAAGGCAGGGTCTGCACCTTGTTAATAACTTCAAAGTTACCAAAGCCGGCGGTGACGACATTGTAGCTATCGCGAGTTATGCATCCGATTTGCACGGTTTCCAGCACAAGCACGAAGAGAACAATGAACTTTCGGCGATAGTTATCTTTTGGAAAGTTGCGAATGTAGTTATCTTGAGCAAGATACAATAAAACAAAAGCTTCAATTGATACAGAGGGATACGTACATATTTGCACACACAGGACTCCGTGCAAGCACCATGCAAAGAGGGCTCCCAGTTGCTGCATGATGCATATATGGTTAGTGCGTGATTGCTACAGACTATACAAACGTAGGGTCACAAACATATGCACCAAGTCTACAGTAGTCCATAGAAGTCAGAATATGTTAACTGTATCTGAGTCTTACTCACGCGGAAATAAACATAGAATCATCTAGTTGCTTAACATTATCCATGGTAGCAACCATTGCTTGAACGACGAGTCTGCGTAGAACTCCGTTAGGGCCAACGAACAAGATGGCGACTGTTGATGATTTTATAACCTCAAGAGAAGTGACATTGTGGTCAATGTCCAGATCTTCGAGATGTTGTGTGCTGTGAAATGTGAAGGAGCACAGCAGTGGTACAGCAGTACGGCTACCCAGAACGTCTGTACTAATCAGCCCAGCCATGTAGATGTAGAGTAGAGCTTTTTTTATCCTCAAGTATTTGATATGACGGTAAAGTTGCCGTCATGTTTAAGTCATGCCGAAGAACTGCAATGACACCAAGTTTGATTAAATTGATTTTCCATTCCTGATTCAGGCACCCACCTTTCGCAGCCTGTTCACAGCTGTTACCTCGCCCTAGTACGCCTTCTCAGCAATGTATAGCATCTAATCAGTCTCAATAATACAAACTATTTTACATGTACAGGATCCAATGAATAGGTGATTTCACTTTCGTGTCTGATGATATTTATGTTACATTTCACAAACATTTCATTTTCTTTAACAGCGTGCCACACTGTCAAGAACATCTTATGTGGCACTAACCATGTCCGAGCTACCGCTGATTAGATCCGTGGATTTTTCTCTGAATGTCTGTATAAGCAGTATTAAGTTCGGTTCCACTGCGTTGACAGCACAGCACTTACACCATGATCATGTGTTGTGGGTAATTCGTCCGACCACACCTCTTGGTCCACGGTTTGCCCAATCTGAATCTGTTGAACATTCTGCAATGTCCATTTCGATCTATGGAAGCTTCTCAGCCCATATGTAGCATTCTCTGCGTCCGACGAAGTTGGTGAGGGTCCTCCTATTGTCATTTGTCTATTATTGAACGTCGCAAGGATCGTGATTCCGTACATCTTCGTGAGTATAGTGACTGGGAGGACGAAATAAATGCTCTTCTCTGCATCTGTGCGGTACCCCACAAATAGAATAGCGCTGGCTATTGATGCCGCCGCTGAGAATCACAGCCCTTAACTTCAGAGCCTTTTACAAATATATGGGCTTCGTTCAACATACCTGTTATTATATTGGCTTCAATCGTGAGAAGGATTACCCGTATAATGAGAAGTTCGGTTTTCCGAAAATGCACAGTTCTCCTCAACAGCTACAATGACGTGTTACTGGGTTAAGAAACTGACAGGATAGCAAGTACTTAGGAAATGGCTTACAAAGAAAGTCATGCACACAGCAATAATGGCGTCGCATCCAGCACCAAATCCATGCCATAGCTTGACTTATTATGTAAGTTTGCTGAGCAGAAAGTAAAACATAAAACGACTCTGCTTACAGAAGAAGATAAGGGCAGTATTGCTGTTGCACTCTCGGAGGTCAATTCCCTAAACATATTCGACAATGTTGCGGTGGCAAAGAGTTTTCCTCCGAGTAGTATGGCGAAAGTACTACTTGCACACCCCAACTTACGATTGTGACACTTCAGTCAGCACGATATACATTGAACGTATTTACAGTAGGATCACTCACCAGAACGATCAAAATGGCAGGTAATCTTGCCAACTTCGATATTTGTGAAATGTGATACGCAAACATTAAATGACATATAAGTCCCACTGATAAGCTAGAAGTTCATCAACATGTTTGGCGGAAGCGGAAATGCTTACTGATTGCTGCCAATATAGGCACAGAGAATGGTATAGTTCCTAACTCGTCAAGCATACCGAAGTTGTCCAACGGTGACACAGACAACACGGTTACGCGGTAAATATCTCGAGTGACACAGACAGTCTGCACCGTCTCTATCATAAAGACAAAGCAGGCCAGTAGTTTTCTTGGTATTGGGTCTTTACGAAAGCCAGTAAAATAATTGTCTGAATAATGTACCGAGCCCAGTCAGATTTGATGATAAACGTAAAGGATCTTGCCTAAGCTCACACATCTGCACGCATAGAATACCATGTAACCCCCACGAAAAAAGAGCGCCTAGTTGCTGTTGGTTTAATCGATGAGTAAAAGATTGGGGTTAAGTAGCTGATTGTCACAAACATAGGCTCCAAACCTAAAAAGGAGTCGTACTATCAGTGGCAGATATTGGGACCTGTGCTTGTGAGTATCTCACGCTGAACTGTAAATTGCGGTGAATTGTAGATTGCCCATGATTTTGTTACGAAGGTCAACAGAGACGTCTAGCTTCAGGGAGTGAGGGTGCACGAGGGCATTCGTGTGTAGAGTCGAGCTTTAGCAGGGCATTATATAGAAGTACACCTATGTTTCGCTCTCATCAGTCGTCGATTCATCTCATCAATTGTTTGGGCCTCCGCGTGCTTCGAAGGCGAAACCAACCTGATGGCATGATCATGATCTGCTGATCATTTTTAGCTACGAGATATTGCTCGAGAAGCTGTTGTTCGACTGGCATACGCTTGATTTGAGTACCGAAGTACTACACGAGAGGTTACTCACTACACATGAATACAGAGACAGGTTGCCCGGAGTTGCCTGTACGCTTTAGACGGTCTTCGTCATTTGCCAAAGTCCACTAGAGGTATGATCTGAACCATGATGTCCAGGTATTGAATGCGCAGTTTATGTGAGAAGCTTGATATTGTTTTGCACATTTCGTAATTTCAGAGTGCGTGTAATCAAAGAATGCGAGTATGAGGAGGTGGGATATCAAGGAATGTGAACGATCATGCACATGCATCATGGACGAAGTATTTTCATTTGATCAGAATTCGAAGCCTTGGGCCAGAGGCGTGAGGGCCCCTTAACGTCCGCGATAGAACCGTCTATTTCTGTCTTAATGGGTTGCTTTACTGGGGAATACATTAGACTCACATGAAACGGTACTTAACATCTATGTAATAAAGAACAGAGACCAGTGAAATACTAGTGACCTGCAGTCCGATATCCACTCAAGAACTACTTGAACTGGGATGAATCGTCAATTGAGTGGGCAACACTTTCCGACCAGCGCGACTGACACGAGTCGCTCACGGCCTTCACATCCTTGATAGAAGATGTCGCAGAGGCCGCTTTTAGCATCTAGGGAGTGGACACAGATTCAGACTGGTTTCCAAAATGTTCGGGCTATAATTTACCTCTACTTCTATGCTCGTCATCGGAATGTCATCATCTGCCCATACTTGTTGTACGACCGTACGACCAATGCAGATCTCTCTGGTGCTGGCAGGCCCCTTGCCCTCTGGGTCGTACGTGTTGTCCATATCTGGAATAGTCGGTGGCCCACCGACGGCATGTGGGCGATTATTGAATGTCGCGAGGATAGTTATCGAGTACATTTTCGCAAGAATGACCGCTGGGATGATAAAGAATATACTCTTCTCCGCATGGCTGCGATACCCGACGAACAGCGTAACGCTGGCAATTGACGATGAAGCTTCGACGTTTTTATTAGACATACAACAACGGGGACGTTGGGAATGTGCCGGTACATACCTGTTACAATGCCTGTTTCGATCGTCAGGCGGATGATTCGAGTGATGAACAAATCGGTCTTGCGAAAGCCAGTAGGTGTTCTGGACAGCTTTTGGTTCATGAGAACAGTCATCTATGTAGTAAAAATGCGGATTTATTCACATAGTACGTCATGCATACTGCAATGAGAACATCACACGCTGCGCCAAATCCGTTCCACAGCTGTGAGGCTTATTGTCAGCCTTCATCATGAAATCTTGGAATAATCAAGATTAGCGCGCACACCACATGCGAGGTATATTATTGAGGAGTTGGAGATTGCATTAAATATAGTTTTTGTTACGAACAATCTTCCTCCGAAGAGAAAAGATGCAGTGCTGCTACAAAGGGCAAGCTGTTGAACAACAGTGTTGGCGATCAATAAAATACGAAACGACTTAATTCAGTAACAGCGGACTCACAGCGATGATCATAGCGCCGATTATCTTTGATTTTGATATTAATGTGATGCGATAGGCGAATATCAAATGGCATATCAGGCCAACTACGCGACTGCATTAGGATGACGCTGTGAACCTATTTAAAAGTCTCACTTATTCCGCTCAGAATAGGAATCGTAAGAGGCAGCAGTTGAAGATCGTTTATGATGAGGATATTGCCGAAGCCAAGAGTAAATATCTTATATGTGTCGCGAGTGACGAGGGCAAGTTGTACAGTCTCCAGGCTAAGAACCGAGTAGACGAGAAGTTTTCGAGAAATAGGATCATTCGGAAAACTGAGGTAGTAATTATCTGTGTTGCATTGATGATGAGGGAGGGCTAGGGTGACCTCGAGACTATGGCTTGCTTACAAGTTTGTACACATAGAATCCCATGCAACCCCCAAGTAAAAAGTGCGCCTAGTTGCTAGTAAGAGGGATGGGTGAGTCTTGTTGTTCATTATAGACGATGCATATGATGACGAACGAAAGCGGCCAATCTGCGTAGAATATTAGTTTATAGTGATTGGGAAGTGAATATTGACCTACGCAGAACGAACGATTGAATATACATCTTGGATCTTGCTTATGGGAATGTTGTCCATAGTAGCGAGCTGATATTTAGGAAAGGGTCGCGAGGAGCGAAGAAATGTGCATCACTTATAAAGAGATTCCCCTCAGTGGCAGCGGAAGCTCGGGCCAGACCTGCTGCGTCTTGACAGTGACGGCAGAACCAAGCTTGACCTGCGCTAGAAGAAGTACCATGCGACGTTCTCACAACGTTATACTAAGCAGGACACTTCTTGACTGGGCCCCGAAGTCCGGAATGACTATCCTTCATGAATGTGACTTATGACAGCGCTGAGCACTTTGCGAATCTTTACAAGAGGAGTTATAAAGGATTTGGAGTGTCCAAGGGGTAGGTGTACAGGCGCGACGTGCGTTTGAGGGAGGGAGCACCTGAGTAGTTATCCCGTGAATGGTTAGTCGCCCTAAGCATGGAAGAGTAAGAACCTATCTAGCGCCATCATTGCAGAAGACATTTGCTTATTTCTTGCGAAGAGCCTCCGTGGATGCCTAAAATTGAACTGCGTTCTCTGAGAAGAAAAACATATCCCAGACATATGTCCCGTGCCCAGAGTTGGTACAACAATAACATAGAGTACCCGTGGGGAATAGATCGCTCAAACACCGTTTGTTTTCCTCGCAAGGCTTGATTGCAGAAAACATGGACATTTTCTGAACATGGTGTTCGCTTTAATGAAGGGTCAATAATTTCCCTCAATAGATAAATACACTCACCTCGTATTTTTGATTTCCGCACTCGATCGTGTCACTGTGAGAAGTATACATTGTTATAAAGGAAACCTCTTTGACGGTTATCTGACGTAGACGCCTGATCAGCGCCAGCGGTCACCTAGCCGATATTCGGATTCGGGCCTTCTGAAGAGCAGAAGTGAAGAAAACAGTGGAGTTCTCCAGTGCGTATTGGTGATGTTGAGGGGGCAGAGCTTTCACCGCGGATTCAAGAGATCCTGCTGGGAAATTTCCTCTGGATGTATCATTGATATTTCTGGACTTTAGATATGTTGTGGAACGGGAGTATCTCAGGAAGGTTGTGTTGAGAATGAGGGAAGTGGTAGCCGAAAGTTGAACGGCTGAACGGTCATATTGCCGGGACAGTTGCCTAAAATATGTTCTCGGCCTCGTCAAGGCAGAACCGCGACGCATATATCCAGTCGCAAGACACGTCCCAGCTCCACAACCGAAATCAGCATCGCTCAAGGATCACTTGAATACGAATTTCTTCTGCGATTGTGCAAATACCGGGTGCCAGATGAGGTTGAAACGAGGTCGAAAAAAGAAATAGGAAATGAGACCTCCAAGTCCGCTGCCTCCTGTTAGTAGGTAGAGTTCAAGATGTCAACGGAGACTGTATATGCGGATAATAAGAGAACGACAAGACGGTATTCAGATCTATCAGCTGAGCCCTACATGCAGAATGCACGTCAAAATGTCAAAAACCAACGTCCGGCCCACTCCGTTGGCTGCATAGCCACATTTAGGGCAGGTAAGATGAAGCGCTGAAGCCATGATGCATCAGTGCACTACGTGACTTTATCATTGTCAATACTCTACTCTATACGGATTATTCTACTTTGAAACCCTGTTTCTCGTTGAAACCCTAGGTTTCAACAGAAACCCATCAGTTAGCCTTCAGTGCAATATTTGTAGGTTGTATGGCATAGCTTTCTTGCCGAACTATGCCGAGCTTGACATGCCGTGTGTGCCAGCTATGTTTGGCACTCTCAATGACGCGGCAGACATGCACTGAACCGACCTTGCCTACCAACTCTCTAGTTATCATTTGTGCTGTTCCTCGAGTATCTGACAACCCACCATATCTCTGTCTCTGGTTACTCTTTAGGTAAGTAAACATTGTTTCTTGTCCATGCTCTAGGTTCTGATCATTGCTTTAGTTTACTATAGGACTTATGTAGTTCTGTTTTGCTTCCGTCGAATGCATGCATACATTTTTATTCATTCTTGCTCGATGCCTCAAAAAAAGTATAGCCCATAATGTCTCTCTATCTTAGCTTCAAGGAGTATGCACAACCATCTCCTAATCTTTCTTTTTTACTAGTTACAAGGCGTCGTTTCGATAAATTCCCACCTAGGCAGGTAAACAGGGGCCACATGTCTTTCTTAGTGAACGCGTCATTGTACTTGTCGGAGCTCGAAGTATTTGACAAGCCGAGTGTTGCCGAGCCGTGTTTGGCTTGGTAGAAATCCCAAGAAACCTGGTTTCAAGGTAAGGTACATTGAAACCCCAAGAAACAGGGTTTCAAGGTAGAATAATCCACTCTATACACATTACCTCTCTTCAGTTTGACCAAATGATCCTCAAACAAGCGGGTAAACATGATAGTTCAACTTTTAATTCACGTCCAACGTGGGTGCCGGACAGCACACATTACAAAATGACAGGCAAGAAACGTACTACATATGTATGGGGTACTCAGTACTGCAATACGTGCCGCGTCAGTAGGTACGGTAGAGCTTCGAGACAGGTGGTGTCGGGAATAGGTATGGGCTGAATAGAGTAAAGACAGTGGTACTTGGGATATAGTATGCGTGTGTTTTTGGGAGAAGGAGGTAGGTAATAGGTATGTTGACAGTACGGTGGTGTGGTGAAATACCTTAGGTAGAGGCGCCTGAGGCTACAAAGGGGGAACAAACAACTTGGTGACAACAAGACGAAGACGAGCGCCATATGTGGTCGTTAACAAGAAATGACATCACAGTACATATCAAGGCCCTGTAAAAATCAATATTCATGAGATATTCAGCGAAGAGATGAGCAGCGAGACACTTACTAGAAAGGGGTACAGTTACATAAACCAGACAGGGAGCTTGAAAAAAGTTAACAGCCAAGACAGGAAAACGACACTGTAGACGTCAGGAGACGGTAAAAGAAAAGAAAAAATGACACGAAAAAGCGGGAGAAATGAAAAAGTGAGGAACAATGAAGAAGAGGAGTAATAGGACCGAGAAAAGAGGGGGGGAAATCGACACAGGATGGCTAGGAATACACTGTATGCGTTTACGATACCGGAAAGGACGCTTTCGACTAATGGTGGTGCAGTGACTTTGTTAACTAAATAGAATGGAAAGATGATGCGATTGGTCAAACGGATGCGTGGGTTTGAGGGGCTCGAATAATTAGGTCGTGACTTGAAGATCCGTGAAGTATTTCATGTTGTACGGGGGGATTGGTAGGGCCTGGTCTTCGATGTTGGGTGGTTGTAGAAAACAGGAGGCGAGTAGAGTACGAGGGTTCATTACAGTATCATCGTGAAAGCATATCCGGAATTGGCGAGCTGAGTCCAGGTTTAGACTTGACCAGTCGACCGTAGAAGGGCTTCTAATTAGCAGGGGGCCAGTGCTAGTAGTGGGATATGTCACATATTTAAACAAGTAGTAATTAAATTAGCCAATGGGGTTGGGGGTGCGATTGGAAGTGGCCTGGACCGGAGGTTCCTAAGCAAGGCGCGCCATGTATTCGTGCCACAACATATCAACAAATGCTTTGTCAGTCTGTACCGAGTAAGTTAGTATCACACGCTCATGAACATAAGATAAATCGGAACACGAACATGAATGAGCGACAACACCTCCTGGGTAAACTGCTTTTTCTCCATCTTCCCCACCAGCCTCGGTCGAGCCTCTAGTGCTGCGATGATGCTCTCGCCCGCGAGTTCTGGGTCTAATCCATGGGAATACCCATTGACCTTCGTATGGCCGTTGATCATCTTTCCCTTGCCCTTGGTTGGCGGCGAGACAATCCCATTCCCGTTCGAATGAGCGAGCGTAGCCCGGGCAGTCATTGTGGGCGTCTTCATCATCTCCGGGGGCGGGAGCGCCTGCGAAGCAAGCACGGGTGAGGGGGAGGTATGCGACGTTCTCTCCGACGCAGGTGACGGGGGCGGGATGTCCCATGTCTTCTCGATCTCTGCCTGCGCGCGGGCATCGCGCTCCTTTCGATTCTTTCTCCCTTTGCTCCTCCCCTTCCCATTCTCCTCACTGCGGATGGTTGTAGAGTTGCCTGAATAACCGCTGTCGCTATTGCCAGGCGCCCGGAGGTTAACTGCACTCTTCCTACTCTTGAGTACTTTATCAAATGCGTCGGGATCACTCAGCACACTTGTATCCTCAAAGTTCAGCTCCATTATCTCGCCTTCATCGCTCCGCGAGCTGTCGTCTGTTGGGTATGGCCAGAGTTCTGAATCAGGTGCGAAGGGTACCAGTGGCCTGCTCATTCTCGGCAACCCGTTGGCATCTACCGCATTAGCTGTTGATACTGTCTTGACTGGAGAGCTAGTCTGTCGTACGGTCTGAGTGGAGGACATGGATTCGATTCCTGATGGATAAGTAGGTCGTTGGAAGCCGTTCCGTGGTGTTACATCACCATTGACTTTAGCTTCATTTTGCAGTCTCGGTCCTGCGAGGCCGAAGCTGCTGAGGAGGTCAGACCCTGCACTCCTAGCGATACTTGCGCCAGGATTCCGGCGGGGCGCCTGTTCCTCCGATTGGAAGATGGGACTGGGCGAGTCACTATCGTCGTCATCTTCATTATCACCCTCGCGAGATGTGGGGTGAGACAATGCAGATGTGCTGTACCCTGACGCCGCCGATTGAGTGCGGGGCGGCGGGTTGACACCTAGCAAAATCGAAACAACGTCTTCATTGAGCACCTGAGGCGGAGCAGTTGACGGTTGCGGTGAGAGAACTTGCACGGGAGGTGCGGAGTTAAGCTGCGGGGTAGGGGTAGCAGAAGCAAAGATGCTATCTAATAGAGGGATTCCGGTGTTCGAGACCGTGGAAGCAGGGCGTTCTGCCTGAGTGTCTTTCGCGGGTTGGTTCATGGCCGATGCGAACAAGGTGCTCAGTGAGACACTCCGAGATGGAGCGTGGTGCTGGGCAGTAGATGAAGCAGGTGGGGGCGCCATGGTGCTCGATTGCATATTCATGAATAGTTTGTCAACGGCTGAAAGCTCGCCGCTGGATGCAGAGGGGGCATCTGAATGGTATCGCTGGTCATTTTCACTATCTGACGGTGCCTGTGATCGCGACTGCGAGCTAGAAGGTTGTGTACCGGTGACCCCTGGCATGTATGTTTTTAGTATTCACCGGAAATAGATTAAAAGACTGCTATCAAACCTGACTTGCGCACTGCTTTCAAGCGGTGGGGTGGCGGTGGTCTACCGGGGCCGTACCGGAGCTCTTGGGGATAGGTAATGTTCTTCCGAACGCAGAGATTCAATCTGACATCATATTGATACAAGGTGATGCAAGCAATACGGCGTCACGTACCTCTTCATCACTTCGAACATGGATTCACGGGAATCGTCTGCAAGTATCCAAAATGCTACAACTGAAACGCGGCCCTTCGCCTGCATAGGCATGGTGTCGATGCCGGGTATCGCATACTTATCAGAGAACAGATCCAAGGGGGTCCCGTCGGGATTGGGTTCTATAGACGCTAGTCTGTTGGCGAGATGGTCGGGATAAGATTTGACGATGAGAAATTTGCCGTTGTCCACGACATCGTCTTCTGGATATAATGACTGAATATAGTCTTCGCTTCCCATTCGGTTCAGTATGTAGAGCCCATAAGGCGGATAGCGGCTCCTGCAGAGAATGAGCCAATAGATCCGCTGTGATAAAGTTTAGCGCTCACCGCTCAAACAAGAACATGCTACCCTCGAAGCCATGTTTCTCCCACTTTTTGTTCTCGTAGTGGTATACGCATACGTGTCCGAACTGGTCGAATATGGAGACAATGGAGGGGTCCCGCCTGCGCAGCACTTTGAGATTGCTTTCGTATCGCTCTGACGGCGACATGCCGAGACTGGCTGAGGGGGTGGATGCGATGGTCGACGGGGGCTCATCCCGTTGGGACTGGGGCGGTTGCTGGGCAAAAATCTGGGGCATCTGAGGCTGTGAATGGGTCTGTGGAGGAATTCTTCTTGGGGGACCCATGCGGGCGTCTGGAGGGTGCGTGACGGTGGCGGAAAGAGTATAGAGTACAATGGACCGGTTAACACCGATTGCCTCTATTTGCCTCCAGGCCCCTGCCAAATATTACGTAATCAACCCTCAGGAAATTTCGGGCGCGTTCGTCGCCGTCACCAACCGCGAGCAGCCATGTCCGCTAAGGTCAAGGTCACCAACTTCCTCCAGCAGCGGAACGAGGCAAAGTCGGCGGGCATTGCCATCGTCCGCCACATACTGAAGACCCATGAATTCCCGAATGGCGTGAAAACGAAGGAGCTCTACAAGCTCGCCATTGCCCAACCAGCGCCTGCTGGCTTCACCTCGTACCCCCTTGGTCGCCCATCAGTCCCAAAACAACCGGCCAACAAGAGGCTTGCTTCCAGATACATTGCCAAGGATACATACCCTCCCAACCCAGACCATCCCATTCGCTCCGTCGCGTATGTTTGCCCTACTTCTACCTAATGTTTATTTCCTCACACTGCTTAGATTCCTCAAGAGAGACATACTTGGGGCACTGAAAGACATGAATGAAATAAGGACGGTAAAACAGAAGAGAGTCAACCCACCACCGCCCGAAGAACTCGCCACCCTTCAGAACCCGACGACGAAGCGGGAGAGGAAGGCGCTTTCAACGGCCACGCAAGAGTTCGTCTGGATGGTCGTAAAGCCCCAACCGTCTCCAGTCATCAAGGAGAAGGAGGTTTTCGGACGCGAAGTCGGGGTTGGCGCAGACGTATCTCACCTGAACCCACGGCGACAACGGGCGCGTGTGGGCAAGGTCACCCGGGCAGTACTGAAATTAAAAGGCCTGCAAGGGCGTTTCCGAGAAAAGGCCTCGCAAGGCACGCCTAAAGAGACAAATTAACGAGCCCTAACCATACCCTGGAACCTTGACCTAGCTATCCTCGCGTTCCTCGCTGCTAATCAACTACTCACTCTATTTTACGCGCGACACGCTGCTGTTTTAACAACTCATACTCTAATATAGTATTTGCGCATCTTCTGTGCTGATTGTTCGGACAGATATCTGTTATACAAGATTACAGGTCATACATTCAATAAATCAAGTCTGAGGGTCCTATCTCCGATACCCAGCGCCGAAACAGCAAAGTGAAAAGAAGTGTACATGTACGCTTTTATAACTTAGGCTGTAACCCTTGCGGCATATGACACAGCTCGGTTTCTGAGACAGGGAATTTCGGAAAACTGGGCGTTTCTGGATCTTGGTTGGCATACTTAGTGGCTTATTATCAGCACGAAGCTTCTCGCAAGATTCTTATGCACACCTTGATTACGTGTTCCCCCTCGCGCAGTGCCGCTTCCTCTCCACTCTTCCGAGTCCCAGGATTTGTTCTTCGCGGTAGGTCGTCCATCCGGAACGTTAGCCGCTCATTTGTCACTATAATCGTTGCGCGAGGCCTTGGCCTATTGCTTTTTGACGAACTGGTGATTGAGGATAGCACCCCCGGGCTCATTGGTGTCTCGTCCGCGGCCTTTCGTCCATCCACAATTTCCATGCGGTTATTGAGTATCGCGATCATGGTGTTCGCATACACCTTTGACAGTGCGAGGCCAGGCACTATGAATGCTGTTGTACCTCCGAAATACAGGCACAGATGTGTGATAGCTATGATAGCTGCAGTGCTCGTTAGTCTGCACACCTCTTTTTTCTCCTGGCTTTTGTCAAGACGCACCTGTGAACGCGCCTGTCTCGATGATCAGCCTGACGAGCTTGACGACCATGATATGCGTGTTGGGCAAGCCCGTTCCGTGGCGCATGAGCTACAACATCCTGATCAGGTCGTTAAATACAGTTCCCCGAGATTACTCACATAGTATGGCATTGACAGCGCTATCACGATATCGCATATGGCGCCGATGCCATTCCACACCTTAAATATTTTTAAGTCGCCGTCGGAAAATGGAATGTAGGCTCGCACATGCTGGCTGTACTTACCCCAATAGACGCCATCGATTCGCTCGCCCCATTGTTGGTTTGCTGTCCTAGCAATACTGAGAATGTGCGCGCGCGGAAAAACGTCGATGCGCAGATCAGTGCGGAGATGAGGGAACCCACCGCTAGCTAAGTAGGTCCGTTAAATCAGGTCGTCAGTAATGATATTACCGCCTCGGTGGACGTATACTCACCGCGCTTATTACTAATGGTGCCCCACGCGCCTTCGAAGTTGAGCTAATCTGTCCCGACTCGAAGCTATTTTGCGATATGCGCCATATTCGATATGCGAAGAAAAGCTGGCCGATTACGCCCGCTGAATTAAATTCAATATTTCTCTGAATATGAATGATAAAGTGCAACATTTGTGATACGTACTTATCCCGCCAGAAACTGGGATGCTGAACCAATGGTGGTATATGAGATCCACGACGTTCAACGGGTCCGCTGCGCCTACTGAATTTCCCAAAGCAATGAAAATATCGTGGAACGTCAGGCCGGTTTGCAGCACCTCCAGCGTGAAGACGATGTACACGAGGATTTTTGTCGCCACGCGATCTCTCGGAAATGCCATGTAATATGCATCTGTGTAGTCAAACGCGTAAGCTATGTAGCGTCCTTCAAAGTCAACCACATAGACTCACATATTTGGATAAACAATATACCCAGCAGCGCAGCGTTGAAGAATGCCGCAAGGACCTATGCGTAAGCTTCGTCAGCTTTTCCATATTTTTGAATGGTGTCAAAAAATGCAACACACCAAGTTTCCACTTCTGTAAAAGGGGGACGAGACACGAACCAGCCGCCGTAAATATTCGTGAAGCTATATGTCAAAAGGTGGAGGCACTTACAAGTCTTGCACAAACTCATCGCTCAGTGCCATAGCTACGGGTAAAGCGAGATAGACCCAGTTGCATCCTTTCCGGCGGCTTATATGCAACCTAAAGCGAATACATCCCCGGACGTAAGTAGGATCTTCTCACAGTACCTGACGGAGATTGCTTCAGCGATGAGTATACCACTGTTGTGTCCAGTACTGATGCACGATGCTCAGATGGATCATAGAAACTTAGTTCTAAGTCAGGCGGTTTGATCCTGCGATAAGAATGAGATTCGGCCTGGCGCAGTAATTGCCTACCATGTAAGGCGATGAACAGTGCAGTGAACAAGTCCCTCTTGAGTTCTTCATTGTCGTACATATACCTGTCAGAGAGGACACTGCATAAAGAGCTCTGGAGTATTTTCTTCTCCGCGTACAGCTTTTCTATCGAGACGCCGACAACTTCAAGCCAGATACTGCGCCTTTGCCGCTTGACGGGTATAATCATTACGTTCTAAAGATAGGGTCATTACTTTTGGTGATTGAAATAGTCATCCAATCAGGCAGCTTATCATGCACAAACGTGCGTCCTTAGAGTTACAGCGCCCGCGAGAACTGCCTGCCCCAAAGTGAGCTAACTTAACAGTCAATCGGGATTTGAATCCAGCGCGCAGGCTCTGACGCGGAGCATATTTAGATTAGACAGTATCTTTTCATTTACATATGTATTCTCATCTTCTCAGCTTTGCATGTGGAGCACTTGTGGGTGTGCGCTATCGCCGTATTTGGTATAGGTGCTATCAACTAACCGCACCAGGCGAGAACCGGATAAGTCCTCGAGGCTGTAAGCGCCCATAACTAAGCGTGAGAATAATGCACAAAGTCACTGACACATTGTTCGGAATCGGAAGGTCTGGAAAATTCGCACAAACCTTTTTATTATTACAGCGACTTCGTCTGGGCGTTAAATATGGCTCGCGATATCGGTCTCTTCCGCAAGATGCTCTCAGGGATGCATATTTTCATCAGTTCATTCCCAAAATACATTATATCATTCGATTTACAGCTGTACAGAAGATCCGCCCAGTCGGAAGCGACCCAAGTAGGGGTAATATCCTGCGGAATCAAATGCCTCAAGCTTGGTGTGAGATATGCTCTTCAAACCACTGAGTTGAATTATTCAGCAGGTGCCAAATATATAAGCGTTGTCAAAATTCCACAGCTCACCTTCTTCAGGAAGTGCGCAGAATCCTTGGGGTAGCGCTTCTGCGTCGCATAGTCAACATAAGTTACCCCAAACCGAGTCGTATACCCATCGGCCCACTCAAAATTGTCCAGAAGACCTAAATGAGTAACTGTAATCAGCAACGTTGGATGGTAGAGAATATCAACAACGGACTCCAAGCGAAGTATGATTTAACAGGGACGCCGTCGAGTACTACAGCTTCAAGCATTGCATTAGTGTAGCCACGGAAGTACTCGACACGATCCGTGTCGTGAACAACCTCGGGAGGCAACAATTCTGCGTCACTCTTGGCTGCAAATCCATTTTCGGTTACGCTGTCACGGTGGTAGTTAGTGAAGATCAACTTCGGCAAGACGTTGGAGTTTTCCATCACGAACTATATAGGTTTACCGTACGCCTGCGGAATTGACATTCTGATGAGTTACCAAGTATCAGCGCTTGCTCTTTGCTCTGGGCTTACCTTCCAAACGTAATTGAGCAACTATACACGTTCGTATCCATCAGATAGATGCCACTGTACAAATAGAAAACCCATCACCTGTCTGAAGCCTTCGGGGTCTGGCAAATAAACATTCCTTAGATAAATCAAGAGCGGGATGTATTTATCTGTCACTTACAGGTCTGGATCCATTGAACATAAGCTATGCATATATGGCAGATCTTGTAAGCTTATGATAGAGCCAACAAAAATGTTCATCTCTTACCCTTAGTCCCGAGCTGACTCTCATCAGGTCTCGTGAATCCGGTCTTGACGTTCCCATAGAGTTCATCAGTGCCTCCATCCTCTGCGGTTAGAAATTTAGTACGTCGGATTTGGACTGTTCGGGCATGAAGGCGACATACGGACAAGGTTGGTCGTGTAGTTGTTTATACCGAAAAAGTCAGACGACCCTTTGACCACCGCCCATTCATCCGCGGTGAAGTCGGGCAGGCGCGCTCCGACGAGCTGCCGCATTGACGCTGGATAGTGTCCCTTGTAGATGGGATCGGCAAACCATCCAAGACGGGAGGAGAATGCGCGCCCCGTCGCAGCAATGTCTATGTATAAAGATGTAATCAAATAAATATCAGATTAACTTTAGTAGAAACGGTTCAACTTGCTTGCTGGTTCCTCGTTGTAAGGCACGTAATGACCTGTGTCAAGGGTTATGCCGATGGTACCACCCTGCGTTGGGGCTACATGTTCACGGAACCACTTCACTGCATAAGCGTGTGCCAGGATCAGGTGGTGTCCAACTCTGAGAGGGTCATTCAGACTCAGTATCCAAGAGTTTATTTGAAAAATTAACCGACATATAGGGTTCCGTTTTGGTGTTCCCTTCAGGGGACTTGGAGCGATCGCTCGTGCGTCCGGGCGCGAACCTCCCTTGTGCATAGCCCATGACAGAGACGACCCATGGTTCATTGAGGGTAATCCTAATATAATGGCAATGGTCAACTTCCTTGTTGTTAAACAATATGATACCAATGCAAATACCAATGCTTGACAACATCGCCGAACGCATTAAAGCAAACCTGTAATGGGCTGTCAGTGTGTCTACCCAAACCACCTTAGAGATTGAAAATTCGAGTAACCTTGGCATAATGAACATAGTCATTGATTATCTTCCTATCGAGCCAACCTCCATAGCGGTCGTGCAACGCCTGTGGCAGATCCCAGTGGTACAACGTCTAAAAATAGCCGCCACACCACGAGTCGAGCATTTAAAATTATATTAAATTCTCGGTCAAAGCTATGACTCAAAAACGACGTACGACACAGGGGGTTATACCCTCCTTGATCAGCTCCTCAATGATTGTCCTGTAATGCTGCACACCCAGCTCATTCACCGGATCAAACCCATCTGGGCCAGCCGGTTTACTGAAGTCGATGATCCTATTCCATGACAAGGAGAATCTGTACGCTTTAGCGCCATAGGCTTTCAGCAGCTCAATGTCCTCCTTCCAGCGATTAAACGAGTCGGTCGCTACATCCCCCGAGAGCCCATCTGCGGTGTGCTTTATCCCAGACGCTGGATCGGGGTGGGTGAATGTGTCCCAGATCGATGGACCACGCCCGAGTGCAGTCGGAGAGCCTTCGATCTGATACGCAGCTGCGTCGTTTTATTAAGCCGATTAATGATCCATAAATGTGTGAAGATGGAAAATCTGCGTACCCGTTGCAAAGCCATAGAGAAAATCAGCAGGAAGTGCGTGAGCTTCTAAAGGAGTTTCCACTAAAGATGTCATGTTTGTGATCTAGCAGTATCAGTAGTTAGTGGGAGTAGATAGGAAAGCAAGAATAATCAATTGCCTCGAGTTCAGCTATGTAGTCAGCGTCGTCGAGAAGCATTCCCCACGGGGAGTCAAGCGTGGGGGTTAAAAGTCCGAGGTTTCGCCGCTCCTGCACATTGTTTGAGAGAAGTAGCTGGAAGCTATGCCTAAAGGCAGCGATGTACTGTTTAATATTTTTGGGTATTCGCTGGTATTCGGTATCTATCATTCAAAGAAGTCATATTTTGATTAAGAGCAATTTGCTTTTTCTGGTAAAGAAGTTACGCTAATTGGGTTTGAAAAACGCCAGAGGTAAAAAATGAATTATGACTCGATATGCCGAGATACCATACACACTTGTGACAGTGACTATAAGTAATAGATAAGCCAGAGATGTGTGCCTCTGCGATTTGTGTATGTGGGGATGTATGTATGCTAAGGATGTATGTGAGATACTACAACTTTTATATAGAAACCAATGCAAGCGGCCGCTGCTTAGGGACCGTCCTGAATAAGTTACATAGTCCATAGATCGAACGAGAGCGAACTAGTCCCACAAAGAGTCCCCATTATTTAAGAAAGTTAAACCAAAAAGACGATAAATCCCCACCTCGGGCAAACCAGGCCTGAGATGGGGGTACGACAGCGGCGGCTGTCAGCACCGTTCGTACATGCAGATGTAGGCCTTTGCGCGGAGCACCTCTTCTAGAGTGGTGAGCCGGACGGCGGTGTCGCTGATATGCGCCCACTGGCGCTCCCTGGGCTTGGCTGGGGCACTCTCGCTGGCTGAGGCCCTGCTGCTCTCCGCAGGCGCATTGTCCGAGGCGAGAGTGGGTGGGATTTCCTGCTTGGTCGGGTCGGGAGATTGTGCTCCAGGCGTCTTCGCCTGCATAGGCGGTGGGTCGGAAGGGAGCGCTGTGTAGGCGACGTAATGCCCGCCAAGCTACAAACGCGTTCAATGCATATTCACTCAACGCATATAATAAACACGAAGGCTCACCATATTTCCTATGTGCACCACGACCGCGTAGAGGCGGTACATGCAACGCTCTTCCTTATCCTTCTGCTTCTTACTCTTCACTGCCTTTTTCTTCCCGAGGCCGTAGTCTTCCTTACGTGGGGCGAGAAAGGGCAGTAGATCAAGGTACTCGGGGAACGAGATGTAGTCGTCCAGCTTCTTGAACCCGTGCGAGAACGACATGAAGGGACTCTTCGCCGTCTGCTGGAAGCGCTTCAAATGGATCACGAGCACGGGTGGAGGCGTCGAGATCAGGTAGCGTTTGTATGCCGGCCGCATGATGACAGGCTTAGGCTTGCTGGGCTTCTTCGAAGCCGCCTGGCCTGAAACGGGAGCGGTGTGCCCTGTCGATGTCGACGTTGTTGAAGCCCCCTCCGCAGAACTCCCCCTTTTACCATCAGCACGGCCCCGCCTACTCGCCTCCGACTCTGCAGATACAGACGTATCCACTGAAGTATCGGTGTCATCGTCGGAACTATCATTATCTGTTGTCGTGTCAGAGTACAAAGACTTCCGCCGGCGCCGTGACGGTATGCCCAGTGAGTCCCTGGATAGATAATCCGAGTTGGACTCGTAAATCGGCTTTCGAGGAGGAGGGCGTGTGCTGTTTGCAGTGGAGTCTGTCCTGCTATCACCTTGATGTGGACTCGATTCCGCAGGCGCATCAGGGGGTGCAGTGGTGGATATCCTTGGGATAGGCATACCACCAGGTCCAGCTAGACTGCCGCTGCCCGAGCCAGACACGGCGGATGAGGAACCTGAGTCGTCACTGCCGTCATCTAGAAGAGAAACGGGCTCGGTCGGGAGAGATGATACTGAGCGTGTATCGCTCCCGTCGTCTGCCTGCGCAAATGTTGACACCGTGGGCGTAGACAATGACGTGGGGATATGCGTAGATGTTGGAGCGAGCAGTTTCAACGATGGTCGCGTTGGCTCAGGAGTTGACTTCTCTGCAGAAGCTTTCCCAGGTGCAATCCCGCTCACCTCTGGAACATTTAAGGCCACAGGCTCAGGTTTAGATAGCGAAGTTGCTTCTCCCTCGTCGTCATCTTCCGCGTCTGAGTCTTTCTCCCTTGGCAATTGCCCATTCTGGATTTTCCAACATTGTCTGCAGCCGACCATGTTGTCACCGTCCAGAACCTCCACCGCCGTAAAGAGTCTCAGACACTCTTCAATGCCTGAAAAGCTGCGCCCCATACCGAGCCACACAGCCTTCTCTTTATCCGTCGTTGAGCTTATGCTCGTGTGATGTGTGTGTTGAGGGCCTGGTGGCTTGAACAGCGAAAATGGATTCCCCAGAGAGGGAGCTGCAGATACATCAGCTAGAATTCGCCGTAGATACTCCGTCTCAGCTGCGGTGGGTTTTGGTGGCTTCGGCGATTTCGATCTTTGCACTCCATGGAAGAGATGTGCGCCTAAAGAATGATGAGTATGCGGTAAATTAGGTTGAGGTGAAGAAGTGGATTGTGAGTGTGTTGTTGGAAGTGATGAAGACGACGACGCAGTACGGAATGGAATAGGCTTGTTAATGGATATGGTTGGTTGAGAATTAGTGGAAGTTGTAGATTCAGAGCCGTTCAGTAAGGGGCTCGACTTCGCAACGTCGGAAACAGCTCGAGTTTTTGGCGTGACTGTGCTATCATCAAGTTTTGAAATGCTAGGAGTACCTGGGGTGTTGGGGGTAGAATTGCGCATACCTAGGTCATCAACTACGCCTTCGAAGATGGGTTTTGGAATTCCCAGGTTTGAACGATCCATGGACCGGCTCTTGCGATCCCTGTCCTTCCTATCCTTCTCCTTATCCAGCCCCTTCGGCCGTCCAAGTCCAACACTTAGGCTGATCCGCCGCCCCAGCTTCACCCATCCCATGTCATCTTTTTGTGCCTTTTCCTTCTCCATTTCCTTCTCCGTCACTGCAACCACAGAGGCGCTCTCATGTCTCCCCCGTCGATCATTCGGTTCTAAAAATTCCACATGTTTCTCATCAGCGTTAGAGCCGTCCGAAAGCGCCTCCTCTTCAACCCCTGCTTTCTCCAGAGTGGACTCGGCCTCGACAGGCGCTTCGGGAACAGGTCCCGCTGGGGCCGGTGGCGTATCCCAACTTCTATCCGCCTGTCCAGCAGCGTCTGGATGAGGCTCGGAGTCCGCCTCTGCAGTCGATACATCCAAACTCCTCCGCCCCGCGAGCTCCTGCGCCGTCTCCTTGTCTGCACTGGGGCTCGGTGGCACCGATGACGCGCGGAGTAGCTCGACCGCATGTGCATGTGTGATCGGGGGGCGCGTGGGCGCTTTCCCGGCGCCCGGGAACTGGGTAAGCCTGCCTACGATCTTCTTGAGCCTGTCGCGCTTGCGGTTCTGCGGGAAGTAGTCCTCGGCCTTGATGCTGAGGCTGATATCGTTGAACTCTTCGTAAGTCTGCGATATGTGCTTGCATTTCTGGCAGACGAGTATGCTCGTCAGCTCGCCCCCGAAGATCATGTCAGCAAATGACAGCAGTGGGAGCTCCGCGGGCGCTGTGGTATCCGTTGCGAGCGCATGCAGGCCGTTGGAGGTGATAGTGGTCCGCCGCCGTTTCTTGGGGGGATTCGGTGGCTGGCGCTTTTTGATGATCTGAATGCAGTCAGGCGGGGAACAGCCGGAATGGAACATGGGTGGCTCACATCTTGCTCCTCCATGCGCATGGCGTCCAGGAGGATGCGCAGAAATTCATGGGCATCTTGCTGGGCGAAATCGAGATACTGTTCATACTTTTTTCCGAGCGCAGAGAGTATCGGTCTGCACAAATTAGCACGTTAGCGCACTAGCATGGGGAGCATACATACTTTGGGCTAAGCACTTCTTTTCTCCTCGCCGCCTGGCTGTCCCAAGCCTTGTACATCACCGTCAGGAACATGTCCCCTATGGGCATTGTGTTGATCCACGGCTGCTCGTACGTCCCCGCAAGATTATGGCCGTTGGTCAGCTGTGGGGAACGCCTTGAGACAATCGGGGTGGCTGCAGTTGACTGCATCTCGAGCGGTATCGGGGCAAAAAGAACAAGATCGGAGAGCAGGCGGGTGGCTATCAGCTAATAGGCAGTGAGCGACATCCAACCATGAAAGACAGAGACTTACGCCCTGCAAAACCGAGTTCATGAAGCATGTATTGCCATGGTTTATCAGTCCGGGGGGCAGGTAGGCCTTCTTCTCGCTTTCTTCGCGCTGTCTTCGCTGCTTGTAGAGTTCCTGAGGAGTCTGAGACTTGGTTTTGGCCATCAGATACTTGCGCGGGGGTTATGGATGGCCTTGGCCGTCGTCCGCAGGCTTCAACGACTTGTTTTAATATGACTTTCGGAATCAAAGCGCAGCGGCTTCAGCGGCGCAGCCGTGACGTGACAATTGCCGACCCCGGTGCCGGGGTCATCTTCGCCGTTTGGCCACTGGTTCGTGTATGTACGCACATCATTCAACGTCTCTTTTTCCTTGGATCAACTCTCGCACGTCCTGCTCAGCCTTCCTCTCGCGCCTCGTCCCGTCCCCTGCCCCTCTCGTCCATCATCCCGTCCCCTCTCCGCAAGTCCCCGCCATCCTCTGCAACGTCCTGCCCCTTTCCTCAACAGTCCTGCACGACGACAGCTGCCAGCTGGCACCATCCCGCCCCCTACTCCTGACGCGGACGGCCCGCTCCATCCGAGGGACTGCCCACGCTCTGCACCCGCCACACCAAACGGTCCCGTCGCGAAACCAGTATTCCATCCGCGCGCAGCCCTCGTGCTAACTGAAAGAGAACGTACCGAATGCCAATGTACTGAATTCACGCGCATACCGAGATGGCGTACCATAATCACGCCCAGAGACGTCGCAGCCGCTCCCACCCACGGACGATGCGGCCCATCGATTCCTGCAGAGTGGACGCGCATGCCGCGCGTTTAAAGGTCGCAGCAGGAACCGGCTGCATTCGCACGCGCCCCATCGTTATGTCACGCCGCGATCAATTCCAGTTGGATTCCAGCAGAGGGGGCAAGGAAGCTACATGCGTAGAGGTCAGTAATCATTGGCAGGGCAATGTCTTGGGTTTTCTTCAAATCAATGGACGTTCTGCGATCAATCTTAGCCAAGACTTGCGCGTATGTGGGGGAAGGCGCACTGTCTCCCATACTTCAAGCCGACTGTACCTCGGGCACCTGTCGACGTCTGGCATGCTCTAACCAAACTGAGAAGTCTGGTACGGACCGCCCTCCATCTTCCACTTGAATTGCGAACAGCACTGGGGCCTTGATTGCGTGAGCGACTCCCGAGGTTCTGCAGAAAAACGTACTTCGTACCTTGTGTTTCGCGCACTCTGACGCAGACGACGCCAAATGGTCCCTGCTGACTGAAGCGCACGTCCGCACACATCTTCACAGCTGTGCCTGTTCCAAAGGGACTGCCACGACGCTCAATCGAAACGAGGCAGTTCTGTACAAGAACGAGGTGTGCATGCAAGATGACTTCATAGGTGGTATGACTTACCCCTCTCGTGCGACGGCGACGGCGGCGCCCATGAGGGACATACTGACACCCTGAAAGACTGCCTTCGAAGAAGAACGGCCGGGCGTATCTGCCAACCTAAAGATTTAACTTTAACGACGTCCGTTGTACACGGTAAGCACGATTTTCTGCCAGAAAACATACCCAAATGACTCACATTCACTCAAGGTAGTCCAGAAATGCGAGCTGTAGAAGCATAATGGTGGGTCAGGTAATATTAATTATTGCCAATATGTTTTGCTCACTGTAAGTGAAGTATCATTTACGCGCCTCTGACGTCGTCCTCGTCGTTGCCTTTCGCTTGTAGTTGACACATCCCCCTGTGATTTAAACGATCAGTCTAATACACTTACAAAGTACGAATTAATTGACTTACCACAACGCACCCCATGGAACGGTCGCGCCGCGATCGATTCCAGCAGAGTGGACGAGGGAGCTACGCACACAAAGGTCAGCAATCGTTTACAACGACAACAAGTTATCTACTGACCGTACACCGCCAGAGCGTAAAGTAGACGTACGAGATCGGCTCCAGCATGTAATCATTCCATGCGAATCTTGGTAATATGATGAATGTACGCGCAGAGAGGTTGGGTCGCGAAACGAGCTATATATGAAGATGTCAGTAATTTCTCGCACAAGCAACATGTACCATGGTAGAGCATGTTTGGGCCGTCTTCCAAACGCACGCTCTGTGATGAATGAAAATGCGCCCGCTCGCTGTAGACCTTTCATACTGCAATGCAAAAGTTTGCCTCGTGCAGCACTCAGGCAGTGTTAACCTCTGTCTACAACATCTCGCATCACGTTCCAGACAGAATGCGCCTCCCGCATCCACAGGATCGATTATTCCCTACCAGCGACAAGTCACTGCACAAATCGGGTGTACGCACAGCATGCGAGCACGCTGCTGCAGGCAAAGGCGACGGCCCCATGCTCCTATGTACCTGCACGAGCAACCGGTCGAGTTAGTAACGGACCTCATACCTGAGTATGTTCCGCGCACTCTGATGCGGACGATGACGTCTAATGGGCCCTGCTCGCTGCGGGGCATTGTTCGCATGATCACGGACAGCCGTGCCTGTGCCCAGGGAATGGCCGCGACGCTCAGTATAAACTGGGCATATTCGCATGAGGACGGCACGTACGATCCATGTACACCCTATTCACGTATAACTTACCCCACGCGGGCGGCGTGTAGCCCTCAAATAGGCGCCCATGAGGGGCATGCTGACACCCTACAAGACCGCCTTCCGAGGAAGAGGAAGAACGGCCGGATATCTATGTATGTCACTTGCGTCGTACACGGTAAGCACGGTCTGCTGCCAGAAGATATACCCTAATTACTCACGTTAACGCACTGTAGTCCAGAGAATGCGAGCTATAGAAACACTATGAGTCAATTAATGTTACTTATTGGTATAGCTCAACTTATGTTTTACTTACCGTAAGTGAAGTATCATTGACGCGCCTACAACGTCATCCATGTCAGATTCCCCTGTGAGGTAAACTATCAGTCTAATACCTTTACGAAGTACGAAGTAGCTGACTTACCACGCGTGTCCGCAGACTGAGAACAACCATCAGCACGGATCCGACTACACGAAGTGACGAGGATGCAAACCACGAAATTGACGACGGTAGACGACGCGCCGTGCGGAGGTAAGTCTTGAGCTTGATCGCTCATGACCATGTTATCGTCGTGGGCACGAGCAGCACCTCTTCCTTGGTGCATGCTGCGCTACCATAACTTGGTTACGGTTACGGACAGACCTGCCGCACGGTCAGCACCGAAAACGGCACGTCTGCCATTTTCACGGAACGAACTGAGGTTCTCTCTCGGTCATATTCCCGTTTTGGAGACGATGAGTACGTCTGCTCTGGTGCGTGACGCGTCTGCTGCGACCTAGGGCGCCTATTATTTTCCTGCCAACGCCCTAGAATCTAGATCAAACATCTCATATGGGTAAGTATGTTATATTGTCTTTTTAATACTGGGCTTACTGATGTGCCTCGCATTGCGTCAGGCTGTCCCTTTCTGGGCGTCGTGAATAGCGAGGACTTGCATCACGACGTCCTTGCGTATGTTCATGGGTGCCGTCTGCAGGATGGACCAAAAATTAAGGCCAGGTCCGGCGCACGCAAGGTGAGTAGACATATAGTTTTCCAGAAACAAACACTCACCTCAGTTGATGAGTCCGCGTGTGGTCAGACTCTCGTCGTGAACGGCTCCCAGGCGCACCGGAACGCGCCTCCACTCCGGTGTGTACGAGTTCGGTGTGCTATGAGTAGACGGCCCGCGTCAGATTTCCAGGAGGTCAGCACGACTGCAACACCGCAAACAACGCCGAGCTCACCTGCACTACTTCAAACAATCCGCATCTGAACGACGACAGGCCCTTGCTCGCCGCTCCAGCCAACAGCGAGGAGTTACCGACATGCGTAGTGCAATAAGTCAGTCCAGACCTACCGAGGTTATACTCAACACTAATACAGGTAGCACAGATCACAAAACATGAAGGTCTTATGCTTACCGCATGGAGTGTACATAACCGCCGCGCGCTGTGGAGATCTGTACATCTGACCCCACTGTTACGGATTCTCATTGCGTCGTCGTTGTCGGCGTGCACTGGGAACGCTCATTAGCGGTACGCCTTTCTGAAATAAGTGATACTGACCGTATGTCCAGGCCGCGCGCAACCATGAATGCTTGAAACTTACATGTACGCTGATTGAGATCAACAACGAGCACGCTCCAACGTATTAAGAGGAGTACGCGTATTGGAATAGAGATGGTGGATCAAGCTGGCCATGTCGAGAACAACGGAGAACTGCAGTCAGTAGCCGGACAATTCAGAGTTTGTATAACCGTGTACTGTACCTGATCAATAGAATTCGCAGCCGCCAGTGCGCCCTCGATACCACAGATGACGACTTAAACATTCCGCACCGCGGGGGGTCCCGAAACTCTCTGGTACGTAGTAGACATATAGTGCATCAGCCAACATAACAAATCTAACATCTTACTACTTACTTCAGGCAGTGTCAAATGAGTGATCTTCAACACTCTATCTGTATATCCGTACGTGGGGCTTAATTATATGAATGTCACTTTCTTGTCGCCGTTTAATACGTCCATTAGCGTATGTCTCGGTGTGATAGCTCAAACTGACCATTTGTAGAGCATTGGTCATGACGAGCACGACCGATTTATTGTCGACTGCGAATGCAGAGTGCGATGGGTACCATGCTCGTTGGACGTGAGCAGCAAGGCGAACAGCCAGAGTGGGCAGGCTGGTAGAGCAGTGAGGGAGAAGAGCTCTGCTGAGCTCGATGAGGCTGGGGAATTACGGTCAGTACATGCAGCTTATATACGTTTCTGAACCACACTGTGTACGTTACCTTATTATTTAGTGAATATGAATAGAGCATAGTGACCGAAGGTGTGGATGCGAGTTCAGGGTCCGGATGCGATATCTGTACTACCTTAGCGGGTTCCGCGCTCCGTTCCCGTTCCCCCTCCGATAGATCTGCTACCAGCTGTCCTTCAACCACCACACTGTGTTACATTCAGACTATTTAATACACTGTATACTATCCAGAACTCCCAGTACTGCCTGGTGTGAAATAACTATAACATTGATATTTGGAAAATATCCCAATATCCAATTGTAGTTCGTCTGCGCGCGTTCACAATTCAACCACATCGACCAGACAAGCTTCATTACAACACAATTACCTACTCTGACTTCACTGGTATACATTATATCAGGCTGTAAAACAGTGGAAACTACGTATTCAATGGGAATACGCCGTTTCATAAACACCAGGGTGCATTGTATGAATTGCAACGCCCAGAAACCAACGGACTTCTAGCATAATCAACTAGCTCATACGTTACGTTAATCCTAACGGGTGACACTTTAGACACCGAATTAAAGCGAACATTGAAATTGCATTGCACAACGGAATAAGGAGAGCGGGTGCGGGAGAGGAGAGACAACATCTCCTCCTGCACATCTTGTACCCAGTGCACGAGCAAAGCAACCTCTGGAGGAGGATACCCGGACAGGGGTACACCTGCTATGAACAGTGATTACCGCAAAAATGCGCCGTTCTCGCGGAATGCAGAGGCGCGTCCTACCCTGCGCCTTTGCGCAAATCTTCCAGTGCAATTAGTGCAGCCAGCACGCCAGCGCCGAGCCATCATACACGTATATATAGCATTACGAAATCATGCTTCACGGCCTTCCGAGAGGTCTAGTACCTTTTTTTTTGAAAACGAACGAGAATGCAGAGAGGAGGAGATGGGGATCATGCCCACATGCCGTTCCCCACTCTGCATTGTCCCAATCCTTATAACCTGGTATACATATACTTGGGTGACCTATTGTTACCCAATACAGAGATTAGTTTGCGTGCGGAGTGCGTGATACAGTGCGCGCGTTGGATTTTGTCTGCAGATGGAGGTTCAAAGCATAGATAATTTGTCGTTGCATGCAAGTCTTGAGCATCTCAAACTTATATAGGTCTATTGGTATGCTTCCCAAAGTTCTGAAATGTCAGTGTACAGAGTGTAAAGCGAAGGAAATGCAAAATTAAAGCCAATGCGATCCGTGCCACAAGCTCAGAGCGCACACATACGCACGCACCGCGCTCGTATTTCGCCGCTCTGCGCACCATTTGAACTGATCCAATACAACCCCTATACTATGTATATTAGCCTTGGTTTTGAAATAATGAAGAAACTGAACGGAATGCGCGGATCGCGCTGGATGTACGGCGTTGACAAACCCATCTTCCAGTTCATTGTTCGCTGGTGCGGTTGATTCCGCTACCCGCCGCTTATTTCTATTTATAATTAGGTTCTAGAAAGCCTTTGTTTCAGGCTAGAAGTAGCGGATTTGGACCAGGAGGATAGGGTGGAAGGTGGTATGAGACCTGAAATACCGTTCCTCTGTAGTTGCGGCACCACTTCGGGTTGTAATGCGAACTCTACTAGATCAAATTAACGTGAAACATGTGTATAACTTGAGCCAGGTATTGTGGTATGAGAGCGCTGGGAAGGGTACAATTGTGTGGGCAAAGATTTGATTCAATACATATGCTCTCTGCATGTGCACATATCTCAGCCATTCTAATCGAGCTCAGACTCTCTAAACCAATATAGTACATAGTATATACATAGGTGCCTCATATCTCCAAGAAATAAAAGCAAAGCCCGGACATGTGCGTGCACATGCGCGCATCTCCCGTGCTCATCCGGTCAAATGATTGAGCATTTTGTTATTGTACCATGCAACGTCTGGTAGCTAATAAACAGACCTGTATGTCATGTATTTATATTGTAGATCTCTCGCGAGATTTGAAGTTCTGGTGATGGGGAAGACTGGGCATTTTCCGGCACGCCGGATGAGCGGGTGCATCCCTGAGCGGGAGAGCGGATGCGCCCCGGAGCTAGCGCCTGCGCATGTGTACGTACATTACTTCCTTTTCTTATTACTGTCACCATCCTTGCCAGCTCATTCCCCATCCCCGTTCCCCTTCTCCAAACATCCCACCCATGTAAGTAACACGTCTTTGGGACTCGTATTGTACTGACACTTTCCGTACCTCCCCTACTCCAGATACAGGGGGACATCTCTACAACAAAACCGAGTTATTTCGTCGTCCGGGAAATGCTGTCTCAGGGGATAAACACAAGCTGAAGTCGACCGCTGCATGCCACGTTTTGGACATACATTGAGTGCCAGGTGTTTGGGGTGAATGCCCCGCGGCGAGCGACACCTGGCCCCTAGGAGGTAGCAGGCGTAGCGGGTAGGAGCAGTGCCATGACTGAAGACATGACGAATGCCTGTTCACGATGGACCCACGTTCTGAACACGTCACGACTCACCGGATGTACACCACGGCATAACATGCACTTACGGCCCTACACTCATGCCCAGTATCAAGCAATACAAGTCCCTCCCCCTGCATGTGAAATTCAAATGGCAAGGTGCTGCATTGCGTGCTGTCTCCCGCATGCAAAAATTAGTTATTCAGGCATCCGGATAACACTGTTTCGGCACATCATCAAGAAAGAAATCCGTCATTCTCATGCGCGTTCTCCGACTGATTTCAAGCACCAGGCGTCTGGGGTCGATGCCCCCGCGGCGAGCGGTACAACTCCCTTCGGAGGGAGTATCCAACGACGTCTGGGAGGAGAAGTGCGTCGTGCTGCGACGAGTTGCGTGCAGGAAGCGTGCGCACACTCAAATTATATATTTGAGCTTCTTGCGACCACCCCCACCTGTTCCTTGACTCGCCAAGATATCCGGACGGTGCCCCCATGCCCCATATTCAAGTATTCTCAAGTGCCAGAGATCTGGGGTCAATGGCCCTGCGGCGAGCGGCACATCCCCTTCGAGGGGCATTCCAACGAGTTTGGGGAGGCACAGCATGCCATGACACGCTGCAACGATCCATGTAAAGCATGGCTTGCAGAAACTCAAATCAGTTATTTGAGCTTCCCGCGACCGCCCTTGCACTGACATGTGGTTCTCAAGGCTATGTCCTGCGGGTTATGTGTTGCCGGTACACTCCATGGTACGGGTGCAGCATTGAATGGAGTACGACGGTGAGTACTATTCTCCTTGAATTGTCCCATTACACCTTAATTCTTGACCTTGACGTCCAACTGTCAACGTGTGTACACCCGGCTGACTGCTTTCCAATACTCCTATTGCAGTGACACAATGTTTCAAGGCGCACTAACTACCCATGAGCGCGCCCTTCCATCCCATACTTTGGATGATTCTGGAGCACTCTGAGCCTCAGACAGAATATGAAACTCCGAGTCCCTGAGTATGAGTTTAGATATACTATCCCATGTACATAGAGCACATACTTTAATCAACTTGTACACAAGCGCACCGTACCCCATTAACTTTGCTGTTAAGTTTACACATTATGATATTAGCCTGTACACAAAGCACGTACGTACCTAGAACTTGAGAATGAGGTAAGAAAATAGGGTGCGAATGCTGCTAGCTTGGCAGTCCGCAGGGGACTCTAGCGGCAGTTCGGTTGGAGGTGTGGGAACACCTCCTTTCCTTCTACCACATCGACACACGGTCCTCTTCATTCTCGTTGACATGCCGTCCCCTCCCCTTTATTTATCGTGAACAGGCCATCCCCCTCCTCTCTAGTCAACATCTTCTCGTTGGGACAGCTGCCGTAGACGTCAAAGTTGCCACCCTCGACATGCGCGACATGACTGTCCAGGTACGTGCTTCTTCTTCTTCTTCTTCTTCTTAACAGCAGACCTCTCCCCCCCATTTGCCTTCGGGCGGGGAGAGGTTCTGCTGGTCTGTAGTTGTCTGAGGGGGGACGTGGGAATCGGACCTACCACTTTTTCAAATTTTTACCTCCGTTTAGTACTTTATCTGCCTGTTCTGGTTAGACAAAATGACAACCGAGTTCGCCTATCAAATACAAAAAACTCCACATCCCCCGCCCTCAGACACTCTTCAATGCCTGAAAAGCTGCGCCCCATACCGAGCCACACAGCCTTCTCTTTATCCGTCGTTGAGCTCACGCTCGTGTGATGTGTGTGGTGAGGGCCTGGTGGCTTGAACAGCGAAAATGGATTCCCCAGAGAGGGAGCTGCAGATACATCAGCTAGAATTCGCCGTAGATACTCCGTCTCAGCTGCGGTGGGTTTTGGTGGCTTCGGCGATTTCGATCTTTGCACTCCATGGAAGAGATGTGCGCCTAAAGAATGATGAGTATGCGGTAAATTAGGTTGAGGTGAAGAAGTGGATTGTGAGTGTGTTGTTGGAAGTGATGAAGACGACGACGCAGTACGGAATGGAATAGGCTTGTTAATGGATATGGTTGGTTGAGAATTAGTGGAAGTTGTAGATTCAGAGCCGTTCAGTAAGGGGCTCGACTTCGCAACGTCGGAAACAGCTCGAGTTTTTGGCGTGACTGTGCTATCATCAAGTTTTGAAATGCTAGGAGTACCTGGGGTGTTGGGGGTAGAATTGCGCATACCTAGGTCATCAACTACGCCTTCGAAGATGGGTTTTGGAATTCCCAGGTTTGAACGATCCATGGACCGGCTCTTGCGATCCCTGTCCTTCCTATCCTTCTCCTTATCCAGCCCCTTCGGCCGTCCAAGTCCAACACTTAGGCTGATCCGCCTCCACATCTTCACCCATCCAATGTCATCTTTTTGTTGATTTTCCTTCTCCATTTCATTCTCCGTCACTGCAACCACAGAGGCGCTCTCATTTATGCCTCGTCGATCATTCGGTTCTAAAAATTCCAATTTTTTCTCATCAGCGTTAGAGCCGTACGAATGAGCCTCCTCTTCAACCCCTGCTTTCTCCAGAGTGGACTCGGCCTCGACAGGCGCTTCGGGAACAGGTCCCGCCGGGGCCGGTGGCGTATCCCAACTTCTATCCGCCTGTCCAGCAGCGTCTGGATGAGGCTCGGAGTCCGCCTCTGCAGTCGGTACATCCAAACTCCTCCGCCCCGCGAGCTCCTGCGCCGTCTCCTTGTCTGCACTGGGGCTCGGTGGCACCGATGACGCGCGGAGTAGCTCGACCGCATGTGCATGTGTGATCGGGGGGCGCGTGGGCGCTTTCCGGCGCCCGGGAACTGGGTAAGCCTGCCTACGATCTTCTTGAGCCTGTCGCGCTTGCGGTTCTGCGGGAAGTAGTCCTCGGCCTTGATGCTGAGGCTGATATCGTTGAACTCTTCGTAAGTCTGCGATATGTGCTTGCATTTCTGGCAGACGAGTATGCTCGTCAGCTCGCCCCCGAAGATCATGTCAGCAAATGACAGCAGTGGGAGCTCCGCGGGCGCTGTGGTATCCGTTGCGAGCGCATGCAGGCCGTTGGAGGTGATAGTGGTCCGCCGCCGTTTCTTGGGGGGATTCGGTGGCTGGCGCTTTTTGATGATCTGAATGCAGTCAGGCGGGGAACAGCCGGAATGGAACATGGGTGGCTCACATCTTGCTCCTCCATGCGCATGGCGTCCAGGAGGATGCGCAGAAATTCATGGGCATCTTGCTGGGCGAAATCGAGATACTGTTCATACTTTTTTCCGAGCGCAGAGAGTATCGGTCTGCACAAATTAGCACGTTAGCGCACTAGCATGGGGAGCATACATACTTTGGGCTAAGCACTTCTTTTCTCCTCGCCGCCTGGCTGTCCCAAGCCTTGTACATCACCGTCAGGAACATGTCCCCTATGGGCATTGTGTTGATCCACGGCTGCTCGTACGTCCCCGCAAGATTATGGCCGTTGGTCAGCTGTGGGGAACGCCTTGAGACAATCGGGGTGGCTGCAGTTGACTGCATCTCGAGCGGTATCGGGGCAAAAAGAACAAGATCGGAGAGCAGGCGGGTGGCTATCAGCTAATAGGCAGTGAGTGACATCCAACCATGAAAGACAGAGACTTACGCCCTGCAAAACCGAGTTCATGAAGCATGTATTGCCATGGTTTATCAGTCCGGGGGGCAGGTAGGCCTTCTTCTCGCTTTCTTCGCTGTCTTCGCTGCTTGTAGAGTTCCTGAGGAGTCTGAGACTTGGTTTTGGCCATCAGATACTTGCGCGGGGGTTATGGATGGCCTTGGCCGTCGTCCGCAGGCTTCAACGACTTGTTTTAATATGACTTTCGGAATCAAAGCGCAGCGGCTTCAGCGGCGCAGCCGTGACGTGACAATTGCCGACCCCGGTGCCGGGGTCATCTTCGCCGTTTGGCCACTGGTTCGTGTAATCATTCAACGTCTCTTTTTCCTTCGATCAACTCTCGCACGTCCTGCTCAGCCTTCCTCTCGCGCCTCGTCCCGTCCCCTGCCTCTCTCGTCCATCATCCCGTCCCCTCTCCGCAAGTCCCCGCCATCCTCTGCAACGTCCTGCCCCTTTCCTCAACTGTCCTGCACGACGACAGCTGCCAGCTGGCACCATCCCGCCCCCGACTCCTGACGGCCCGCTCCATCCGAGGGACTGCCCACGCTCTGCACCCGCCACACCAAACGGTCCCGTCGCGAAACCAGTATTCCATCCGCGCGCATGCCCTCGTGCTAACTGAAAGAGAACGTACCGAATGCCAATGTACTGAATTCACGCGCATACCGAGATGGCGTACCATAATCACGCCGAGAGACGTCGCAGCCGCTCCCACCCACGGACGATGCGGCCCATCGATTCCTGCAGAGTGGACGCCCATGCCGCGCGTTTAAAGGTCGCAGCAGGAACCGGCTGCATTCGCACGCGCCCCATCGTAATGTCACGCCGCGATCAATTCCAGTTGGATTCCAGCAGAGGGGCAAGGGAGCTACATGCGCAGAGGTCAGTAATCATTGGCAGGGCAATGTCCTGGGTTTTCTTCAAATCAATGGACGTTCTGCGATCAATCTTAGCCAAGACTTGCGCGTATGTGGGGGAAGGCGCACTGTCTCCCATACTTCAAGCCGACTGTACCTCGGGCACCTGTCGACGTCTGGCATGCTCTAACCAAACTGAGAAGTCTGGTACGGACCGCCCTCCATCTTCCAGTCAAATCGCGAACAGCACTGGGGCCTTGATTGCGTGAGCGACTCCCAAGGTTCTGCAGAAAAACGTACTTCGTACCTTGTGGTTCGCGCACTCTGGCGCAGACGGCTGTAGAAGCATAATGGTGTGTCAGGTAATATTAATTATTATAAATATGTTTGCTCACTGTAGGTGATATATCATTGACGCGCCTATGACGTCGTCCTCGTCGTTGCCTTTCGCTTGTATTTGACACATCCCCCTGTGATTTAAACGATCAGTCTAATACCTTTACAAAGTACGAATTAGTTGACTTACCACAATGCGCCCCATGGAACGGTCGCGCCGCGATCGATTCCAGCAGAGTGGACGAGGGAGCTACGCACACAAAGGTCAGCAATGGTTTACAACGACAACAAGTTATCTACTGACCGTACACCGCCAGAGAGCGTAAAGTAGACGTACGAGATCGGCTCCAGCATGTAATCATTCCACGCGTATCTTGGTAATATGATGAATGTACGCGCAGATAGGCTAGGTCACGAAACGAGCTATATATGAAGATGTCAGTAATTTCTCGCACAAGCAACATGTACCATGGTAGAGCATGTTTGGGCCGTCTTCCAAACGCACGCTCTGCGATGAATGAAAATGCGCAAGACGCGCCGTCTCGCATCACGTTCCAGACAGACTGCGCCTTGCGCAGCCATAGGATCGATTACTTCCACGCCAGCAATGACTGCAACAAGTCACTACACAATTCGGGTGTACGCACAGCATGCGAGCACGCTGCTGCAGGCAAAGGCGACGGCCCCATGCTCCTATGTACCTGCACGAGCAACCGGTCGAGTTAGTAACGGACCTCATACCTGAGTATGTTCCGTGCACTCTGATGGGCACGATGACGTCTAATGGGCCCTGCTCGCTGCGGGGCATTGTTCGCATGATCACGGACAGCCGTGCCTGTGCCCAGGGAATGGCCGCGACGCTCAGTATAAACTGGGCATATTCGCATGAGGACGGCACGTACGATCCATGTACACCCTATTCACGTATAACTTACCCCACGCGGGCGGCGTGTAGCCCTCAAATAGGCGCCCATGAGGGGCATGCTGACACCCTACAAGACCGCCTTCCGAGGAAGAGGAAGAACGGCCGGATATCTATGTATGTCACTTGCGTCGTATACGGTAAGCACGGTCTGCTGCCAGAAGATATACCCTAATTACTCACGTTAACGCACTGTAGTCCAGAGAATGCGAGCTATAGAAACACTATGAGTCAATTAATGTTACTTATTGGTATAGCTCAACTTATGTTTTACTTACCGTAAGTGAAGTATCATTGACGCGCCTACAACGTCATCCATGTTAGATTCCCCTGTGAGGTAAACTATCAGTCTAATACCTCTACGAAGTACGAAGTAACTGACTTACCACGCGTGTCTGCAGACTGAGAACAACCATTAGCACGGATCCGACTACACGAAGTGACTAGGATGCAAACCACGAAATTGACGACGGTAGACGACGCGCCGTGCGGAGGTAAGTCTTGGGCTTGATCGCTCATGGCCATGTTATCGTCGTGGGCACGAGCAGCACCTCTTCCTTGGTGCATGCTGCGCTGCCATAACTTGGTTACGGTTACGGACAGACCTGCCGCACGGTCAGCATGAGAGCAGCACCGAAAACGGCACTTGGCTTACCTGTGTTCCTGCAAGCCGCACGTACTCCGTCTCTGGTAACGATAACGGGCCCATGCTCGCGGTTCCGGTCGACTAAAGCAGAAACGAAGTACGTCAGCGCAGATCACAAGTTAAGATGATCTGGTACTTACCACATCCAATGTACAGAGACCTGAATTGCCATGCGAGCAGATATCAGCACGGATCCACCTGCACCAAGTGACGACACAACAAAACGTACAACGGTGACAGTGGTACATGGGGTCGTGCCGCCGTGAGTGATGTCCACCTCTTACACGGAACGACCTGAGATGCTCTCTTTTTGTAAGCGAGCAGCACCTCTGCGGCATTGGTGCGTAAGGGTCTGCTCGGCCGCTCTGTTTCTGCCAACGCCCTAGACCAAGCATCTCAAATGGGTAAGTATGTTATATTATCTTTTAATGCTGGACTTACTGGTGTGCCTCGCATTGCGTCAGACTGTCCCTTTCTGGACGTCGTGAATAGCGAGGACTTGCATCACGACGTCCCTGCGTAGGTTCATGGGTGCCGTCTGCTGGATGAATGACGAATTACGGCCATATCCGGCGCACGCAAGGTGAGTAGACATATAGTTTTCCAGAAACAAACACTCACCTCAGTTGATCTGCGTGGGGTCAGACTCTCGTCGTGAACGGCTCCCAGGTGCACCGGAACGCGTCTCCACTCCGGTATGTACGAATTCGGTATGCTATGAGTAGACGGCCCGCGTCAGATTTCCAGGAGGTCAGTACGACTGCAACACTGCAAACAACGCCGAGCTCACCTGCACTACCTCAAACCGTCCGCATCTGAACGACGACAGGCCCTTGCTCGCCGCTCCAGCCAACAGCGAGGGGTTACCAACATGCGCAGTGCAGTAAGTCAGTCCAGACCTACCAAGGTTATACCCAACACTAATACAGATAGCGCAGATCACAAAACATGAAGGTCTTATGCTTACCGCATGGAGCGTACATAACTGCCGCGCGCTGTGGAGATCCGTACATCTGACCCCACTGTTACGGATTCTCATTGCGTCGTCGTTGTCGGCGTGCACTGGGAACGCTCATTAGCGGTACGTCTTTCTGAAATAAGTGATACTGACCGTATGTCTAGGCCGCGCGCAACCATGAATTCCTGAAACTTACATGTACGCTCACTGAGATCAACAACGAGCACGCTCCAACGTATTAAGGGGAGTACATGTATTGGAATAGAGATGGTGGACCAAGCTGGCCATGTCGAGGACAACGGGGAACTACAGTCAGTAGCCGGACAATTCAGAATTTGTATAACCGTGTACTGTACCTGATCAATACAATTCGCAGCCGCCAGTGCGCCCTCGATACCACAGATGACGACTTAAACATTCCGCACCGCCAGGGGTCCCGAAGCTCTCTGGTACGTAGCAGAAATATAGTGCATCAGCCAACATAACAAATCTAACATCTTACTACTTACTTCAGGCAGTGTCAAATGAGTGATCTTCAACGCGCTAACTGTATATCCGTACGTGGGGCTTAATTATATGAATGTTATTTTCTTGTCGCCGTTTTCTTACCCTTGGATTGAATACGTCTATTAGCGTGTGTCTCGGTGTGATAGCTCAAACTGACCATTTGTAGAGCGGTGGTCACGACGAGCACGACCGATTTATTGTCGACCGCGAATGTAGAGTGCGGTGGGTACCATGCTCGTTGGACGTGAGCAGCAAGGCGAACAGCCAGAGTGGGCAGGCTGGTAGAGCAGTGAGGGAGAAGAGCTCAGCTGCTGAGCTCGATGATGAGGTTGGGGAATTACGGTCAGTACGTGTAGTTTATATATATTTCTGAGCCTACCTGTGTACGTTACCTTATTAGTTAGTGAATATGAATAGAGCATAGTGACCGAAGGTGTGGATGCGAGTTCAGGGTCCGGGTGCGATACCTGTACTACCTTAGCGGGTTCCGCGCTCCGTTCCCGTTCCCCCTCCGATAGATCTGCTACCAGCTGTCCTTCAACCATCACACTGTGTTACATTCAGACTATTTAATACACTGTATACTATCCAGAGCTCCCAGTACTGCCTGATGTGAAATAACTATAACATTGATATTTGGAAAATATCCCAATATCCAATTGTAGTTCATCTGCGCGCGTTCACAATTCAACCACATCGACCGGACAAGCTTCATTATAGCACAATTACCTACTCTGACCTCACTGGTATACGTTATATCAGGCTGGAAAACAGTGGAAACTACGTATTCAATGGGAATACGCCGTTTCATAAACACCAGGGTGCATTGTATGAATTGCGACGCCCAGAAACCAACGGACTTCTAGCACAATCACCCAGTACATACATTACGTTAAGGCTAACGGGTGACACTTTAGACACCGAATTAAAGCGAGCATTGAGATTGCAATGCACAACGGAATAAGGAGAGCGGGTGCAGGAGAGGAGAGACAACATCTCCTCCTGCACATCTTGCACCCAGTGCACGAGCAAAACAACTACAGGAAGTGGATACCAGGGCAGGGGTACACCTGCTATGAACATCAATTATCTCAAAAATGCGCCGTTCTCGCGGAATGCAGAGGCGCGTCCTACCCTGCGCCTTTGCGCAAATCTTCCAGTACAATTAGTGCAGCCAGCACCATACACGTATATATAGCATTACGACATCATTTTTCGCGGGCTGCCGAGAGGTCTAGTACCTTTTTTTTCGAAAACGAACGAGAATGCAGAGAGGAGGAGATGGGGATCATACCCACATGCCGTTCCCCACTCTGCATTGCTCCAAGCCTTATTCCCTGGTATACATATACTTGGGTGACTTATTATTATCTAATACAGAGATTAGTTTGCGTGCGGAGTGCGTGATACAGTGCGCGCGTTGGATTTTGTCTGCAGATGGAGGTTCAAAGCATAGATAATTTGTCGTTGCATGCAAGTCCTGAGGGTCTCAAACTTATATAGGTTTACTTGTATGCTTCCCAAAGTTCTGAAATATCAGTGTACAGAGTGTAAAGCGAAGGAAATGCAAAATTAAAGCCAATGTGATCCGTGCCACAAGCTCAGAGCGCACACATACGCACGCACCGCGCTCGCATTTCTCCGCTCTGCGCACCATTTGAACTGATTCAATACAACCCCTATGCTATGTATATTAGCCCTGGTTTTGAAATAATGAAGAAACTGAGCGGAATGCGCGGATCGCGCTGGATGTACGCCGTTGACAAACCCATCTTCCAGTTCATTGTTCGCTGGTGCGATTGATTCCGCTACCCGCCGCCTATTTCTATTTATAAGTAGGTTCTAGAAAGACTTTGTTTCAGGCTAGAAGTAGCGGATTTGGACCAGGAGGATAGGGTGGACGGTGGTTTGAGACCTGCAACACCATTGCTCTGCAGTTGCCGCACTGCTCCGGGTCGCAATGCGACCTCTACTAGATCAAATGAACATGAAATATATGTATAACTTGACCCAGGTATTGTGGTATGAGAGCGTTGGGGAGGTACGATTGTGTGGGCAAAGATTTGATTCAATACATACACTCTCTGCGCGTGCACATATCTCAGCCATTCTAATCGAGCTCAGGCTCTCTAAACTAATATAATACATAGTATATACATAGGTGCCTCATATCTCCAAGAATCCAACAAATAAAAGCAATACACGGACATGTGCGCGCATGTGTGCGCATCTCCCATGCACATCCGGTCAAATGATGGAGCATTTTGTTATTGTACCATGCAGCGCCTGGCAGCTAATAAACAGACCTATATGTCATGTATTTCTATTGTAGATCTCTTGCGAGATTTGAAGTTCTGGTGATGGGGAAGACTGGGCATTTTCCGGCATGCCGGATGCGCGGGTGCATCCCTGAGTGGGAGAGCGGATGCGCCCCGGAGCTAGCGCCTGCGCATGTGTACGTACATTACTTCCTTTTCTTATTACTGTCACCATCCTTGCCAGCTCACTCTGCTTCCCCGTTCAGATTCTCCAAACATTCTACCCAGGTAAGTGATACATGTTTGCAACCTGCTTCATGCCGTGCTCATGTGTTCTGCACCTCCTACTGTAGACACTACGACGAAACCAAGTTATTTCGCCGTCCCGCGAACACTGTCTCGAGTCAAAAACATGCAGAATATCGACTTCTATGTGCAGGAATATCCGGACCTGTTCGAGCTCCATGCATTCGGCGCCGATGCCCCACGGCGAGCGACCTCCGACCCCTAGGAGGTAGCTGACGTAGCGGGTAGGAGCAGCGCAGGGCGCTGCGACTACCCATGCCTTCCACGTCATCTGCATAGGACATATTGATCTGCATGCATGCATTGTGATGCCCGTTCACAGTGACCACATACTCATAACTCATTGCTGGATGTACACAGTACACTCCATGTGCAACCTCATGCCCTGGAGGCTGGCAGGAGAAATACTATCCCCTCCCTGCATTTCAAATGGTGTGGTGCACTGCCAGTCGTCTATGTTTGACACGCAAAATCAGTTATTTGGGCATCCGGATAATGCTGTTTCACCAGAGCATTACGAAGGAAATTCATCATCCCCCTTGCGCCATTTCCTAGTGTTTTCGACGACCAGGCATCTGGGGCCAATGCCCGCGGCGAGCGGCACACGTTCCTTCTTAGGGAGTATCCAAACGAGGTCTGGGGGTAGCAGTGCGGTGCGGTGCGACGAGTCGTGTACCAGAAGGCGTGCGGACACTCAAATTAGATATTTGAGCTTCCTGCGACCGCCCCCACCTGTTCTTCGATTTGCTAAGGACCAAGACGTATGGCTGGCATCTCCATTCGCGTTGTCAAACATTTTCATATTGTTGACCTTTGGGGTCGATGCCCCGCGGCGAGCGGCACAGCTCCCTTCGCAGGGAGTAGAGGAGCAGTACACTGCGCTGTGATGATCTGTGGACAGGATGTCCTGCAGAAACTCAAATTAGATATTTGATCTTCCTGAGACCGCCCTCTTCTTAACCTTCCGTTCTCATGCACACTTTGACAGGTGTCGTGTGCTGACATTGTGTTGCAATCGGCTTGTGCACATGTGGAGCACCATGCCCGGCGAGTACTTCTTCCATTTCAAACTAAAGCTTGACATTTTCACATCCAGTCCCGCAAACGTCACTCTTAAGCCTTACTAGACAAGTCCCAAATAAATTCTTTACTTTATACACCTTGTTATTGCGCTGCAAATTTGAATTTGAATTGTCGCCTTACGGCGAGTTCCCCCTTCATAGCATACCTCAGATGGCTCGGAAAGATTCTGAGATGCAACTTCTTGTTGGGAGTGCCGTGTACATGTCTTACTGAGTTAGATAGACGCTCATTCACCCCCTGTAAACGTCTGTGTAGTACATAATTCAAATAATTTGTGACAATACTGAGCACATACCGCGAATCTCTGAAGCTTAATAATAATATATCAAGGAGATGAGGTAACATAATGAAATATCTGCGAGCGTGGCAGTCCGCAGGGGACACTAGCGGCCGTTCGGTTGGAGGTGTGGGAACACCTCCTTTCCTTCTACCACGTCGACACTCAGTCCCCTTCATTCTCGTTGACATGCCGTCCCCTCCCCATTATTTATCGTGAACAGGCCATCCCCCTCCTCTCTAGAACATCTTCTCGTTGGGACAGCTGGCGTAGACATAATTGCCGCCCTCGAAATGCGCGAGATGACTGTCCAGGTATGTGCTTCTTCTTCTTCTTCTTACGAGCAGACCTCTCCCCCCCAGTTGCCTTCGGGCGGGGAGAGGTTCTGCTGGTCTGTAGTTGTCTGAGGGGGGACGTGGGAATCGGACCTACCACTTTTTCAATTTTTTACCTCCGTTTAGTACTTTATCTGCCTGTTCTGGTTAGACAAAATGACAACCGAGTTCGCCTATCAAATACAAAAAAAGTCCACATCCCCCACCCCAGCTTCACCCATCCCATGTCATCTTTTTGTGCCTTTTCCTTCTCCTTTTCCTTCTCCGTCACTGCAACCACAGAAGCGCTCTCGTGTCTTCCCCGTCGATCATTCGGCTCTAAAAATTCCACATGTTTCTCATCAGTGTTAGAGCCGTCCGAGAGCGCCTCCTCTTCAACCCCTGCTTTCTCCAGAGTGGACTCGGCCTCGACAGGCGCTTCGGGAACAGGTCCCGCCGGGGCCGGTGGCGTATCCCAACTTCTATCCGCCTGTCCAGCAGCGTCTGGATGAGGCTCGGAGTCCGCCTCTGCAGTCGGTACATCCAAACTCCTCCGCCCCGCGAGCTCCTGCGCCGTCTCCTTGTCTGCACTGGGGCTCGGTGGCACCGATGACGCGCGGAGTAGCTCGACCGCATGTGCATGTGTGATCGGGGGGCGCGTGGGCGCTTTCCCGGCGCCCGGGAACTGGGTAAGCCTGCCTACGATCTTCTTGAGCCTGTCGCGCTTGCGGTTCTGCGGGAAGTAGTCCTCGGCCTTGATGCTGAGGCTGATATCGTTGAACTCTTCGTAAGTCTGCGATATGTGCTTGCATTTCTGGCAGACGAGTATGCTCGTCAGCTCGCCCCCGAAGATCATGTCAGCAAATGACAGCAGTGGGAGCTCCGCGGGCGCTGTGGTATCCGTTGCGAGCGCATGCAGGCCGTTGGAGGTGATAGTGGTCCGCCGCCGTTTCTTGGGGGGATTCGGTGGCTGGCGCTTTTTGATGATCTGAATGCAGTCAGGCGGGGAACAGCCGGAATGGAACATGGGTGGCTCACATCTTGCTCCTCCATGCGCATGGCGTCCAGGAGGATGCGCAGAAATTCATGGGCATCTTGCTGGGCGAAATCGAGATACTGTTCATACTTTTTTCCGAGCGCAGAGAGTATCGGTCTGCACAAATTAGCACGTTAGCGCACTAGCATGGGGAGCATACATACTTTGGGCTAAGCACTTCTTTTCTCCTCGCCGCCTGGCTGTCCCAAGCCTTGTACATCACCGTCAGGAACATGTCCCCTATGGGCATTGTGTTGATCCACGGCTGCTCGTACGTCCCCGCAAGATTATGGCCGTTGGTCAGCTGTGGGGAACGCCTTGAGACAATCGGGGTGGCTGCAGTTGACTGCATCTCGAGCGGTATCGGGGCAAAAAGAACAAGATCGGAGAGCAGGCGGGTGGCTATCAGCTAATAGGCAGTGAGTGACATCCAACCATGAAAGACAGAGACTTACGCCCTGCAAAACCGAGTTCATGAAGCATGTATTGCCATGGTTTATCAGTCCGGGGGGCAGGTAGGCCTTCTTCTCGCTTTCTTCGCGCTGTCTTCGCTGCTTGTAGAGTTCCTGAGGAGTCTGAGACTTGGTTTTGGCCATCAGATACTTGCGCGGGGGTTATGGATGGCCTTGGCCGTCGTCCGCAGGCTTCAACGACTTGTTTTAATATGACTTTCGGAATCAAAGCGCAGCGGCTTCAGCGGCGCAGCCGTGACGTGACAATTGCCGACCCCGGTGCCGGGGTCATCTTCGCCGTTTGGCCACTGGTTCGTGTAATCATTCAACGTCTCTTTTTCCTTCGATCAACTCTCGCACGTCCTGCTCAGCCTTCCTCTCGCGCCTCGTCCCGTCCCCTGCCTCGCTCGTCCATCAGCCCGTCCCACTCCGCAAGTCCCCGCCATCCTCTGCAACGTCCTGCCCCTTTCCTCAACTGTCCTGCACGACGACAGCTGCCAGCTGGCACCATCCCGCCCCCGACTCCTGACGGCCCGCTCCATCCGAGGGACTGCCCACGCTCTGCACCCGCCACACCAAACGGTCCCGTCGCGAAACCAGTATTCCATCCGCGCGCATGCCCTCGTGCTAACTGAAAGAGAACGTATCAATGCCAATGTACTGAATTCACGCGCATACCGAGATGGCGTACCATAATCACGCCGAGAGACGCCGCAGCCGCTCCCACCCACGGACGATGCGGCCCATCGATTCCTGCAGAGTGGACGCCCATGCCGCGCGTTAAAGGTCGCAGCAGGAACCGGCTGCATTCGCACGCGCCCCATCGTAATGTCACGCCGCGATCAATTCCAGTTGGATTCCAGCAGAGGGGCAAGGGAGCTACATGCGCAGAGGTCAGTAATCATTGGCAGGGCAATGTCCTGGGTTTTCTTCAAATCAATGGACGTTCTGCGATCAATCTTAGCCAAGACTTGCGCGTATGTGGGGGAAGGCGCACTGTCTCCCATACTTCAAGCCGACTGTACCTCGGGCACCTGTCGACGTCTGGCATGCTCTAACCAAACTGAGAAGTCTGGTACGGACCGCCCTCCATCTTCCAGTCAAATCGCGAACAGCACTGGGGCCTTGATTGCGTGAGCGACTCCCAAGGTTCTGCAGAAAAACGTACTTCGTACCTTGTGGTTCGCGCACTCTGGCGCAGACGGCTGTAGAAGCATAATGGTGTGTCAGGTAATATTAATTATTATAAATATGTTTGCTCACTGTAGGTGATATATCATTGACGCGCCTATGACGTCGTCCTCGTCGTTGCCTTTCGCTTGTATTTGACACATCCCCCTGTGATTTAAACGATCAGTCTAATACCTTTACAAAGTACGAATTAGTTGACTTACCACAATGCGCCCCATGGAACGGTCGCGCCGCGATCGATTCCAGCAGAGTGGACGAGGGAGCTACGCACACAAAGGTCAGCAATGGTTTACAACGACAACAAGTTATCTACTGACCGTACACCGCCAGAGCGTAAAGTAGACGTACGAGATCGGCTCCAGCATGTAATCATTCCACGCGTATCTTGGTAATATGATGAATGTACGCGCAGATAGGCTAGGTCACGAAACGAGCTATATATGAAGATGTCAGTAATTTCTCGCACAAGCAACATGTACCATGGTAGAGCATGTTTGGGCCGTCTTCCAAACGCACGCTCTGCGATGAATGAAAATGCGCAAGACGCGCCGTCTCGCATCACGTTCCAGACAGACTGCGCCTTGCGCAGCCATAGGATCGATTACTTCCACGCCAGCAATGACTGCAACAAGTCACTACACAATTCGGGTGTACGCACAGCATGCGAGCACGCTGCTGCAGGCAAAGGCGACGGCCCCATGCTCCTATGTACCTGCACGAGCAACCGGTCGAGTTAGTAACGGACCTCATACCTGAGTATGTTCCGTGCACTCTGATGGGCACGATGACGTCTAATGGGCCCTGCTCGCTGCGGGGCATTGTTCGCATGATCACGGACAGCCGTGCCTGTGCCCAGGGAATGGCCGCGACGCTCAGTATAAACTGGGCATATTCGCATGAGGACGGCACGTACGATCCATGTACACCCTATTCACGTATAACTTACCCCACGCGGGCGGCGTGTAGCCCTCAAATAGGCGCCCATGAGGGGCATGCTGACACCCTACAAGACCGCCTTCCGAGGAAGAGGAAGAACGGCCGGATATCTATGTATGTCACTTGCGTCGTATACGGTAAGCACGGTCTGCTGCCAGAAGATATACCCTAATTACTCACGTTAACGCACTGTAGTCCAGAGAATGCGAGCTATAGAAACACTATGAGTCAATTAATGTTACTTATTGGTATAGCTCAACTTATGTTTTACTTACCGTAAGTGAAGTATCATTGACGCGCCTACAACGTCATCCATGTTAGATTCCCCTGTGAGGTAAACTATCAGTCTAATACCTCTACGAAGTACGAAGTAACTGACTTACCACGCGTGTCTGCAGACTGAGAACAACCATTAGCACGGATCCGACTACACGAAGTGACTAGGATGCAAACCACGAAATTGACGACGGTAGACGACGCGCCGTGCGGAGGTAAGTCTTGGGCTTGATCGCTCATGGCCATGTTATCGTCGTGGGCACGAGCAGCACCTCTTCCTTGGTGCATGCTGCGCTGCCATAACTTGGTTACGGTTACGGACAGACCTGCCGCACGGTCAGCATGAGAGCAGCACCGAAAACGGCACTTGGCTTACCTGTGTTCCTGCAAGCCGCACGTACTCCGTCTCTGGTAACGATAACGGGCCCATGCTCGCGGTTCCGGTCGACTAAAGCAGAAACGAAGTACGTCAGCGCAGATCACAAGTTAAGATGATCTGGTACTTACCACATCCAATGTACAGAGACCTGAATTGCCATGCGAGCAGATATCAGCACGGATCCACCTGCACCAAGTGACGACACAACAAAACGTACAACGGTGACAGTGGTACATGGGGTCGTGCCGCCGTGAGTGATGTCCACCTCTTACACGGAACGACCTGAGATGCTCTCTTTTGTAAGCGAGCAGCACCTCTGCGGCATTGGTGCGTAAGGGTCTGCTCGGCCGCTCTGTTTCTGCCAACGCCCTAGACCAAGCATCTCAAATGGGTAAGTATGTTATATTATCTTTTAATGCTGGACTTACTGGTGTGCCTCGCATTGCGTCAGACTGTCCCTTTCTGGACGTCGTGAATAGCGAGGACTTGCATCACGACGTCCCTGCGTAGGTTCATGGGTGCCGTCTGCTGGATGAATGACGAATTACGGCCATATCCGGCGCACGCAAGGTGAGTAGACATATAGTTTTCCAGAAACAAACACTCACCTCAGTTGATCTGCGTGGGGTCAGACTCTCGTCGTGAACGGCTCCCAGGTGCACCGGAACGCGTCTCCACTCCGGTATGTACGAATTCGGTATGCTATGAGTAGACGGCCCGCGTCAGATTTCCAGGAGGTCAGTACGACTGCAACACTGCAAACAACGCCGAGCTCACCTGCACTACCTCAAACCGTCCGCATCTGAACGACGACAGGCCCTTGCTCGCCGCTCCAGCCAACAGCGAGGGGTTACCAACATGCGCAGTGCAGTAAGTCAGTCCAGACCTACCAAGGTTATACCCAACACTAATACAGATAGCGCAGATCACAAAACATGAAGGTCTTATGCTTACCGCATGGAGCGTACATAACTGCCGCGCGCTGTGGAGATCCGTACATCTGACCCCACTGTTACGGATTCTCATTGCGTCGTCGTTGTCGGCGTGCACTGGGAACGCTCATTAGCGGTACGTCTTTCTGAAATAAGTGATACTGACCGTATGTCTAGGCCGCGCGCAACCATGAATTCCTGAAACTTACATGTACGCTCACTGAGATCAACAACGAGCACGCTCCAACGTATTAAGGGGAGTACATGTATTGGAATAGAGATGGTGGACCAAGCTGGCCATGTCGAGGACAACGGGGAACTACAGTCAGTAGCCGGACAATTCAGAATTTGTATAACCGTGTACTGTACCTGATCAATACAATTCGCAGCCGCCAGTGCGCCCTCGATACCACAGATGACGACTTAAACATTCCGCACCGCCAGGGGTCCCGAAGCTCTCTGGTACGTAGCAGAAATATAGTGCATCAGCCAACATAACAAATCTAACATCTTACTACTTACTTCAGGCAGTGTCAAATGAGTGATCTTCAACGCGCTAACTGTATATCCGTACGTGGGGCTTAATTATATGAATGTTATTTTCTTGTCGCCGTTTTCTTACCCTTGGATTGAATACGTCTATTAGCGTGTGTCTCGGTGTGATAGCTCAAACTGACCATTTGTAGAGCGGTGGTCACGACGAGCACGACCGATTTATTGTCGACCGCGAATGTAGAGTGCGGTGGGTACCATGCTCGTTGGACGTGAGCAGCAAGGCGAACAGCCAGAGTGGGCAGGCTGGTAGAGCAGTGAGGGAGAAGAGCTCAGCTGCTGAGCTCGATGATGAGGTTGGGGAATTACGGTCAGTACGTGTAGTTTATATATATTTCTGAGCCTACCTGTGTACGTTACCTTATTAGTTAGTGAATATGAATAGAGCATAGTGACCGAAGGTGTGGATGCGAGTTCAGGGTCCGGGTGCGATACCTGTACTACCTTAGCGGGTTCCGCGCTCCGTTCCCGTTCCCCCTCCGATAGATCTGCTACCAGCTGTCCTTCAACCATCACACTGTGTTACATTCAGACTATTTAATACACTGTATACTATCCAGAGCTCCCAGTACTGCCTGATGTGAAATAACTATAACATTGATATTTGGAAAATATCCCAATATCCAATTGTAGTTCATCTGCGCGCGTTCACAATTCAACCACATCGACCGGACAAGCTTCATTATAGCACAATTACCTACTCTGACCTCACTGGTATACGTTATATCAGGCTGGAAAACAGTGGAAACTACGTATTCAATGGGAATACGCCGTTTCATAAACACCAGGGTGCATTGTATGAATTGCGACGCCCAGAAACCAACGGACTTCTAGCACAATCACCCAGTACATACATTACGTTAAGGCTAACGGGTGACACTTTAGACACCGAATTAAAGCGAGCATTGAGATTGCAATGCACAACGGAATAAGGAGAGCGGGTGCAGGAGAGGAGAGACAACATCTCCTCCTGCACATCTTGCACCCAGTGCACGAGCAAAACAACTACAGGAAGTGGATACCAGGGCAGGGGTACACCTGCTATGAACATCAATTATCTCAAAAATGCGCCGTTCTCGCGGAATGCAGAGGCGCGTCCTACCCTGCGCCTTTGCGCAAATCTTCCAGTACAATTAGTGCAGCCAGCACCATACACGTATATATAGCATTACGACATCATTTTTCGCGGGCTGCCGAGAGGTCTAGTACCTTTTTTCGAAAACGAACGAGAATGCAGAGAGGAGGAGATGGGGATCATACCCACATGCCGTTCCCCACTCTGCATTGCTCCAAGCCTTATTCCCTGGTATACATATACTTGGGTGACTTATTATTATCTAATACAGAGATTAGTTTGCGTGCGGAGTGCGTGATACAGTGCGCGCGTTGGATTTTGTCTGCAGATGGAGGTTCAAAGCATAGATAATTTGTCGTTGCATGCAAGTCCTGAGGGTCTCAAACTTATATAGGTTTACTTGTATGCTTCCCAAAGTTCTGAAATATCAGTGTACAGAGTGTAAAGCGAAGGAAATGCAAAATTAAAGCCAATGTGATCCGTGCCACAAGCTCAGAGCGCACACATACGCACGCACCGCGCTCGCATTTCTCCGCTCTGCGCACCATTTGAACTGATTCAATACAACCCCTATGCTATGTATATTAGCCCTGGTTTTGAAATAATGAAGAAACTGAGCGGAATGCGCGGATCGCGCTGGATGTACGCCGTTGACAAACCCATCTTCCAGTTCATTGTTCGCTGGTGCGATTGATTCCGCTACCCGCCGCCTATTTCTATTTATAAGTAGGTTCTAGAAAGACTTTGTTTCAGGCTAGAAGTAGCGGATTTGGACCAGGAGGATAGGGTGGACGGTGGTTTGAGACCTGCAACACCATTGCTCTGCAGTTGCCGCACTGCTCCGGGTCGCAATGCGACCTCTACTAGATCAAATGAACATGAAATATATGTATAACTTGACCCAGGTATTGTGGTATGAGAGCGTTGGGGAGGTACGATTGTGTGGGCAAAGATTTGATTCAATACATACACTCTCTGCGCGTGCACATATCTCAGCCATTCTAATCGAGCTCAGGCTCTCTAAACTAATATAATACATAGTATATACATAGGTGCCTCATATCTCCAAGAATCCAACAAATAAAAGCAATACACGGACATGTGCGCGCATGTGTGCGCATCTCCCATGCACATCCGGTCAAATGATGGAGCATTTTGTTATTGTACCATGCAGCGCCTGGCAGCTAATAAACAGACCTATATGTCATGTATTTCTATTGTAGATCTCTTGCGAGATTTGAAGTTCTGGTGATGGGGAAGACTGGGCATTTTCCGGCATGCCGGATGCGCGGGTGCATCCCTGAGTGGGAGAGCGGATGCGCCCCGGAGCTAGCGCCTGCGCATGTGTACGTACATTACTTCCTTTTCTTATTACTGTCACCATCCTTGCCAGCTCACTCTGCTTCCCCGTTCAGATTCTCCAAACATTCTACCCAGGTAAGTGATACATGTTTGCAACCTGCTTCATGCCGTGCTCATGTGTTCTGCACCTCCTACTGTAGACACTACGACGAAACCAAGTTATTTCGCCGTCCCGCGAACACTGTCTCGAGTCAAAAACATGCAGAATATCGACTTCTATGTGCAGGAATATCCGGACCTGTTCGAGCTCCATGCATTCGGCGCCGATGCCCCACGGCGAGCGACCTCCGACCCCTAGGAGGTAGCTGACGTAGCGGGTAGGAGCAGCGCAGGGCGCTGCGACTACCCATGCCTTCCACGTCATCTGCATAGGACATATTGATCTGCATGCATGCATTGTGATGCCCGTTCACAGTGACCACATACTCATAACTCATTGCTGGATGTACACAGTACACTCCATGTGCAACCTCATGCCCTGGAGGCTGGCAGGAGAAATACTATCCCCTCCCTGCATTTCAAATGGTGTGGTGCACTGCCAGTCGTCTATGTTTGACACGCAAAATCAGTTATTTGGGCATCCGGATAATGCTGTTTCACCAGAGCATTACGAAGGAAATTCATCATCCCCCTTGCGCCATTTCCTAGTGTTTTCGACGACCAGGCATCTGGGGCCAATGCCCCCGCGGCGAGCGGCACACGTTCCTTCTTAGGGAGTATCCAAACGAGGTCTGGGGGTAGCAGTGCGGTGCGGTGCGACGAGTCGTGTACCAGAAGGCGTGCGGACACTCAAATTAGATATTTGAGCTTCCTGCGACCGCCCCCACCTGTTCTTCGATTTGCTAAGGACCAAGACGTATGGCTGGCATCTCCATTCGCGTTGTCAAACATTTTCATATTGTTGACCTTTGGGGTCGATGCCCCCGCGGCGAGCGGCACAGCTCCCTTCGCAGGGAGTAGAGGAGCAGTACACTGCGCTGTGATGATCTGTGGACAGGATGTCCTGCAGAAACTCAAATTAGATATTTGATCTTCCTGAGACCGCCCTCTTCTTAACCTTCCGTTCTCATGCACACTTTGACAGGTGTCGTGTGCTGACATTGTGTTGCAATCGGCTTGTGCACATGTGGAGCACCATGCCCGGCGAGTACTTCTTCCATTTCAAACTAAAGCTTGACATTTTCACATCCAGTCCCGCAAACGTCACTCTTAAGCCTTACTAGACAAGTCCCAAATAAATTCTTTACTTTATACACCTTGTTATTGCGCTGCAAATTTGAATTTGAATTGTCGCCTTACGGCGAGTTCCCCCTTCATAGCATACCTCAGATGGCTCGGAAAGATTCTGAGATGCAACTTCTTGTTGGGAGTGCCGTGTACATGTCTTACTGAGTTAGATAGACGCTCATTCACCCCCTGTAAACGTCTGTGTAGTACATAATTCAAATAATTTGTGACAATACTGAGCACATACCGCGAATCTCTGAAGCTTAATAATAATATATCAAGGAGATGAGGTAACATAATGAAATATCTGCGAGCGTGGCAGTCCGCAGGGGACACTAGCGGCCGTTCGGTTGGAGGTGTGGGAACACCTCCTTTCCTTCTACCACGTCGACACTCAGTCCCCTTCATTCTCGTTGACATGCCGTCCCCTCCCCATTATTTATCGTGAACAGGCCATCCCCCTCCTCTCTAGAACATCTTCTCGTTGGGACAGCTGGCGTAGACATAATTGCCGCCCTCGAAATGCGCGAGATGACTGTCCAGGTATGTGCTTCTTCTTCTTCTTCTTACGAGCAGACCTCTCCCCCCCAGTTGCCTTCGGGCGGGGAGAGGTTCTGCTGGTCTGTAGTTGTCTGAGGGGGGACGTGGGAATCGGACCTACCACTTTTTCAATTTTTACCTCCGTTTAGTACTTTATCTGCCTGTTCTGGTTAGACAAAATGACAACCGAGTTCGCCTATCAAATACAAAAAAGTCCACATCCCCACCCCAGCTTCACCCATCCCATGTCATCTTTTTGTGCCTTTTCCTTCTCCTTTTCCTTCTCCGTCACTGCAACCACAGAAGCGCTCTCGTGTCTTCCCCGTCGATCATTCGGCTCTAAAAATTCCACATGTTTCTCATCAGTGTTAGAGCCGTCCGAGAGCGCCTCCTCTTCAACCCCTGCTTTCTCCAGAGTGGACTCGGCCTCGACAGGCGCTTCGGGAACAGGTCCCGCCGGGCCGGTGGCGTATCCCAACTTCTATCCGCCTGTCCAGCAGCGTCTGGATGAGGCTCGAGTCCGCCTCTGCAGTCGGTACATCCAAACTCCTCCGCCCGCGAGCTCCTGCGCCGTCTCCTTGTCTGCACTGGGGCTCGGTGGCACCGATGACGCGCGGAGTAGCTCGACCGCATGTGCATGTGTGATCGGGGCGTGGGCGCTTTCCCGGCGCCCGGGAACTGGGTAAGCCTGCCTACGATCTTCTTGAGCCTGTCGCGCTTGCGGTTCTGCGGGAAGTAGTCCTCGGCCTTGATGCTGAGGCTGATATCGTTGAACTCTTCGTAAGTCTGCGATATGTGCTTGCATTTCTGGCAGACGAGTATGCTCGTCAGCTCGCCCCCGAAGATCATGTCAGCAAATGACAGCAGTGGGAGCTCCGCGGGCGCTGTGGTATCCGTTGCGAGCGCATGCAGGCCGTTGGAGGTGATAGTGGTCCGCCGCCGTTTCTTGGGGGGATTCGGTGGCTGGCGCTTTTTGATGATCTGAATGCAGTCAGGCGGGGAACAGCCGGAATGGAACATGGGTGGCTCACATCTTGCTCCTCCATGCGCATGGCGTCCAGGAGGATGCGCAGAAATTCATGGGCATCTTGCTGGGCGAAATCGAGATACTGTTCATACTTTTTTCCGAGCGCAGAGAGTATCGGTCTGCACAAATTAGCACGTTAGCGCACTAGCATGGGGAGCATACATACTTTGGGCTAAGCACTTCTTTTCTCCTCGCCGCCTGGCTGTCCCAAGCCTTGTACATCACCGTCAGGAACATGTCCCCTATGGGCATTGTGTTGATCCACGGCTGCTCGTACGTCCCCGCAAGATTATGGCCGTTGGTCAGCTGTGGGGAACGCCTTGAGACAATCGGGGTGGCTGCAGTTGACTGCATCTCGAGCGGTATCGGGGCAAAAAGAACAAGATCGGAGAGCAGGCGGGTGGCTATCAGCTAATAGGCAGTGAGTGACATCCAACCATGAAAGACAGAGACTTACGCCCTGCAAAACCGAGTTCATGAAGCATGTATTGCCATGGTTTATCAGTCCGGGGGGCAGGTAGGCCTTCTTCTCGCTTTCTTCGCGCTGTCTTCGCTGCTTGTAGAGTTCCTGAGGAGTCTGAGACTTGGTTTTGGCCATCAGATACTTGCGCGGGGGTTATGGATGGCCTTGGCCGTCGTCCGCAGGCTTCAACGACTTGTTTTAATATGACTTTCGGAATCAAAGCGCAGCGGCTTCAGCGGCGCAGCCGTGACGTGACAATTGCCGACCCCGGTGCCGGGGTCATCTTCGCCGTTTGGCCACTGGTTCGTGTAATCATTCAACGTCTCTTTTTCCTTCGATCAACTCTCGCACGTCCTGCTCAGCCTTCCTCTCGCGCCTCGTCCCGTCCCCTGCCTCTCTCGTCCATCATCCCGTCCCCTCTCCGCAAGTCCCCGCCATCCTCTGCAACGTCCTGCCCCTTTCCTCAACTGTCCTGCACGACGACAGCTGCCAGCTGGCACCATCCCGCCCCCGACTCCTGACGGCCCGCTCCATCCGAGGGACTGCCCACGCTCTGCACCCGCCACACCAAACGGTCCCGTCGCGAAACCAGTATTCCATCCGCGCGCATGCCCTCGTGCTAACTGAAAGAGAACGTACCGAATGCCAATGTACTGAATTCACGCGCATACCGAGATGGCGTACCATAATCACGCCGAGAGACGTCGCAGCCGCTCCCACCCACGGACGATGCGGCCCATCGATTCCTGCAGAGTGGACGCCCATGCCGCGCGTTTAAAGGTCGCAGCAGGAACCGGCTGCATTCGCACGCGCCCCATCGTAATGTCACGCCGCGATCAATTCCAGTTGGATTCCAGCAGAGGGGCAAGGGAGCTACATGCGCAGAGGTCAGTAATCATTGGCAGGGCAATGTCCTGGGTTTTCTTCAAATCAATGGACGTTCTGCGATCAATCTTAGCCAAGACTTGCGCGTATGTGGGGGAAGGCGCACTGTCTCCCATACTTCAAGCCGACTGTACCTCGGGCACCTGTCGACGTCTGGCATGCTCTAACCAAACTGAGAAGTCTGGTACGGACCGCCCTCCATCTTCCAGTCAAATCGCGAACAGCACTGGGGCCTTGATTGCGTGAGCGACTCCCAAGGTTCTGCAGAAAAACGTACTTCGTACCTTGTGGTTCGCGCACTCTGGCGCAGACGGCTGTAGAAGCATAATGGTGTGTCAGGTAATATTAATTATTATAAATATGTTTGCTCACTGTAGGTGATATATCATTGACGCGCCTATGACGTCGTCCTCGTCGTTGCCTTTCGCTTGTATTTGACACATCCCCCTGTGATTTAAACGATCAGTCTAATACCTTTACAAAGTACGAATTAGTTGACTTACCACAATGCGCCCCATGGAACGGTCGCGCCGCGATCGATTCCAGCAGAGTGGACGAGGGAGCTACGCACACAAAGGTCAGCAATGGTTTACAACGACAACAAGTTATCTACTGACCGTACACCGCCAGAGCGTAAAGTAGACGTACGAGATCGGCTCCAGCATGTAATCATTCCACGCGTATCTTGGTAATATGATGAATGTACGCGCAGATAGGCTAGGTCACGAAACGAGCTATATATGAAGATGTCAGTAATTTCTCGCACAAGCAACATGTACCATGGTAGAGCATGTTTGGGCCGTCTTCCAAACGCACGCTCTGCGATGAATGAAAATGCGCAAGACGCGCCGTCTCGCATCACGTTCCAGACAGACTGCGCCTTGCGCAGCCATAGGATCGATTACTTCCACGCCAGCAATGACTGCAACAAGTCACTACACAATTCGGGTGTACGCACAGCATGCGAGCACGCTGCTGCAGGCAAAGGCGACGGCCCCATGCTCCTATGTACCTGCACGAGCAACCGGTCGAGTTAGTAACGGACCTCATACCTGAGTATGTTCCGTGCACTCTGATGGGCACGATGACGTCTAATGGGCCCTGCTCGCTGCGGGGCATTGTTCGCATGATCACGGACAGCCGTGCCTGTGCCCAGGGAATGGCCGCGACGCTCAGTATAAACTGGGCATATTCGCATGAGGACGGCACGTACGATCCATGTACACCCTATTCACGTATAACTTACCCCACGCGGGCGGCGTGTAGCCCTCAAATAGGCGCCCATGAGGGGCATGCTGACACCCTACAAGACCGCCTTCCGAGGAAGAGGAAGAACGGCCGGATATCTATGTATGTCACTTGCGTCGTATACGGTAAGCACGGTCTGCTGCCAGAAGATATACCCTAATTACTCACGTTAACGCACTGTAGTCCAGAGAATGCGAGCTATAGAAACACTATGAGTCAATTAATGTTACTTATTGGTATAGCTCAACTTATGTTTTACTTACCGTAAGTGAAGTATCATTGACGCGCCTACAACGTCATCCATGTTAGATTCCCCTGTGAGGTAAACTATCAGTCTAATACCTCTACGAAGTACGAAGTAACTGACTTACCACGCGTGTCTGCAGACTGAGAACAACCATTAGCACGGATCCGACTACACGAAGTGACTAGGATGCAAACCACGAAATTGACGACGGTAGACGACGCGCCGTGCGGAGGTAAGTCTTGGGCTTGATCGCTCATGGCCATGTTATCGTCGTGGGCACGAGCAGCACCTCTTCCTTGGTGCATGCTGCGCTGCCATAACTTGGTTACGGTTACGGACAGACCTGCCGCACGGTCAGCATGAGAGCAGCACCGAAAACGGCACTTGGCTTACCTGTGTTCCTGCAAGCCGCACGTACTCCGTCTCTGGTAACGATAACGGGCCCATGCTCGCGGTTCCGGTCGACTAAAGCAGAAACGAAGTACGTCAGCGCAGATCACAAGTTAAGATGATCTGGTACTTACCACATCCAATGTACAGAGACCTGAATTGCCATGCGAGCAGATATCAGCACGGATCCACCTGCACCAAGTGACGACACAACAAAACGTACAACGGTGACAGTGGTACATGGGGTCGTGCCGCCGTGAGTGATGTCCACCTCTTACACGGAACGACCTGAGATGCTCTCTTTTTGTAAGCGAGCAGCACCTCTGCGGCATTGGTGCGTAAGGGGTCTGCTCGGCCGCTCTGTTTCTGCCAACGCCCTAGACCAAGCATCTCAAATGGGTAAGTATGTTATATTATCTTTTTAATGCTGGACTTACTGGTGTGCCTCGCATTGCGTCAGACTGTCCCTTTCTGGACGTCGTGAATAGCGAGGACTTGCATCACGACGTCCCTGCGTAGGTTCATGGGTGCCGTCTGCTGGATGAATGACGAATTACGGCCATATCCGGCGCACGCAAGGTGAGTAGACATATAGTTTTCCAGAAACAAACACTCACCTCAGTTGATCTGCGTGGGGTCAGACTCTCGTCGTGAACGGCTCCCAGGTGCACCGGAACGCGTCTCCACTCCGGTATGTACGAATTCGGTATGCTATGAGTAGACGGCCCGCGTCAGATTTCCAGGAGGTCAGTACGACTGCAACACTGCAAACAACGCCGAGCTCACCTGCACTACCTCAAACCGTCCGCATCTGAACGACGACAGGCCCTTGCTCGCCGCTCCAGCCAACAGCGAGGGGTTACCAACATGCGCAGTGCAGTAAGTCAGTCCAGACCTACCAAGGTTATACCCAACACTAATACAGATAGCGCAGATCACAAAACATGAAGGTCTTATGCTTACCGCATGGAGCGTACATAACTGCCGCGCGCTGTGGAGATCCGTACATCTGACCCCACTGTTACGGATTCTCATTGCGTCGTCGTTGTCGGCGTGCACTGGGAACGCTCATTAGCGGTACGTCTTTCTGAAATAAGTGATACTGACCGTATGTCTAGGCCGCGCGCAACCATGAATTCCTGAAACTTACATGTACGCTCACTGAGATCAACAACGAGCACGCTCCAACGTATTAAGGGAGTACATGTATTGGAATAGAGATGGTGGACCAAGCTGGCCATGTCGAGGACAACGGGGAACTACAGTCAGTAGCCGGACAATTCAGAATTTGTATAACCGTGTACTGTACCTGATCAATACAATTCGCAGCCGCCAGTGCGCCCTCGATACCACAGATGACGACTTAAACATTCCGCACCGCCAGGGGTCCCGAAGCTCTCTGGTACGTAGCAGAAATATAGTGCATCAGCCAACATAACAAATCTAACATCTTACTACTTACTTCAGGCAGTGTCAAATGAGTGATCTTCAACGCGCTAACTGTATATCCGTACGTGGGGCTTAATTATATGAATGTTATTTTCTTGTCGCCGTTTTCTTACCCTTGGATTGAATACGTCTATTAGCGTGTGTCTCGGTGTGATAGCTCAAACTGACCATTTGTAGAGCGGTGGTCACGACGAGCACGACCGATTTATTGTCGACCGCGAATGTAGAGTGCGGTGGGTACCATGCTCGTTGGACGTGAGCAGCAAGGCGAACAGCCAGAGTGGGCAGGCTGGTAGAGCAGTGAGGGAGAAGAGCTCAGCTGCTGAGCTCGATGATGAGGTTGGGGAATTACGGTCAGTACGTGTAGTTTATATATATTTCTGAGCCTACCTGTGTACGTTACCTTATTAGTTAGTGAATATGAATAGAGCATAGTGACCGAAGGTGTGGATGCGAGTTCAGGGTCCGGGTGCGATACCTGTACTACCTTAGCGGGTTCCGCGCTCCGTTCCCGTTCCCCCTCCGATAGATCTGCTACCAGCTGTCCTTCAACCATCACACTGTGTTACATTCAGACTATTTAATACACTGTATACTATCCAGAGCTCCCAGTACTGCCTGATGTGAAATAACTATAACATTGATATTTGGAAAATATCCCAATATCCAATTGTAGTTCATCTGCGCGCGTTCACAATTCAACCACATCGACCGGACAAGCTTCATTATAGCACAATTACCTACTCTGACCTCACTGGTATACGTTATATCAGGCTGGAAAACAGTGGAAACTACGTATTCAATGGGAATACGCCGTTTCATAAACACCAGGGTGCATTGTATGAATTGCGACGCCCAGAAACCAACGGACTTCTAGCACAATCACCCAGTACATACATTACGTTAAGGCTAACGGGTGACACTTTAGACACCGAATTAAAGCGAGCATTGAGATTGCAATGCACAACGGAATAAGGAGAGCGGGTGCAGGAGAGGAGAGACAACATCTCCTCCTGCACATCTTGCACCCAGTGCACGAGCAAAACAACTACAGGAAGTGGATACCAGGGCAGGGGTACACCTGCTATGAACATCAATTATCTCAAAAATGCGCCGTTCTCGCGGAATGCAGAGGCGCGTCCTACCCTGCGCCTTTGCGCAAATCTTCCAGTACAATTAGTGCAGCCAGCACCATACACGTATATATAGCATTACGACATCATTTTTCGCGGGCTGCCGAGAGGTCTAGTACCTTTTTTCGAAAACGAACGAGAATGCAGAGAGGAGGAGATGGGGATCATACCCACATGCCGTTCCCCACTCTGCATTGCTCCAAGCCTTATTCCCTGGTATACATATACTTGGGTGACTTATTATTATCTAATACAGAGATTAGTTTGCGTGCGGAGTGCGTGATACAGTGCGCGCGTTGGATTTTGTCTGCAGATGGAGGTTCAAAGCATAGATAATTTGTCGTTGCATGCAAGTCCTGAGGGTCTCAAACTTATATAGGTTTACTTGTATGCTTCCCAAAGTTCTGAAATATCAGTGTACAGAGTGTAAAGCGAAGGAAATGCAAAATTAAAGCCAATGTGATCCGTGCCACAAGCTCAGAGCGCACACATACGCACGCACCGCGCTCGCATTTCTCCGCTCTGCGCACCATTTGAACTGATTCAATACAACCCCTATGCTATGTATATTAGCCCTGGTTTTGAAATAATGAAGAAACTGAGCGGAATGCGCGGATCGCGCTGGATGTACGCCGTTGACAAACCCATCTTCCAGTTCATTGTTCGCTGGTGCGATTGATTCCGCTACCCGCCGCCTATTTCTATTTATAAGTAGGTTCTAGAAAGACTTTGTTTCAGGCTAGAAGTAGCGGATTTGGACCAGGAGGATAGGGTGGACGGTGGTTTGAGACCTGCAACACCATTGCTCTGCAGTTGCCGCACTGCTCCGGGTCGCAATGCGACCTCTACTAGATCAAATGAACATGAAATATATGTATAACTTGACCCAGGTATTGTGGTATGAGAGCGTTGGGGAGGTACGATTGTGTGGGCAAAGATTTGATTCAATACATACACTCTCTGCGCGTGCACATATCTCAGCCATTCTAATCGAGCTCAGGCTCTCTAAACTAATATAATACATAGTATATACATAGGTGCCTCATATCTCCAAGAATCCAACAAATAAAAGCAATACACGGACATGTGCGCGCATGTGTGCGCATCTCCCATGCACATCCGGTCAAATGATGGAGCATTTTGTTATTGTACCATGCAGCGCCTGGCAGCTAATAAACAGACCTATATGTCATGTATTTCTATTGTAGATCTCTTGCGAGATTTGAAGTTCTGGTGATGGGGAAGACTGGGCATTTTCCGGCATGCCGGATGCGCGGGTGCATCCCTGAGTGGGAGAGCGGATGCGCCCCGGAGCTAGCGCCTGCGCATGTGTACGTACATTACTTCCTTTTCTTATTACTGTCACCATCCTTGCCAGCTCACTCTGCTTCCCGTTCAGATTCTCCAAACATTCTACCCAGGTAAGTGATACATGTTTGCAACCTGCTTCATGCCGTGCTCATGTGTTCTGCACCTCCTACTGTAGACACTACGACGAAACCAAGTTATTTCGCCGTCCCGCGAACACTGTCTCGAGTCAAAAACATGCAGAATATCGACTTCTATGTGCAGGAATATCCGGACCTGTTCGAGCTCCATGCATTCGGCGCCGATGCCCCACGGCGAGCGACCTCCGACCCCTAGGAGGTAGCTGACGTAGCGGGTAGGAGCAGCGCAGGGCGCTGCGACTACCCATGCCTTCCACGTCATCTGCATAGGACATATTGATCTGCATGCATGCATTGTGATGCCCGTTCACAGTGACCACATACTCATAACTCATTGCTGGATGTACACAGTACACTCCATGTGCAACCTCATGCCCTGGAGGCTGGCAGGAGAAATACTATCCCCTCCCTGCATTTCAAATGGTGTGGTGCACTGCCAGTCGTCTATGTTTGACACGCAAAATCAGTTATTTGGGCATCCGGATAATGCTGTTTCACCAGAGCATTACGAAGGAAATTCATCATCCCCCTTGCGCCATTTCCTAGTGTTTTCGACGACCAGGCATCTGGGGCCAATGCCCCCGCGGCGAGCGGCACACGTTCCTTCTTAGGGAGTATCCAAACGAGGTCTGGGGGTAGCAGTGCGGTGCGGTGCGACGAGTCGTGTACCAGAAGGCGTGCGGACACTCAAATTAGATATTTGAGCTTCCTGCGACCGCCCCCACCTGTTCTTCGATTTGCTAAGGACCAAGACGTATGGCTGGCATCTCCATTCGCGTTGTCAAACATTTTCATATTGTTGACCTTTGGGGTCGATGCCCCCGCGGCGAGCGGCACAGCTCCCTTCGCAGGGAGTAGAGGAGCAGTACACTGCGCTGTGATGATCTGTGGACAGGATGTCCTGCAGAAACTCAAATTAGATATTTGATCTTCCTGAGACCGCCCTCTTCTTAACCTTCCGTTCTCATGCACACTTTGACAGGTGTCGTGTGCTGACATTGTGTTGCAATCGGCTTGTGCACATGTGGAGCACCATGCCCGGCGAGTACTTCTTCCATTTCAAACTAAAGCTTGACATTTTCACATCCAGTCCCGCAAACGTCACTCTTAAGCCTTACTAGACAAGTCCCAAATAAATTCTTTACTTTATACACCTTGTTATTGCGCTGCAAATTTGAATTTGAATTGTCGCCTTACGGCGAGTTCCCCCTTCATAGCATACCTCAGATGGCTCGGAAAGATTCTGAGATGCAACTTCTTGTTGGGAGTGCCGTGTACATGTCTTACTGAGTTAGATAGACGCTCATTCACCCCCTGTAAACGTCTGTGTAGTACATAATTCAAATAATTTGTGACAATACTGAGCACATACCGCGAATCTCTGAAGCTTAATAATAATATATCAAGGAGATGAGGTAACATAATGAAATATCTGCGAGCGTGGCAGTCCGCAGGGGACACTAGCGGCCGTTCGGTTGGAGGTGTGGGAACACCTCCTTTCCTTCTACCACGTCGACACTCAGTCCCCTTCATTCTCGTTGACATGCCGTCCCCTCCCCATTATTTATCGTGAACAGGCCATCCCCCTCCTCTCTAGAACATCTTCTCGTTGGGACAGCTGGCGTAGACATAATTGCCGCCCTCGAAATGCGCGAGATGACTGTCCAGGTATGTGCTTCTTCTTCTTCTTCTTACGAGCAGACCTCTCCCCCCCAGTTGCCTTCGGGCGGGGAGAGGTTCTGCTGGTCTGTAGTTGTCTGAGGGGGGACGTGGGAATCGGACCTACCACTTTTTCAATTTTTACCTCCGTTTAGTACTTTATCTGCCTGTTCTGGTTAGACAAAATGACAACCGAGTTCGCCTATCAAATACAAAAAAGTCCACATCCCCACCCCAGCTTCACCCATCCCATGTCATCTTTTTGTGCCTTTTCCTTCTCCTTTTCCTTCTCCGTCACTGCAACCACAGAAGCGCTCTCGTGTCTTCCCCGTCGATCATTCGGCTCTAAAAATTCCACATGTTTCTCATCAGTGTTAGAGCCGTCCGAGAGCGCCTCCTCTTCAACCCCTGCTTTCTCCAGAGTGGACTCGGCCTCGACAGGCGCTTCGGGAACAGGTCCCGCCGGGGCCGGTGGCGTATCCCAACTTCTATCCGCCTGTCCAGCAGCGTCTGGATGAGGCTCGGAGTCCGCCTCTGCAGTCGGTACATCCAAACTCCTCCGCCCCGCGAGCTCCTGCGCCGTCTCCTTGTCTGCACTGGGGCTCGGTGGCACCGATGACGCGCGGAGTAGCTCGACCGCATGTGCATGTGTGATCGGGGGGCGCGTGGGCGCTTTCCCGGCGCCCGGGAACTGGGTAAGCCTGCCTACGATCTTCTTGAGCCTGTCGCGCTTGCGGTTCTGCGGGAAGTAGTCCTCGGCCTTGATGCTGAGGCTGATATCGTTGAACTCTTCGTAAGTCTGCGATATGTGCTTGCATTTCTGGCAGACGAGTATGCTCGTCAGCTCGCCCCCGAAGATCATGTCAGCAAATGACAGCAGTGGGAGCTCCGCGGGCGCTGTGGTATCCGTTGCGAGCGCATGCAGGCCGTTGGAGGTGATAGTGGTCCGCCGCCGTTTCTTGGGGGGATTCGGTGGCTGGCGCTTTTTGATGATCTGAATGCAGTCAGGCGGGGAACAGCCGGAATGGAACATGGGTGGCTCACATCTTGCTCCTCCATGCGCATGGCGTCCAGGAGGATGCGCAGAAATTCATGGGCATCTTGCTGGGCGAAATCGAGATACTGTTCATACTTTTTTCCGAGCGCAGAGAGTATCGGTCTGCACAAATTAGCACGTTAACGCACTAGCATGGGGAGCATACATACTTTGGGCTAAGCACTTCTTTTCTCCTCGCCGCCTGGCTGTCCCAAGCCTTGTACATCACCGTCAGGAACATGTCTCCTATAGGCATTGTGTTGATCCACGGCTGCTCGTACGTCCCCGCAAGATTATGGCCGTTGGTCAGCTGTGGGGAACGCCTTGAGACAATCGGGGTGGCTGCAGTTGACTGCATCTCGAGCGGTATCGGGGCAAAAAGAACAAGATCGGAGAGCAGGCGGGTGGCTATCAGCTAATAGGCAGTGAGCGACATCCAACCATGAAAGACAGAGACTTACGCCCTGCAAAACCGAGTTCATGAAGCATGTATTGCCATGGTTTATCAGTCCGGGGGGCAGGTAGGCTTTCTTCTCGCTTTCTTCGCGCTGTCTTCGCTGCTTGTAGAGTTCCTGAGGAGTCTGCGACTTGGTTTTGGCCATCAGATCCTTGCGCGGGGGTTATGGATGGCCTTGGCCGTCGTCCGCAGGCTTCAACGACTTGTTTTAATATGACTTTCGGAATCAAAGCGCAGCGGCTTCAGCGGCGCAGCCGTGACGTGACAATTGCCGACCCCGGTGCCGGGGTCATCTTCGCCGTTTGGCCACTGGTTCGTGTATGTACGCATGTACTTCAGGTTGTCATCAGGCCAAGTTGCGGGGGAACAGGAGGACCACATAACAAGACGTAATAGGATGTAATTCAAGTCTTGTTACACTAATGTCAATGTGAGCTACATTGAGCCATAAAACTTTCAAATTTCAATGCCTGCAGGCAGGAAACGCAAAAAATTCCAAGTGGCACACAAGTGCCTGAAGATCCGAAACCGAGTGCTGTTCTTGAAGCAACCCCGCAGAAAATCAGACCCAGGTAGATAGTTACTACTTCACATTTATACGTATATCCCCGTGTTCTAAAATAAGATAAGTAATCCTTTGCGCAACGAATAAAATGAAATAGAATCCATTGAAATTTGCCAGACTATAGAATACACTTGCGAAAAAACGTTTGCGCGGGAATCCCAAAAGCAAGAAAGCGAACAAAGACAGCATAAAGATAAAGAAAAAAGACAGACGCAGAACAGGGCACAACTCCAGCTAGATCTCCTCCTCGTCTACCATGAATTTCCACAGCTCGTCGTCCTCAGTGATTGGTGGAGCCGGCTCCGGGACGTACTTGTCTTCGTTATTATCATTCGCAAGTTGATCTTCGGCGGCGTCTTCCTCATCGTCCACTTCGTCATACGCGGTGAGGAACTCCCCACTCTTTATTCGCCTTATGCGTCGCTCCAGCCGTCCAAGGCGCAGCCTATGTGTACGCCGCCGGGGCGGAGCGGGAGTGACTGTATATTTGGTATTGGGGTAATGTTCCTCGAGTACGAAGCCCTCCGAAGGGGGGGAGGACAGCCGTGGCGAAGACGACCCGGGGAGAGATGAGGAAGCACGGGAGGTGAGGTCTGGGGTTGAGCCAAGGTTAAAGCCGTGGACGTTGCCATATACATCCCCGTCGTCCTCTTCTTCGCTCAACCCATCGCCTGTAGTAGGCCGTACGGGCGCGTATTCAAACTCTCCTTCATCTTCGTCCTCTTCATCGTTCAATTCTGCGTACGTAGGCTTTCCAAGTGCGTACCGGGCCTGTTGATCTTCTTCATACTCTTCATCCTCACCGGCCTCGTCATCCATCTCGCTGTCACGAAGGTCGATGATCTCATCTTCGTCGTCGTCGCCGTATTCTACCTTGGTTGGTCGAACAGGTTTCGCCGGCGTCACAATAACGTCGTCATCATTATCATCAAAGGGGTCGTACGAGGTGCCTTCCTCGAAAAACGACGCGTCGACGTCATCTTCCACTGGACCTCGAATGGAGTTCATAAACTGCTGGTGATATGAAGCAAAAGCATCTTCTGGCTCGTTCCAAATTGAAAGGTTGGGCACAGCGTCACAATTTCCTGCCCGTTCGGCTGGCCGTGTAAAATCTTCCTCGTCTGAATCCTCAACCAAGATGACACTAGGCGCTTTCCTAGGAGATTGGAAGTAGGGGTGGCTGGAGGTAAATTCGACATCCCCATTAGCGTCTGTATCGGAAAACACATCATCGTCATCAATTTCGACGAATGAACGCGTTCGCTGCTTCTGCGGACTACTAGGAACAGACGAGGATGATGCAGGGATGTCATGGGTAAACAAAGGTCGGGGTAGGTCAGGCAGATGAGACAGGTATACACGCCCTCTAGCATTAAATACGTGTGGTGTATTGGAGGCCCCGCGTTGACGCGGCACCTTTATAGTGTTGAGTGTAATGTGCACCTGGATGTCCGTTGAATGATGCTAATCGCCGTTAGAAGCTGATGCAAGCTGCGCATATAGACGACTTACATAAATGATGCCCAACAGGGGGTCCAAGTCCCTAGGCCAGACGTGTCCAATGGTGAAGTCCTCCTCGTCCGCCCAGTCCCAGTCTTCACCTGCCTCACTGGCACGCTCGTCTGGCTCCTCCTGGCTCAACAATTCATCCTCTTCGTCCAGGCCGTATCCCGACTCCCATCGGCCCGGATCGCGTACATTAGACACCTTTACGTAGGTAGTGCCACTCTTTATCTGTCCGGGCTTGTACAGGGGACTGTACATGCTGACCTTTTTCTTCACCTCGAATAAATAGTCGTCTGAACCTGCCTGGCGCGTCGGTGTCTCGTAAAGCCACGCAACAAGGGCCCGTAGGTGAGCAAAAGTGTAGTTGGTGGGCACGCGTACGGTGCGGTAAACACCGCCCATCCGCGGATGGATCTCGCGTCGCACAAATTGGAAGCGCAAGGTGATATGCTTCTTGAAGGACGTGACTGGTGGGAGACAACGGACGATATGCTCCTTACGTTTCCGCCCAAACGGATTAGATGGTGAATCGCATGCATACAAAGGATATGGGGTGTATGGGGTACGAGGGGTAGCACTTGAGCAGCTTGGCGCTCGCCTTGTGGGAGCGGGTGTCTGCGGGAAGGAAGTATCCTGGCGTGCGCGCTTTCGCGGTGAGCCGTTGACGTCGCTGGAAAGACTTTGCTCGCCGGCGTAGTCGTCCTCATTGCCGGCGTAGACGTCCTCGTCGCTGTCTTCGTGAACGCGCTTTGTGGACATTGTTGTCGTTTATGTCAAGAGGGAAATCTTGTTTAGTGAACAAACCGCTTTATTGGCCAATGACGCGGTCACGTGGGCGCGTTTGGACGTGTTGTGTAAACATTCCCAGGATCCCATTCTTAGCTCCTTCAGAGTCCAAAGCGACGCTAGCGGCCAACTAGCGGGGTGGTCATTGGCCATGTCACGAAGGCCATGGGTCCCTGAGTGGCACCTGTAAGGCAAGGAAGAAATGGCAAACTAAAGTTAAACGAAGCCATTAACTTTTGCCGTCAAAGGTAACTTGAGTCAAAGTACTTGTTGTGGTGGCCAATGATCATCTTGTCATCGTTGACAGTGAGCAGTGGACTCTGGCGTTAAAGTCAAGAAGTCAAAATTCACATATCCCTTAATGTTAACGGTTCAAAAATATTCCTGGAAGTCTTTGGCGCTCGCGCCCCAGCTGCCCAGAGTCCTACCTCGCACCGAGGTCCAAATCCCGATATAAAAATTAATATATGTTACATTTTTGAGTCCTATAGACTATAGCGAGAAATTAGCTACTAGAGTTGGAAAGTGATATTTAAAATGGCAAAAACTCTCTGCCTGGGAGTCGAACCCAGCTTTCGCGCGTGACAGGCGCGTGTACTAACCGATATACTAGCAAAGACGATGTACTTCCTTCATGTGGTAGACCTTTGTGCTCTAGGTCATTCAAAGCCTGCAGAATTCTCAACAACAACTCTGCGTTGAAGTAGCATCTTTTTTATCTTAATACATAAATACTGCTCTTACATCCCTTTGAAGCGGAAGAGACACACCGCCGAGTAGATACAACAGATAAGTTCAAACCCGCTATTTTAATGACGTCAATGAAATGACATCACCAGTGGTCGTCCTTTCTTCCTTTCTCCTCTTCCACATGCCACAACAAACGACAAACCAAAACGTTAGCGTTCGCCGTTTATTGCATTGGGTCTTCTCGCTTGAATACAGCCAAATTGGTCGTGTATCATACTTCGAAGACCCTGCAAAGACATAGTACTGTGAGTCCAGACCACATTGCCAAGCAAGAGTTGCTTGAACCTTGATGAGCTGCTGTGGAGCAAAACAGGCCGAGTTATTCAATTTCGATTATCTGCGTTATCTATGTAGCGCCAAAAAAATCCCCCTCGACGACGATCGACCAAATAGTACATAAATTTCAATGGATTGACGGCAGAAAATATGAGTTTGACCTCATCGGCGTCATTCAGCGCGGCGTTTTCTGCAGCCGGAAAGCAAGAACTCCTTTTGTCAGAGACGTCAGAGACTGTTAACTACGACAAGGGGGAATTACGATGCAAACGCACCTTGCGGCGCACGTGGAAGTGAGCTGAGATTGTTTAAAACGGGCTGGCGTTTCCCCGCTGTTTATATCAACCCGCATTCTTTCTCTTCCGTCGAATTATATCTCATAAATCTTCAATACCTGTAATCCTTACCCAGTTGAACGACATCTCATCTATACCACAATGAAAGGAGAAATGAAAGCGCTTTGGTATAACGCCGTAAGTATCTACATTTTTTATCAACTTCCCACCTTAACTAACCCATACTAGCCCAGGGATTTTGTCGTGAAGCAGGTCCCGATTCCCCAAATCAATGACGACGAGGTGCTACTGAAAGGTACGTCCACGCATTGCATTTTTGGAATGATAGTAGACTGATCCTATCTCTGAATACAAGTTTCGTGTTGCGGTAGGTTAAACTTACCAGATACTCGAAGTCATTTTGTTGATAGCCGTATCCAGGTGTCTGTGGGACAGACGGCCATATCAACGATGTAAGTGTAACGTCGAAATACTAGCAATCTACTTACTAGTTCCTTCACCAGGGCGAATTCATCTCGACATTTCCCGTGGGTCGTACTTTCATGTTCTGCGTTGTTGCGACTAAATTTGTTTATAGCTAATTCCAGGACACGAAGCTATTGGCGTGATTGTCGAAATGGGAAAGAATGTAAAGGGATTTTTGATGGGCGACCGTTGCGTCGCAGATGTCAGTATTACAGTAAGTACCTTTTCCATGCACAAGGGGGACATGTCAATAACTATTTCAGTGTGACACCTGCTTCTACTGCCGACGCGGGCAATCTCTTTTATGTGAGAACTTCCACGCGTGCGGAGTGACACAGGATGGCGGCTTTGCCGAGTACATTAAATAGTCAGTGAAAGCCCATACACTCAGATAAATACGCCTAACCGCATTTTCCCAAAGCCACCAAAAGAAGCTGTACAAGATCCATAACCTGACAGACGCCGAGTCGACGCTGCTCGAACCCGCCGCCTGCGCGATCCACGGGCTGGACAAGCTCGCGCCGCCCGTCGGCATCGAGGTGCTCCTCCTCGGGGCAGGCCCCACAGGGCTCATCCTCGCACAACTGCTCAAGTTGAACGGCGCCTCGCGCGTCGTCATCGCGGCGAACAAGGGCGTCAAGATGGACCTAGCGAAGCAGCTCAATGCGGGCGACGAGTACATCGAGCTCGACCGACAGGCGCCCGAAGCGCAGTGGGCGCAGTTGAAGAAAGATAACCCATATGGATTCGATGTGGTCGTCGAGGCGACAGGAGTGGAGAAGCTTGCAAATGAGTCGATCAACTACGTGCGCCGTGGAGGAACCCTCATGATTTACGGCGTGTACGAGGATAAGGCGCTCGTCCATTGGCCACCAGCGAAGGTGAGTTCAGTTTACATATTTGATTATACCGCGTTTAACAAGTGCATGTGTAGATTTTCGGTGACGAAATTAGGGTAAGTGTACCTTTAATAAGACATGTTTACTGGTCTTAATGTTCCTTGTTGCAGATTATTGGCTCATTTTCACAAACGTACTGCTTCCCCCGCGCAGTGGCGTACCTCGATAGCGGAAAGATTAACGTAAAAGGAATGGTGACCGACGTTTACAAGCTGGAGGAATACCAGGCTGCACTTGATAAAATGAATAGCAGGACAGCTGTCAAGATTGTCATCGTACCTTCGTAGTCTCATCTACCATATGTTTAGGACTGTATAGTTTGTGGCACTGGTAGCATTGCTTTAGTTTGTGGTTTTTTATTCTTTCTATTTATGGCTCGTATTATTCTCCTTATGCATACAAAACTTTACAAGGGTTCTACTATTCTACTCCTGTGTTAGATGACCATTTTATGGAAATCCGATGGATGGTCTTTTACCCTAAAAGGTTGCGCTGGTCATTATATCAAGGCAAACACGGACTCCATCGTCTTTGCTAGTATATCGGTTAGTACACGCGCCTGTCACGCGCGAAAGCTGGGTTCGACTCCCAGGCAGAGAGTTTTTGACATTTTGAACTTGTACACTTTGATTTTGTAAGTTGAAAATTTGACGAACATAACCGTATAATCTATATAATTATACGATACATTTACCAGGGACCTTTTTAACACTTTTTTCATCGATTCATCTCTCGAAGTGTTTATCTGAGCACCGTTTTGGTATAAAAATATGCACGGTGGTTTCTATTTATAGTAAGCCTGATGCCATTTCAAGCCTATTTGTAGGCTGTAAACAATGAATCGAATACATGACGCATGTAAATGGCGACACCTTTTTGGTCACCATAAACAGGTAGGCGCTAGCAGTTAGAGTCTGCGACTTAATATAGTAATCCCCTAGAAATGCTCAACATCTGGCAGTCAAATACTTGGGATTCTCGTAACACTTTAAACGTTATACAGATACAGCAAAATATTATCCCCGACAAAGCACATTCACTGAAGACTATTAGAACACTTCTTTAGAGGTTAATGTTGATGGGAGTGCATCCAAGAACAATGAGGCCGTTCTAAAGGTACCGTAATGTTATGGCAGGGCTTGAGACTTTTTATTAGTCAAGACTCACGAAACTGTTTCCGGTACAGCACACGGGTTGGGCAGTGCAAGAGTTGCCTCCAACTCCGATGACACTGAGAGGAGAGCAGTTTACTATGATATTCAAATGTGCGTCAATGATTAGGTATCATTCCACGGAGAACCCAGCAAACGCGCTTGGACGTACAGCCAACTAGACCAGTGACACTGCCCACAACAATACCCAGAAGACCGAGGAGGCTGGAGAGGGGTGTACTGGTTGCCTAGAATTTCTCAGAGTTAGTTGCTATTATGTTTTCCATATTAGTGAACAAAAACTAACAGACTGCACCGAGTTGCAGCACTGGATGGAACCAGTGTTGCACTGGTTACTTCCACCATCAGTGCGGGGAACAGCAGTAGCGGCAGCAAGGAGAGGGAGAGCGAAGACAAAGGCGGCACGAGAGAACATGTCGAGCTTAGTTGCTTGGGTTGTAAAGAGAAGTATTAGTAGAAATGATTGTTCGACTGCAGTTCCATATACCTATAAGTCCTTTTATACAGTTTCGAGGATATTCTTGCTGTGCATTCTCGTAAGATTTTGCGCCCGGCATCAAAAAGGGCTTGGTGTCTCTACAAAATGGTAACGGCAAGAGTTTCCTTGGATTTGTTGGCCCTTGAAATACTGAATTACAGCTGTCATTAAGCAAATCAGGACGTTGCTGAATAACCTCAAAGGCCCTTGATGCTTGATGCGGTGATATGGAACCGTACTAGGGCACATATTGTATTTCCTGAGTTGTGGCACAACTCATGCATGTGCCGCTGTGGTACTAAATCATAAATTGTATTGTTCCGGATTGCCACAAATATTTTGAATCCTACTATTATCATAATTCATGATTCCGGAGTCTGAACTTGCTCGAAACTTGAAATAGGGTGCGTAAATGCATTATAGATTAAGGGTTTAAAACTTGAACCACCGTAATTTGCAAGTTGTAACCGATGAACTGAGCAAAAAGAAATAAAAATGGACGCATTGGGAATTGAACCCAACACCTCTCGCAAATAACCAATTCGGTGCTAAGCGAGCGTGATAACCAACTACACCATGTGCCCTTGTAAAGGTTTGTTACATTGTTTTACATATGATTTTGACCGAGCGCGTACCTACAATACTACATAAGATATTGTCTTAATTTTGGACTAAAAAACCAACACGGTGGACAGTGTTCTTACATGTACTCTTTAAGCTAAAGGAGTCCGGGCATTCAGTCGAGAAAGGGACCCGGATGACAAGTTATACTAGAAAGTCAATGCATGTCAGTTTATATTCTTCCATAGCACATTTCGGCCCCGTCGAATCTGCGCTGTAAGTTTGAATATCATGTCGAAGTCAATGAAGATTGTCGGTGTTACAGTGCGGCACTGGCATGCCTGAAAGCTCTCCGCTGAAAACGCGATGCCAACGCAATCATACGCCGCTGCCACGGCCTAATACCAGTCCGCTGTGTATTTGAGCCTGGGTCAAGCCTGGGCGCTTCTGTCTTCACAGAAATGGAACTCTTTGCATAAGTGATAACTACGAGTTAGGTACTATGTACTCGATTGCATTAACCTACACATTCAGGGTAGATTAAGCAGAAGCAATCTCATCCGGTGAGCACAGAATCACGAAACGCGCCCATTGGATGGGAAATACGGCATATCGACACACAGCCCTCATTGGCTCAATGCCCATGTCTTGACCAATCACCGACAGCCGTGCTTGATTGGTGGCCGACATATCAACATCAACGCAACCCCAAATTCAAATCAATGACTTAATTTGTGGGAGACTGGGAGTTCCGCTCACAACTCATGATTCATATTATGAGTTCATTTGTTTTCCCCTGGCAGAACAATGAGCAACCAGTTACTGTACGTGGGGGTATGCAGAGCTTTAACGAGAAAACATAGAGAAAGAATGTCAACCTGGAACACTGGTGGCATTGACATGTCGTGCCAAGGCGCTAACTTGTTTTAGTCTTTTAGTAAGTATCCGACCAATGATGATTCACCTGGCCGTACGGTTAACACTGTCAACATCACCCTAGTACAGCCCTGGTTCCTGGAAACAACTTGTGTTCGTCGACTTTCGTGGTCTGCGCAACCTGGTGACGACTTTTGCATTATTGCTCTCGCTCGTAATGGGTTGAATTTTGATAACTAAAACACACAGAAATTCAAATAAACCCAGATGGTTGAATCAAAAGGTTGACAGTATGACACAGAAATAATGAGGACTCATAGTTACTGTTGATTGCTGATCCGAATAACAGAGACAGACATAAGCATTTCACCCATGAAGTTCCTGACAGTGACAGCAACGCCTCCATTTCGTGTATGTAGCTGTGCGTGATTAACGTGAAGTAATGGCTGCCTGCTGACTATTCTGCGGATAACGAGGTATCCGGTGTCATGGAAAAGACGCGGCAAAGGAAGGAGTGTTGTACATGTAGCAAACAAGCCCATGCGGTACTCCTCACCTTCAACAAAATCTATATAAGAGGCGGCAAAATATTCCAGGACTGCAGTCGAACAACCCGTTCTACTATTCTATCAGCCTCGTCTTTCTCTCCACAACTTACTAAGCCCGCCATGTTCTCTCGTGCCGTCATCTTGTCCCTCCCTCTCCTTGCTGCCGCTACTGCTATTCCCCGCACAAACGGAAGCGGTCCTTCCAACCAGTGCAACACCGGGACCATTCAGTGCTGCAACTCCGTTCAGTCTGTTAGTTCTTGTTCATCCTTTATTGATATATTACAGCAATGACTAATGAGGAAACAAATTATTAGGCCACCAGCTCGCCCATTGCTCTCCTTCTTGGCCTCTTGGGAATTGTGGCCGGCGATGTAACTGGGCTCGTTGGCGGTACGTTCTGGCGAGCCTACCTCTGTTCTGTGCTTTGTACTGACTATGAATTATGTGTAGTGACCTGCTCTCCTCTGACGGTCATCGGTGCTGGTGGTAACTCTTGCACTGCCCAGCCCGTCTGTTGCACAGGAAACACTTTTGTAAGTACTTTCATCTAGTACACGATCTCAGTCACTCATGTTGCGTTGCGATCAACAGAACGGCCTCGTTACTCTTGGATGCTCCCCCATCAACCTCAACCTTTGAGCGGGGTTGGACACCGTACACACTGCTCCACATATTGTCTTTTGTAGTCTCTATAATCTATAAGCAGTTTGAATTCTATGGTCCTTTGATATGTCGTGTTAAGAATCACGTGCTCAGGGCGCTTATTGGGCGCTAATTAGGATTTGTGATCAAGTTCAGACGAACTAATAAGAAACCTCTGATTCCAGTTCTCTCGACACTTTCTAGTCATTATTGCGTATAATATACACCATCTGTAGGCTCATCTATTATTTCTATCAATATACATCACATTATCATATAATGTGCAAGGCGGAGAAAATGCGGAACGAGGCGGAACGAGGGTATGTGTACATATAGTCCCGTTGATTACAACTTGAGAATTGAAAGGCTCTGTGTGTACATACTGCTGTGTAAACGACACTTTGGCTTGGCCATCGCATGACAGCGACAATTGACAAAATGAGAACAAAACGTGACAGCTCAATTTCGAAATCAGCGGGTTTTAAGGCTTTGATCCTCGTGGATAACTTGAGGCCTTCAGCGGAGAAACACATCCGCCCAATCGCAACTCGCATTGTTTGCCGATTGCGGGGCTTCCATAACGAAACGGAGATTACTCACAACCTTGATCAGTGGCACTGACATTGACAAGCGCCAAGGCGCTAACTTAATTTAGAAATTTAGCTAGTACAGGCTAGTACCCGGCCAACCTCCGCTTTCGATTCCAACACAGCATGCCTGTCCCTGAAAACTGTGCTCAACACGGTCGAGCCCTTGGAAGAACTGGCCTCTAGATCTGAGACCTGAGGCCTGAGGCTTGATGTTGGTCCACAAATAGAGTCTCGAAGTAATTTCCATTTATGCCAGCTGTAAAAAGCACCCGCCACTTTGGTTCACTGAAGCCAACCTCTATGTAAGCCAGTAACCAAGTCTTCACTTCCGTGTATACCGTGAGTTATATATCTGTAATTATGTGAGATAAAGTCCCATGACAAGTAAGAGTATGGAAACATAGCATCCAGGAGTATTTTGCCCCTTAATGCCAGATGTACTCCATTTCGTGCACTACGCGTGAGTAAACGTAGTAAAAAAATGAGACGGGCGCCGCCCCACAATCTTACGAACATTACAGGGTCAGATGTGATGGTCAGTCAAACGTTCATTGACAAGATGCCCAAGAACAAACACCCGTTAATCCCTCCTCCTCCAAATTGTATAAAAGGCGTTGAGATTCTGAGAGGAAAAACAAGTCGAACACCCAGTTCTACTACTACACAGTTATTCTCTTTTACTCCCGACCTATTCGATCCACAATGTTCTCTCGCGCTCTCGTTCTTTCTCTCCCTCTCCTTGCTGCCGCTACTGCCGTTCCCCGTACCGACGGAAGCGGTCCTTCCAATCAGTGCAACACCGGGTCTCTCCAGTGCTGCAACTCTGTTCAATCTGTTCGTCATGCCCTCGTTTCTGTTAATTTGTATGGACTATCAACTAACACTCGGATTATGACAGGCTTCAAGCACAGGTCTAGCCAGCCTCCTTGGCCTTCTTGGAGTTGTAGTCGGAAGCGTCACCGGGCTTGTTGGGGGTACGTTCAGCAGCGACCATCTGAAATTCGCCTCGTTTCTAACGATCTTTAAATTTGCAGTTACCTGCTCGCCTCTCACCGTAATCGGCGTTAGCGGTAACTCTTGCACTGCGCAGCCTGTCTGCTGCACTAACAACTCTTTTGTAAGTCTGAGTGTCCAGGAGTTATATAATTTGGAACTCATAGTATACTCAATAACAGAACGGCGTCATTGCTCTTGGATGCACTCCCATTAATCTCAACCTTTAAACAGAGTTGGCCGACGTATGCCATACTCGTAGCGTTATCTTGTAATTACATAGTTTGTAATATTTCGAAATATACTGCTAGTACTTCACAAGCCAAGCATAAAAAAGCGATTCCTTTTCTTTCAAAGAAAATAGGAAAGGTTGAATATAACTTTGTCAGACTGGAGTAAGTTCCATGGATGCAGTCCCATTTTCACTGATTACACAGACTAGCTGAAAGCACATATTTTGGTCCCGCGATGAAGCCGAACGGCTACGCCCTCTGATTTGTGTCCATGATCTCAATGCGCGACTTTAAGCGAAGGCTGGTAGTGTAAGGTTATGTCTTGTTACTCATATGCATATAAATTACTTTCTTGTCAACAGCAGTACTATGTATTCCACGTACCCTTGCCACACATAGGGAATTTTTGCTTATAAAAAGTCACGAGCACTAACACAGGCTAGAAATAGGTCAAATCATGGAAGGACCTATAGCTGTTACGCCACTTGATTCTATTCCGAACACCCAGAAAATATAGTTCACCAGAAAAACATTAGTGCTCAAGTGCTCAATACAAGTCCCTGGCCTGATTGCGGGTATCAGTCATAAAATAGAATATGTGTTTATAAGTTGGAAGACAACCTATTATTAAGAAAATAAAACGACACTTGCCACATATCTTTGCTTTTCATACGGCACAAAACATCATAGCACTACAGCGAGGGCCAGGTTAACCGCAATCTTGTAAAAGTAGACTATATAAGTAGCTACACCTGCTACAAACGCCGCTTGCCTAATGAGTCACACAACGAGCTACCGCGCTACCTTGTTCCAATATGTCACGAGATTGCGGCACGCCGTTGGAAATGCCTCTCAGAGAAGGACAGAAAACCTGCATATAATGTGCGGGCGGTAATGTGGTGATGCGCCTATAGTGTGGTCAGCTAACATGGCTCCGGGGACGTAGGGGTGTTAATGACATTACTCATCGCTGACCATGATCATGTGGTAAAGCAACAGTAGGCAGGAGAGCGTGTGGGGGAAAGAAGACAAGAGGTGTTAGAAAGAGCAGAGTTAGACCCCTCATCTTATACTCGCCTACAGCTTGTCGTTATTTGGTTTCCGTATCCGTGCGCAGTTGGCGTTAAGCGCGTAACATCCAAATAAGGTAAATGACTTTCTACTTTTGTCACTCTAATGGTTGGCTCGATCGCCCTGATCCCGTGATTTTACAATTGCTGTCATGTAGTGGAGTCCTGCAGATGTGACCACTCTCTCTATCAACTATACCATGACTTCTGAGACTCGAATCACTCTGGATCTGGACCAACCATTTACTTTAATTGCTTTAGACGGAATGGCCAATTATGACATGATCAAGACCGCCATCATCGCTACTAGTCATCGATTCTGAGATACTAATCGCCATTAGTTTTGGATACACCCGGCCTAGTGACAGGTCTCTCAACGTCGACAGGACTATGAATTTACAGTAAAAGGAATACTGCGATTCTCGCGTACTCCGGCCATGAACGGAAATATTAAAAGGCTGATGCTCCGCAACTTGCAAATGAACGTCAGACTCAGACTTGAGTCGGTCCAGAGTTCGCGACACGTCCAAGCTCTATGACAGACAAAGAAGGTGCCCATGCCCATTTACCCCGAATGCACCCAAGAGCTGTGAAAACGGGGAAAGGAAGGCGGCGAATAGCATCTCATCGAAACCTTGTACATAATCTCCCGCAACTAGTTCTGTTGAAGAATGGTCTATAGCCTAGCCTTCATTTGTTCAGGAGGTACATACACTCTCTCTTGAGTCTCCTCTAATCTATTAGTAGGCATGGACTTCAGTGCAGCAGAATTGCAATGAAAAAGAACCATTTTTGGTGAATCCTATTGGCTCAGCGCACGTTCCCGAACAAGTATGCTATTCGCTTACCGATCGGTGGGCGGAACAGCTTCAGGCACCACGAATATACCCGTGTGTCTTTGCTGCCAAGATTGCGAATAACTATGTACATAGTACTAACAGCGATTCGGACATTTTACCGTGTTTACAACATTTCAAAGGACACAGACTCCCGCAAGGCAGTCTCTGTTCAGCCTTAGCTGCTATGGATTCAAATACTTTACAACCTCGTAGGAAATTCAACACCAAGATAATTTAGAAAGATTCAGATACAGAGTAATCAGAGGTTACTCTTCCGAATCTTCCTCTGGGTTTGTGGCGCAGTAATATCCTTACGTATATTCCCATAAATGCTATAGGCTAACGAGAATGAATAATTACTGCATGTAACTAACGGCAAGGGACAGTGTGAACCTCTTCTGCAGTCCCCCATGCATACACAACACACTTGTTATCTCATGTAGGATGGAGACCTTGATACTGGCCCAGCTTCAATAACAGAAAATAGAAATTAGAGGGGTATTTGCCATGATGGCTGTGTATTTTGAGCCCAGGACATCCAAGAGACATCTGCGAGTAAAAGAAGTTAAGAAGTGCAAACAAACATCGCTCATGATGTACGCCGTCTATATCCACTGTCATTCTGATTTGATGAACTCCCGAGGGTGCCTCCGAGTAACAAAAACGACCTCATGATCCAAAAATATCAGTCTTCATGGATCTACAACGGCTTAGCGAACAAATGCTCCAAGCTCTTTTAGCTAATCTTATACTTACCTATAGAGGTTCATACGCCATTTGAGAAGGTATAAAGACACTAGGTTTCCTCGTAGTTAAGCACTCATTCTTTGAGCCTCGTCATCTACTCGCAAACCAAGCAACACTCTCAACATGCAGCTTTTCTCCGGCTTTGTCAAACTCCTTGCGGTCGCACAGGCAGCACTTGCTGTGCCCTCTAGGCCTGCCTCACAGGTGCGTGTCGCAATATTCACTTCAGCGCGCTGCTCTTCAATATCCTCATAAATTCTATCTGCAGTCCTCTGCCCTCGCTCCAGTCCCTGTTAGCAAGCTGGTCTGTGACGGTGATAGCTACAAGTGTACTGCGTACCTTGTAAGTTGACTACGCCCCCGCGTTCAATTTACCTGTACTGATCGCCAACAACATCCAAGGACTACGGTGACGACCGCTGGGTTGCCGAGTGGAAAGTGGACGTGTTCCACACTGCACTGTTCGGCGCTCCTGATCATACCAGCCACATGGTAAATGCGGCCTTATGACCTGATTCATTCACCAACTGTTCTCTGAATAAAAATGTAGCGCGAGATGGCGTTGGCCCCAGTGCCCGCTAAGAGCCTGAAATGCGATGGTAACACTTACAAGTGCACTGCCAATTTGGTAAGCAGCGATTGCTACCTTCCGACTCTTCATTTCCTGTGCTGATGACAAGCAAAATATACATAGGAATACGGTGATGGCGGCTGGGTTGCTCAATGGGTCGCCAGCGTCCGACACAATGGTTTCCACGCTCATGACTCTGTATGTGTTAATTTAGTTCTGCAAGGCTCCAGACTGACTCATAGCCTTTGTCACTTATAGATCGACGATTTGGCTCCAGTTCCGGTGACTGAGCTTAACTGCGATGGTGATTCATACAAGTGCACTGCCAATCTGGCAAGTACATTCAATCCGCTGGCCTTTAACCCATCGTCTGATTGTCATTTAGAAATACGGTGACGGCGGCTGGATTGCCGACTGGAGCGCTAGTGTTTTCCACACCTCTGCGTTTGCTCAGCAGTAAATCAGAAGTATCACCAGAAGTGAACTCCTTGAGGGGCGGAGTAATGAAGTCCTTGCAGTAAATGTGTAAAATATGTGAAATGCAAATTGAAATGTATTATGTGGTATTATACGGCTGAATTTAGAGAGCTAACATACAACTTCTGAGCCTTGATTTGAGTGCGGAAACTGAAGTACTGAAGCTGCAGTGCTGAACTTGAATATAAATAGAAAATCTTCTACCGGATATGGAAACGCAGTGATGTAGTGGACTAGTACAGTTTACCATGACCATCATCTTTTATGTAATCATACTAGATTCTGGCCCATTTCATATATACCTAAGACTATAGCTATACCACAGCCCATCCGACACCAGTGTCAAAGCATACGGACATACGGTCAGACTCGGGAACAGATATAGATTGAGACATTGAAACGTTAGTAACCAGCTCTTAATCAGAATCTGTACAGTTATTCCTTTGGTCTCCTCTGTCACCGAATCATAGAATTGAAAGATCGGGGAGAATAGATATCATGGAGTCATAAAAAGCTGAATCTGAAGCTGATCAAAAAGCCTGTCGAATCTCCGCGTACTTGCTAATATTTTCTGGCCGGAACAGTCCGCATCCGGTCTGACAGCTATTATGCGGTGGTCCTCATCAGATAACTCTGTCGTACGACTTGACCTTCTGTTGAGTACCTTTTATCGTAGGTAAAGCGCCTCTAATGCATAATGACTGATTGAGGGCGTCATAGAAACTAATGTCTTTGAACAAAACAGGCAGTTTCTCCCCGACTTTCCGTTTTCCATCATTGGTGGGGCTGTCTTCCAGTCAAACAAGATGATTACGATAGTTTTTCGATATCTTCTCTGTAGTATGCACATGTCGCGAAGCTTACACGTAAGGCCTTTTACATGCCAGATTTCTGATTTCTCAAACCCTTCAAGAAAATGTATTCCGAAGCCTCGGCCTACATCATTTCTTCAAAGAATATCTTTTGAAGCAAATTATCGCCGCTTCGAGTTACATGACACACGGGATTCCGCTGTCCAACCTTGCACAGTTCTTATCAATAAACGCCAGTAGACTTCGGAAAGGCCACATGCCACCCACCATTTTCATTTAATTATGCATGTCCGTATACGGACCGTACCTGACATCTGTGGGGCCGTGCATGTCATCAGATGCCACCCAATCGAGGTACATGTAGTATTTTAGTCCACATGTTTTGACACGATATATAGTATAGTGCTTCGCAGATCTCCTCTCTCACAAGACCCTCATCCACCGATACTGTGACAGGGGTTCACAACCTTTTTAAATCCAGTCGTCAGGCTATACTGCACTCTAACAATGTCCCATATGGACGCCGTGTGCTACCATGCCGTACGCGATATCATACTGAGATTGTTGCGCGGACATTAGGCTGAGCAACACTGTTTCGTTTAGCCTCACCAACTTGACATCATCTCCGTCCCGATTCCTCAGATCAGACCTGATCAAGTCCTTCTAAAAGGTATAGCTGACGCGCGGGGGGGCGGAGCAGTGCGCCTGACACAACTACTATTAGAAAACTAACAATGGGACTTAGTAACATGCTGTGGCATCTGCGGAACAGACCAGCACCTGGCAGAAGTCTGTCTCTTGCGTATTCTCTCAGTAATCTGTCATGAACAGCCTCGTCTGATGTGTAATCCAAGGGCGAATTTATCGGCAAATTCCCTGTGAGTGGCCCCTCGATTCTAGCCCTTGTCAGTTCTTCCATGCTTCGTGCTTCATATTGAATATTGTCCCAGCTCATCCCAGGGCATGAGATTGTCGGAGTAATCTCGCAGGTCGGCGATGACGTTCAGGACTTTACGGTAGGCGACCGCTGCGTTGCGGACAACGCCATCCTCGTGAGCGTGCTCCACCTGAGGGCGCACGCCCCATCTACGACTACCTTGCTAAAACCCCGCGCGTCTCCAGTGCGAGCACTGCTTTTACTGTCGCCGGGCCCAGCATGTTTTATGCGAGAATTTCGAGAGCCTCGGCGTCACCATGGCAGGCGGATTCGCTGGATATGTCGCCGTGTGAGTAGCTGTCGATGCGCAGCATCAGTTCGCCCGAGAAGGGAGAGCGGTAATCCCAAGCTGACCGCTCGCGGGATTTCGCAGACAAGGAAAGAAGCTTTACAAGATCAAAAACCTGACAGACGAAGAGGCGACCCTTGTGGAACCCGCATCTTGTGCAATCCATGGCATGGACAAACTTAATCCTCCAGTTGGCATCGAAGCCCTGGTACTTGGGGCTGGTCCGACCGGTCAGGCCTTCACCACTTATTTGGCTGATTGACTTATTCCGAGTAATCGATTTCCGTAGGACTTATCCTCGCCCAGCTACTCAAGTTAAACGGGGCATCCAAGGTTGTTATCGCCGCCAACAAAGGAATAAAGACGCAGTTAGCCAGGCAGCTCGAGGCGGGGGATGAGTATATCGAACTCGACCGCGACAATCCCGCTCCACAATGGGCGCAAATGAAAGAAGACTACAAACGCGGCTTCGACGTTGTTGTAAGAATCCTGTCCAAAGCTTTATTTTTAATTTGAGTTTGCAGTACTGTGACACAAATCACCTTTATGGACAGGTTGAGGCCACCGGGGCGGAGAAAGTAGCCAATGATGCTTTATCTTTCGTTCGCCGAGGAGGAACCCTAATGATTTATGGAGTATACTCCAACAGCGATAGGGTGCATTGGTCACCTGCGAAGATATTCCAGGACGAGATCAAGGTAGGCAATTACTTACTCATGCTAAGGTTATTGATCTTCGAGTGATTGACTCTTTGTTGCGGACTAGATTATTGGTTCATTTGCCCAAACTCATTGCTTTCCTCGCGCCGTAGCCTATCTTGATAGCGGGAAGATTAAAGTCAAAGGAATGGAAAGTCCATGTCCTTTCTCCCGTGTGAACAGGGCCTAACTTATCTCTCCCTACTTGCATAGGTCACGGACGTTTTCTCCATTCGTGAATTTGACAAGGCTCTGGAAAAGATGAATAGCAAGACGGCTTGCAAGGTTGCCCTGCGTCCGTAATCGTGACATTGGTGTTATTCCAAATCTTCCAAGTAGTGTTGGTCCAGGCTACTGAGTTGAAGATAATATATGATCCCAGTATTGAAAGAATAAGGAAAGGGATGAATTCCCAAGACCTTTTCATAGAGCTATAACCCGTTGAAGAGCTATGAGGGAATCAGCGTAGCTTTGTCGAGCTGGTAAACAGAAATTTTAGTGTGATTGAATTAGAATTCACAGGGAAAGCAAAGACACGAAGGAAAAGTAGACAAGAAAATACCAGATATGCAGACAAAGACTATCGGTCCATCTGCCTGAACACATTCTTGCTCCCGCTGCGCACACCCTTTCTCCGTTGTGTCCTGCCCTGCCTGTGGACTTCGTCCACCTCCTCCGGCTCCTCCGGCTCCTCGAAGCCCCGCTCCAGTCCAGCACCGAACGTTTCAACCCCTTTCCTCCGTGGCTTGTCCTTCCCTTTGCCTTTCTTTCCATCGTCGTCAGATTTGCCGCCTGAGGCAGCCTTCGGCACCCAGCTGATCTCCATCGGCGCATCGTCGTCTCTAAACGCCCGCCCTCCCCCACTAGATTTCTTCGTTGCAGCAGGGGCACGGCGCTCGCCAAACGATGCGGCCCTGTCGCCTGTGAAGCTCTGCGAGGCTCCGTCAGTCTGCGGGCGCAGCGGCACCATGCTAACCCTCTTCGTATTCCATGATTTGCGTTTCTCAGCTTTCTCCCGTGCGTACGCCTCTTCGGCGCGGAAGTTGCGCTGGCCTGGCTTGGACCGTGGGTCGAACTTGGTAAGCTCTGCGAGGGGGAGCAAAAGCAAAGGTTAGTTTACCGTACGCTAGAAGATGGAGGCAGAGGTAAAAGTAAAACGGGGCTCACCTCCTTCTGCACTGCTGTCACTCGAGGCATCACTGGCCTCTCCATCACTGTCACTTTCGCTATCGCTACCTCCGAGCCCATCGTTCGAAGCTTTGTCGCTTTCTTCGTCCTCTTCCTCGACAGCGGTCTTTCCGCGCTGTGAGGGGTTTGCAACGGATGAGGGATTGAGCAAGGCAAATTCCCTCGAGCTCTGGTCGATAGCGAATGCGGGGTCTTCGAACACCTTGGCGAAACGGGGATCGGACAGCAAGTTAGGACGGGACGGTTCCGCATCTGCAAGGGCACTCGTATCGACGTCCATAAGGTCGGCCGCCGTCGTGCGCTTCGACTTCTTCTCCGCGCGCAACTTGGCCTTTTCTTCCTCCCGCAGAATCTTTTCGGCGAGCTCTTTGTTGACTTTGACGCCGGGCTGTTTTTTCGTGCGGATGCGACTCTCCGCCTCTTTTTCCAGTTTGTCGCGTACCAATTTTTCCCGATGCTCGTCGTATGCAAAGGGATTGGCAATGATACGCGCAGTGTCGTAAAGCTTGAGTGAAAGAAAATAACCATGCATATATGGCTTGAGTGCGGGTGTTCCAACGAGGTGATCCAATCCCAAGCTATTAAGAGACACTATTAAGATTTGACAGACGCATATACGAAGAAGACGCACGTTTTGAGTTCGTTTCTCTCAACGAATTTGTAATCTTCGTAGATAGAACGTGTTGTCTGGTCTTCCATCTCTTCTGTGATGTTTTCCAAGAAGCTGGCCCATTTGGGAGCTGGTCCGAGCTGAGGGATATAGTATGTACACATTTGTATGCCTTCGTTGGCAGACATGATGAGACCACTGCCCGGGACATGATGGATGTCGTTGAGATCAGTGGCGGGCGTTATAGAGGCAAAGTTGGAAGCAGGCTAGATAAAGTGAGCCCCAAAATGCAAAGAATAATCAATGCAGACTTACATCATTTCTATCCCAGATTTTGACGACCTTCTTATCCGCACTCATGACCATCCCATCGCCAGCCATTCGGCTCCCGCCCTCGATCCAGGTAATATTCTTCACGGGTAAACCGTAACCCTGGTCCTTCATTGCAAATGGCTTAGCAGCGCGTATATCATAGAGCAAGGTGTGGCCCGTCGAAGTTCCGATAGCGTAAGACAGTCCATCCACCCTTGACGCGATGGCGGTGACACTCAGTACATCGCTCGCAGAATTCACGGGCATGAGCCGCTCCCGTGGGAGGTGTAGTGTGCCCACACACGAACGCGATCTGGGGTCCCAAAACTGCGTTGTCCCGTTCCCGTCTATCCCAAATGCAAGCAGGTGGTGCGCGGGGTTGATATCGACAACATTAACTCCCAAAATCTCCCCATCACTTCCCTCATCGAGAGCAAGAGGGGTCATGAACCGGCCCTGGTCCAAATTGAGTCGGTAGACTTCATTGCCCGAGGCAGCGAGATATGTGTCGCACGAGGAAAAGTGATATGCCAGCGCCCGTCCAAAGCGGGGTATTCGCGTCCGGTAGTGGAATCCGCCCTGAGTGTGCAGCTCAATGGTACGATCGTTCTGCAGGTGCACAGTTTTTGTCCAGTCGTCGGACAGGATCTGCAAACGGTGTAATGAGCGTCGAATTGCACGGACACTGGATCAGTGAACAACTCACGCACAACAAAGTCAACGTTCTCTGCGTCCGAATGGCGCTCAAATTTCAAAGACAGTTGGTCCAGGTCCCAGACACGCATCTGCGGTTTGTAGGTGCCCGTTGCAATGACATGGTGACCGTCGCGGGTCGTTTTTACGCGATTGCTTGCCTCCGGGAACTCGAATCCCTGGATCAACTCGATGCTTCCCTCCATGCGCTCCTTGATAATTTTCTTTTTCCCCTTCCCTGCCGCAGCTCGTTTGCGAGTGAGCCAATCCGGTAAGGAGGATGAGGACCCAGCCACAGCACCGTTCACGGTGTACACCCTGACATTGGTCGAGTCAGTGGTCATCTTTCCCTTGATGCTTCTTCAAGCAGAGATTTTTTCGCTGAACAGCAGTCAGCTTTTGTTGAATGAGGGACGTAGTTAGGTGAAAGAAACGAAATTAATTTAGCATGTAACTTTTTTCCCAGGTCATGTGACCTTCATTTATAAATCTCAATATTACTACTTTCGAGTCTCGACATCTCACTAATGACTAACCCGACCACTTTGTATACGTTCTGGGGATGTTATCGTTTTGTGGAGCTATCTCCGTAAACAAGGAGCATTTGACCCAAGATACAGCGCAAGAAGGTCGGCGTCGGTCCATCTTCGAAAGACGACACAGAAAGAGACCTAGTAGTTGGCGACCATTCGCATTCCTTATACCGAATTTAACACCACGACCAGTCATCCTGCTGTGACTAGTTGGCCCATCCTGGACCCATTCATTTCATCTATATCCTTTCAGACACGATGTCAACCGCAAGGCTTGCCTTATGTCGAAAAAATATGCTGAGAAGAATCCTTTGGACATTTCTCACCCTTCGCCGGCCCTCCTCCGAAATGCAAATCACCGGGAAAGTACCCACATCGCCACCGCAAGCATACGTGTCCTCCGGAAAATGTCTGGGTTCGAAGAGTTACCGGAGAGTCGTGAGTGTCTTTCACGGAGCAGTCCCATTGACCACGTCAGAGGAATAAATATGAAATTTGCATAGGATTGCAAGCATCTTTTTAGTTGGAAGACACAACCAATACAACAGTGGTACAGTATGCAACCACCTACTATGTTACCTGGGTCAGAAATAATTTTAGACGGTGTATCATCCAGGGTATAGTATACTAAATATCGCCTAATAATTCTTCTTCTTCTCATCAACAGACAGACCGCCTACAAAATGAATTAGCCAGTGAAGAGGGGTTGATTCACAGGACAACTTACCGGGTCCCATATTTACAAGAAGAATCAGTCCACCAACGATGGCTAGAAAGGATAAAATGAGTAAAGATTAAGAAGCAGAGAAAGCTACACACAGAGCGTCTGGAAGAAGTCGTATCTGCAGGAAACGGCTCAATAAAGCATTGAAGAACACTGACTCAAAAATACGTACTTTAAGAAGTCGCGCGTGGGATGCGCAGAGTGAACAGACCACCAGTTGTTGGCGAACACGTTGAATATGCTTAGGACGATGACAAGGAAGGAAGCCGACCACTTGGCCTTGAAACCAACAGCCACCATGATGCAGGCCGCGAACCCGATGATGGATACAAACACGCGAACAATGCTCCATTCACCTTGAATCATGAAGCCCAGGAAAAGGAAGATAAGCAGCACGCGACCCGCAAGAAGGAAACTAAAATGGCAACGTTATGGACTTTCCGAGAATCATCAAAGAAGTACGTACTATTTTTTGCGGTCGGTCTCGCTAATGGTAGGCAAGCCTGCAAAGAATGACTTTCTAGACACCATGGAGTCGCTGAACACCATAAAAAGACCGCCGATGACACTCAGGTTGCGGAGGAAGAAGTTGAGGTCGAAGATGAGGCCGTATCCGAATCCCTGGATGATGACGACTGCGAGGAGACCGCCAACTGCGTATTCAGTGTGTTTCTTGAGGATAACTGCGTTGGAAGCAACGAGCATGACCTGGAGTAAGTCATGAATACGGGGAGAAGGTATGCACTGCAAAAAAAAACTCTGCTCACGATGACATTGAGAATCAGGAATGTATGCGAAAGGCCCCAGGGGAAATGGCGGTGTCTGACCAGCTTTATAAGTATAATACTCGGGCAAAACAAATACTACGTACGATTGCAAATACCAGATCTGGTCTCCCCACTGCGTAACAATACGGAGCGCGTCCTCCAAGAAAGTGACCACAATTAAGAAACGCCCTATCGCCGGCAAATGGGGTTTCAATGGCTGGGAGTAAATTTCGACATTGTCCTCGACTGTTTTGCTGAAGGCGCGGAGCTTCTCAAGCGGGTCATCCGGGTCCGCCGCGCGGTAGCCAGAGGAGGGCCGCGAGTTCGAAAGGCCATGGGGGTCGACGCTGTAGTTGGACTGAGGGCGAGCTATGTTGATTCTCGACGACATTGGTGAAGCTTGGAGGAGGAGAACTAACGTGTCAGTACTCCTTGTAGTGTCACGACGTGGCGGACAGATGACTAAGCAAAACACCGCCCACGGTCATGTTCATGATGCATGAAACCTCTTGGCACCGCCATCATTATTGATGTCGACCAATGACATATACACACTTACTACCCAAACGCCGTAGACTGCTTTTGACTGAGGAGGTCTTGGGTTGACTTAGGTTGACTTCCAAGAGCACTAACTGATCTTGTTGTGCTCTAGACGTCTATTAAATCCATCAAATACGATGACTACCCGGTTACAGCGCGGCTTATGCTTGGCCGGCGCTAAACTCTGCAGCACGACATATGAAGAGTGCGTGTAGTGTCCTCTTGAATAAAGGATTTACCTGGTGCGTGCTAAAGGTTATTAGAGGAATGCACGATAAGAAGAAAACAGTATGTTTATCGCCTCCAGCTCGCAGTTGCGGAGCTTCTGCCGTTGAATTGGAAAACAACTCTGGTTTGTTTATTGCTCGTATGCATGGCGTCTCTACGGTAATTTTTTTATAATAAAAAAGCCTCTTAAACAACGATTCAACGCTCAACTGGGACCGTATCGGAGCCTAACGGGACGCCGTGTCTTCGAGGCAGATAACGTGTGCATTTTATTCTGCAATTAAGCGATGAGATACGGTGTTATCGACTACTAATGCGTCCGACGTATGGGGAAGTGCGTGAGCGGCTGGCCAGACACGAGCGGTATGGGTAAAATACCTAGTAATCGACCTGCAACTTAGGGGTAGGGAACATATCACTACGGTGGCGTTTACTCATCATGCATCAGGTGTTCAGATATATTTACCCCTTCTTCGATCCCGCGAATGTCGAGGGCACACGTCTGCCACGAAAGAGAATAAGCTTGACATGCCCTATAATCTTTACTTCCGATAAGACTTATGTTCCAAAGTCGCCGTCGGAAGGAGCACAAATAAACAATTTAGGTCTACGTGTTTACACAGAACTCTATCTTCCCTATGGCATGATCAGAGCTATTATTGGAGGGCTGCCTTTCTCATTATTCACCGCTTGTCACTTGCGACCAAATGATCACCGAGGCCAGACTTAATTTTCACCTTTTAGGGCATGAAAAGCAATAGAAAGCCCGCTATACACCCCCACGCCACTAATTGCAAAAGGAGAAGTCGACTCTCGAAAACGTGGTTTAGAATTGCGTGGTCCATTTGTTATCTGCGCGCAGCTCCCCGGGAGCGATATGCGAGTAGATGTGCCGCTTTCTAATAATTGCCTCCCGCATTAATGGCACTGTACGCTCTTCCCTCACTTATCGATGGTCCTTATTCTAACATTGGCGAGAAACCGGTTTGCCATTGTCAAGTTTGCCATAATAAGATACGATTGATCAGGAGGATAGTAGATCAGTGATTGAGTTGGCCCGATGCCGTCGATGGTGTCGGCACCTAGAGTAGAGGAGGCAGTAAAGCTGTAGCAAAAGTCAGAGGTCTGTCTACGTGTCTATACTGTCCGGGGATTCTGTGCACACGCAAAACTAAATAATCCTGGGATTCATCAGGTTTTAGATTTTACTGTGGCATCTATCATTTCTTGAAGCCTCGTTAGTTACTGATGTACAGTGATTGCATAATTGACATATCTACTAGTAGGGCGCCTGTTGCATCGCGCCTCTAAACGATTAATCTCAGCTTTACATTTCAAGGATACCTGTCGAGCACAGACAAGCTGATGTGACGCCCGCACTGCAAGACAATGTTCATTAAAGCGTCTGCCAGTGGTATCCAACATCCAATATTCCATACCATGTCCAAGCTAAAGGAGCATAAACTCTAAGAATACCCTCTATATATTCAAACTCTCTTGCCACGTGTAGGTGGCTTATAATTGCCCACTCCCAACTTCGCATATTAGATTCCGTTGTATTTACCATGTATCTGGATTTCATATTCTCAGGCGAAGCCATCAGGTATTCCACGCACGTGGAGCAAATTGTTGGCCGCTTGCCAACGCTGGGAGACTAACACGTGGATATAATGAAAATAATTGTACAAAGTATCCGGTCGTAAACTTGTCAATATGTTTGTATAGCTCGCGTGAGAAAAAGCCATTAGGAGAAGAAAGTAAAAGAAATCGTGGACGTTGTCGCTATTTTTCCTGGCCCTGAAACTCAATAGAGAAAAATAAGTAGAAGATAAAATTGGCAAAAGGCCTATTGATCCAATTCGAAAGAAAGAGTAATCGGGCGGCCGTCAAGCTTTAGGCGCTTGTTGATCCAACTGGAGACTTCATCTATCCCCGATCCCACGCCGGAAATACAAAAATTCAAATTCCATGCTGTACTTCTGCTAAGAACGGCGGTAAAATCGTTCCATGGGAAATTGTCTAGCTGGTCTTCGGCACTGACCCATATGTGAAAAATAATCGTTCTCGGCATCACATTGAGCGGCAAAGTAGACAGAACACCCGGAATCCAGCTATAGAGCGAGCGGTCACCATGGTCAGCCGCTGACGTCGCTCCGATGGTTGAGAATGATGGAAACTGATAGAGTGTAATGTGTCTAATGTCAATGGTAGTGAGGCTGGTGTTCCGTGCAAATGAAATTGAATTGACACTGTCATCTGAAAAATAAAAATGTTACTTTTATTGCATATAAGCCGCGAGTTGAACTCACATTGAAAGGCTCCGGCACCCGAGTCCCCTATCTCAAGGCTCGTTAAAGATTCCCTGAGAGTAAAAGTAATTCTTCCCAATAAATCCGCTTCTTGTGGTAAAATATCAGGGAGCTTAACAACGTTAAGGGAGGGAAATAGCCGTTGGGAAATGCCTTCAGTGTTCTCCAGAGCTTTGTCCGAGATGATTCCGTAGAGCAGCCAATTAATGACTACCCTACTATGACAAAAGCTGATGTGTAATTTCTTAAGTGATGATGGTGTTTGATCCCTTCTAGAGTATTTTTGATATCCACGGCGAAAAAGGGCTTCCCACGAAATTGAGTCGAGACAGAGAATTTCGATGAAAGGGATAGAATCTATCAGACTTGCAAGCACGCAAAACGACGAAAAATAAATGCTCTGGAAGTTTAGAGCTGTTAAATGACTAGGTATTAGGCCTTCAGTAAAGGCGGCGATCTGAGGATGCAGCATCACAAAGTCCCGCGTGAATCGCTGCAGGCAAAGACATCTGATGTTAGGTAAATGAAATACAGAAATTATTACCTGGAAATAATCTATTTTACCATGAGATAGGTCTTCAAGAATCACCTTCCGTACATGGTTTTTAATTGACGGTTGAATGGTGAAAAATCGCTGAATATTCGTCGCCGATAATCTTACTTCGGCGAATAGGTGATTTCGGCAGACCGGTACCCAGGCTTTGCACACTAAGCAGGAAGCTAGGAGGTCATTTTTTGATCCCTGAAGCTGACCAAGAATAGTTTCGAATATCTCCAAAGGCACACTGCTGGTAACTCGAAGAGGAAAAGAGATGGTCGGGCATCGACTCGGACTGGTATCCATGATGGCGAGCGGTAAGGGTAACTCCAGACTAAGATATAGGCTGATTCATGTATCTCTGCTTTTATGCTAGAAGCCTTTCAGCTCTGGCCTTCAATGAACAAAGTACAACTAGAACAAGGCCATACTTGGGTTTGTTGGATGGCTATTTACGGCCTCATTTGGGCGCTCTGACCATTGTTTTTTTTTGCGCCGCAGAAGTTCATAAGCAATCCATACTCTGTGTCAGAAGTACAATGTACTGCTCGAGTCAGAAAACTTGCCCATATATTATTTTATCCGCGAATCGTGCAGGAAAGAGGACCTAGAGTAGACTATTTATAGACGTGGGTGTTTGATGATTATTTGGCTGTGATTGACGCGTGCCGGCGTTTGCCTCGCGTAACAAATCGACTGCCTTTGCTAACACCCCCAAACCATCGCGCTTTCCCATCTGACCACACAGCAGTCTGTTGCCGTCCCCTAAAAACATTAGCCTTTTCACCGGAACGCAAAACCCACGATATACGGCAATGGCGAAACCCCGACGAACTTTGCCGCGCTCGGATTCCGATGCTGACGAGTACCGCGCAGGCTTAGTGTCAGGTTCAGATCCAGACCCAGATTCTGAGTACGACGACGCGTCAAACCGCGAAAGGTCCAGGAAGCGAATACAAAAGAAGGCGAAAGATGCAAAACCGCGGAAAAAAGCAAAGATTTCGCAAGCTGACGCGCTAGATCCGCGCCCGTCTGTGCCACAGGATGCCTCCTCTTTGCGGCGCCATGCCAAATCCAGCCATGCGATACGCTCCCCTGTACCAGTCAGAATGGCCCTTCTGGAATGGTACAAGACCGTCCATGGCACGCGTGGGATGCCCTGGCGCAAACCGTATGACCCAGCTCTGGGCATAAATGAACGTGCACAAAGAGCCTATGAGGTGCGAGCATTTACCGGGAATGTACTGCGCATGATTGGCGGATGTGGTGCTAAATGGTCCCCAAAAGGTGTGGATCTCCGAAATTATGTTGCAGCAAACTCAAGTCGCCACCGTTATTCCTTATTACAATAGGTGGATGGAGAAGTGAGTGCAAACGACAACGTTCAGTCAAATAAGAGTGAATTGAATGATACTTATGCTTTAGATTTCCCACCATTCGTGATCTCGTGGGTGTTATTATGTTGTCTTATATGGCACCTTATTCACCACTGAAAACTCAAGGCAAGTGCAACTATAGACGAGGTTAACGCCCTCTGGAAGGGCCTGGGCTATTACAGTCGCGCAAGTCGGCTACTTGCAGGCGCCCAGAAAGCCGTTGCTGAGTACGGCGGCCTGCTCCCCGATAATGCTAAAGACATGGAAGCAAATATCCCTGGAATAGGACGCTACAGTGCCGGCGCAATCTGTTCAATTGCTTACGGTGAACAGGCCCCTGTGGTAGGTTTCACTTATAGATAGAATGGCGGGAGATTGCCTGCTGAGTTTATGTCGCAGCTTGATGGAAATGTCCACCGCCTCCTTAGCCGGTTTCTCGCCCTACACGCTCCTCCCAAGGCAAAGGCAACCCTTGACATACTATGGGCGGGGGCTTCTGCCATGGTTGACATACAAAGTGAGTATTGAGTCATTTTGGCAACATTTTCAATAGTGCGACATTTAATTTAATCTCAGCACTGTAGATACTCCTGTTGATCCCGCTGCGGTAGCAGCAGATTCTGGATCGCCTTCCCCACAGTACCCGGGAGACGTCAACCAAGCTCTCATTGAGCTTGGGAGTACCGTATGTAAGGTGCGAGAACCCAGCTGCGAGTCATGTCCCCTCAATCCGTGGTGCCTCGCATATCAAAAGCATACAGCGAGCATACAATCAGAAGAGGTAAAGTCTCTGAAAACATATAAGCTTATATGACTTGGCTCATTACCTACAGCAGACAAATTCTATAATTGATATAGAAGATATATGCGGACTCTGCGAACCTGTGACAGATAATGAGGGAGTCACATCCTACCCAATGAAAGCGCTGCGCAAGAAATCCCGGGAAGAAATTGATATTGTACATGTCGTAGAGTGGCGGCCCACCCTTAAAAGAGAAGAAAGACAGTTTTTAATGGTCAGAAGGCCGGATACGGGTGAATCTCATGATTTAAATCCTAGCTGATTGATAAACTTAACACTATATTTCACCAGGGCTTCTTGCCGGGTTATACGACTTTCCCAGTTCGATTAACGTCTCTGACGCCATTCTCTCGGGAGATCAGAAGGCCCTTGCTTCAGAAGTATTGGCCAAAATACTCTCGGTTCCCGTACAGCCTTCTTTGAAGGGTCTGCGAAACGAGAAAGACGGTGGAAACATAGCCATTTCAAGTATTCGCCAGGGCGGGGATATCCTCCATGTCTTCTCACATATCCGAAAGACATATCGCGTGCGATGGGTCCTTTTGCAGGGTGAGGATAGCCCCCCTGCTATAGTGGAGCACAGCCGAACTTCTCTCCCCGCGAAAAAACGCACAGCGGCGAACCCGAAACCGTCAAAGAGCTCCGCTGGCACTACCAAGGCCAAAGACCAATCCGGATCACATACTGGCGCCATATGGGTTCCGCTGGATGAAGTTATGAGTACGAAGTGAGTCACCGTGCTGCCGTGAATGGCGTGGTGCTGTGCTGACTTACCTACGCTTTAGCATGGGAAGCGGTGTTGTCAAAGTGTGGAATGCCGCGAGGTGTTTATGGGAGGATGAAGATTGATACACGGCTTTTTGCTAATTCAAATCTATCAGAATATACTAGCATCTTAGGAGGATAGATAAGTTACGTACTGTACCCTTTGCTCAGGTCTACACAGGTTTTTCCTGAAGGCTGATAATGCTTTTGCTATCTCAGAGAATATATTCCCAAATTCTGCAGCTTCACCCTTCCCGGCCTGCAGTGCGATACCTTAATAACCATTGTTTTACCCGCATTCAGCACTTACGTTGTGGCATCGGTGATTGGGTGCCCCTTTCTTCCGTGATTTAACGGATAGGTAAGATGGAGTCTATCATACAAAATCAAGGACATTGTATGCTTCTGATATGACAAGCCTATGTAATTCAGGAGAAGAAGGTAAGTCTTAAGACATATACAAGTGATCTGGTTGGTTCAATAGAGTTACGGCCGAGAAGCAGTCATGAGATGACCAAGACACCCACGAGTGCCTACAAACTGAATGCACTAACCGCGAATCGGGTGAGGACAAGCTGTCAAGAGGTGTTGCAGTTGTGTTGTAGTGACATTGTCATTGGTCGCCTGCAGGAAGCGGCATTCAGCGGCAATACGGCACGGGCGCTCCGGCTGCCGCGAGCCTGACGCAAAGCACATGCCGCCGTTCCCACACCGCACACGCGTCGTTGATTCACTTTTCCTCGCGTTCGTCCTCAGCCCCGAATGCAATGAGTCATGTCAGGCGACAATTATAAGCTGGCGCAGACGGAAAACTATCTCTAGTATGTCCAATTCATTATATATGCGCCACGTAGTCGGTCAACTGACCTTGAGGCGCTGCGAACAGTTCCGTACTGAATTTACCGAAGGATGCGTCACAGGCAGAAATCAACGAGAGGCATAGGGCCCTGTCGCTGATATTTCACCCAGACAAGCTAAGAGATGACACACTGAGAGAGATCTCGTCAAAAGAGTTCCTGGAGATTCAGAAGGCTTACCAAGGTCAGGAGGGTCATTCGTCGGTGCGGGTTCGCGCAGGATGCTGACTTGCGCGACCTAGTTCTCTCCGACCCTTTCTTACGGTATTGTCACTCGGCCAGTCGTTGAAATGCCCTTACTCAATTTAACATAGCCAGGTTTATGATACACTCGGTGAACTTTGAGTATATGCTGCACGCTTGGGCAGACACTGAAGGCAGATGCAGGTTCGAAAGGTCTGGACCTCAAATGGCCGCCCTACATTCGTACCAGGCCTAAGGAAGAGGTGTGGGCCGTACCACACATGTTGCCAATGACGACTGAGTATTGGTTTCTAGATTCAAAAAATGATTGAACAGCAAGAAGTATTGCTGGAACGGCAGAACATCAATCGACATATCCTTTCCAAAGGACGAGTATCCTATTCGTTGGATGCGTCATCTTTGTTTGACTACGAAGATGAACCCGACGCCACGTTGCGTGAAAGGGTCTGGGACCGATTGATTAACTTCAAAACAGTAGCCAAGGAAATGAGCTACAGCGTGGAGGTGAACCTATTCTCCCAATATCGTAAATAATTACTAAATTGTACCAGAGAAAAATAACTGACAAAACCTCCGTAATCCTAAAAAGTGAAGCCACAAGTCAACGAAGTCGACCTATCTTTCATTTTCTCGGCACTGTCCGCCATCAAATATCTCCGCGTCTCCTTGCTGCGGTGAGTTTGACTTTGACATTCAATTGTGGTCTTGTTCGTTTTTGCGTGGTGTTTAAGTGGAGTCCGCAACGCCCAGCTTGCGCCGGCCAAAATTAGCCATGTTTTGGTATCACTAGCGAGTTCACTTGCACATGGTGTAGAAAGGCCGTTGCAAGCTGGGTGCTCCACCAGAGCAGATCACAATTTAAAAATCTGAGCGCCACTGAATATGTTCACTCCCTTAGGCAAGCATCAATCCACTATTCCCCTTCACGACGTTTCTTGAGGCAAAATACGAAGACCCCGATAATAAGTTATCGCTGAACACCGGATTAATCTTGGCTAATCCTACAGCTTTCCCTGCAACCACTATCTCGTTTTCGCGAAAGTTGTATCATGATTCACCCCATCGTGCGAGCATTACATTGCGCGCTGCGAAAAACCCTTCTCTCTCGTTTCAATTCTCTTCTCCGCCAACGCTTACCCTGAACGAAGGGGACGGTTTACCGCAGCAGAGCGTCCCGACGACCGCTGGACTAAAATACGCCGTGTTTGATAAAAGTTATGGGATCACATTCGACCGAATGCTCCCCACAGTTTTCGCAGAGCTGGGACTGTCGCTGATTGAACTCTCCGTTCGGCTAAAGTGCTCAATACATTATGGTCTTACCGGAGCCTTGCTAAATATTGCAGCGACCTGGTCTGGGGAGAATACCGAAATCGGTTCGTTCCTCGTGCTCAGCCCTGCGGCTGTGGTGCTAAACTTCGAGTTGGTCACACCATTTCAATGTTTGTTTGCCCGTACTCACGCACCCGAAGTTTCTCTTACCTCGAGCAGCGCGTGTCCCTGCCGATTATTTTGTCGACTGAATTCTCGCCATTCCTGATGCTGGGAGCCGTCGTGCTGCCTTCGACAGCCGCAGTGTTAGGTTATCGATTTGTCGTGTTACCGCGCCGTCGTGCACGTCGCCTACAGTGCGTAAATTCGATAGAGGGTTACGGAGCCGCTTATTCATGCTTTATCCCTCCTACCTACTTAGGCACCTGCGGACATTGAGAAAAGACGTTGAGGAAAATGCCGACGAACAGAATCATAGAAGCGTCATTGAAGTACTTAGAGGCGCTGTTGAGAAGCAGGTCAGGCTCGAGACTGAGCGGGAAGGTACGTCATGTTTACTTCTTATATGTGCTTCTCTCGTTTCTGATGTTCGCTGTTTGCACAGGGCTTATCATCCAGGAGGCAAAATATGGAGCGTTGGCCGAGACGGGCGACGCCACTGAGAATATTTCGCTAGACGTCACTATTCCCCTCCAAGCTCTTGTTCGCCATTCACAGCTGCACATCCCTGGTGGGGATACCAAGGTAAGGATTGGAACTATAAACTGTGTGCTCATAGTCACCGCGTGACAAATCCCCACAGGCCGCTTTGCAGGGCTTCGCAGACCCTGCTCCTTTCACTCCTAAAACCTTACAGATTCGCTACCTCTTCCACGGCCGCCAGCATTATGCGGAGATTCCTGATTACCTGCCTGTTGTGTTACCTCTCGCAGGTGTGTTTCTCATGCACATGATTTCCTGTAGTTACGTCCCTTCTGATGAAGCTGCCTGATTAGAACATCAAGTGAATAGTGAAGACTCGGCAGGCCGCTGAACATGAATGGTACGACCGCAAGGAGGCAATTACGACATGCATCCACCCGCTCGAAGCGTAGGATGAGTCTTTTTAGCGCATTGCCAGCTTGGTCAAAAAGATTCCCTATACAAAGGCTAATGTGAATGCATGCTGCCTGCTTGATACAGCGTCGGACAATTCGTTTTGTTGATGATATGTTGTTTATTGATCACACGTCCCAGCTCGCTTTTTAATACACACATCCATACCCGTGCCCCTGGACCAATTACTGGCGTCCTGGACATCGTAACATGCTGCCTTGTTGACCGACCACGCTCCGGCGATACTTACCTGGAGCTTGCCGCTGGCCGTGATAAATGTGTGTACTGCGCCGTACACATATGCACACACCTTTTTTTCGTTGCAGGTGCGACCTCTGGCTGTGTGCGCCTCGGAACAGCCGGTTTAGCCTGTGGATAATCATCTCGGGTCTTTCCCGCGTCGCTCGTGCAAGCTGACTTCGGCAACGCCGCACTGTGAAATATCGTCAGTCAGTCTTGTTGGAGAACGCCAACGTGGCGCGCTGGTTTACATAAGGAAGCGGGGGGCCGGAGAATACACCGTTTGAAAGGCTAATAAGTTACAGGACTGTCAGGCCTTGGTCAGCAAGCTTTGCTGGCGATGGATATGCAACAAGTTTCGACCGCAATCGACGTTCCTTTGCAACCCGTTTAGCAGTCTATAGCGGCGATAAAATGCAGTCTAGTTGCACGATTTCGCTTTCTAATTCCGGGGCTATGAGTGTGTAACGTCCTGCAGCAACGCACACTGCCGTCTACGGCTTGCGCTTAGCGGGTGTATCATTTCGTGGCTGGCAGAATCACATCCGTACGTCAAGGTACGTCAATCATGGCTCAGAAGTTAGAACCTTCTGCACGGCGCACGTGTCGAGAACAGACATAGATATTACCGCGCGCGTTTCGTGCACTAATAGGGTTAAGTCGCAAAGCACGTTCTGCGCACGAGGAAATGGTATGCCCTTTAAGCTCGTGTCGCTTGACGGCGCTGCTATTCTTGCGGCGCGAGGCGGAGATTGTTGGTCGCGACTTTTCATAAGTCGAGCGGCCCTTGCAGAAGTATCCCCGTGCCAGGTGCAGCATGGCGAAGAAGGACCGTCGCTTGTGGGCAGAAACGCTGTTTTTTGCGTGGGTTGCATGAGCCGGTGTTGCTGGAACGAAACTAAGCGGTCTCCTACTAATCTGATAGCAATTTTTCAGCATCGCAGCGTGGCGTGCCAACAAAGTTGTGCAAACCCTGGAAATCACATTCGAGCGGGCGTGGAAAGAATAGATATGTATAAGTGCGCAGTTTAGCAAAGGGGTATGGCGATAATTGAAGTGATCGCTCAAGTGATCAGTGATGAGAGGATGAAGCGGAACCCGAGGTTGTTTTTCCCGTGCTCTAATCTCCGGAAATGTGTCGGGCACTCGCGCAGAAAACGGTGTATTCGTCTTCGTCTGGACAGTATGTCCCACCCATACACAGGCGGATCGTGATGGAAAGCGTCAGCAATCTTAAAATGTTCCGTTGCAGTGGGTCATCGTCGTGGCTTCCTGATTGACTGGCCACAGTGCGCCCGATGTGATTATAGTTGGCACCTGCGGCTGAGCATGCGACTCGGAAACGCACATCGTTTCAGACGCCTGGCTGGTATCAAGCGTTGTCGGCTGACGACTAACAACGATATGTATGTCAAAGCTTATTTGATGTCTCTGAGTTCTCCGCGCAGGGAGTAATTGATGATTTCGCCCAGGACGCTGTTCTGGCGGCGATCTCAGATAGAGTGTTGCACAAGGAATCAGGCTGGCAATGGGAATCTGCGATACGTCCTTTTCTAAGGTACGGCTAAATTTGCCTCCTTTGCTACATACTTCTCCGCTCCGTTCAATGTAAGCGCGCCATGCACTGCAGAATGGGTTCCCTCGTGAGAGAGTCTGCAGGATCCTCCCCCTTACGTTGTGGGATCCTTAGATCTCAATCCGATACATGCCACAACTCAATCCAAACTCAAAAATATTTCCTAGGATTACCCTTTGTTTCTTCGGTCGGACCTGCCGATTCCTCTATATGAGGTCAGGTATAAAAATGGGCCATGCTCTGCCTCAATGTCCCTCCTCCTACCAGTCTCCTTTGCGCAGCTATCTTGTATGCGATGCAGCACCCCACTTTGCAGAACGTTCGCATCCGATCAACTCGAGATGCCCTGCAGGTTTTCCACGGCGTCGCCACCCACCGCCTGCCGCTAATCACCAGGCGCCTGGACGCTGAAGAGCGAAGAAACATTGTGCCGGGCAATGTGTATGTCTGGTAGGGTGCTTGTTTCCAGCCCCTGGTCCGTATTCTGATGTTTAGAGACAGGGAGGAACGTGGTGCTAACACTGAACCGACCGGGCTAGGTATGGAGCGATGGTAAGCTGTGTCGTAGCCCCAAGAAATACAACTTTGACGCTCAATTCCCGACCTCGAAGGACTGATGGCATGGGCTGGGGTCCTAGCAGTGAGTTAAACTGAATGGTCCGAAACATGTATAATTAACCTAACGATGAATGCTTTTAGGGGTTCGAGATGTGCGTTACCAACCAAAAAAACGAACTTAATTATGACAGTGATTGACGACTCTTGACTCACAGGAATTCCTGTTTTATCATCAGAAGGACGCAGACGTGACCGACGATCTTGCCAATCCCGTAACTCCGTGGGCGCAGATGATGAGGTCAGTGCACTCACTCTGCATAACTGCGCCACCCAGTGCGGTTCACACCAACTGCCTGGAGTTTGCCGCCTGCCATTTCAATTTTTCTGCTGCGTTGAGAGCACTGAGTGACATATTTTCAACATAGAAGATCAGGCGCGCGGCTCAACAACCACAGAATCTTCTCCATCGACATGCGTCCGGTCCCCGAGGCTGAGCGGCTAATCAAACAGACATACAGCGTGCACGTTTCGTTACCTGCCGATGCAGCACGGGGCATTTGTCGGAAATGGCATCTCAGTTAGTGTTGCATTACTTTTAATTTTGGCCGGCATTTCATACTAGCCATAGCTGCTTATTTTAGCCCGCACGCGCTCGATTCGCTCGAGACGATTGACAACATACGAGGCGTAGGTGATGTCGTCGTCCCCGAGGGCTGGTTCCGGAGCGCCCGCATTGGCAGGAACAGACGTGATAGTCGCACCCATGGCCCCCTGGGCCAGTCCGACCTTCCAAGCCAACCGTCAACGTCGATAGCGCTAGCTGTTGGTTCTCACCACAGGCAACCCCCATCTTCTCACATGTCTATTTCGCCAGCCCCATCGGGCTACTCGAGCCCAGCGTCCTCCCCGTCCCATAGCCTAAACTATGAATCCTCGCCTCACTCCATGAACCGCCTTGTTCCCATAGAGGTCCTAGTCCGGACGGCTGGACCCCGACGGGATCCTGCGGACGAGCTGCTGCTGCGCAAATTCTCTTCCTGATGGACGCGCGACAAGGTGCTCATCGACGCGGACGCCGTGCTGGCGCCTGCGTTCCTATTTCAAAATACACGCCTTCTTCTGTTAAGGTTTTGACATTTTTAGTCGCCGCTCTATCGACATGACGAACCAGCAGTCATGTTCTGGATGGAACTGTGCAAAAGCTTTTTCTCCCGCTGCAAATTTAGATACAGACTCAGCTCTGCTCTCATGGATGGTTGCATATTTTTTCGCGTTCCGGTTCACATGGACATTGCTATCAGATACCCTGCTTGATCACCGCTCCTCATTACACACCTTCTGCCACCAACAGATGTATTTCTACATAGAATGTTCGAAAACTCAAATCATGCATTACTTGATTTATGTACTCTCTCTTTACTTATACGTATGCATTTTGTACTTCAAGTTTTGTACCCTTGGAGCTCTTAATGGGCTCAATCAATAACTAGGGATACTAACCTTTGATTCCAACTGCGGCAGTGTGCGACGCCGTCGATCCTTGCCCGCTCTTGTAGCTTCATCGATTGGCTACTTGTGATCGCTTTTATTTACTAACGAACCTTACCTTACCTTGGCAGTCATGTGAATTCAAACTAGCTAAACCTATATAGTAGCTTGTACTGGTCTGAATGAATGGTAAGTGCGACCGGGTTTGTGTGACTGTCGCTCGGCTTTGCAAAAAAGAGGGGGAACTGTCGATTAAACTATTTTGTGCCAATTAGCAAGTGCCCAGTGTTCGCAAATCTTATCACACTGGCGTTGGAAAGGCCTTCGGGCCTCTTATACCCCCTACCTACACGCCACCAGAGAACCTACGTATTTATAGCCATCTGAGTCTCCTCAGTACACAATATGCCTACTGGGGAATATTAAGCATCGATCGAATACTGAGTACTGAATTGAAATGCTAATGTGGTATCATCCGTGCGTTCGTCAATCAATTGCTATATCGATGCAGAACGCCCTGTGAAATATGGTTTTTTCCTTCACAAATCATATAGTCTGTCAATGTCTTACCAGCACTTAGCTAGTTTTACACTCCCGAAGCTACACGCACTCCGCGGGTCCCAGGGATATGATAGGAATATGATCCCCTATCTGCCAGAGGTAACAATGAGAAAACACGAACTGGCCTTTACTCTAGAATTGCTCTGCCTGAGGACAGGGGATAGCTGCTCTCGTAAACGTTCCTTAGCACAATGCGCTCATGATGCCTGCCGTCAAGCGCGTACCTAGATAGCCAAGAAGCGCACAAGACAATAGCGGCGGTCAGGACTCAGGAGCGCTTCCAAACGGCCGGACATTCAATATTTCAAGGGACTCTAGCGGGTGGCACCTATGTGCTGACAGGCAGCTGCCACTGCACGGCTTCCTGCAATGCGGAGAGCGCATGCACAGCCTTCGCGGATGGTGTCAATCCGCTAGGCCAAAACCAGCACCTAATAGCCCTTGAGATAGGCGCGTGTTGGTGCTGCGCAGACGCCCCCGTATACGTGCGTGGGTGTGGCACCGTGAATTAAATTTGGCACCGTGATGCGCACTCGTCACTGCCTGGCGGTACATAGGATATTGACATTATGAATCCGTCAGGCTCGATCCAAAGTCGGTGCTCACCGGACTATTTTAGGTGAAGGCGTTCCACAGCTTCCAGTGCAAATCTTGGGTTAGCTACATAACGGCTTGGATTATCTGCGTGGCCACAAATCATTGTGACTCTGGGCGTGTGATGTGCTTTATGAAATAGACAAGAAAGGACTGGTTAGCAGCAAAATGCCGCACACTCGGTAGAGCGTGTCCCGCCCCGTTGATGGGCACGACAGTTTAGGGTAAGCTCTGCCATACAACGGTACTCGGTACTCTGTTACTCTCGTACTTGGGATTTAGTATCAGATTCGGCTGAACTATCAGTGCATTCACTTATCTAGGAAGGTTTGATTGACAGACGAAGGTTCTAAGCTTCGCAGACGGGAAGCTTTCAAGCGATTACACGCCTATTATTGAGTGTAGGCATTATCATCCTGTTCCCAAGATTGTAAAAGAGTGTCAATAGATTCATATTCTGTGAGATTATGTTCATTCACATCCACCTGATTAGATTTGTTTGCATGGTTCTATGCACATTCCATGCATATGGGTCCCTTTGAAAGTTGTGGTAAATATACACGGCGCAACGTGTTAGAGGAATCCGCAGTAATTCATCAAGCCTTTTAAGATTGCTTCGAATGCATGGAATATTCCCAGAGGTTGTTAGAGGCACTGTATAAAAGCTGCACCTCTCATGAGAGCACGGAACCGAGATACTGCAATGATGGGCAGTGTGAGTTTTACGCCGTCGAGAAGGTTAATGCATCGGTAAGGCAGTATCTAACACCTCCTTGGCGGTGTGAAAGCCAGTACAGTTATCCGCACACAGAAGGCTTGTAAGATATGAAATGTGGCCAATTGCACACACCCCGAGAAGTCCATGTATCCAGGTATTTGTGTGATTGTTGCCTGATTCAGATACCGAGGAACAGTATAAGTGGCATCCCAGAAAAAAACAGCCAGACAAAGCATTGATTACACGTCCATATATCCGGACAGTTCGAAAGGGTTTGAAACCATATATGTTGCAACCCAAAGTAAAGCGCTGGTAGCTTGTTGGTAGCCATAGAGTTGTAACTTGCCTTGAACTTACCATACTTTGTCCCATATGTACAGGTTCAGTACCCATCATCGGCATCAATATGAGAGCTGGCATGCTATATGGTGAGCCAAGTTGGCTATTGAAATGATGGAGTAGCCATGGGGTTCAGGAAGGAAACATAGTAGTAGATAAAGAAAAAGTTGAGGGGCTAAACCAAAGCTAAACTTGCAAAGTAGTATTACATAATTTTTGAATAAATAAGGGATAACAAATTATGAACGTCATAGACGCAATGGATTTGCAACGAATTGGTTGTAACCATAACCTTGTCTCAACCTCCCAAGATGCCTCCTCCCAATCCCAGGGAGAATTCTGGCGGCCCTGGCGAGCCCAAACCAAGGGGAGCGAACAGGTCTACCAAGGTCGCTGGGAAACTCAAGGTTCTGCCAGAGCAACCAGAGGACCTCGCAATAGGTGCCAAAGCGCCTGCGCTCATCTACACAGCGCCTAAAGACCACGCAGAAGGCTCGGGAACCATTGGTGAGAGTGACGATGGGGACGTGGAGGAGAATGATGACTCCCAGGAGACCGACGTTGAGGTACGGGGACGCCGGAAAGCCGCTTTGGAACGCGTCGTTCGCCTCTTTGAGGCTATATTGACCATGTATTGGCCTCCCAGGTCTATAATCAAATTTCGCTTATCCCCGAAGGCACGGCGCGCAGGGATGCCCTCCGACTGACCAAAAAGAAGGCAAAGTCTCTTCCTCGAGTAACCGCTTATGCCACGGCGAGGTAGGCCACCCCTCTGGGCTCTCAGGGATTTGAGTTGACCTTGTCTGGAAGCTCCTACCGGATGGGTGACCTCATGAAGTTCTTCCAAGCACGGCGGACCGCATATCATACAGATCCTAGACTGATTGACGATGTGATTTATACCCCATATAAGTACGACCCCCCACCCAACGCCCACGACAACCGCCATTCTCAGGCTCCTTCTCATCCACCAGTCGGAGATCTTCTGGGCATACCTGAGCTAGAAGAAAACGGTGAAAGTGGAAGTGACGCCACGAAGAAAAAGAAAAAGTCGAGCAAATTCGACACCACCGCAACTGAGGCAGAGATTTTCCTTTTCGACTATGGGACGGTTGTCATCTGGGGAATGACGGAATCCCAAGAAAGAAGATTTCTGTCTTCTTTGTACGTGGTTTCATCTTGCATGGATATTCGGAAATTGAGCTTTTAATATTACTCACTTCGAACAGGAAACGTTTCGAAATCGAAAAGCTAGGTGAGTGTTGAAATATGTTCAGCCCCGCAAATGCCTCACGTGTAACCACACACAGCACCCGACGATGTTGAAATGGAGGATCTAAATTACTACTATGCGAATTATAGTCGGTGCGTCTCTTCGATCACCACAACGTGGGCATATGTCTGATGCTGAAATAGAATCTACAACGATGTAATTACATTGCGGAAGGGGTCAAGCTACATGTAGGCCGCTCCAGCCCCGAAGCATCGAACAACAACTAAAAGAATGTATGACAGGACAAAGCTTTCACTATCCCATGCGCTTTCCCAGTCAGTAAAGATATCACTGGTACGATCTCAACATGCCAACACTGCATGTATTTAGAGCAGCTTCTAATTCGCCCTTAGTTCGAGGAACTCATCTCGTCAAAGATTGAAGAAACCAAGGACATTCCAGAAGTCATCAGTGAGACTGGGAAAATCGGGATGCCACACAAAGGTTTGCTGCGTTGCCAGATGTGCTATATTTTTCTATTGAACACACCGCCCGACTAGATATTATGCAGAAGATTGGCCAGCTCTTTCTTCTTCGCACCAACATCAACTCCGTTGGCTCAGTCCTTGACTCCCCCGTACGTAAATTACTAATTCGCCTGACATTCCTACATTTAACCATGCCGTATCCGGTCCGCAGGAGGTTTTTTGGGTAAGCACAGCATATTCTGCCCATTAGATGCTGGAATGCTTACAACCATGTCGTTAACTCGTGGATACATATCAGAGCTATCCCGATCTCCAGCCGCTGTATGATGCTGCGCGAAGTTACCTAGAAATACCACAACGAATCAATTTGCTCAATACACGCGTCGAAGTACGTGTCCATGGTCTTACCCAACTGTTTATGGAAATTCATGCTTCTCCAGGTATTGCAAGACATGCTGCAACTTCTGAAAGAGTCCGTGTCGAGCAAACATGCCGAACGGCTTGAGCAAATCGTTATCTTCCTAATAGGAATTGAAATTGGTGCGCATTCCCCGAAATGTGATTCACATAACCTGATATTCAAACCTCGCACGCCCGCAGTCCTTGGTATAATCACAATTCTTGTCGATCTTATGGCTGCAGGGTAAGAGACGCCGCTGCAGGCAAGCCATGGTACCTGCAAATACTTGTTCCGCAAACTCACGTCGCGGTTCACGGCCATGTACGATTATCATGTTTACGTAGACAAGGGATGTTTGGATTAGCCGTTCTCCATATACCATGTAATGCGTTGCCATTAGTATTAACCGCTCAGCGCGCGCTGCTGTGTCTCTCCATCATACATGCATGCTCATGTATGACACGAGGGTGGCAATTTATAGATATGCCAGGATTAAATATATATTCCCTGAACTCTATAAATAGGGACACATGCAAAAATAGCGTATTCCTTTTAGTACAGGGCGCAGAAATTTGCCTCCGTCGGCCCTGCCGGCGGATATATCCATCCTCCCATCTGCCCATGTGTAGGAAAACTGAGCACCTGTGCGTGACGTTTGCATAATATCGCACGTTCATAATTTTACGCGAGGTAGGGAAGGATAAGTTTCAGGCGGTGTGCGACTGAATGTGTGTAAAGCTACATACTTACACTATGTATAATACATATGTAACGTGGGTGATATATTGCACTACAGTTTCCAACATCATATCCTTTCGCCTTGCGGCGGCGCGTGCGGGGCGGCGTCTGTCTTATCTCGGTTCCGGGCCCCCGAAGTCCCGCTTCGCTGCGTCGACGACGTAGACGTCTTTGTCTGCCTGAAACACAGAAATTCTATCCCAGTTGCTCTGCGCGTCTCGGCAAGAATCTTTTTCACGCCGTCCAGGTTCGCCTGCAGATTTTCGTCCCCAGATCTGCGCGAATATGCCTGCGAGATCCGGTTGTACAGTTCAGATAGCGTCTTTGCTGCCGCAGGCGTCACGTAGCGGCCCAGCGACTGGTGCATGAACTCTATCTCCAGCGTGGCCTGTAGGAAGATGGGAAAGAAGAAGAAAGAAGTACGAAGAATAGAGTTTCAGCATCGGGTAGATAAAGTTGTACACCCCCCGCCTGTGGGGGAGGAGGCGTATGACCAAGACAAGTGACAGACGTACTCGAAGCATTCCGCCGATCCCAAAGCGTTTCACTTGTCGGAAACATCGGAGAGCCTCGCTTGCAAGCTCCTCAACGAGGGAATTTAAAGCTCGATCCAGCAGTGGTTCCGCGACGCTGCATACTTGCGCATGAACGCCAACAAGGGTCATCAACGTCTCATACATATAAGGTCTAATATCTGTAGCAGCATCCATGTGCATATCTATCAGCGACTGCCGATGAAGAGAAGGCAACGAAAAGAACAAGATATGCACGGACCTGTGGGCTGTGGCGTGTCGTACCAGTCGATCTGGCCATCCAGAATCCCCCCGCGAATTAGCGCCGCAAGTTTGTCACTCTTTGTCCTCAGGTACCCTTGGAACAGCGTCTTGTCAAGTTCCGCAACAACCGTGGATAGCGTCTGCAACAGAAATAACAAGAAGCGCGAATAACAAAGCGTCAGCTCGCCTCCCCTCCAACAAGCAAAATCGCTCAAAGGTATATTACTTGCCTTTCTATCTTCCGACAGCGTCACACCAAACGCCGACTCCAGTTGCGTGAGCATACTGGGAATGACTACTTTGGATAAATGGCCGAAATTTGCAATCACTAGGAGCAAGCGTGTATCCTAAAGGAAAAAGACAAGGATTGTCGTTTCATGAGTATAAATGAATATCATTTGGCGAATGCAAGTGCGCCAAGATACGTACACCGTCTTTGAGATCGACGAGCTCCAATGGGTTCAAACCTTCCGCAGCGTGGTTGGCGAGATCCTGGAACTGTACATTCGCCACCGGCGATTCATCGGAAGCTAGTAGGACCATCCCGTCAAGTAACGAGTACAGCGCGTCCAAAAATGCTTTCGTGATTTTAGACACGAATATAGCCGGAATGGGGTTCTGTTTCGTTGGTCTGGATAAAGAGGACGAGGGCTCGACGCCACCGGCAAGCTTGAATGCGATGGTTGTCATATGACGCTGGTACATTTCTATTTGCGCGAGATAATGGGTGGTGAATGGCTCAGCAGGACTAGAGACCCATCTTTCCACGTAGTAAAAAAAGCCAGCATCTTCGAAGAAGAAAAATAGAGCGATTTAGCAACAACGATTAGGAGGACAACAAAAAAAAGCTCCAACCTCTTAGCCAGTTCTGTATTAGTATATCTTCAAAGCGCCACTTCACACTATCCAGCAGACTCTTTAGTCCATTGTCCGAGGAGATTTCCATTGAATTTAGCTCGGTGACAGTCTCCTGGACATCAGTCAGAATCTTCAATAGATAATACCCCGTACATAACGAGTGGGAGTTCTCAGGGAGGTATCTGGGCGGCGCGCTGTGAGAGCCGGGAAGCGACATAACAGCGACATCGGATAAGCTGAAGAACTGAGAAACTAGGGAAATGTAAAGTTTGAGGATATCCTGCGCCATGGTTCGGCATTGGGTTGCGCTTCTTCGGGTTCCGCCTGTCGAGGTGTTTGCGGACTGTGTAGCACAAAAAGTTACTCAGCTCGCACCCCTATACGGCCTTCACATGCATATTAAGGAAAAGAACCTTTTTGAGTTTCCCGTCCATGAAACTTTTTGAAATCTTCCAGAAAGTCGGCAGGGACCCCATCATCGTCTCCGATACATTCTTTATCATCTCATGAATAGCTTGCCATACTGGTTCTCCGGGTGAGGACGCTGCAAATGGGTGAAGACAATAGAGTGTGGCGCGGGCATGAGCGGGCGATCAATCAGCTTAGGAGGGGATACTGACCAATCACGGCTTCGGTCTTCTGTACCTCTAAGTCATCTATGGCAGTGCGCAGCTGCTTTTGCAACGACTCCTCGAGACTCCCCGAGTCCGTGGAATCGTTTCTGGTTTTCTGCAGGCTGACTGTTTGGATGTTAGTCGGCAAATTAGGATGGGAAAACACTTTTTGCAGCGGTACCTTCAATTGCGGTAACGGAAGTCCGATAAGCCTTGTTCATACGATCAAGGATATTCTTGTGGTGACTATCAAAGTACATCCACACAGGATCATCGTTGGATTGCAGCTCCACTAGCACCCTAGAATTTTATCAGATTTAAAGGCCGTCAGACCCATCGGGAAAAGACTACCCACTCGATGGTCTTTTCTTGTTCTTCCACGCTCCGGGTAGGATCTTGCAGTTGTGAGATGAGTATATTCCGCATCTCACCCATAGATTTCTCGACCGCGTTCCAAACCTTGTCCAGGACACGCCGCTGCTGTTGTTCGGCGACTCCGGCGTCAATATTATCGCTTGCATTTCCAACCGGAAGCAATTGGCCTGGGCGATTTTCTAGGAGATATTTTCCCTTCTTGTAATCCCGCAGTGCCATTTCGTAGCGACCCTAGCATTAAATATGAGAAAGTGCACGACGTCGGTAAAGATAAGCGCGGCGGATCCTTGACGCACCGCTTCAATGGATTCCAAAATAAAGTTGGGCAGATTGAAGAAGAACTTTGATCGCTCGAATACACTGAGAGTCGTCCGGAGCTTCTGCGCTTTCTCAGCGTTCTCAAGCACAGGTAAGAATACCTGGTTCGCCTTTTGAGCAGCACCTAGAATTAGATTCCACAATGTGAGGAAAGAGGTCGCCGAATAAGTTGGACAGGCGAACTTTTAACGTGGTTGCGGAGAGGGCGTGAAGCATATTCCGTTTCAGGATCCAGGATGCCTTCCTTCATCTCAGAGTACAGCGCTGGGTTCCCAGGTCATATCAGCTTGTTCGGATTCTAACCCGGCTGGAATTCAAGCTTACCATCCGTTGATGACTTCACCGCGACGAAACGGTTGAAGTTATCCTCCACCAAGATGCGCAGCGCCTCTGAGCGGGCCTCGATCGAGTTCTGGAGGAACGCGATGCCTCGCGCTAGATCCTGGTACGTCGCGTTCGGGTGAACCGTCGACAAGAAAGCTTTGGGATCGAAAGACTTGGAGGTGATGGAACAAGCCGCCTCTGGGTGTAGCGCACGAGATTCGTGTCAGTCAGATACGACGAACCCAGTGGGTGGAACAGGCCATACTGGCTTCCATTTCCATGTCCTTCAACCTAAGCGCATATATTAGTTCCCAGCTCCCAGGGGTGGAAGATAGACCTACCTGACGTTACTTCCCAAGCCCAGAGGATCTCCTTCTGAGTCCCCCGCATTAGTAGGACTGAGTAGAGCGCCAGCTGCAGCCTCATCGAACTCGTGGTCGACCTCCTCCCAGTTGCTATAGCACTCCAGTCATTGAGGATGAGGCAGTCACATCGGGCGCGTCACCTACGAAGGCATCATAGTTCCGAGCTTGTATGTCTGCAGCAGTGTCGCCTCGTCGACATTGAAGTTGAGTCTTGTCATCTTGTCTGAAGCAGTCGTAAGTGCGCGTCTTGTTGTCTAGGGTGTTGCCAGAGAAGCTCCGCTCGGCGTATAGACAACGTATAGAGGTTTGAAACGAAACAAGCGTATATGCTGTTCTAATGAGCGGTCATAGATATGAGAAACAGATAGATTTATGTAGATTGTTAGGCTCGTGTCTTGTAGTTGTGTTTAAGCCAAGTTCAAGTCGTCGTCACTGCTAAATCGGCGTTCTTGGCATGCTTTATTTGGTGCTGCTTAACAACGACCCCCAGACTACAACCTACCCAGTTCCGTGTATGAAATGATTCCATTCCAAGTATTCCAAGACTAAATGTAACTACAGTTAAGGTGGTGTGCACTAAAGCGCTCGTCTAACTAATATTAAAACATAACATAAAGCACCGTGTAGTATCATGAGCAAGGTATGAAAAAGTAAATAGCGCTGTATTATCCACGGAGGGCACAAATCAAACCGGCAGAACCGTGTTGAACACGATGTCCCAGACTTTGCCTAGGAAGAGAATTAGTATAATGAGACGAGACAACCAGAAGGATGACTAACTTGTGACGCCATATCCGAGCTCAAAATTTTTATAATGATGAGCAAGATGGTACTTTTTCATCTCTTTCACGTAGTCCGGAAGCCTTGTATGATGGAGGCTACCAGATAATCATTAGTTATACCGAATGATTAATCACAGTAGAGAGTGCTTACGCATAATGCATACAGTCATAACCGATATCTTTTCAAACAGACGTCAGTTTTAACTTTTATCCAAACGGCAGAATGGTATACACACAGAACGTGAAGGCTCCGGCAATGATGCCATTTGCGACTGCAACAGGGAACAGGAGATAGGCCAGTTGCGTAAATGGCAGCTGGAGCGTGAAGAAGAGCGGGGGCGGCATAACCAATCTTAACCTGTAAAACAATCAGCGCACAAATTTCGATTGCACCATATAGCAGCAACGTACCGATCCATTGGCAGATAATGGTGGATTCCATGCATCAAGAAATGAAGCGTCAGGAAGGCCGGGGTATCCGGAAGGACATGGTCAATGTGGAACAAAAATCTGTGCATGGTGTATTCCAGCAGTGTCCAGATGAAATTCCCCAGGAAGAAGCAAAGCATAGTCTTCGCGATTGCATCCCCAGTAATGGACGACATATGTGACAGAGGCAATGCTGGGTTGTCGAAAAATGTCGGTAATGGCCCGGTGAACTGGAACATCGACCGCAAGAACAGGTAGGCCGTGACGGGTGCCCAGACTATAGGTATGACATACCACTCTGTTCGTGTGCACATCTGCTTTAAAATTAATCACCGAAGAGATGAGAAGGCTATATTCGAACGCACCTCGAGAATATCGGGGCCAAAGAGCCGCGCTGACTCCTTCAAGTGACGCGGCTGGTGCACCTGCTGTAAATAGTAGGACTTGCTGTAAAAGCTATGAGCTAACTTGTGCTGCGCCGCGGGAGTTCTGCCCACATACCTGAAGTTTGCTTCCCAGACCTGTCGAAGAAGGGGTTTGCGAAGGTCCAAAAACGCGTTCTTCTCATAATCCTTTGCCGTGTCTGTCGCATCGGGATGGAAGTCGTCGGGGGCTTCCCAGTCTGAGGAGACCATATGAACATGAAGCCTAATGAGCAGATGAACCATTCCTACCGTCACGGACCACCGCCTCCCCGACACCCACTCGTCCAATAATGTACTCGTCCAGCATGCTGTATGCGGAATCTGAGTGCTCGTGTTCTAGCTTGTCTTTCATGACGTCTCCAATGTCCTTCCCCGCATGGGCCAGAATAAGATCGTCTCCGCCAGGATGGTCATTAATGAAAGCAGTCACGTCGTATACCCTGCCTTCGCGCGAGACCCAGCAGCTGGACGGGGTCGTATGTTCAGCGACATCTTCGGGCGTGTAAATGCGGATTCGTTTCGACATATGGGTGAGCGGAATAAGACCTAAAGGAGAGAACGCCCGCGGTGCTGGGCTGAAGATTAATGGAGACGAGGTAATTGGTCGCAGTCTGCTCGAAAGTCGCACTCGCTGTCGTCTCACGACTTTTGTCCAAGCATTTTAAGCAGTACACGTGACGCAATAGCCGAAATTAGACGCTGATCGACGAGGCCCAGACCCCTGTTCAGCTTGACTTTGGGCAAGTCTCTTTCTTCCAAATTATTTGGACCAGCTGTTCATGCATGTCCATTACCGCATCGCATATTTGTAAAATGGTAAAATGCTGAACAGAGTAACAAGAATCATCCTAGTATCTTGCTCAAGTCTGAGACGAGGTGTGACACCAAGTGACCGACTGGCAATCCGCAGCAGCTTTTGCCATCCAGATCAGAGACCAGGGTTTTCTAGACAGAACGAGGCCGCAGTGATGCCTAAAATCTGACATAGGTAAAACAAATGAATAGATCTCAGAAAAAATAGAATTTCTATTACGCCCATATATTGCTGCATTGTGGTGCATGGTTATTATATAGCACTTGTATCGATGTGCTGTATGACCCTTAAATATTAAATGGTAGAAATCTATCTCAAAACACATCCTGTAGGAGTCTGGGTGGAGAAAACATTGTACACGAAAATGGTACATTGGGAATGTCCGCTAGTTCCGCTGCTAAGGAGAAACAGTCTTTTTCTTAATTTGTCAGTTTCTATTTTATGGAGCCATTGAACTGAATAAGATACGGTTGTCAGTAAACATAGATTCAGTATTTAAATTGAGAAGTCGAATGACGACTATGGGCCGGTATAAAGACTAAATTTACCGATAAGCATGCCCTTTTATATAGAACAGGAGACAGAGCAACTTTCCATGACAGATATATTCATTCAGCAAACCTAAAGATGATATACGTAGGCCTGCGGGAACCGGTCGGTGTGAGAGGTGTAAACTATGGATAATATAGACAGAGACTTGAGTGGAGCGGCGTCTATGTCTAGCTTAATAACGTGCACTAGAAGTAGCCCGTAGGGGAACGATTCTCTCTTTATCTCTGAACATAGTTACCAATGAAGGATCGCCGCTTCAGCGCTCCCTATTTACCAGGCCCACGCCACCAGCAGCCAGTTCCCGACTCCACTTCCGCAGGACATGTTTCATGACCTTGCCGCTTGCCGTCTTCGGCAGCTCGCCCGCGCACCCGTCCTCACCGACGAACCAGACCCACGCAGGCGCGTTCTGCGGTGCCCCGAGGAGACGATAATTATCAGCGCGCTCAGCGTACTAGTATTTATGTCCACAGCAAAGGATGACACACCTGCGGGTTCATCGCAGCCGCCACGCTTTCTCTCAACTGTTCCCGCGTGAGCTGCGTGTGTGGCTCGCGCACCACCCACGCGCCCACAACCTCGCCATAGACGGAGTCAGGAACCGCCACGGCTGCCGCCTCGCGCACATCAGGATGCGACGTCATCGCGTTCTCAATCTGCACGGGGAACAAATTCTAAATGCAGACGTGCACATGCACAAGAAACAACCAAAAGTGCATGAGTGCCAGAGTAACCCAAAACGCAAAAATCATAAAGCATAGTACATACCTCGCCACCTCGGATAATGAGATCCTAGGATTCACCGTCATCGGATAGGCATCCCAATCTTTCAGCGATAAATATATGCCGCGCGTACCTTTATCCGTCCAACAACTTAATGTGGTGAAAATAACCTTTTAGCCATACAATCAGCACGGGGACAGGTATGAGCTCACCTCGGAGATACCCTTCCTCGTCCATGATGCCCTCGTCACCAGTGTGCATCCACAGTGTACCTTCTTCATCAGTTTTCATGACGCTCCTTGTCTGCTCCTCGTCGTTCCAGTACCTGCTTGCCGCAAGCAACGGAAATATGTATTTAGCACCCAATCGATTAAAACGCAAATATGCCCGTAAATAGGATAAACGACGATGCATGTCAAAACGCCACGTACCCTTTTTGTAGGAGGTATCCCGCAACGCAAATCTCACCTGGCGTGCCTACATCTACGACTTTCCCATCCTTGTCGATAATCTTAGCTTTGACGTGCGGCTGCACTTTGCCCACGGTCTCTACCCGCTTGATGATGGGGTCGGCGGGCGTCGTTTGGAAGGACACAGGGCTCGTTTCAGCTAATCACCCCAGTCCGCAGTCTATGAATACGGTGCTCTGTACGTGTATCTGACACTGAAACCTACTCACTCATTCCATATGCGTTGGTGAGATCGGTGAGGTTAAGCCGGCTGATGAGGCTTTTCATTAGATCTATAGGTATGGGCGACCCGGCGGCGATGCCAGTCCTGGTACGGGTAATTTAATGTCGCAGAATATTGGGAACCTGACAGATAATACGCATACTCACCTCAAAGCGTTCGTGTTGACAGGTGAACCCGCATCTCTGCGCTTGTTAACCTCGGAGAGAACCCCAAGGAAATGCGTAGGTACGCCATGAAGTGCTGTGCATTTCTCCTCTGACAGAGCGTCAACGATAGCAGGTGGGTCGAACGATTCCGAAGGATACACTATGCACGACCCATGCGACCACGCAGCTAGATTTCCCAGGACAAGACGTGTTGGACAGTTTTATCAGCATATAACGAAAAGGAGAACATCATAGTAAAGACTTATCAAAACAGTGGAATAGTGGCGGAACATTGCCTATAATTTATATCAGCTTCGCTTTTAGAATTAGAAGGAATGGAAGGCGCCTTACAAAGGATATCTTGCTCTGTCAAGCGCATACAGCGCCCTATTGAGATGCTATTGTTGAGCAGATTGAAGTGGGTGAGCTATGTACGTGTATGACAAATGTTTGAATGTTAACATCAATTAGGGGAGAGACCTTGGCAAACGTACTGAAACTGCTTTCGGTAATCCCGTCGTCCCACTGTCAAGATCTGCTTAGAGGCGAGAACGAGCAGAGAGACATGTTTACATTGAATCCTTACCTCGTAAATTGCAGGTTAATCACCTCATCCTTATCTAATCCCGTTACCAGCTGCTTCTGCATCCGCCCTTCGTGTGCACCTTCCCGCCACACCAGTATCTCGCGCCAATCAACCGTACCCTTGATATGCAGTGGCGCCAAATCGGCTCGGTCAGCTTCCGCGTTGTCGACGACGACGATATTGCGCAGCTCGGGCAGGTCTGCTATTTGCAGCTCCCCTGGGTGCTGCCCACGGATCTCTGGGAACGCTTCGGCGAACAAACGCACATACGTGGATGATCGCAATCGAGGTACAAGGAACAGATGTTTTACACCTGCAAGGTTAAGAGTAGATGCCTGCACTAACGAAATCAGTATAATGTAAGTTTGCATGATTGTGGAACAGGCGATGCGCACCAATTCTGTCAGGCGGTACGCGGGGTTAAGTGTGACCAGGATGGCGCCAATGCTGGCGCATGCCCATTGAAGCATGGCATATGCGCTGAAAGATTCAGTCTGCAGAATATTGTCGCGGTTTCGAAATGATAATACCTGCTATTGCCCATGATCACGCCTACGCGGTCTCCCTTGTTCACGCCCATCGCTAGTAGTCCCCTCGCCGCAGCGTTAATGTGTGTATTGAACTCTGAGAAGTCCCAGGCCAGGTGGGTCTTGACATCAAGATTGCGCAACGGCGGGCCTCCATGAGAACGTGGTGCCTCCTTCTTGCATATCAGAGCTGGGCGAGAGGCATGTTTGACCAAAACTTCAGTCACAAAGTATTCCGGCAGCGTCTTCATACACAGGGAAGGCTCCAGCGGGCCTTGAACTGCAGACTTGGTCAAGCCACGCCTCAACGTTGACACTTGGGGGCATGCGCGTCGTGTAAGGATGGTAGCGAGAGACATAGTGGTTCTGGGGCAACTGACCGGCAGCCGTACTCTCCAGCTCCCGGAGCATTCAACTTGCCCGTCCCTGTTCGCATCCACGGTAAGTGATGGTCATGTGGGGTTCGAAAACGTTAAACTTACGCTTAGGACCATGGTGCCAATTTAACATTCCCTGAACTCCCCTACGTGGTTGTATTAAGAGCTGCATCATACTTGGACGATTGACTTCGGCGGCTGTTACCTTTTCTTTATTCATCCCGGTTCAAAGAGCACGGCGTCGCATTTTGCCCCACTCAAATGGAACTGGCTGCATATTCATCACCAACCACTCCTCCGCAAGGTGCCAGTCTATTCGAAACCCAGCATTGGACGACAACAGCGCTATGGCGGACCGCAGTACTCCATAGGTCTTAACGGCCTCTGCACTCTCGCAGTCCGACAACGCCTCATAGGCCAAGTTCATCTGGAAATGTGAACATGAAACTGGTTGAAAACCCGTGATCTGTGCGGCAAACCTTGCATGAAGAGCTCTTCGAAGCTGTATGCAATTTCGCGATAAGTAACCCAGCATGGTCCGTGTAGCTCAACAGCTAGGCGAAGACTTTTTTAGATTATCTGGACCTCGTTAGACCTCTATAAGCTTTATACTTGGTGGATTGTTGGAGCCCCATAAGTTTGGACGGTTTAACTACTTGACATTAAGTACTTAGTATTGTTTGCGGATTGTTCTACGTGACGGTGGCGAACAGCCGGGAAAGCCCGACTCCCGAGAGGTTGCCTTCAAGTCTTTCCTCTGCTTTCGTCTTCTCCCACTCCATCGTCAAATCAAACTAATAGGAATTAGTCGTTTTTACGCAGCGAACCACGAACAAATCACTTCGATCACGACATAGTACGACATAACAAGCTGCTGAAATCTCGGAAGACATACTTAACATTATACTCATTTCTCCTTTAATTGCATATTCTTCTTCCTCCCAGTGACAGCGACTTGGTAGCAGAACTTCTAGCCTTGTCAGAACGATCGCCTGAGTCCCACGGCTTTCTCGGTTTCTCACTCATGAGACGGTGCTCACATGCGGGAGTGCACTATGTGCGTGGCAGGCCCGTATCTAATCACTCTGATTGCCCTCTACACTGCCCTGTATGTCTGCGCCTTGAAGAGGGCGCAAGATGACATGTTAGTCGCCTGGCCGGGATGATCATCATTAGGACAGACGATTTTCGGTTCCTGTGATTGATTCTTTCTGAGCCACTATCTCTCGCCATCTCTCGGCACAAGGCCTCGGGACCACTTGGGGACCTCAGAAATATTCCGTTCCCATGCGCCTGGTTTCACATCTGCTGCGGAGTGTACTGCCATCTACATACACACTGGGCGCTATACAGATGCTATCCTCTGACATCCACTGACCAGTGACACCTGTTATTTAAAACTAATGAAGGGCCTGGAATTGCATTAACCAATTTGCTTGCCAATTTTCCACAATGGCGTCACCTCAGGCCTCAAGCTTGCCGTTCTCAAGCGATTCCTTTGTCTGGAAAAATGTATTCTGTCTATCCCAAGGCAGTGGGTCCTCACTGATATAACCCTTCTTTCTATCGTGATATCATTTGTACAAATGTGTCTTGATACTGCCTCGACACGCCTTATTTTCGCATGTGTCATTCAGTATTGACCGGGCTATTTCTATAACGAGTACTGCTCTTCTCATCAAATCCTTCCTCGACGGACGAATGTGGCATCAGGATCTCTCACACCTTCGTATATAAGACCTCCCGATTCTGGGGACGGAACGGTTTCCTGTCGCTTGGTTACCGTCTTCGTTGTTCTTGCGGCCCTTACAGTTCGCCAGCATGTCTGAACTGACAAACGAAATGACCGTGATTACTGTGGAACTAGATGCAAGGGGAAGACCGCGTATCGAAGAAGTGGGCTTGGGTATGGTCCTGCTGGGTGTGATTTTCTCGTCAATGTACGTAGCCCATTTCAAAGTTTCATATTTCCTGACTAATGAGGGGCACAGAATGTATGGTATTATGTTGACGCAAATACACAAGTACTACACAAGATTCAAGCGGGACCCACTATTAGTCAAATTGGTGGTACGCCTATTCATTGCGTAATGTTAAGAAAGTTCATGTTCACTAAGAAAACAACGTACAGGTCCTTGCAGTCTTGTGCGGATTTTTGTCTTAAGCATTATTCAGAAATAACTGAACAATTTTGGCTGTAGCTTGTTGAACTCCGCCTCCATGTTCTTTGTTGGGCACGCTGCATGGTAATTTGACTTGGTCTCGTTGAAGAGATAATGTGCTCACAAGTCCAAGGTTCTATCTAGTTCAAGACGGAGTCGGCATTCACTCCGTATGGTGCGAATATTCTTCCCAGATGTCCCTGGAAATAAATACTTATCGAAACGTGCAGGAGCCTAAGCGTTGAATTGATACTCTCCGTTAGTGCTACGCAACTATTAGTTGACCGTGGCTCAAATCACATCGCAGATATTTATGTCAGGACTATCAGAAACGTAAGTAGGATCAATACTTTCATATCTAACCCATAACGAGCATCAACTTTAGATTCTTAGCGTTCCGGGTGTACAAATGTAACTCTTTGAATTTCCGCATGACTATATTTTTTTTGCCTAATTCCCTCTGTAGTGAGCGGCGATAATCGCTGGTTGTTCTCGATCCTGGTAAGCACCTTTTCTAAATTTCTTAAAAGATGTGCTCAACTTTTTGGATCAGATTGCTCTTGCTGTTCTTCATTTCGGTGAGGATAAAAAAAGCCCTGACATTTGAAATTTATAACTGACCACCGACTTCTTATAGGTAGCGGACAAGGTGATTTCGTCTTGCCACACGCATTCTTTTGCCTAAAACTTATACAACTCCTCAGTTGCTGGAATTAAGATGCTGCTTTTGGGTTCTCACGCCTTTCTGTCGAGCGTACCGGTATGTCCGAGTCTTGGATCAACATCGTCTGGAAATTCATTTTACTCATTTTCCAGGTACCCTCTGTTCTCCGCCTAGCTGCTGCAGCTGTTTGCGATACTAGTATCGCAATATCCCTTTCATACTTCCTGCACAAGAAAAGGACTGGTTTCAAGAGGTATTACTACTATTCTATATACTTTACTATTTTACCATTTCCTTAACAAATTCGATTATGTAGGAGTGATGAAATTATCAACTACCTCATATTTTTCTCCATCAACTCAGGTCTTGTCACCAGGTGGCGTTGCTCAGTTTCATTGGAGCATTATCAGTCAAACTGATTTGAGTAATACAGTTTTACCTCGATCGCATCCTTGATAACGGTAGGTCGTTTCTCTTCGGGTGTCCTAAATGGAGCGTATCTGAGACCTCCGGAATATAGTATCGTGTGGTTCCAAAAACATGGGTATACACGGCACTTTGCTTCCTCCTCAGTCGCCGTAAGCACACGCACTTGGCCTACTTTTGGGACGCTAATTCGAGCCTCTTTCAGTTTATGCAGTGACATTCCTCTGCTCGTGGGTAAACTGTTATCAATACACATGACACATACTGAACCTTTCGCCAGACTGAATTCCCGACAAATATTAATGCAGAGTGAACGCGGGCAAGATGACGAAAAGGAGAGTCGCATAAGGCCCAAAGCCAACTTCTACAAGCGTGCAGCGCAGTGGTCGCTGCGTCGATCATCAAGCAAGGAACAGGTACTTGTCAGCTCTGAAAAATGATACATTAACTGAAGATGGGGATGGTCTCGGTGATACAGACACCTACTCAAATTTATGTTGTCACGGAGACTGTAAGGGACATGAGTCCACAACCGATGGACCCGGCAAAGGTAAGTAAAGCTGTTCTGCGCGAGAGGGGTGGAGTACTGATCAAAAGTAGATCCGAAACTCAACTGTTCATATCAAGGAAATCATGGAGAACTCGTCCAGCAGCAGTCTTGGTATTTCATCGATGTCAGGCTCAAGCAGTGAAGGCGCATGAATTTGTACAGTAATTTATTTTCTGCTCTTTCTTTTATTTTATTTTACGACAGTGGAATATTCACGTAAAAAATATTTTCATTCTGCATTTCTTAGCTTGAGCCTTGCTCTGAGCCAACCCTTTCAAGCTTACTTCTGGTCAAGCCAGAAGATACCATTGAAAATGACAAGTGTTGTCATGATTTTGTGATTTATAGTAACACCTCTGTACTTCTTACCACTCTCCTTAGTTATATTGTCAACCAGTCAAGTGCATCCTTCCTGATGCTAGCCCATATGACAAGTTTGAACGTCGAGTAATACAGCATTGAACCTTCTAGAAGCCTCGGCTTATTTAGCGCTCGACGATTGTTGAAATGATCCGTTGATACGTAAGTAAGTAAATTCGGAGCGCATTTTCTTGCAGAGGTGGCATCAGTCGCGCTTTGATCTTGACTACCCATTTCAACCGAGCTTTTATCTCGTCTTCCGATATTTCCTTCGGTCTATCATAGACTGTAGACTGTCAGGCGCTAATATTCCTCTGCGGACATAAAATTGTGCCAGCACTATAATTCAACGGTACTACATGCTGCACGGAAACAAATTATTCGGTCTCTCAAGTCTGTTTGTCCTGCTAGTCACCTCCGTCCAAGCCGACAATCCCATCGAACACGCAGCGCAGGCGATCTGCGGCAAAGAAACATCTTCATCTCTTCTTCAGAATTGCAACTCAAACATGGTGTTGAACACTTCGAGACAGGGGCAGGGTGATATTAGTGGAGCGACCGCGAATATGTACATATACCCGCAGGTGCCGTTGGATGCAGAGGGGTATCAGAGCGCGCCAGACGACCTACAGTTGGAGCAGGTGCACGTATACGTCCGACACGGTGCGTTGGCTATAACGACTAGGAGATTTCAGCGACTAACGCGTGGTCGTACGACCACCGGCAGGCGAGCGGACACCCGTAGGCGTGCGTCTTGCGGGCCCACCCGCGTCTATACCAGAACATTGGAATCTCTGCTGGGCTGCACAGCGATTCCATGATGCTGTATCGACCAGCATAGGCTCAGCGTCGAATAATGGTGTGCAAGAGCACGGGGGCGCCCATGAAAACAGGGGCAGGGCGCGAAGGCTTGTTGAAAGAAGAGACGGGACGAAGGTAGAAGGAGAATGGTGAGTGACCAGAGCAACATTGATTCCATTTTTGACCACTACATTTGTCGCAGCCTGCTAGGAGAGTTGACCGATCTCGGGAGACAGGTAAAAAAGCTACTCGGCGTATGTAAAAAACTTTATTACTGACGCTATTGCGAAGACCACCTATAATTATGGGAAAAATCTACGCAAGATATACATTGAAAAGTCTGTCTAAATCCCCACTTGGCTGTTTTTTTTCCTTTCAGCTGATGGGAATTAGACTAGGTTTCTTACCAGACTCCTTGAAGAACAAAGACGCCGTGTACTTTCGGTGAGTCGAGGAGATGGATCACGATCTCAATTACTGGACCTTCTTCAGGAGCACAAACATACCCCGTACCACCGAGTCACTACAGCAAATTATTCATGGCCTTTATCCTTCCGATAAATGCGACCAGTCTACACAACCACCTCTACTGATCAGGTAGGCCGTCTTATCACCATCCTTCCACTTGCTATTAACATACTTTAGGAATGGCAAGGATGAAAATTTAATAGGAAACACGTACGCGTGTAAACGTTTAGAGATGCTCCAGGTAGGGTTCGCGATGGGTACGTCCCTCGGTCTACGTCTTTTAACTGAGCTTCTTAAGATTTTCCTCAGCCGCTGCCCAGGCATTCAACCGAAATCTAGAGCCACTTGACAAAAGGTTGTCGAAATACCTTAATGGTAACCCTATCCGGGTCGATGGAAAACCTCGAGCTTCTGGCGTGATGGATACTGTATGTGTTCTTTCCTATTGTTATGCTACACCGTTCACATGAGTGGTAGGTCCGAGCAGCCGTCGCTCATGGAATCAGAGTACCCCCGGAATTTGAAGACAAAACAATAGTAGATACCATCGTATGTGACCACGACCTATTCAGTTTATGATCTTCTAGAAATATGGTTTGCAGGAACGTGCTGTAGTCAACGAATGGTTCGCAGGTAAGTTTGTTGTTCCCCACATTCCCTCTTGAGTTAACAATTGGCTAGGATGTGAGGCTCTCGTTTCCAATTGATACACATTGACAGTATGTTAAATTATTTTACAACTGCATAGACAAGACAGAAGAAGTGCGCCGGTTAGGGATGGGACCCCTTCTTTCTGACATGACCCGCAAAATGCAAGGCAAGATAAAATTTGGGGAGGCGGACCCATTGAAAGTCCTTGTGCATAGTACGCACGATACGGCAATCGCGGCCCTCACCTCGACATTCGACGTCTTTGACGAAGCGTAAGTACCTCGTGCACATCAATCATACGCTCTTTCAAAGTTCACATAATAAACTACACAGTTGGCCCGCATTTACTTCATCAGTGACGTTCGAGCTATTTCGCAAACGCGATCAGGCGCCGCCTTCAAACAAGCTGTCGCAGATAGTCCTCGGTCGCCAGTCTCCCGACTCCCCGTCAAATTACTGTACGTTGCTGCCAGTCTGGTGTTGCATGCAGTCTGGACTGATTAATCTGTAATAGATGTCAGGATGCGTCACCAAAACAAGAATATGACGCTCCCGCTGTGTGCCCCGGAGGGGAAACACTTGGAGGGACATCCTGAGCTATGCACCTTTGCAGTTTTCAAGGCTAGGGTGGATGAGTTGACGCCTGTGAATTGGGAAGAGGAGTGTTCAGCCAGCGGGAGGGCGTAACGATTTCTGGCAAATATCATTATTCATATGACTACTGGACCTGCTTCGCTGGTGATTACAGCTGTTAAATGATGCAGTCTTTGCGATACGGTCTGGTTCGAATAGAATTTGGTACTTTAGAGTCTCTAACATAGTATTTGAAGATCGGATTGTTTGCGGAAGATTTATGAAAGCTAAGTTTATTTTCGGAACTCAAAATTTCTGATGCCGAACGGAAGAGTCATGGCGGCGGCAGAGTCGAGGCTGTTTGTCAGGTCTATAAGTAATTCTTCCACCTTCCACCTTAGAACGTACTCTATGTTTATCTAACAGCTTTACAACGCTCGGGGAATCTTACAACCTTCGCAAGGCTTAGGCAGGCGTGACACGACCTCAGACTCGATAGAAATCTAGACTTAGAAACGAATGACGACCTCGCAGGCTGGCGAGGTCACCATTTCGTCTGCAATAGACCATGTTGGCTACGACGAGGGGTCGGTCATGACAGCGAGGCAGGCAGCGAAGGACATACTATTTGGGAGTGTGCGTCTTCAGCTTTTTCAACAATCGACCTCACACAAAACGTGGTGCGGCCATCGAACAGATAGCAGGAATGGTCGCGGAAGTCTTTGAATACCCCTTCGACCTCGCGAAAGTGCGCTTGCAAGCCCAGGTCCTGGCACCACCATCCTCTACAGCTACCCATTTTACGGGCCCGATGCACTGTCTATCCCATACTTGGAGAGGAGAGGGCTTTCGTGGGCTTTATCGCGTATGCTCGGGTTCGTTATACACAAGTTTTTTTGAGGCTGAAGTGCACCTACTTCACAGGGATTGCCCGCACCAATAGTGGGGTCAATGGCTGAAACAGCTTCGCTTTTCCTTGCGTATTCCACATTTCAAAACATGATAAGGTCGTGGTCGCCGAACCATCCAAGCTCTTCACCATTGTCTATCCCTCAACTCACTCTAGCAGCAAGTGGGGCGGGATTCGTTACGAGTTTCGTACTGTACGTTTGAGAGTTTTTTCTTCGGTTTTGTTCTAATCCTAGTTATAATTAGGACACCAATCGAGCTGGTAAAATGCAAGATGCAGGTCCAGATGCTCAACTTCCACCCACCGACTGCTCCCGGAAGAATACCCCGGCGATCTGTTCCCACTCTTCCCTCATTCCCAACACCACCCTCTTCCAGATTATACCACAACGGGCGAGCATATGCTGCAACTCCGCCCCCCGGAATCCAGTCTCTGCGCCCACCTGGGCCTATTGCACTAATTCGCAATATCGTGGACGCATACGGGGTACGCGGTCTCTGGCTCGGACACACAGGCACTATCGTGCGAGAAACAGGGAGTACGGCCTCTTGGTTTGTTGCGAAAGAGTGGGTAGCCCGGAAACTCGTTGCATACCGCGTGCGACACGAACCGTATCTGACGAAGAGTGATGGCGTGCGCGTACGGCGGACAGCAACAAATACCGAATTATTGCCCTGGGAATCTGCACTGTCTGGTGCAGTCGCGGGTGCTTTTGGCGCGCTCATCTTCTATCCAGCTGATACGGTGAAGAGCGCCATCCAGACGGAAGAGGAACTGCGACCGCGAGCGAGCGCCGGGAAGCCAGTGTCAAGCTCGTTTGTTGGCACGTTCAAGTTGATGTGGGCGAAGCAGGGACTCAAGGGGCTTTACGCTGGATGTGGGATGACCGTGGCGCGCGCTGTCCCCAGTAGTGGCATAATTTTCGTGGTATACGATGGGCTCACTGCGTATTTCTCCTAACCCTACCCCTACCTTGTTTTATATGTAGAGTATAACAAGACAAGAACTGCTTAATGTAACTTAGTGTTCGTCCAGCAAAGCGGATTAATAACATTCCCCTCCTCAATATTCAATGTTCGTTTCCAGCATTGACTGTTATTGGCATTTATAATCAGATATTGACTTGTATCAATAGTAGTCATTTGTTTTGACCATTCTTCAAGAAAAGAAGTCAAAGACCCGCTCTTTAAAAAATACACTTTTATAGTACTTGATTGTCTCAAGATATTTGCATCAAAAAAAGGACACCGCAGTGTGCCCTACAAGTAGACCAGATCAAGCCAGACCCGGGTGCTCACAGTGCCCAACATAGCCGACTTTAATGGGTTTTCCTGTGGCATTCGAAGATCGAAGATATTCAAAGCGTGCCTCGAGAGTCGAAATTGCTTATATTCAAACGCGTGGGAGTTCCCCGGGAATTTCCGAGTTGTTTCTCGATTGGAGCCTGCTGCTTTTGACCTGCTTAGCGCCGCTTGGTCTCCTTGCTCTCTGCTCCTTCTCTCTATCTCTACTAGTACTTCCTCCTCTGCAAAAGCATTTAGGAGTTACTTTGCATCCCCACAATATACGTAAATAATAACTAACATATCCACATCATATAATGTCTGTCGCACTTCAGAAACAACCCTTGTCAGACTCAGAGGACGACGAAGACTATGTGCCTCCGGTGGAAGAGCAAGGTGAGTGTTTTGACCATCAGGCCTATTTGTTGTCCTCAAAAAATGTCAAGGCTCTGACTCTGAATATTCGGATACAAATGATGAAAAACCTTCCAATGTCGAGAATGAACCTGTCGATGAAGCTGAGCGGAAACGGTAGGTGCTGGTTAATCATTAGGCTTTTAAATTCACAATGAGGCTTAGGACACGGGATGCTCTATGGTCTACATTTCAAGAATCCGTAAAAGGAAAGGACTCAGCCCCCGAGCGTCAGCAAGAATCTAAGCTCGTTAAAATCGAGAGAAGGCGGCTTTTTGCTGGGAAAGAAGTCGTGTATGTTTGTTAATTCTAGCCTGCTGTAGCGAGGCTGATAGGTATCCGATTATTAGGGAGGTTGTAGAGGTACCAGAAGACTCTCCAGAGGCGAAAATGTGGCCATTATGGGTAAATCCTAGCTCAAAAGCTGATATACCCCAATCGTTGTCGACTCCGTCAGCAGGAGCAGAGGCTGAAAAATCTGTCCTATTGGAGGTGAGCACTAGTCAGGCCGGTAGTTCTGGGGTAGACACTGCGCTTGAAGACGCGTCACAATCACATACTAGCCCACCGTCCGATCCCAAGCCACCGCCTAAAAGACCTGGCCCGCGAAAGCCTAAAGTAACACTTGCTTCTCTGCCTGGCTCGGCCAAACCAAAGAAAATGACTACGTTGGAGAAGTCGGCGCTGGACTGGAAATCTCATTTGCAGTCAGAATCCGCGTCTGGGTCGTCTCTGACTGATGAATTAGCTGCGAACCGGCGGGCAGGAGGATACCTGGAGAAGGTCGAATTCCTCAAGCGTGTTGATGAACGCAAGGACGAGACGTTAGAGTCGTTGAAGAGTAGTAAACGCCGCAAATTGTAGGTTCTTGATGCGCTATATAGGTTGATCTGTGGAGCAATATTCCAAAAAACGTCTCGACTCTCAAGCTCGAGGCAAAGCATAGCCTGTCGTATGTGCTAGCTCTGTTTTCTCAAGGTTATGTTTAAGGTCATTAGTCTCCCAATATCAGAATACTGCGTCTTGAGCTTAACGGAATATGCTTGTGGTCTTCTATGCTTTGTCGACGTCTCTTTTGGATTATGCACTTTTGGGTTCTCTTAGTCTATCTGTGACAGTCGGGACTGTCTTGTGTAGCTCGCAGAATCCCGTCCTTTGGTGAAGGTCATATCTTAGCCTGTGATCCTAGTTCGTTTCAAATGAGAACGATGTAAGGCCTACTTGACCAAACAAAGCTCACGCCAGGGAGGCGTCATACCTGTCACTTTCAACTGTTGTCCTTCTCCCTGGCCCCATTACTATACCATTCTTCACCCCACATTGAAATGCCTAGGAGCTTTAACATAGATGAGCGCGAGCTACTAAAATTCTACAAAATAGGTTCGACCAGGCCGTCGTACGTCGCTTTCACTACGTCTTCTGCCTCCAGCGCCAGCCTAACGAGTACCGCTGTTCAGGAAATGGGAAGAAATAGATGTTGATGCCGAGACGTACAGGCGCCCGGGGTCTGTACACGAGGCCGACCCGCTGGGCCTCGAGATAGCTACAAGGTTCTGTTCCCCGCATTGATTTCTTTGATATGTGTCCCTGATTTGGTACAATCACTCCCCTTCCAGCTGGAACCAGTTGGATTTAGAAACGCGTGTGTTTGTTCTTCCTTTCTCGTGTGACGGCGGATTGATGAAATCTTATAATATGTCCAGAGGCGACGACATCTCTGACGTCTCTGACGTTCGACCCGACCGCGTATCTCTCGCTGGCCCATCCGCAGGCGACGCACCCTGACCTCGTGAGGGGAGTGGCGCATTTGAAGCGTCTCCTTGAGTCGAGGGAAGGGGCGGTGAGAGTGCTAGTGGAGGAAAACTTCAGTCGCTTCGTGTTAGTTAAGGGCGCGACCGAGTGTAAGTCTTTGTTCTTATATTCAATATACCGCATATATACACTCAGCGTGAAGGAATTGGAAATCATTAGCGCAACTCTGACTATTTATTTTGTGTAGGTTTGTACGAGGAGATGAAGAATGATATTCTTTCGGAAGAACGAGAACACGCTACTCAGCCTTTGTTTGGCCATCTGCGCGGTACGAGTTACTCTTTGGAACATTACAATTGTACCGATGCATCCCGTTATGTAGACACCGTGAAAAAGGCAGATCAAATATTTCTGCCTGTACTGGAAGCAACAGAAAAGACTCACCAGCTACGTAAAACGTTGGGAGTGTTCGAGCGCTCTAAGTTCTTCTTCAACCTCCCAAGCTGCATCATAGAATCTATAGCTACAGTAGGCGCATATATTCAATTTTTCATACGCATTTCGTAACTAGCGAATTCAGGGGCATTACGAGCACGCGTTGCGCGATTACAGGAAGGGGAAATATATGCTCGAGCACCGGCCAGCGCAGTTATTGCCTGTCTCATCTATATCTACTTCTGCGCCGGGATCCCTGAGTGCTGTTTCTGCGGCTACGGCGCATGCGCGCGCCCAGCAACAGCAGATGCGGGTGCTGAACAAAGTGTGGGCTGGGGTCGAGCATGCCATGGCCGATTTGAAGAATGTGCTCCTGGACCAGTTGATGGACTCTGCGCGGTCCGTGGATGACCAGGAGAAGGCGCTCGAGTAATTCTTCTCATTGGCGCTGTGATATAGTGCTCACTGCAATGTTTATTGTAGAACCCTACTTGAAATTCCTGGCGATGACGACCTGTTGTGGATGTACTTTGACAACCACCATACGAAGATGATGAATGGAATGGCAGAAGCGTACCGCGTTGGCGTTAAAGAACTTGACGGTACTTATTGGTATCTTTAAAATCTGTACCTGATGATCTTAAACTGTGACGTATAGATCTACTCAAGATGTCAACCGTTACGGAAGATTTGAAAAGTGTATTTCAGGCAGAGTTTCGAACATCTCTTACGTATCTGTCTTCAAAGCAGTCGGACGCAGTTAGCGGTATACATTATATAAATGCGCGAAGGATGAACGTAACACTTATTTTGCTATGTTGCAGCAAAATCGTCGGCACAACCAGTATGGAATGCGATATGTGAGCTTGTCGAGTCAATCTCCGAGGTCCTTTCTTCTTCACTTCCTGGATTTTGGAGAATCTCCAGGGACTTGATTGACGGTAAATTCAAAAAGGTACGAAATCAGGGTTAGCCTGGCGATAAATTTACTAAAAGCAAGCGTAGGGGACAGCTGGTGGAATAGGGGGAAAGCGCAGCCCAAAGCAATGCAGAACCATGGCTTTCGATGTCGTGAAACTCTACATATCACTGGTCTCCCAGCTTTTTGTTTTATCAGACATGGTTGTCATGTCCGCTGCCGAAAGGCATGGGGAGAATGCACCCAGTCATGCTCTTGTACGAATCCCAGCTCACTCTCACTCCTTGAGCACGGCCTTTCATCTGCAGCATATCATGAACAAAATACAGGTTTGTATCAACGACACGAAGTCACTTAACATTTCATCAGAGACAAAGAACGGTCTGAATAGTTTAATGGACAGCGTAAAATGGCGCTTTATGGATGTCTTGGTTAAACATTGGATTAGAGGTAACGTTACAGCCATTGTACTTTTTTTTGTACTGACAATGTCGTAGATGCACGAGTATTTTATCACTTCAAGAATTGGATTGCGACTTGGGACGATTCATCTTCATCAACCCGTTACTTGACCCATTTTGAGTTCTTTCAGAAGCAAATGATGACCGCCGCGTTTCGAATTTCTTGGAACGGCGGCACCGTTCATGTAAAAGTGCCGAAGCGTAAAGAGATACACCAGGTGCTCGCGTCGAAGGTTTCCAAGGCAGTTTTTCATTCAACAAGAGCTTTTCTTGATGGCATTAACGAGTTGTCGTCTGAAGAGACATCTTTTGTCGACAAGGTGTCTACTGCAGATGTTCAAAATCCAAGCTTAATGATCCCACGAGTTCCTGTTGATTTAAGAGATCCTGTAAGTTCTTTTGTTTTATAAAACTAATGCTTATGGTGACCTTGAGTCTTGTCTACGCTACTCTAGGACCATAGGTTGTTGGTCGTTATGTCAAATATCAATCGGTTCCTGCATCATGAGCTACCAAGAACTGTGGAACACCTAGAAAACACTTTCTTAATTACTTTTACGGAACAAAAACATGTGCGGACTATAAATTTTCTTTTCTGTGAAATAATTTTTGAATCTAAATCCCAGACTTTGGTCGCCGACTTTGACGACCTTTATCAAAAGCTTCTTGAGAAGTTCATAAGACCTCGCGTGCAAACTTTCAAAACGCTGCTTAAGAATTATGTGGTCGAGGGCGGCATTGATTGGAATAGTACATCGTTCCCTTCTGGTGCGCTCGTAGTTGGGCACAATGAGCTCAGTTCTGACATTCCTCAGCTATCTCTTCGCAGACGTTCAAACTGCTTAATTATCTTGTTGACGTGCACGCGCTGCTTTTCAACATCGATCAGGGCCTGCTTGACAAGATTCTCCGTACGCTCGTGTACGAGCTTATTTTAGAAATGGCGCGTGCGTTTCGTCAAATACGCCGTTTCGGACGAGGCGGTGTGCTCAGGGTACTTTTCTTGTTTTTCGACATATGCTACCTAAATTAACTCCTTTATATAGGCCATTTTGGACACCACCTTCGTCCAGACCTCGTTAAGCAGTTATGCAAGGGATTCCCAAATAATCAAAGCTTTCGAAAACCTCATTAACAAGCAATTCAAGGGGTCGCACGATGCCTACACTAAATCCTCTTCTTTCCAAGCAGACTATGCTCACATCCAAAAGATGATCGCCGAGGAACGAAGTGCAACTTTGGTGCATTTCAAATGTTTTTGCAAGTCTCCGGAAGACGACGTAGTGGTCACAGGGACTAAGGCCGCTAAAAGTGCGGCAAACGTGCGCAGGGAGCGTGAACATCCTGCAGAATTGGACTTTACGTGAGGGATCTGGACTATATATCGCTCCCAGTTCACACCACGTCAAGTCATGTTCGCTGCATGTGTATGTTTGCGTGGACGCAATCGTATACTACTCTACAATCGCCGGGATCGAAGTTCCTCCACTATATTAGAATTACCTGCTCTGGTTTGATTGTCATATTTTTGCTTTCAAGTGTAATACTTTCTGTATTTCCTTTTCTTCGATGGGAAGTACAGCAAAAATAACTCAACATGCGGCAGATATTGGAGACAAGCATCTCTAGCAATTAGCTTTAATGGGAGCATGTATGTATAAACAGACGCGCCATGACGTTCCTCAATTTGGGACACCTGGGCCCGGGGTAGGGTTGAGTGGTACGGAAATGACCAAAAGGGTTGGGAACACTACCTTGTTACAAAGAGTTTTCTTAAAGTCCTTACGACACCCCTTAGAGTGACTAGAAAATATTGAATGTAAGTACACAATGTAAACGAGTGCAGGAGAGTTTCTATGAACGTCGAACTGTATAAAACACAAATAGACTTGCCATCATTTTAAAATGTCATTTGTCGTCATCGTCCCTGAATCTATTCTTGTCTGATGTGGATCTGGCGGTCGACCATATGTCCAATGTATATTGCAGCCTCACGGGGGAAAAAGAAAGCCTGGACTTCATCAGAAAGTCGTCATATGTGGGGTTATAGCGTCTATGAAAAGCTTGATTATCGATAAACGTCGATAAGGTGCTAACATAAGTATTAAGCTGCATCTGCAGTCGTAGTTGTGGCATTCTTCATCAGACTCGCCCCGTACTTGAAAAGAATTAGCCAAGGTTTGACCTTTCTAAATGTCGCTGTCTCGCCATAGTAAGTTAAAAATGTGCGCATTTTCATGAGCAGTTCGGGGCTAATGCGTTCTTTGCTATGTAGTTGACCCCGAGGAGGTGATCCAGCGAGTCAAGGGTCATCCGCACAGGAAGCACGCGAGCGGGTCGCGCAAGGGCGTGCATAATACATGGCGGCGCGACGAGGATGCTGCGAATGTGCCGAAGTACACTATGCCCAAAACCGGGATCAACAGCCATGCGGCGTACCAGCTCCTCCACGACGAGACGGCGCTGGACGGGAACCCGCTCCTCAACCTCGCCTCGTGAGTGTTCTAGTTGAGAGTGGGCGGTAGAGAACTGATGCCTGCCGTTCATCAGCTTCGTACACACATGGATGCCGGAGGACGCAAATAAACTGATCATGGAGAACCTGAATAAGAACATCGTCGATCTGGATGAGTACCCCGCTGCCTCGCTGATCCACAACCGCTGTGTCTCCATGAGTGCGTATGGCGCCTGCGCCATTCTTCAGTTTGTATTGTTAGGTACATGCTGACTGGGAGTTGTCAGTGGCGGACCTGTGGAAGGCGCCGAAGGAGGGCAAAGTCATCGGTACGGCGACTGCGGGGTCATCCGAAGCGATCATGCTCGGAGGGCTTGCAATGAAGAAGAGGTGGCAGGAGGCGCGCAAGGCCGCGGGAAAGGACCACTACCATCCGAATATCGTGTTTGGATCGAACGCGCAGGTCGCCCTCGAGAAGTTCGCTAGGTAAAGATAATCATTAATGTTTATTCCGGGTGCCAATGCTGAAACCTACACCGGCAAGGTACTTTGACGTCGAGACGCGCTTGGTCCCGGTGAAAGAGGAGAATGGGTTCGTCATGAATCCGCACGATGCGATGCAGTACATCGACGAGAACACGATCGGGGTTATCGTTATCCTCGGGAGCACCTACACCGGGCACTACGAGGACGTCGCGCTGATGAGCAGCCTGCGTGAGTACACCTGCCACGTCCTATGATAGTCCTCCTGACATGCGCATATAACACTAGTCGACGACTTGCAGGAGCGCACCGGGCTGAACATTCCCATCCATGTTGACGGCGCGTCTGGAGGGTTCATCGCACCGTTCGCGCACCCCAGCCTGAAATGGAGCTTCGACGTCCCGCGCGTCGTGTCGATCAACACATCCGGCCACAAGTTTGGGCTCGTCTACGCCGGCCTCGGGTGGGTTTTATGGCGCGACGAGAGCTACCTGCACCGCGATCTGGTCTTTGAGCTGCGTGAGTGACCTTTTCCTCCGCAGGAGGCTTTTGATGTATTGACTGTTGGCGTGGCTGGTAGACTACCTCGGGAGCGTAGAATATTCGTTTACCTTGTGAGCGCTCTGGATTCCGTGCTACGGTTGACTGATGACTGATGGTGTATGTGTACCAGAAATTTCTCAAAGCCTGCTGCGCCTGTCATTGCGCAGATGTTCAACTTCCTGAATCTCGGGTTCGAAGGCTACAAGCGGATTGCGTTCAAGGATCTGAGGAATGCGAGGTTGCTGTCCAGAGCGCTTGAAAGCACCTACTTCACGGTAGGATGCCGTACTTCGTTTCCAGACCAACTTTGCTCACAGCATATATCAGGTTCTAAGCAACATTCATCGTCCGCGGAGTGCCGAGAGCCGCCCGACGGCCTCTGGCCGTATTGGCCATATTGATGACGATGATCCAGAGTATTACGAGGCTGGACTTCCTGTGGTGGCATTCAGGTGAGTATATGCGCTCCTCTGGGCGGACAGTAAGCGCGTGTTTAAATCCCGCCAGGCTTTCGGACGAGTTTAAGAAAGAAAATCCGAATTTGAAGCAGGAATGGATCCAGGTTGGTTTTTCCTCATGGAAAATGACGTCCCTATATGCATTAACCACCTGGAAAGACAATGCTCAGGACGAAGGGCTGGATTGTGCCTAACTATAACGTGTGTGCCTTATTAACTTTGTATATGCGCTTTACGAGCTTTCTTGTGCGCAGGCGCCTGTTGGGGCAGAAGAGGTCGAAATTCTGCGTGTCGTTGGTAAGTTGTATCGACAAAATCAAGCTGTGTAAAATGTTGATGGCCTCCTGATCCAGTTCGCGAGACTCTCAGCGAGGATCTCATTGAGAGGCTAATCGTGGATATCTTAACCATCACCGAGTCGTTGATAGGTAAGTTGATTCAAAGCGTCAGGTTGGTGGGTTACTTACTTCGATATTTTCAGGCAACAGCGCGGCGATTTTCGAAGCTGTTGCGTCGACCAAGCTGCCCAGCGCGCCGGACCACGACGATGCACGTCCTAACAGCGATAACTTTGGCGACGTGCGCGAGGCAGATGCGGAGCCTACTGGGCAGACAGGCTTTGCGAGGCAATGTTGAGAGTACAATTACATACATATTCGAGATGACTACCAGAAATCAGAAGTCAGTGTATTATAGTCTTATATTCGATTCAATCTTACAAGGCAACGCGGTGACGCGTCATATAAATAGGCGTCTGCCCTAGAGTAGCCTTCCTTTCTCCCCTTTCTCCCTCTCAGCCTCGATAGTCCTGCTTGTGCCATCCATGCGCCTTCACTGCTTTTCGTGAGCTCTTTGCTTGCTCCACGTCTTACTACTTTTCTCTGTAGCGAATGCCGTCTTGCAGCGTTCAACAGGTAATCCAAGATTAGGTAGAAAGACAAGGTGAGGTTGAGGTCACCAACATTGAGTACCGCACAGATGATTGATTATATAAACGCGTGACCTGTTAAATTATACCCCAGTCGGCTTTTCGGAGGAGAGCAAAAAGCTACTTGCGATGACTCGAGGCCTTTGCAAATCTGATCACGACCGCCATGGCAGACGACCGCCTGCAGAGAGTCATAGCTCGCCTCCAAAACATTCCTTCCATCTCCCTTCCCACAGATTATCCTCGCCAGACCGCCACCAATAAATTCATCGAGTCCGTCCACACAGCCCAGCTGTCCGACCAGGCCTCCCTCAGTCTCCTCAAGCTTGCAGTTTACTCCGAAGATGCAGATGAAGACGATGACGATTCCAAGACGCCAGTACAGCGTCCCTCAGCGTTCCATCTTGTTCTCGCCGCATTCACCGTCCTCTTGCATCGGTACACAGGCGACACAGATATCGTCGTTGGATCGTCGTCGGCTTCCGCGCGCGAACCCCTTATCCTGAGGTTCCCCATCGATCCCTTGGACCCCTATTGGGCTATTGTTCGACGGGTGCAGCAGATCGAGGCAGAGGCGGACGCGGACGCTGTGCCGTACGATGCGATCACGCGCGCGCTGCAGAAGGGAAAGGAGGAGGGCCAAGAAGGACCTCTTTTCCGTGTCCGATTTTTCGACGAGACGGACGAGCCTACCGAGAGCTTTATAGGTTCTACTAATGTCACCTCCGATATCACCGTATTCATCACCAGGCCGCCTACCACGACGCGCGCGTCTCTTGCTCCGCAGATCTCTCTCAGAGTCGTCTACAACTCCTTGCTATTCACCGCCACTCGTATATCGACGCTTATCGACCAGCTTTCAGTTTTCTTGCACAAGGTTGCTTTCAACCCGCTCGCCCCAGTGGGTGCAGTACCACTGCTCACCCCAAGTCAAAAGGCCAAACTTCCGGATCCTACTGCCGACCTCGACTGGTGTGGGTGGAAGGGTGCTATCACTGATGTGTTCTCTAGAAATGCACGCGCAAATCCCGACAGGCCATGTGTTGTCCAGAGCTTGCCCGCCAAAGTTGAAGGTGGGCTTCAGGAGAAAGTTGTTTACACCTACGGCGCCATCCTGCGCGCATCGAACGTCCTGGCTCACCACCTCATAATGCATGGCATTCAACGCGAAGAAATTGTCATGGTGTATGCTCACCGAAGCGTCGATCTTGTTGTTGCCGTTATGGCTGTCTTAAAAGCAGGCGCCACGTTCTCTGTAATCGGTGCGCGGAATCCGTCATAAATGTTTGCATTCAGTAATTGACGCACAACGCAAGATCCTGCTTATCCCCCTTCGCGCCAAATGGTCTATTTGCGCGTCGCTCAGCCGCGCGGTCTCGTCGTCCTCAAAGGAGCAGGCAAGATTGGGCCATCCGTCCGCGACTTCCTGTCCGAGGAGCTCAAGATCAAAATTGAAGTCCCAGCGCTAGAGGTGTTCCCTGACGGGGAAATCACCGGGGGCTTAGACGAATCTGGCAAGGACGTTCTTCATGAGCACATGCATCTGGGCGACACAGACCCCAATGTAGCTCTGGGCCCGGACAGCATCGGTACGCTCTCGTTCACCAGTGGAAGTACGGGTATCCCCAAAGGTGTCCGTGGGCGTCACTTTAGCTTGACCCACTTCTTCCCTTGGATGGGTACGCGCTTTGGACTGGACGAAAACTCAAAGTTCACAATGTTGAGCGGAATCGCACACGACCCCATCCAGAGAGACAGTGAGTTATCTCAGATCATTGGTGCATGTATATGCGTGTCCTAATATTCAAATGCAGTGTTTACACCTCTGTTCTTGGGGGCGCAGTTGCATGTGCCCACTGCCGATGATATTGGTACTCCCGGCCGCTTAGCAGAGTGGATGGCCGACAGTGAGGTTACAGTCACCCACTTGACACCAGCCATGGGTCAGCTCTTGTCTGCACAAGCCACGCGCCAGATTCCTACCCTCCGCAACGCGTTCTTCGTAGGAGACGTTCTCACCAAGCGCGACTGTCTTCGTCTCCAGGCTCTGGCTACAAATGTGCGCATCATCAACATGTACGGTACGACTGAGACGCAGCGCGCCGTGTCGTACTTTGCGATTCCGCCTGTGTCAGAGGATTCGACCTTCCTTGCGACGCAGAAAGACATCATGCCCGCCGGCGAGGGCATGATCGATGTCCAGCTGCTCGTCGTCAATCGCAATGACAGGAATGTGCCGTGCGCTGTAGGGGAGGTTGGCGAAATCTATGTGCGCTCGGGCGGTCTCGCAGAGGGCTACCTAGACACGGACGCCAGCGCTGAGAAGTTCGTCCCTAACTGGTTCTCCGCGAACGCTCCGCCGCGGAAGGATACGATTCTGCATCCCGACGGCGGCCGTCTGGCAGGTCCAGAGTCGCGGCACTGGAAGGGCGTGCGGGACCGCATGTACCGATCGGGCGACCTGGGGCGCTATCTGCCCGATGGCATTGTCGAATGCACGGGTCGCGCAGACGACCAGGTGAAGATCCGCGGGTTCCGCATCGAGCTGGGCGAGATCGATACGCACCTTAGCCAGCACCCGCTCGTGCGCGAGAACGTGACGCTTGTGCGTAGGGACAAGGACGAGGAGAAGATCCTCGTGAGCTACTTTGTGCCCCTGGACGATTCGCGCCTGCATGAGTTCGCAAGCGAAGTGGAGGCCGACGGAGAGCAGGGCAGCGGGGTCGTGCAGGGCATGAGGAGGTATCGACGCCTTATCAAGGATATCAGGGAGCATCTGAAGAAAAAGCTACCCAGCTACAGTGTGCCCACGCGTACGTTCGCTTTGATTACTTTTTCTTTGAACTTGAAGAGCTGATTCAAGCCCTCTTCCGGTGTGACGCACACTGCAGTCTTCGTGCCCCTCTCCCGCATGCCGTTGAATCCGAACGGCAAGATTGACAAGCCTGCGCTGCCCTTCCCTGATACTGCACAGGCGTCGTTGGCAGCCCCCGCGCCGTCGGCATCAGGGATGAGCCCCACAGAGGTCACGATGCAGAACATATGGTCGACGATCTTGCCAAATGCGCCCGCGCCTATCCCAGCAGACGAAAGCTTCTTCGACCTGGGAGGCCACTCGATCCTCGCGACCAGGCTGATCTTCGAAATCCGCAAGGTGTTTGTCGTGGATGCGCCCCTCGGACTCATCTTCGAGCAGCCTACGATTGCAGGGCTTGTGGCCGCCGTTGATGCCCTGCGCAACGGTGACCTCGGGATCGCGTATAGCAAGTCTGGCGCTGCCGCAGCCGGGGACACTACAGAGGCAGGAGCAGATGCGAAGAAGGGCGCAGTGGAGTACGGCGACGACTACGTCGCGCTGCTGGACCAGCTGCAGGCGTCGTACCGCCCGCTCCCTACGGACTTCAACGACCGCCCGGTCACCGTGTTCTTGACAGGAGCAACTGGGTTCCTTGGAGCGTTTGTCTTGCGGGACTTGCTCTCGCGCACGGAGAGGGTAAGGAAGGTGATCTGTCTCGTGCGTGGAAAGACGGTGGAACAGGGCCTCGCGCGGCTCAAGGAGGGTTCTACGGACAGATGCGTTTGGTCTGACGAGTGGGTCGCGAGCGGGCGGCTCGAGGTTATCCCTGGCGATCTCGCGCTGGACAAGTTTGGGCTGGACGATGCAGCTTGGGCATGCATCGCGGATGAGGCGAATGTGGTGCTGCACAACGGCGCCCTCGTGAGTTGTTGATGATTTCGCTTCTGCACTTTTCAATTGACTTCTGGGTTTTAGGTGCACTGGGTGTTCCCGTACGACAAGCTGCGCGCGCCGAACGTGCTCGGGACGTTGACGGCGATCAACCTCGCGTCGACGGGCAAGCAGAAGGCGTTCGTGTTCGTGTCGTCCACGTCGGCGATTGACACCGACCACTATGTGCAGCTCTCCGAGTCGCTCGCGCGCACAGACTCGAGCAGCCGTGGTGTGCCAGAGAGCGACGACCTGGAGGGTGCGCGACACGCACTAAAGACGGGCTACGGGCAGTCGAAGTGGGTCTCGGAGAAACTACTGTTCGAAGCCGGAAAGCGGGGCCTGAGCGGCCATATTGTGCGCCCGGGCTATGTCGTGGGCGACTCCCAGAGTGCTGGTACGTTGTTTCCCTTTCTATGCAAATCTACGTTTGGCTTATGATTGGGCAGTTACAAACACGGATGACTTTATCTGGCGCCTGGTTAAGGGCTGCATTCAGCTGGGTCTTGTCCCCGACATCAACAACACGATCAACATGGTCCCAGTGGACCACGTTGCACGCTGCACTGCGCTCGCTGCTGTTGCGCCGCTCCCCAAGGCGCACCTCTCTGTGCTGCACATCACCGCACGCCCTGCGCCGACGTTCAACGGCATGCTGTCCTCGCTCGCTGTGTACGGATACCCGACAACGCCATGTGAGTACGTCGTGTGGCGGCGCAAGCTTGAGCAGCACGTCCTGGAGGTCGGCGACAACGCGCTGTTCCCGCTGCTGCATTTCGTGCTGGACGACCTGCCGACGAGCACCAAGTCGCCCGAGCTCGACGACGCGAATACGCAGGCCGTGCTGCGGCAGAGCGGGGTGGAACAGGTCAGCGCGACAGTGGACGAAGCGTTGATGGGGCTGTACCTCGCGTGGCTGGTCGCTGCGGACTTCCTTCCCCGGCCGTCGCTGCCTTCGCCGCAGAAGACGCTGCCGGCTCTGCAGAGCTCGAATGTGAGGGCTGCGGGGCGAACTGGGCTCTAAAATTTAGTTAAAAGGTCGTTGAGACTTGTACCACAATAAAAATGTACAATAGAAGTAACGAAACATGTATCGATATGCTCCAAGCACCTGGTTTTTAGCCACATCCTCATTCCTCAACCCCACTTCTAAAAGGAGCCGTACGCATAGTGGCGGCGAAATTTGCGCGATTGCTGCCCAACAGGAGCAGTATGATTGACTTGGTTGGACATAGCATAGAAAATTATCCTCCTTTGATGCCCACATTGGCTACGTCTATGCGATGTCGAAACACATAATAAATAATCATTTCAAAGTACACATGTTACACAATTGCTGGGGTGTTTTCATAGAGACTGGACTGCATATTACGACGTGAATGGCAGACCTTTTGGAGCATGATTCAAAGTTTAAACAAAATTCCAACGAGAAGAACCTCCCGATACACTGCCGCTGTCGTAGCCTGCAACAGAAGGGGTCGCGGAGCGGGGCACACTGGCAGCAGAATCCGAGTCGGCGAATGACGACGCCACATCCCACTCACTATCCAATTCGCTGCCGGACCGTTCATGTTGGCTGTGACTCGACGCATGGGAACCAGGTCGGTATGCCATCCGTCTGCGTTTGTTGATGACGCTGGAGTGCGCCTCGGACGACGCCCTATCCGTCTCGTACCCGTCGCCCGCCTCCGACGCCGCAGCCGACGCCGCAGACACGCTGAGCGACGACGCGACGCGCTCGCGGATGGTCTCGATACTGAGCGTGCGCTTGAGCGTGGAGCGCTCCTCGAGCCGGATAAGGTCGTCGCACTCCCTCTGGTGGCGCGCGAGCACTTCGTCCCATAGTGAATAAGTGCGCAGGCGCGCGCCGGACGACCGACCGCAGTTCACGTCATACGCCCAATCCGTCGCGAGCATTGCAAAGTACGTCACGTCCTTCCACTCGCACTGTATCGGGCTGAAGAACGCGCGCCGCCGGATGCCCTCGTTGCGGAAGCCGCTGCAGATCGGAGCGGTGTATCAGCACGTGTGGCAATTAAAGTATAAGACACTACTTACGCCCGCGCAAGAAGCTCGAGGAGGTAAAGCTTATCCGGGTTCTCGACGATGATGGACTGCAGGCGGTGGCACTCCGGGTCCTGGAACGCGTACTTGACGACCGTTTCGACTGCGTCCAGGAGGCACTCCTTCCCGCGGTGCGCGGGCATGATGTACATCCCCAGGCTGCACTCGCCCATATGCAGCGGGTCGAGGAACGTCTGCGACGTCGACAGGTAAATCAGTCCGATTGGTCGCCGCGTCACCTTCGGTGGGGCGGGCGGGGCAGGCGTGCGCCCGTGGTTCCGCCGCTGCCGCCGCTGCCGTGAGAGGTACTGCTTCACGCGCGCCTCGCGCAACTCGCGTTGCAGCTTGAGCGCTTGCTCGCGCATGAACGCCTGCATGGCGGGGTCCGGCCCAATCTGCACTGGCGCGGGCGCGGGGGTCGTGTCAGGCTCGAGTAGCTCCCGCCCGATGGGCTCGACGGCACCCTCTTCGGGGGGAACGGCGTGCGGCACAGCACCGCCGAATAGGTCTGTGTACATCCACTGGTTGGCCACGTCCTCTTCCATTTGGTCGCCCGATAGTGAGGTATTTTTGTCGGGCTGCGGACCGCCGTCTTGGGGGTGAACATCACGGTGGAATGTTGGCTGGATGGAAGTCAAAGCCGAGGTCGAATCCGAGGGGTCGTCGTCAGGCCAGTTGATGAGGCCGTCGTAGTGTGTGTGGCTGGGGCCCGCGTCGGCGAAGCTAGGATCCGGCAGGTTCTCGACGTCCGGGAACTTGCCGCGGGCGTCATACACAGGCGTCGTGCCCGGTTCGTGGTACACGCGCGCGAGAGGGTCGTCGTCGACGTCCTGCATGTCGTCCGCGAGCGCCTCACGCCACAGATGCACCTTCTCGTCCTCCGAGAGCGTGTTATACAGGTGCGCGGAGGACCGCGACGTCGACGCCGAGCGCAGCCGCCGCAGTCGCGCGGACTCAGCGGCCTGAGCATGTGCATGAGCAGCGAGGCTCTCTATGGGCGGTGTCTACGGAGCGCGTGGGGAGCAAGAAAGATAAGCGTCAGAAATAGATGGTGTGCACACCATACTACGTACCGGCTCGCGCGAGTCGTCTGGGAGGGACGACGCAGCGTCGTCGTCCTCTTCGCCTTCGTCGCTGATGTCCTCCTCGGGCACGCCCGTCGTCGTCGTCTCGAGCATGACGACGCCGAACCAGTGAGCGCACGTCGCGAACGAGAGGAAGTCGATCGGCTGCGCCGTCTCCACTGTCGTCTTCTGCATCTCCTCGAAGAAGCCGTCTAGCAGGTCGATTTCGTCATCTTGCCCATCGAGGCCACGGATGACGTACGTCCGCTCGGTGACCCTGGGGGGCGGCTGGACAACAGGCATCTCGTTGGTGTTGGTGTGTGGATGGATGGGTGTGAGAGAGATGGGACGGCTGGGCGTCTGTTTGTGAAGTGGGATTATATATGTCATAGCCCCGCCTCGAGGCTGCTCGACCTTGATATGTGACTCCCGGTCATGATCCTGTCACAATGCAGCTCGGAATTGAGTCAGGTTTGAGATGGAGCGCACTGAAGAGCAGTTGGACAAACATAGATATCGCAGCACCAATATTGATTTTTTTTAGATCGCAGCACAAGTCACAGTTCAATATCTAGAGATGTGCAGACCGACATACGAATAGATCTCACGCATGACATGATTAGGATTCGTGGCTTGCAGTTAACAGACAGGCCGACTTCCAATAACATCGTGGGCACCGAGAATCAAGCCTTTTCTCCATAGTGACAGAGCATATCATAGGAGGCATATCATATTCGTAGTATGACAGGAGAGAAAAGAGGATAACGAAAAAACACGCTCACTATAGGATATGGTTTGTGAGCTAGATGCTCTCCAGATAAAAGGAAATCGACATACGAAAGTAAGAGCAGCACCCTTGGTCTTCTTCTCGCCACCCAGCTCGAAGCTGCAATTTTATAAGTACACGATAAAGTACGCAGAGCAAGAATACGCACTGCTTGCAACGCTTGAGGGTCAACTGCATTTTGTATTTGCAGACAGTGCATTCCAGACGCAGCACGACCTTCTTGGTGGTCTTGGCCTACATAGATGATAGAATCGTTGGTATCCGAAACAAACCGCAAAGAGGACTGCGCACCTTCTTGTGGAAGACAGGCTTAGTTTGACCACCATAACCTGATTGCTTCCTGTCGTAACGGCGCTTTCCTTGCGCGAACAGGGAGTCCTTGCCCTTCTTGTATTGGGTCACCTTATGGGGGCTGATATCCATTTCTGTCAATGGCGATTTCTGGCATTACGAAAACATGAACATACGTGTGCTTCTTGCATGCCTTGCCCTTGCAAACTACCCCATCCCGAATCATACTTCAGGCGTGCCACATTGCATATTTTCAAGAGATTACTCACAGGTCCTGCGGGTTCTGCGTACCAAATCAAACTGTCAGCATTCAACTTAGGGATCGCGGACGTCGTAGGTGCGTACTTGGGAATGTTGACCATCTTGCTGGCGACGACGACGGGGCTTGGGTCCTTGGATTGTGTTGATCTCCTGCTCCTCGGGAATCGCCGTGCCGAAATGCCCTGTATAGTTTTGCAAATTAAGGTTTGGCCCCGCCGGCCAAAACCGGTTCCTCGGCTAGCTCGGCCTTGGACATGTGTTTATTCCAGTCATTGGTACTACACTACACGATGATACATGCTATACTACATACAAGAATGTCACTTCACGACCTTTCATTTGCACACACAAAGTCGAGCAGCGCGTGGAATGCTGCTGGCTCAATCCTGCCCGCCTCATCGCCGACTTTATTCAGCGAATTCCATGCCTGGAAGTAGACTTCGCGGGAAAACCACCCGAACACGGTGTAGTCCTGGTTTCTCTGGATTCCAAGGCGTGAATTGTATTCAACGATATAGGCCATGGCGGGCTCGCACTGGAACAAGGAAGTAGCCACGCCGTCAATTCGCCGGTTTCCGAGGAGTTCCAACGCTTTGTTGGAACGGGCACGTGTCTCCTGCGATGGACCCAAAGCCATCCACCAGTTGGCACTTTTGAGATTGACAATGTTGGCTACTTGCTGCTGTGCGCATGCTATTAGGTTCCGCAACTTGTTGATGTTAATTTCCCTTTCATCCGGCTGACAAAAGAAAGTGAGTGGATTGACTAATGAATGTAAACACAAGGCGTACAAATTGGAACAGCTTCATGTATTGGACAAGGGAACTGGTCTTGTCCTGTTCTGCTTGCATAGCGTTCTTGACTGCTTGAAGCTCGGCCTTGATCACATCAAGTTCCTTCGTCAACTGGGCATTGGCGCGCTCGAGTTCTTGTATCTTGTGCGCTGAGGTATGATCGGTACTGATACCATTTGCACTGCTCTTTATGCGAAGCAACTCTTCCCTTTCTCGCCGCCTTTCTTCTCTTTCAACCGCGCGCTCCTCCCTCTCTTTTTTGCGTTCCTGCCTGTCCTGTGCTCGTTCCTCCATCTCTCGCCGACGCTGTGCTCTTTCTTGCTCTCTTTCGGTTCTCTCCAGCATGCGTTCTTCGCTGTCCTTCTTCCTCTGTGCCACCCAATCTATCGCGGGATCAGACTCAACAACGACGGACGACTGGCCTGTCCCTCGTCTGCTTGAGTCTGTATACTGTGGCTGTTCCGGAGTTGGGGGATGAGGCTGATGCACAGCTTGTGCCTGGGGAGGTGCTGACTGGCCCACCGGAGCCTGTGTCTGAGGTGGAGCGTTTCCCCAATTCACTGCTGGGCCTCGAGCCCGTCCAAAGACGTCTGTCTGTCCGTTTTGCGGCTGAGGCGGCTCCTCGTTTATTTTACTGTCCCCTGAGGTCTGATTGGCTGCCATCCGCATCGCTCGCTTTCTTGCGTTGTCATACTGGTATGAAATCCCCCCGGGCTCACCATCGGAGCTACTGTATACCATTTCTACGGGGGCAGCACTCTCCCTGCCACTGTCGCTGCCCGGGGAGATAGTCGTTCGAGGTACAGTCGGGGGAGTGTTATGATACATCGTTGGCATTTTTAAGTCACGACTCCCTTCTGCTTGGTTTCGCGAGCAATGGATTCGTGCAGTCGGCGAGGAGAAGTACTGCGAACCTCAACCTCGTTGGGAGAAGGTGGGCGGGCCTGAGAGAGCTTCAGAAATAACCGCTTTGGGCTTATCAGCTATTGGGAAACAGGGTCTCAGCGCCTCTATCACCTGCCCACGGGACCCTCGGCTTGAGTCTAAACTACCACGTTCACAGCTTCCATCATGGATGGTATATAAATGCGATGCTTGTGCGCAGCTCGTTACGGGCATTTATAATTGACCCGTGCATGCATGTCATACCGTTTGACATTTCTCTGATATGTGGCTTAGGTTCTGCACGACATGCCTCCGAGTTTCAAGTCGCAGAATTTATGTCCCGACGGTATTCTTGCACATATTGTGTTCTGTTCGTATTTGAACGCAGTTCCGTGTTTGCCAGACTCGTAGCACTGCTCATTAATCACAGTGCAGACTGACATTGCTCTTGTACAAGTGTTAACATTGTTACGAAATGACATAAATCCGGCGTTATGGGTTAGTCAAATGTCATCAGAAATAGGCGAGAAGTGGTGGAGGTTGAAGAACTTCATTATCCCGGGAGAATGAGGCTGTGAAAATAAATCTGCGACATCATATAACGTCTTCGCTAGTATATCGGTTAGTACACGCGCCTGTCACGCGCGAAAGCTGGGTTCGACTCCCAGGCGAAGAGTTCTTTTTTTGTTTTTGTTTTTCGGAAAAACACTCAATTGAGATTTTGAAATATCGTTATTGCAACTTTGAAGTTTGAACTTGCAGCCTGCTAATCATGATCTATCATTTTATTTTATACTATCTAGATTCGAGAGCTGCGCTCTTTTTGCCCCGCAGAACTCCTGCCCTCTGGAGTCCGAACCCTAGAATAAACAGGTATTACATCAACCCTACGCCCTGCTCTTTGTTTTACTACTAGATCGTTCTCTATGCACTAACTTGCCTTGTCGACTGATTGTATGACTACTAACAAGCTCCTTTTTCAGTTTTCTGGATGAACTTCATTCAGAAAGGATGATTGTGGCTATTTTTAGTAATCAGGCGTGACAGAATGTTCTTGTATAGTCACGACTTTGTGACGACCTGGACTTGACACTGTTCACCTCTGTTCACTCACGCATCGTGACTCGTAAGTAAACAATTGGCAGAGCTCATTATCTCTGACGAAAATAGTGCTTTAAACCTAATTCGTTAGGGCCTGTTCGGCTGAAGTTCGACGCCGTCATATTATCACCAGGTTCCCTTGTTTGGTAACACCTTGCACGTGCCTCACGAGGGTGACAGAGAGTGACTATGCAATCAGTATGTGTAATCATTACGTAAACTCAAATGTCTTGTTGGCATCGGCTGCGCCGCTGCGTCAAGGCTGCGTCGGCTGTTTATGTGTAACGGATACATGTATTATGGGTACAAGAGCACTAATTCTGCATTAATTGGTAGGTAGGTATATTGAGACACAGAGGAATATACTCCTATATAATAGCATGTGTAAAAGAAAACCAAAAGAAAAACAAGGTTTATTTTTGACTCCGAAGGAAGCCAAATGTCAGCTACCGGGGCAGGGGCAGCCGGGGTCATATTTGCCTGAGCCGAACTTTGCAAGTAAACATAGTTAAGCAACGGCCTCAAGCTCACGGCTTGTGCGAATGAATCAGGATTTATTTGCAATGAAGTATGTAAGTCACGAGTGTTCAAGAATCTTCCTTGTAGTCTACAATACGCCAAAAGAAATCATTGAGATTTTCAACAAAGGACGGCTTCAAGACGGCTTGATGACCGTGAAAAGCCGAGATACGGCAATGACGGCGGAATGGGTTTGTATGTTCGTCACACATCATAACAATATCCGAAAAGGTGATTGATTACTAAGACTACCAAACAAGGGAACCTGGTGATATTATGACGGCGTCGAACTTCAGCCGAACAGGCCCTTAGTAATATCCATAAAACACCACTAGGATCAATGCAGGACCAGGCAAGAGTCTGTACGGAAAACTCCATCGACGACGAGACCAATGTTCCTGACAGCACCCTTTCACCCGTTGACACACTCCCTAACGAAACCCTCTGTGATATATTCTCGTGACTAATATTGATGAATATCAAAGACGAGGAGAACTTCATACAAGCGCTGCTTGCACCGGGATGGATCATTGTCAGTCATGTCTGCCAGCGCTGGCGGAACGTCGCATTGGCCGATCCAAATTTATGGACACATATTCCAATCTTATCCATTTCTAAGCGCTGGCTGAGCACGGTGATCGAAAGATCATTATCTGCAGACCTGTCAGTGAGGATCTCACACATCGCCGGGCATCCATGAGTAAAATTCCTACACAATCTCCACCAGCTTTTTACTGAACACGGAGGCCGAATTGCGCACCTATGGATAAATATTGTCACACAATCAGTTCTGACCTCCTTGCCGACTTCGGTGCCGCGACTGCAATCACTTCATGTCATTGGTTTGACTTAAGTTACTACTTTCGAGCTTCCGGGATGGTATGCCTTCTGATCGTCTACTTAACGCTCACAACCTCCAAGAATTATATCTTTCTGGGTGCGGTATTGCATGGGATTCCCATCTACTCCGGAAGCTCACTCATCTCAGGCTACACCGCATTCCGCATACCAATAGGTCCCAGCTCTACGACGCATTGCGTAACTTGCCCGATATCGTTGACCTGCAGTTGGATGATGCTCTTCCACCAATAGGCTTGAACAACAATGTAAATATCTACTTTTCACAGATTCCCTTTCGCCGACTCATCAGGCTGGCCGTAAAAGCTTTCGATAGCGAGGTCCAAGCGTTCTTCCGTAGTATATCCATCCCAACGTCCGCAAGCGTTGACATTGCTGTGGTAACCTTATCACCTTCAAACTGTGACTTTATAGAGCTGATCTCTGATGTTACTGGATGCTATACCTCTCCCATCTATGATATAACATTCCGTTCTTTCCAAATTAAACGGTACAGCCGTAGCTCTGAGCAATCTGTTCTGGTCCTATTAGGCAGAAATCCCATTGTAGACGGTGATTATATCGTTTTGGACGACCAACAACCTCACTGGAGACTACACTACTCGAACGAAAGATGGGAAAGGAGACCCTCCGAATTTCCTGATAACCACACTCTTTGGTCTAGTTTCTGAGACGGCAGAATTTTTGACTTGCGCCAAGTTACCCATATGCACATTCACCTTCTTAACCTCGAGTCAAGCATATTACAATCGTTTAATCTACCTGAAGTCTCGTGCATCACTATATCAAGTGGTGGAACAAGCTACTATAAGACAAGCGGAGGCTTCCTGTATGCATTATCAAATGCCCGGGACTCAGTGGGTTCCGATACGGAGGCACTACCCTTTCTACCAAAGCTCACAACAATCCATTTCGACCGTGTGAGATTTAGGTCAACACAACTTGAACAACCCTCCAAGGCTTGCTATGACGTACACGTCGAGGAGCTACGCAACTGTCTTGCTTACAGAGCAACATACGCGTCTGCAGTAAAATGTATAACAATGCGTTATTGCATCGGAGTGGAGGAAGCAGACGTTGCATTTTTGCGCGAGGAGATTCAGAGTGTAGACTGGGATGGATGGAACTGGAGAGGCGACAGGAATGCTGTGGATACTCTCACGAGTGACTGAAGATAAAAAATATAGGGACGATACAAATTTCATGGATTCAGAGGACTCGGGGGAATTTCCATTCAGCATGTACGGTGACGATTGACCAGTAGTTTTCGAATATCCAGAAAACTTGGCATTTTGGTACACACCTCAAGATCGGTCTTGCTTGTGGTACAGATGGTACCTCCGAGTCAACGGTACCTCGAAGTCTGCCGTGGCACGATAATGGCCGGAGTAAATGACACACACATGTTTATAAGTGACCAATCCTGCCAAACGAATTGCCAATTCAGGTAGAAGTTATTTCAAATTAACCAGTGCGTTTATTGCCAATTCACCAATATGTCCTACGGGGCTTTTACTCAAGTACTTTAACCCGACAATGAAGCTGAACCATGTATTATATGCTTCATGACGAAAGAGTCACATTCCACGATCAACTTATATGTTTTATTAAGTAGCATAAAACAAGTAAGAGTATTATATAAATGGTATATGAAAGTCCTTGTCGGTTAGCCATGAACATGAAGGCGCTCCATTTAAAGGAGCGGTGTTCAGAGTCCGGCGCTGATGGGACTGCAGCCCAGAGCGATGGCGCCGTTCTATTAAAAATAAGGTTTAAAATCTTTCTGCCCCACTTAATCCTGAGGCCTGAGGACTTACGAAGGTGTTGTTTTCGCAGCAGACGGGCTGGGCAGTGCAGGCACCGCTGTTGAGACCAATGACACTGAGAGGCGAGCAGGTTACTGTAAATGGGATAAATGTAAGTAGATATCAGGACGCTGTGACGAGCTCGCACGTACCGCCGACTGGGACGTTGACATCTCCCAAAAGAACATCAACAATACCGGCATTGGAAATGGCCTGAGTGGCAGCAGAGCCCTGTTCAATATTGCATGTTAGAGAATACTGGAAGTACATGAGTGTTCTGTGAAGGGACTCACAGTCTGAACAGAGTTACAGCACTGGAGAGCTCCAGTGTTGCACACGTTGTTGCTGGGTGGCACAGCGGTGGCGGCCACAAGGAGAGGGAGGGCGAGGACGAAGATACTGGCGAACATTGTGGGGTATGTAGAGTAAGAGGAGAGGCTTTGAAGACGATGAGAAGTAGAACTGTGTCTGCTGTCCTTCCCTCCCAATTCGAGCGCCTTTTATATGCGTCCATGAGCGCGATATGCAAGGAAGCGAAGACGATGTAGTATGTAATACCGTCAGGACCTTTCCACTTTGAGCTCGTTGTTACTACTTGCACAGGGCGTGTATTGCGAGATACGCGTCTATTTTCAAGCGCGCCTTGATCTACTACTATTGCCGTAAGCGCATCACGTCCACTATTTATAACTTTGACACTCTGAATTTTAAGTATGTCTAGCCATGCTCTGTTGACACTTGGTTGACATATATCGGACGCATGGCGCTTGACTTCTGCACGGACTACTCTTCCTCCACGAGTAGTCAAAAAAGCAGCAGCTTACCCCAAGCTTATCCGTGTGCGACCGTTCTACAGACTCCAAACAACTCTGTGGCATAGTGCTAAAGGACCGGTTTGATCAACACGTTAAATGAATATTTTGTTCATTCGCACGATGCTAGTGTTTTCATTCCCTAACGCTAGGTGGCACTCTGTATACTTATTCGGATAGAAGTTGTATTCAATTTTTGTACTTCTCCTAGTGCTATTGCTTATTCGGTTAGGCGTCAATCTCTGAATATTCCATCAGGCAGGTTGCTTGTTTATCCCGGAAGTATGCAATTCAATTTTGAAAGGTTGTATTTAGAGTCAGCCTTCTTGTTCGATTCGACTTCAGAATCGACTGGATGAGTTTGATAGCAACAAAAGTCCTAGTCAAGATGGGTAGTAGGTTATTTCATCATTCAAAGAACCACGTAGGCTTGTACGAATTTATAGTTAAATGCTACAAGTATAATAACGACGTCTGATGGCTGATAAGTAACTGACAAGTACTATGTACGTACTTCATCCATACCAAATGAGGCAACAATGTTTCTGCTTTAGGAAGAAGGAAGAAGTGTTATTTTCGTCTCGTGTCAAGTGTACATCCCAGAAATTCACGGGGTAGTTATGTAGATATTACTATTCCTTACTTGATAAAGTTACGCTCGCTATTGCTCTATGCAAAGCAACTTCCCTAAGCGCCTTTGTCCTGCAGCATATGCCATTCCTCCAATAGCATACCCATGCTGATGTAGTCGCGCCACGCCCCTTCAATCCGATAAGCCTTTCTTTCCCTCCCTTCCTCAACAGACCCGCTGCAATGTATGTAACATTTAGAATGATATCTCCAGAAAAGCAACAGAGCAGGCAGGACTCAGGAGGAAACTCACCATTTCTTGTACACGCTTTGTGCTCGGAGGTTGTCCCCTCGGACTCCCAAAGCCACCCGGTGCATATTCAGATGGACAAACGCGCGTTCGAGCATAACTTCGTGATGGCTGTTCCGAGGCCGCGGTTGTGCACAGCAGGTGCAAGGACTATCGAGAACTCGGCAAGTCGATGCCCGCGTTCACCCTGCGCCCACAGCGCGGTAAATCCTAGGAATTGGGGTGTATGTAACGCAGCAGGCGTATCTGGCTGTTGGGCAGCTGCAGCTGCGCCGTTCGGAGGTAACGACGGAAGAGACTCGACTATGCAGAACATCTCTGCCTTGTCTTCAATCGATTTTTTAAACCGTGCAATCATTGTTGGGCTAGTTGGAACAACAAATCCCTTGGAGAACTGGGCGACCATGGAGGCATCGTTGAACAGTGCGACGATGTTATCGGAGTCCGAGAGGGCGTATTCACTCGGTGTGGATGTTGTATCGACGCGAAAGCCACGGAGACGGACACCGCAGGGTAGGTCAAACATGTTTGAAGGAGATGACTGCTGGGATACGGTTGCTGCAGTGCATCTTTATATGTAACACAGATTGTGCAGTATGCGCACTCTTTCTCGGCTCGTTGTACCGCCGGGGAAATGGAAAGGATGTGCCCTCATGCATCGTAGGTTGATCCGGATGATCTGGCTTGATAAAATCTGGCAACCATCTCTCCCTTGCATGCACCGTAAAATTAAACGATTCTATTGATACCGTGTACATAGCGTGGATTGATGTCCTTCAGCAAAATAATTGGGGATGAAGGATTGTATACAATAATTCTTCGCTTAACCACCCAATGCGTATCCACCATCGACGTTGATGCGTTGGCCAGTGATATAGCCGCACCTATAGGTAATGCAAGAATTAGCGAGATCACATAATTCACACTGATTACCCACTTCATCAAAAAGATAAAGGCCTCCGCCACCTATTTTAGAAATATGTTAACCGACGTTTAATGCTTTTTGGTGATGATACTTACCTCGCTGGGCTCTCCGATGCGTTTGATGAGCAGTCTTTCTTCCATCTTGCTGCGCATTTGCTTCAAGATTGCAGGGAACTTATCCCATATCTATACAAAATAGGAGCGCAGTCAGCTCGACGCGCCACAGTCATTGCCAGCCGATGCAATTTAAAGTCCAATCACCTCTGTTTCGATCTGAAAAGGGATAGGTCAGCTTAACTTCCCATTAGATCGCACATAGAGCTACGTACCCCTCCAGGGGCGACTGTATTCACGCGCACTGGCGCCAAATCCACAGCCAAGCCTTTAGCGAGGCCATCCACAGCAGCGCATGCGCCCGCCTGGTAAGTCTCTCCCTTTCCAGGCTTCAAATCTGTTGGTCCTATGAAATGCAACACATTAATCTGTATGTCACGGCAGTATTATCGGCGTGATAATTTACCTCCGGTAAGCGTCAGCGATCCTCCTTCGTTGAACTTGAGGTTCTGTGAGAGGATAAAGGGTCCCCAGTATCGGACGGTGAAAGCATCTACATACGGCAAAGTCACGCAATGAGTATCTCCATTTGTGATCACGAGAAACCCGGTACGCACTCGCCATCAGCTCATGCTGGGGTGCTGTGAAATCTGGCACATCGCCGCTCGTCCAGGCGACATGATCGACAGAGCCGATGCGCTCGGCGAAGGCTTTGATCGCTGCGCTGTCCTTTGCATTGAGCACCTCCCCGCGCACATTGCCGGGAAGCTTGTGCAATTTCAGGCGCTCAACGGCGCCTGCGACGCGCTCTGCGCTACTGGACGCAATGATAACTGTGCTCGCTTGCGCTTGGAGCGCGGCAAGTGCCGTGGCGAAGCCGATCCCGGAAGAACCTCCGACAACGACGACGGTCTTGTTCTGAAGAGTTGCCATGGGTGGTAAGTAAGTAAGAGTTTTGTGAGGCTACTCTGGTTATACAGCTTGGTTTATATACTGTCAAGGAGATTGCAGCCTCGACGTCGTTGACGTCTCGTGTTTGAAGGCGATCCCTTGTCTTACTTGTTGTCCTTCCAGACGAGTGCGGTAGAGTGCGATGCAGCGGTGTCTGCGCGATCGGACTCTAGGTGACGCGTTCGGCTGGCACACGGCGTCTTTGTAATAGATGTTATGCTTTAGCTGTCCGGTCACCGTGAGAAGTAAATGACCATGCGGACATGGTTTATTTATAGTAGGCGCCCATAGAGTACAAGGCGATATGGCATGCGTATCGCACCTGAGAATAGGAAGGTGTTTACATATCAGCTTGTAACTATACACGGCCGCTAGCCATGTTCAAGTGTTTTAAATACATTGTGGTACTACTAGGGTTACTGTAGGTAACTCCAGGATTACTCAACGGCTTGATCGCAATGTCGAAAGTTTTGCACGTCAGGTCTCTGACATCCATCGAGTTTTTCTTTCTTTCGAAAACCATATCGGTGCAGTTGTATCCGCAGAGTAGAGCAACAGTCGTGACCGTCAAAACTGATAGGAAAACGTAATCTACGCGTACCATCTTCTTCTAGCTCGCCCGAAAAATATACATTTACTACGTGGAGTATTTGAGGTTTAAAACTGAGCGTGGACTTCGTTTGCCGCTGTAACAGCCTGAATCTAATCAGTTATCCTGAAAGTATGGCTATTGATATCAGAGATCAGTAAACCATCCCGTTATTTAAGAATAGCCTTGTACATCTTGTCAACAGTTTTTGGGGAACAGGTCTTCAGAATATCCGTTTAAACGGCTTGTTGGTGGCACTTTCAAATCTGGTCTCTGCTCGAGAATAAAATGCCTGTGAGTTGACTTACTTTAAAGGGTATTTTCTCGAGAAATATTGCCTTAGTGGGCTCGTTCTTTCTCTCAGATGGTACTCAAGTTTGCGCAGAAGAATTCTGTGGAATTACTGGGTAGGCAGTAATGTTTTATATCAAAATATATGTACATACTTAGGCCAATCGCTAAGAGAGTCTGCTTACGAAGACACTATTACTATAGTGCGCTTGCAATAGTTGAGCACCATTCCACCATGCCGAGAGTCCACGTCATCCTTTCCTGGACTCCCTGAAACCGCAGGGTATATACTATAAAACAACTAGACTTAGCTTGAGCTTGAAAAGACACTCATGGCTACTCTTCAAAATAAAACTATCGTCGTCGTGGGAGGTTCGTCCGGCATCGGATTCGGCGTGGCGCTTGCCGCGCTTCAATCACTTGCCAGCTCGGTGATCATCGCTTCCAGCAGCGCAGAGCGAGTAGCCGGCGCTGTTGAGCGCTTGAAGGCCCATAACCTGCCCGGTGACGTACGCGGGGAAGTAGTCGATGCGAAGGACAGCGAAGCCATCAAGGGCTTCGCCGAGCGTATCGGCGCCGTTGATCATGTGGCTTGGACAAGCGGCGATGTGCCGAACTTCACTGATTTGCAAGGGCTCATGACAAGTCGGTCGAAATTATTGTTCTACTATCGCAAAACTGCTTAAAGTAGCTTCTTATGTTTATCTTCTCAGACATATTTGCCGTCCGATTCTGGGGCCCATTTATTCTCGCGCAAAACCTGAAGTTTAACGAAGGAGGCTCGCTGACTTTAACCGGAGGTCTATAAACTTCCGCCACATATGTATAAACGCAACCTTATATTCCTTTATTTCGACTATAGGCACCGGAGACTACCGGCCTAGCAAGGGAGTAGGAGCAATCCAAGGCGGCGCCTGTGCGGCGCTGGAAGGGATAACAAAAGGCCTTGCTGTTGATTTAGCTCCAATAAGGATTAATCTGGTTTCTCCTGGAACAGTATGGAAATCTTTTTATCAACGGAATTTTAGAGTTTTTCATCTAAATTCTCTAGGTCGAAACAGAGGTATCACTCACTCACTCAGCCTCTTTCGGTGACATACAATTACAGGCTAACTCGTCTTTAAGATTGCGGCCAAGTCCTCGGCCGCATTGAAAGAAGCTCGCAATAAAACAAATGAGAAGCGGCTTATTAAACGTATGTGTCAGCCACACGAGGTGCTCTCTTTTCTCTGTCTTTGATGAACATAGCTTGACAGGGTGCTTGATTTTATAGATAGCCGAAGCATACATATTCTTGATGAAGTGAGTCTGACAAATTTATTCTACCGTTACGTTCTGTAAGCGCTTAACATTTGCAAGATGCGGCTATATCACCGGTCAGCGTATAAATGTTGAGGGTGGATATATTCTGGGATGAGAGTATGAGCGCTCAGCATGTACTTGGCTGTGTATGTAGTCTGAACGACTGTAGTACATACTATAAATATGTACCCGAATCGCGCCCGTTGCGTTGCGTTTATTTTTAGTGTGACCAATGCTGATCTTTTTTTCCTTTCAATGCGCACCTGTTTATAGATTTACAGGGTTACATACGAGCCGAGTGACACGAGCTTGACACACTGAAAAACCCCACGACGGAAGCAACTACCCGTCTAACCACATCACCACTGCCACCGTTGTCGTACGTATCTACGGAGAGCAGCAGCTCGCAGAAATCTGAATTCCATTGGGGCAGAAGCATCTTTATCAGGATATTTGCTACGTAAAGTTCAGGAACCATGCTGGCACAGGACTAAAGCTTGTGGTAGACATGATAAATTTAACATGTCTTTCCATTCGTGTGAATTTACCTCTCGGCATGCATTTCGTAGGTCTTACTGTACAATATTTGCGTACTATACTGCGTACGCCTATTTCTTCATTCATTATAAGCAATTAGTGACATAAAATAAATCATCAACGACATTAAACTGGTAGCTAACATAGAAAAGCATGGATGTGCGGCTTCAGCGTACGGGCCCAGAACACCGCGTCCGGGACTTCTGTTTTGACGTTGAGAAATGCTCTAAAATGTTTCAATATAATTCGCTGTATTCCTCACGTAACCGAGTAGGTGTGCCAGTAGGTTTATAAGGAACATGATCAGCCCGCCCAACCATCCTTATTTTGCCCCGGTTTGCTCTACGAATTCTCTCTTAATGCAGCTGTTAGCTGGACTTGTGGTCTTTATCACCGCTGGGGCAATCTCCGCATTGCCTTCTAGACAGCCAGTGGTCTGTCTCTCTGTACCTCTATCAGGATAGATGGTATAATTTTAAACACACATAGATGACAACTGTCTCTTCTGCGTCTGGCATTATATGCGACGGCAATAAATTGCAGTGTACCGCCAATCTCGTAAGTCCGCTAGAACTAGTATAAGTCATGTTTGTGTGTGTCAGTGTTAATAAACATTTATCACCCTTAGGACTATGAAGATGGGGAGTGGATTGCGCAGTGGAAAATAATGGCGTTCCACACACAGGATTCTTTAGATGTTCCCCAAGAGATAGCAATACATCCGGTGCCTATCAGCTCGATTAACTGCGACGGAGATATATACAAGTGCAGGGCCGATCTGGTAACTTGTATTATTTGGCTTGGCACTCCTGGATTACTGACATGCTCGTTCATAGAATCACGGCGATGGCAGATGGGTCGCTCAATGGGCTACTAATATTTTCCATAAAGGCCTGCAATTCGAGGTATCGAGAGTTCATATTGATAAGTTTCAATCACAGTTTCTGACATGACAATGAAGAGTAACAAAAAAGCACCATTATCTGTGGATGGTACGCTTCTGTGCGACGTCGACGCAGAAAGGTGTACAATAAATATGGTATGTACTGTCGTAGATTCTGAGTCGATCAAGAGTCTAACAACCAACACAGAAAAATTATGCCGATAGCCGCTGGGTTGCTCAATGGGCGGCCAAAATCTCTCGTCCAAACCTATTTGTAGAACAATAAATGTAATTTGCGAGCGTATCCGTTCGACGTCCAGTCTTCGTCCTCATACCGTCCTTCCAAGTCCCACATTCCTTAATAAGGCATCATTTACCGTTTGTATGTACTACTAGGATAACTTTAATAAACGCCGCTGTGTACTAATGCTCTACTTTGCTGTGCCCGCTCCGTTGTTTTGTTCCTGCAGCGCCCGCCATTCGCGTTCCAGGATTCCCATACTGAGATAGTCTTTCCATCCGCCTTCGATCCAGTAAGCCTCGCGCTCCCTCCCCTCTTCAACAAACCCGCTGAAAAAATACGATAATAAATTACGATGATAAAGAGATTACTTATGGTCAAAAAAGTTTCTTACCACCTCTTGTAAACAGCTTGAGCCCTGAGATTATCTGCCCGGACACCAAGAAAAACGCGGTGAATATTTAAATGAACGAACGCTCGCTCGAGCACGAATTTGGTGATCGCGGTGCCGATGCCATGGTTCTGAGCTGCCGCCACGAGCGCAATCCCGAAGTTAGCAAGCCGATGTCCCCTCTCCGGATGAGCCCAAAGCGCAGTCAGGCCTAAGAACTGCGGCACGAACGGCTCGTCGCTCGTCGCTGCAGTGGTAGCGTTCGCTCCGAATCCAGGAAGGGACTCGACCATGCAGAACATCTCTGCCCCGTCCTCGATCTTCTTTGTCATCCGATCAACCGTCTCTGGTCCGCGCGGAACTATGAAACTCTGGGCGATCATTGGTGCAATGGTAGTGTCGTTGTATAGAGCGACGAGCTGATCCGTGTCCGACAAATCTTTGCCGGTGGATGGGCCCGCGCGAAAGCCACGCAGGCGAACGCCGCAAGGAAGGTCGAACATTTTACAAGCTGGACTGGAGTTTTTGTATTAAGAAGTAAAGAAACACTCAATTTTATATCTGATGTCCGTTTATAAGCAGACGAATAACTCTAACCTTATCAGCGATCAGATATGTCACAATGCACATATCTTGTAAAGGTATGGCACTATATGATGACCCTGCATCTGAGTAGTGGCCGGTACGTGCATAAGTATGCTTTCATCGTACTTTTGCGAGCTGCGGTCAAACCGAATGCCTGGACGAGAACTGCGCTTGCTGCGGTGCACGAGTCAAATGGCGATTCATTTTAAATACTCGAACGCCGGGCAGTATAAGTTCTGGACTTCTGGTACCAATTGTCTTGTTTGCTTACTTTATTGCTTTGCATACTTATTTGTAGCTGAACTACGTTCGGAAGTTTCCGGTACCTTTTGAGCTTGTTCCACATCCATCCAACATCTATATCCTCAACAATTGTATTTTTGACTACCTATTCATCAGTCTCGCAGAGGGATATGACCCGGATTACCCGCTTGATTGGATAGCATATCGAAAGAATCAAGAATCGCGGATGCTACTGATCTAGTTTACCTTTTCTGTGAAAACCAATGCAAGGCGTACCCCAATGCAAGTCAAGCTTCCTGAATTCCGCAGCATATATCCTCGTAGATCGAAGTGCCTGGTCTGGGGTATACACATAGTTCACGATAAGCACTACATGTCTGTTTGTTCCATTGAATGCTCTGATTCGTGCACCGTACCGTACCGTAGGCGTCTTCCTCGCTGACACCGATAACGAGGATCAGTACCTAAGACCAACCTAAGACCGTGGTTCAGATGGTTTTCAATACGGCAATGGACAGAGTTCAAAGCACTCAGGCAAGAATACCGTGATATTGTATAAACGAGCTGAAAATAGGCCTTGGCTTTGCCGGTAACTGCGACTGCGACTGCGACTGCAAGCAAATGTTCTTTTCGACTTTTTTTACACGATATTACGCGGCGAGGGGTCACCATTATCGGGCATCACCTATGATTGGCGGGATTATTTTCTCATACGACTCCTCCTGCAGAGGCTCGAACACGATACAACCCCGTTCCCGGCAATGGACAACCTCGAGGACTGGGAAGAAACACAGAGTTACTCTGAATAATATGCTCAATAGTCGCCTCGAGGAAAAGCATATACACACGCGAAAATAACCTGAGAGGAGTTGGAATTAGCCTGGGATGGAGGTGCCAAGTAGCTGCGCTGATCCTCGCGGGCGGCGCCGCGCCGGTAGACAGGATATCCGCTGGTGATGGAAAAAGCGGTGCACATGTCGGACTCAATGGCTTTGGAAAAATAAAAACCTTCCAATGCTCCGACCTCTTAAGTAGCTAAAGCTCACTCTTTCCTGATCCCTTTCATTCACACCTCCCCCTATCCAGAACCACCAAGTGGATGGGCGAAATAACCCCCTGCCTTCTGCAGCCTGCAAGTGCTGGCAGCAGCGCCTCAAATTTCGGCCAGCCCCTTTCTCCTCCGCAGTCCCCGCCTCCTTCTTCCCAAGGCACTTCCCCGGCCCATCTGAAGACACCAGCATCTTTCGTGGAGCACACACTAGCCGCCAGTGCAGCGCTGCCTCCATTGACATGGCGCAACTTCCACACAGAACTCGACTGGTTGAACATGTTCGTCATCTTTGGCCTTCCTCTTGTTGGGTTGGTCTGTGCCATTCGTACACCCCTGAGGTGGGAAACGGGACTGTTCGCAGTGGGGTACTATTTTGTCACAGGTCTGGGCATTACCGCAGGTTACCATCGACTGTGGGCGCACCGTGCGTACAACGCTAGTGTTCCGCTGCAGTACTTCCTTGCAATTGCCGCCTCAGGCTCAGTACAAGGCTCCATCAAGTGGTGGTGCAGGGGCCACCGAGCTCATCATCGCTTCACGGACACAGACCTCGACCCGTATAATGCTCACCGTGGATTCTTCTACTCCCATGTCGGTTGGATCGTGCTCAAACCACGGAGGCGTGTGATAGCGGACGTCAGTGATTTGACCAAAAGCGCAGTCGTACGGTGGCAGCATCGATGGTTCATCCCGCTCCTTCTATTTGTGGGATTTGGTCTGCCTTCTTTGGTCCCAGGCCTTATTTGGGGTGACGCATGGGGAGGATGGGTATACGCTGGCGTCGTGAGACTCATATTTGTGCACCACTCAACGTTCTGCGTTAACTCCCTCGCTCACTGGCTCGGGGAGACACCGTTTGACGACAAGCACACTCCACGGGACCACTTCGCGACGGCATTGGTGACGATTGGCGAAGGGTACCACAATTTCCATCATCAGTTCCCGATGGACTACCGCAATGCCATTCGCTGGTACCAGTATGACCCCACTAAATGGTTTATTGGAGCGTGTGCCTATTTTGGGCTGGCCACACATTTGAAAGTACGTCGTTCGTCGGCTCTACCCGTGTCACGGCTGATCGGCCTAGGTCTTCCCCGATAACGAGGTCCGCAAGGGCCAGCTAACAATGGAACTGAAAAAACTCGAGGTACAGCAATCGGCGATCAGGTGGCCTGCTCCGCATGCAGATCTCCCCGTCATCAGGTGGGAGGACTGTGAGTCCTAGTTATATCGGTCGAATGTCTACCTGCTTGTTAATCCGAGCAGTCCAGCAGCAGTCGCGCAAGCGCCCCTTGCTGCTTATTTCAGGGTTTATCCACGACGTGTCCACCTATGTCGATACCCATCCCGGAGGGAGGGCCGTGCTGGAGAAGTATGTCGGCGCAGATGCGACAGCGGCGTTCTTTGGGGGTGTTTATGATCACTCGAACGCGGCTCACAATGTGCGTTTTAGCCTATTTTTCGCTATTTATCTTCGTGGAATTTCTTTACTTATGTGAGGTACTTTAGCTCCTTGCCATGAAACGTGTTGGTATCCTACTGGGCGGGATGCCCCATGCTCTTGATGAGATGCGTGTCCCCCCAAGCGAGCGGCTGAAAATCACGAAGTACTCAGAAATAAGCGGATATACGGGGTATGTATCGGGGGGAGAAGCGGGAGGGCTGGAGGACGACTTGGATTCTGACAAAGACTTATAGATAATTAGCGCGTTTGCGCTCGTTCAAAATTACTCATTCAATATTGGGACTCTTGCTTACCTATTCGATACCCTCGCTTACTCTTGCTACACTAATCACGCGGACATGCCATTGAATTAATGAAACCTGAAAGGTCTCATTATTCAAGCTTAATACTACTATGGGAAAGACGGGATGGCTTTGAACGCGTCCATTCTACATTAACTTCTGTTTATTGTGCACATGGAGTATGATACAACTAGATTACAAGTGTTTTTGAGGAATTTAGTACCTTTTGGATATAGGTGGATGCTGCCGCCGGAGCGATTCACTCAGACTATGTAATGTAGGGTTCTCTACTTACGGGTTGTAAGTCAAATCGCGAATCTTGCGAGATGCGTGAATGATACTAATCGTGCAGGGAAAGATTTTCTCAAACTAAGGACTGACAAAGCTCATACCATAGTAGTTCCACCAGTTGAAAAAAAGGTCTACGCTGGGATATAGAAACTCGAAACCGGCTAGCTGAGTCAATACTGGATCCGGGATTTGCTATGCGCTGTAGCGAACATGAATCGCGCAGCTTAATGTGAATAACGTAAACTGGCATTAACATTGGATTGTTGTCTATAAAGGGCAACATCGTGTTTTTCGTTTACGAGGTGACCGTTGAACGTTAAATTGCGAGATAAAAGGCTCTTAGGCTTTGACATGACTTGAATCACTCATACCGTCTTAATTCTGCCTCGTATTTAAAATTCTACTGACCAGCTGTAGTACTCGGAAGTAGATGGTAATCGCTGCGCAAGACTGCCAATGGAATCCGGCGCAAAGATTATAATCAAGGGCAATTACAATAGCAGTACACATTGAAACGGTACGCTACGTCCCAATAATAGGATGAGGAAAGTCTATAAAATGGTCCATGAATGTGCTACGAACTTGCAAGGCGGGTGCCTCGTTCAAAGACTACTTTCCTACTACATCGGCTGGCCCGGTCCTCTTTCAAAGGAATATCATCAACAACAAAAACAATCATTACGATGGTTCAATTCCAGCTACTTCTCTCTTTTTTCCTGCTGTTCGTTACACCTCTCATAACGGCAATGCCGACTGGAAGTCGTAGGTCAAGGGGCAGTAGTAGTCGGAGCAGCCCAAGTCACTCACACGCCGGTAAGCAGAGCACCGTTGCACAAGCGCCAACCAGATAACTAACTTCACACTGTCACATAGATTTGGGCGTCAGTATATATCTCCGAGAAACTGGAAGAAATACAGCAGACTGGCATTTTGCGGTTGCATTGCGTATGCCTGAAGCGCACAAGGATATAATACATGAATATGCAATCTTTGGGTAAGTGAACTTGAGTCCACAAAAAATGAGATCCACAGCTAAGGGTTGTGTCCTGTGTTGGCATGCAACTTACCTCCCGGACCGCGAAAACACGGAGCAATTACCCAGTCGGCGGTCCAGTAGTTCCTGTGCACGGAGAGACAACGGCAGAACAGCTTAAGGAAAGCGTGGAATCAATTATACACCACAACGTCCCCACAATCGCTATGATTTCTCATGAAGGATCATTCGAGAACTGTCTCGATTGTACAAGACATGCATTTACGGCACTCGCGCACGCAGGATATATCTCGGAGCATCTTCTTCAGGAGTTCAGTGCGTTCTACAATGCTAATTTTGAGACAGTACATCATGTCACAGATGCGTCTGTGCGCCATACACATCATGAGTCTTTGGAATACGAAAGGCAACATGGTATTGGGGTTTATGCTGGGTTTCCCCCTGCCTCTGGTCACAGTGGATACTCAGGGCATTAACTGAAGAGGGCCAGAGAAAAGTCGGCGCGTGGAGACATGCAGACTGCAAGGGCACAGTCATTACGCATACACACAAAGGACCTGTATACACTCCTAATATTATATAGATACATGTATGCGCATGCTACATTAAAACGATATATCTACTGCAGTGTGGATATTATATTTTGATTGATTGGGGGCTTCACTGCGTACAGAAACGCTGCACGGACGCAACTCGCACGTTGAACTTGCACGGACATTCATGCAGACCTTGTACGGACTCCAGACGAACGTGCCACTGACTTTTTAACTGAAATCGTATCTAAAATTATAATCAAGGCTTAATTAGTAGCTAGCATATTGCTTCGTCTTAGACAAGTAGGTGTACTAAGACGATATGACACGGCTTTTGCAGCCATCTATTTTTGTCACTAGATACACAATTTCAAATACGACATGTGCTTCTCCAGACTCGGTGTCTGGGTTGCAAGTGGGTCGGAAACGACTTCGGACTTTCAATAAATGGCAGAATTAATACATGCTCTGCTACATATATGTGCAGGAGTACAACAGAAGTACATATTGTATGCCCTACCCCTGGTCACAAAATACTGAGCGTAAGCTTTAGTGATCTACTATGTACCAAATACTTAGCGCTGTTGCTATAAATAACGAATGTATTCAAATATTGTGCAAATCTTCTCTTCCCACACTGCCAGGCATAGAATATTACTGAGCTGCCGTCTGGCCTCGTCAGCCGCAATTCCTATAGAGAGGCACGATTGTTGTCAGATTAATCGAGCTGTGGAGGTATAAAATGTCTTTAGGTTCTATGTCGCTGGAGTAAAAAGGTCCACAACCTAGAAAGATGTCCAATCTCCAGAACAAAACCGTTGTCGTCGTAGGAGGCTCCTCTGGCATTGGCTTTGGCGTGGCGCTTGCAGCGCTTCAAAACCAGGCCAGCTCAGTGACTATTGCATCTAGCAACGCAGATCGCGTCGCTAACGCCGTCGAGCGCTTGAAGGCGCACAAGCTCCCCGGCTCTGTTCGTGGCGAGGTGCTAGATGCAAAGGACACCACGGCCGTGAAGGACTTTGCGACGCGCCTCGGCACAGTCGACCACGTGGTATGGACCAGCGGCGACGTGCCTGATTTCTCGAATCCAACGGGTACCGAAGGTCAGTTGACCACTTGTGGCACACACCTCGTTCAGGTTACTCAAAGAGTATTCCTGTCTTGAACTCAGGTCTCTTTACGGTTCGTTTCTGGGGACCCTTTGTCCTGGCACAGAATATCAAGTTCAACGAAGGAGGCTCGCTGACTCTTACTGGAGGTAGGATCTGTATGTTATTAATGGTTAAAATGTTGTTTATAACATTAATTTTTAGGACCCGGGGACCTTAGGCCATCTAAGGGAATTGGTGCAATTCAAGGTGGCGGTTGCGCCGGGATTGAAGGGCTCACTAAGGGTCTTGCCGTTGACTTAGCACCTGTACGGGTAAACCTGGTGTCGCCTGGAGGGGTACGTCGAGCATCCTCCAAAATATACGTTATTTGACTGACCATTTACATACATGATTCTAGATAGAAACAGAGGTATGCTATATATTATCCTAAGAATAATTAAAGAGGTACTGAGCAGCATATTCTATTTTCCTCAGATATGGGACAAATTCCCCCCTGCGCTGAGGGATATGCGCCACGAGGTCACACAGAAATTGCTTATAAAGCGTATGGGACTGCCGGATGAGGTGCGTCGACGTTTAATGATTCTGAAATGCGCTTCATGTTAAATTTTGAACTTATTAGCTGGCTGAGGCCTACATCTTCCTCATGAAGTGAGTCGTCTTTATTATTTGCTTCCCTCACGCTCAATCTAATTTGTCCTAGATGCGGGTATATAACTGGCCAGCGTATCAATGTTGACGGTGGATACACTCTGGGCTGAGATATGAGCTGAACGCAATGTAGGCTACTAGTGTGAGCCCGAATCTACCAAAGCTATATAGGAAGTGTACAACTTCCTTCCTGAGCACGTCGAATTAATATTTTTGACAATTTTTCACGTGAATGACGACTCCTCAGAACAAAACCTCGCTAGTGAAATGATAATTACATCCAGCAGGTGCAATCTGTCGCTTAAAGGCGCACATTCTTCCAGGCGCCGTGCGCGTCGAGGTGTCGCGGCCGAAAATTCCCTACCCTGAACTTTTTGCTAATGCAGTGATCATGGCATTACGCGATGTTGGGTGCTTGATACATAGCAAACAAATTCCCTGGAAATGTACGCGTCGATGTTCTCGATATGCTGAACGTCGTGGCATTTATGCAGGCCGCAGCATGCCATTATAGAACACAGTTAGCAGCCGGCACATTGGCAGCAGAATGTCCTTTGTGCTTGCTGCCAAAATGGCTGAATGTGTGAACATTTCGACCCCAGTCCCAACTGAATTGACGGTAATAAGTGATTGCTCCTTCCAAATGTATTTCTGCCAGTCAAACTTGAGATCTTGAGAGAGTTGACATGACCAAATGGCGACCATGGCAGCTGATTGTATACATGGGTTATTTATAGCAGCGCTACCTCTTAGATGATCCTCACACTTAAGGTTGGTGGGAGCTCCACTTTGCATTTCGCACCACAATAGCAATTCATGACTAGCACTATTCCCACAAAATGCTCTTATTCTCTGGACATATCCCTGGTGGATCATGCCATGGGTATAAAATGACTATAGATGCTATGCTGCTGGATCAAGAAAGCCCACATATGTCCAAATTTCTTCAGACCAAAACCGTTGTCGTTGTCGGAGGCTCCTCCGGTATTGGGTTTGGCGTGGCGCTCGCGGCGCTCCAGAACCAGGCCAGCTTGGTGATCATTGCGTCCAGCAACGCAGACCGCGTCGCTAATGCCGTTGAGCGCTTGAAAGCTCACAAGCTCCCCGGCTCTGTTCGCGGGGAGGTGCTCGATGCGAAGGACACTGCAGCCGTGAAAGACTTTGCGACACGTCTTGGTGCAGTCGATCACGTAGTATGGACGAGCGGTGAGGTGCCGAACTTCATAGATTCAAGATCAGCCGATGGTCAGTGAAGACTACTCGCGTCACGCATTGTTCAGGTCGCTGAAATCACTTTTTATTTGCCCTTAACGAATAGCCGGTGCCTTTGCTGTTCGTTTCTGGGGACCTTTTGCCCTGGCGCATAATCTCACGTTCAATGAAGGAGGCTCGCTGACTTTCACTGGAGGTAGGCTTTGTAGCATTAGCAGCTAATTGGTAGATGAATACTAACTATTTTAATTAATCCAAATTTCCAGGACCCGGAGATCTTAGACCCCTTAAGGGTATTGGCGCAATTCAAGGTGGCGGGTGCGCCAGCATTGAAGGGCTCACTAAGGGTCTTGCCGTAGATTTGGCTCCAGTACGGGTTAACCTTGTTTCGCCTGGAATGGTGCGTTGAACCTCCTGTAAATTGTTGTGTTTAATTTGAAATTGGCTTTGTTTAAATAGATTGAGACAGAGGTGCGTTATATGACCTTTGGAAAGACATTATGAGATGCTGAGTCACACATGTTATTAACTGTAGTTATGGGACAAATTTCCCTCTGTGCTAAGGGATACCCGCCACGGGGCTACCGAGAAATTGCTTATCAAACGTATAGGCTTGCCAGATGAAGTGCGTCGCCGTCTGCTGTACTCTTGAGGTGCTTCTATAGATTAATCTCGAGCCTATTCAGTTGGCAGAAGCCTACATATTCCTTATGAAGTGGGTCCAAGTATCGTTCATCTATATTTCTCACGCTCAATGGGATCGGTGCTTTTTAGATGCGGGTATATAACTGGTCAGCGTATCAATGTCGACGGTGGATACGCTCTGGGCTGAGGCATAGACATATTTGCCCCGCGCAATATCTGTCACAAAACGGTCTCGTTACCGCCTGGGTGCCTTCATCAATGTGTAATAATTACCATGCCAGATATGGACCATAGGACAAATATTGACACCGTTCTGTCAAACGCAAGTACTATAAGTATCTTACATGTCTTATGGGAATTTGAACGAAATCCTTCAAGTTCCGAGTCCATAAAGATTGATACAAGAGAAATAAGCCTCCTTTCAAGCTCTTTGGCCACTCAGGCGAGGTTCCCTCGTTCCCTTCCAATGAATTATGTTCTTTCGTCTCATTATAAACTCTTACATGTAAGCCTATTGCCGAGGTTTAATGACTTTTCTGATGAAGTGAGGTCTCAGTTGGGAGTAAATCTTTTATTTTTCAATGCATACTGACCCACATGTATGTGTGGACATATAACAGGCCAACGAATCAACAACGATGCTGCTCTGATAATATAGCATGGTGTGTGTAGACTCTGCATTGTAACCCTTGCGGTGGTTAATAGATCTAGGTAGATGTAGACGGCTTTGTGTGGTCATGCTCTTGATGGATTGTACTCCGAAATAGACGGTAGGAGTCCCAGCTGACCCATTTTGTGATGGACATGCATGATTTTGATGAAGCATGTATGGAGGCAGTTCAATGTATGTATATGCTTGAGTATAGTAGATGTATTTTTGCAAATTTTCTGACTCTTCTAATGATGATCTTTTGAGATATACCTGAAAGATGTGGTTTGTACAAGGCTTGTATCTACATTTAGACACAGGTTGAACATATAAAGAAGGAAGCCTCAAGGTAGTTTGTTGGAGAGTCGCATGTCAATCCCATTCTTTACCAAGAAATATCATACCGCAATATTTAACAAGCAGGCTATGCTTTTCTCTGTAGCATTACTAGGAGCTTTATCCTCTTCATCAGCCCTTCTCACAAATGCACCCCGAGAATATAACCTTACTTCCCAAGCGTTGGAAAAGCGCTTTGACAACGCGTTCCTGACTTTCTACTCGCCAGCCGGCGTCGTGGGTGCATGCGGAATGGAAGTTTTAAACAGTGACTTTGTAAGTTTATTTTATATTTACCATGTCCTCGAGTTATATAATACTTACAACACGGTAGGCCGTGGCGCTAACCAGCTCCGTATGTATACTAGGCAGGGTAATCAAATAATTAATCAATAGTCCCCGGCCTACTTTCTTTCTAGTTGGGCGATGAACTGATCTGCTTTATCTAGCTATGGGATAGTGGTGCACACTGCTTTGAAATCGTCACAATCATTGCAGACGGGAAGACAATGGTAGCAGAAATCTTGGATGAGGTATGATAGTATTCTCCCCGCTCGTATCTTTTCTATAAATTTTGTAATATTACTGACGATGGACAGTGTCCCGGGTGCACAAGTGACGGCCTTGACCTTACAGAAGGCCTTTTTGAATTCTTCTCCCCACTCTCTGACGGTAGTCTTGACGCCACCTGGAATTTTAATACATGAGCCGATGCACGTACCATGTATGCAGAGTACATTGTACGGGTTCGGTAACTGTGCACAAGCTCTAGTGAAAGGGAATCGCAATAGATACCACTCTGGAAAACAAATTGTTTATGTATTAAATTGATGTTTCTCCTTGAATCTAAAAGCTGGTTGCACTTGAGGATTTCTCTTCCACAACAGCCCAAAGAGGATTAGGGGCACAATTCAGCTCACCAACAACTGGGTGGACCCAACTTTCAAGAAGAAACCCCGGGTCCGGCGGCGGTACCACCGACCCACACAAAAATATACTTGAGTCAAAAATATACTCGTGTACACAGGCATGCACACATGACCGGGACCGATGACCGACTCGTATGTCAAGAACGGTTTATTAAAAGAGGAAAGATAGAAATAAAAGATGTAAAAAAAGATGTAAAGACGATCATCATGATCGTTCCTCCCACCGTTCTACTAACTCCATATGGAGATGACAGGTGTTTACTCTAAATTCGAATTTCATAGAGCCTATTCCCTGAAGATAAGCTGTGACGTAGGGCCTAGAATCTGGATGGGCCGCGTCTATGACAATGCGTCTCCATCATCCATGACATTAGCAATGCCACAAGTTAGGAATGCTTTACTCATCCACCATTTCTTTGGGGAGACCGAGCACGATAACGGCAATTACACTAGCTCCTACTCCACACTTACTTCGCTAGTCCATCTCGGGTAGAAAGATATCCGGATCCGGTATTCATTGTCGCATGGAGGACAAGCGCCGTTAATTGCACGAGACAAAGTCCACAATTCCCCGTCTTTCAAGTTGTTTCGAATATTGCGTGGGATTACTCTATCTACATGTGAATAGAAATCAAAGAAATGCTATATGATTCGGTCTTCTTCCGCCTATGTACAATCGCCTCGTCATTTCTACGTCGTGCGCCACTCGTCGCACGAGTGATGCAAAATAATGTGTATTGCAGATGTAAAGTGAAAAAATATTTTGTTGTGTGGGGCAGGGGAAGCGTGAAGAAGCATGAATAATCATGAGAACGAGAAAACAGACGACCAGATAAAAAAGATGCAATCAACCGAGGAGACCCTCGCCGTCAGATTGTGCAGTGCTGCTTCCGTACGGTGAGCTCAGCTCGTTGTATCGCGCGATCTTTAGCCGTTGCGAAGGGGGTACAACCTTGTCATCGACGCCCTGTGGCATCCCGCCGTGCAATACACCGACGCGCTTCATGGCGAGTAGGTTGTGAGCGGCGTTTGAGTGGTCGTAGACACCACCGAAGAATGCTGTTGTAGCATCCTTGCCGATGAACTTAATGAGGAGGTGGGGTCCTCCAGGGTGCTCATCGACGAAAGAAGAGACATCATGAATGAATCCAGAAATGAGAATGAGTGGGCGCTTCGCGGCTTGTTCCTGGTCTATTTCTTGGTCAACAATTGGTAGTATGATGAAAGAGAAATAGACGTACAGCTATCCCAGCTGATAACGGGTAGGTCGTTGCTATCTGAAGGCCATGCGAGACGTTCCTGAGTGGCCTTGAGCTTCTTCAATTCCATAGTCAGTTGACCCTTGCGGACTTCGTTCTCAGGGAAAACCTTGAGGTGGCTGGCAAGACCCATCTTCTGGCAAGTCCAGATGAACCATTTGGTAGGGTCGTACTGGTACCATTTAATGGCATTACGATAGTCCATAGGGAACTGATGATGGAAGTTGTGGTATCCCTCGCCAATGGTTGCAAAAGCAGTGATGGCATGGTCGCGAGGGGTGTGCTTGTCATCGAAAGGACTCTCGCCGAGCCAGTGAGCAAGGGAGTTGACACAGAAGGTGGACTAAAAATAGATTTAGCGGAAATTTATTTTTCGTGATCGGAATATACATACGTGGTGAACGAAGCACAACCTAAGGACACCGGCATAGATGTAGCCACCGCGAGCGTCGCCCCAAAGCATCCATGGAATGATAGTCGGAATGATGAATCCGCACAAAAGGATGAGACTGAGGTAGTGCTTGTGTTGCCACCGCACCACGGGATTCTTGCTCAGGTCACTGACATCCGCAACACCGGGCCTACGGCGAGGCTTCACGAGCATCCAGCCGATATGGGAGTAGAAAAAGCCCTTGTGCGCATTGTAGGGGTCGAGGTCGGTGTCGGTATAACGGTGGTGGGCACGGTGACCACGGCACCACCATTTGATGGATCCCTCAACGGCACCGGAGCCCATCATGGCCAAGGCGTATTGCAAGGGAAGCGACGCGTTGTAGGAACGGTGAGACCACAGACGATGATAACCTGCGGTGATACCGAGACCCGTCACGAAATAGTAAAACACGGCGAAGCAGAAGGTCTCCCAGCGCAGGGGGGTGAACATGGCGCCGATGAGACCAATGACGGGGGTGACGCAGAGGATGGTGACGCTCAGCCAGTTGAGCTCGTTGCGGAAGTTGTTCCACTGGAAGGGCGGAAGCGGCTTCTGGGTCTTGAGCGTGTGCTGGACATAGTTGTCGGGGATGTTGAGGTCGGCGGGGATCTCCTCTGCGAGGTCTTTCGCTTTTGCGGCTCTCTGCGCCGCGGAGACGGACGCGGATTGCGTGGAGGACATGGTCGGCGTCGCGGAAGACGACGAAGGAACCTGGAGGTCGTGAAGAAAGGGCGATGCGGAGAGAAAAATGAGGGCGGGTCGGCTGTGGTATTTATGCCCAATCCATCATTTCTTTGGGGTTCGGCCCTCCCCACACTCACCTCCGCCCGAATCGAACACGCCCCGCCCTCGGCCCAAATCCTGGCGACGTCCCCGGCCTACCCGGATCTGCCGTCGCTGTCCCCCACGGCCCTTGCTCGCTCCCACACGGTCTGCAGGCCCTCTCCTCGTCGCCGGCGCCATCCCCAACGCATAATGGCGCGTCGTTAATTGAATGGCGCCGAACCCAGTCCATCACGTGAGCTGACATTTTGGGGCGTCCTAATTTGGCACCCCACCGTCCACGTCCACTTTCACATGTTCTAGGCTCGGCGGTAAATCACATGCACTCGCCCTTGCACCATCTCCTCCATCTTCTCCCCAAGGTCTATCGTATTCTGGTCACCTCCAGGCATTTTGTCCAGATTCTCATCTTTCTGGGATTCTGATCAGATATTATCTTTGTTTCAGCTATGAGTTTGGGGCAGAACTTGCCCAAATCATGCTGATATTCATTTATCGCCGTGCCACATTGCGCTCTTCCCTCTGATTGCACCTCCATGCATCCTGCGTGTGTGCCCCAAACCCCACTGCGCAGCCATTACACATGCTCAAGGAGACCCCAGAGCAATAATGGGTGCTGCGATGGGGCGATAACAAAACCGGCTTGCACTCTGTTCGATTGGATACGTCCAAAAATCCAAATATCAGCGATTAGAAGCCCATTTTCTTCCCGTCTTCGAAGCTCTGCATTCACATTCTGTAACCTCCATCCGCTGACATGAGGACTAAATGCCACTGCACTAACACCCATTCAACGTTCACACGACTAATCGATGCTTGTCGCTCATTAACACTGTCCGCTCCCTTGCGCCATGTTTTGCCTGTCGAGTCTTAAGGAATGCTTCGAGGAAGAATTTATGATGCATGGACAACTGACTCCGTTTATGGCCGAAGGATATGACAGATCTTCAACTGTTAGTATGTCCTTGTAATCTGTTTTCCTAAAAGTCTGGGCGACGCACATGCTCAAATCGTAAGGATTTCTCCTCTGTCACGGGCAAACAGTTGTAAAAACCAAAGATATTTATTTCTCATTGCGTTCGTTATACTCATTTACAAATACACAAACCCCATCTCAATATTTCCACGTATTAACCATGCGAAGACACCCGCATTTACTGCTCAAGGAACTTGACAGAATGGAACACGTTGGTGTCCCACTCAGCGACCCAGCGTCCGTCGCCATATTGCTATCAATTCCTAATCAGACACTCAAATGGCAAGCATGAAAATAGTTAACTCACCAAGTTAGCAATGCACTTGTAGGAGTCACCGTCGCAGTTAATCTGAGTAACAGGGACGGGGGCCATGTCGGACGCCTGTCGCAAAGTAAGCATACATCCATATCGCGCCAATAAGAGGAGGACATACATCACCGGCACGGAAGCCATTGTAGTACACTGCAGAATTCCACTCCGCGACCCATCTATTGTCGCCGAATTGCTATCAACCATTAGAGTCAGCCTACAGGATTAGGCAAATATAAATAATGTAAGACGGACCAAGTAGGCAGTGCACTTATAAGTATTCCCGTCGCAGGTCACGGAAGTCACTGGAACAGGGGCCATAGCGATCTCGCGCTGCAATAAGAACGTCGTAAGCACTGAGAAGAAAGCATGCCATAAAAAATAATTACCATGTCCTTGTGGTCGGGCGCGCCAAAGAGGCCCGTGTGAAAGACGGAAGTGCTCCACTGGGCGACCCAGCGACCATCGCCAAAGTCCTTCACCAGAGAAAACGATGAGACCAAGTGCCAAGCGGGTGATTACGATGTAGACTTACGAGGTTGGCAGTGCACTTGTAAATGTCGCCATCGCAAGCGAGGTTGGTGACGGGAATTGGAGCAAGAGAAGACTGAAAAAAGCGATGAGCTCTAAAATTAAGCCTTAAACAGGGTACAAGTGGATAGCGTACCTCCGCAGACCGGAAGGGCACAGCCAAAGCAGACTGCGCGACAACGACGAGGGCAACGAATCCGGTGAGGAGCTGCATCGTAAAAGTAGTGGGTGGGTCGTAAGAGTGTGAGTGTGAGTGAGTAGTAGACGAGGCTCAGTAAATGAGTGCTGGACAACGAAGAAATCGGGCACCTTTTATACATATTCTGGATCCGTCGCGTCTGAAAGGGTCTTCGCGCTTAGACGCGACTGCTACAATACGATAAGGCGCGAAGCGATTACCGGTGGGGCAAGCCGCAAGCGCGCAAGTAGGCATTTACGCGACGCATCCCTGAGTTGGAGGCTTGGACCGACTTTGCAGGGTTCATTTTCATTTATCTGTCGTACGCAAGACTTTGCCACTGATCTAGTTTACGTTCTTCACATCCTCTCGTCGTCGAGATTACTGATAATTTACAAACGAGCACCTAGTACTCAGCAAACGACTTGTTCTTGTTTACTTAGGTGAGGGTGAAAACTATCTCTAATCCTTCCGAAGCATACATTCCTCAAATCCGAGTCCTCTCGGTCTGGCGAATAAAGAACGGTCTCCGAATAGAAGGTAAGTACAGAGCAAATAATGGAATTGATGGTTCCGCTTATGTACTACATACATACATGTTTATTGATTCTTTAGCTCATTTCTGATTGTTTAACTCTAAGTATGAGAGGCTAATCAAGTCCATGGGGTACTTAAGTATCATTGGCCTCAGTGGGACCAGCAATGCTCATCTCATTTCTGGTTCAGGGACTATGTACATGTAGCTTCCGGGCGAGGGGACGATCGATGGCAGGTACAAAATTCTTCAATGAACGATCTTTCAAATATAATCGACATATTTACACAATTCTTTGGCTTGAATGAAAATGTCAAATAGCGATAAGCTCCGGAGGTGCAGTTGATCATGGTGTAGACGTCTGCAGACATTCAAATATTCATATTCGGGCCAGGTCTCCTCTGATTTGGTTGGAATGGATCTTTATGTTATGACAGCAGAAATGCGCTGCTCGGTGGCTATGGTTGTGGTGCCTCCGCACTCGATTGACACGACTCATGGAGCTCCAGCAAGTTGGAAACAGCTCTTGACTGATAATGGGCACTCGAGTCGATTTTAGACCATAACAACTTAGCTGCTCCGAGTCAAGTTATCAAGCCTTAAACATAGGACAAAAAGCCTGAATTAAATTATTTTTTTGCAGGTGACCTCGCTACTTCTACTTTAGTAAGTACTACTCAAGGAATGAATTAATGACATGCACATCACTACGAAGAGTCGGATAGTGCTTGAATCAAGCTGTATGAGTAATATTGACATGTTAACTGGTTACAGTCGACTTCCAGGTCACGAGGTCGCACAAGTGACAACTGACCGTGAACAAAATCAGCAAGTCGATTGCCGTTTTTGGATGTGATCAAGTTCCGTCAAACGCGCATAAGCCGCACGGACTCTGAAACAGATACAATTTGCGAAGACTGATAAAAGGACGAAGCGGAGTCTAACCAATCGGAAGTCTTCATACTGCATTTTGTCTTCTTCCTCCCGTCGTCATTGCTGCGCCTCAGGTCTCCCTCGCACAATGAGGAATGGGTTCACGAAACCCTGTCAATATTGCTGTTGAATAAGATGTGAGTCGGCCCTGTTCTTCCTGATTACGACTTGAGAAACTGTTGGAGTAGCAGTGCAATGCATGAAATGGTAGAAGTCGTATTTTACAGCTGTGAGCAAAAGTCTGTAAAGCAAAATCAAAATGTTGGACTCATACAGAGCGCGGTCCCGGTTGAGGTAAATATCTTGTATCCGAGCCTAATATCTGAGCACATCGCTATTGCTTATACTGTGACTCACAAAAAGGAGAAACGGGACCTACAAGTGTAGTATGTCATAGTGTGTTATGCAATCGGCCCGCCCCTGCGAGTGTTGGTGGCTATTATTGGAATGCGCAGATCCAGACAGGCTGGATGAACCAAAAAATATAACCGCTCAAGTACTGCTTGTTTAGTGATAGTACGATGACACCACGTCCTCTGATATTATATAGAATAGGTAGCATGTACACAACGAGGTAGGCTCATCAAAATAACTCATCATGAACTCGTTCATGAGCTCGTTTAAATAAAATCCGTTCAAGCGTTCCTTGCAAACCTGTACTATTAGCAATTAATAGACAGAGGAAAAGAATTAATACGGGCCTAATTTACTTCAGAACGGGTAGATGACGAGGTGAAAAATGAACATACCTCTGCACACACCTTGTCCAATCCCCCGCTGCATTGCCTACGCGAGAAAATCGTTAGCGTCACCGAACTCAGTCGCCATGAGCTGACTTTGAAATTAAGACAGCGCCAGCTCGCAAAGATGACTGCTCAGGCGATGTCGACAGTGTGCTCAATATTGCACCATCAGCGGTCAGTGGCTAATAGTTTTCATCATTGTCATCTGCTGAACTGGCCCTGCATCCATTGACGTGTTTGTCCCGCACATATGCTATGGGATAAACGGCCTGGTGGATGGTAGAGAACTTGTGGTCAGAAGGCACTTACCATTATTCTAACATCTGGTAGACTTTGATACCGCAAAAAAAAAAAGTGTGGCTAGGTAAACTGGCTGAGCATAAAGTATATTCTGAGATGAGTTTATCGAGTAACTAACTTACTTTGAGAAATAATAATGCAGGTATGCACTCCCAAGAATCACCTATTGACGCCCCGTACACTGAAGACAATGTAGAAGGCAATCGATGCCTTTTTGCGGATCGAGGGGGCTGGTTTTATAGTAGTCTCTGGGCCCTCAACGAGAATACATAACATGATCTTTCTCTACATTATTCAGCCTACCAGTGTCATGCTCAGGTACCCTAACACTCCGGCACTACGGAAGGAAGCAGTGCACTGTTTGTTGGTCGTGGAGCGACTTCAATTGAATTCATGACTTGGGAAGTGCGTAATTCACTCAAAGCGGAACCGTCCAATTCAAGACAAGAGCGGAGCCGTTGTAGGTCTTCCTTACGGCTACTCATATTGAGGTTACTACTACTATGTTTTGATAAGCGCCCCAGTCACCATGATCATAGTCAGGAAGCGCAGACCATCAAACCCGTCTCAGGCTATTTACATGTTGTAGAAAGACCTTTAAATTCATAGTGCGCTGCGTTTCGAGCTTTTGGGAGCTGATGCGGCTGACGTTCACATTCTGTTACAAACTCATAAACTATGACATTGATTCCTCCCTAAGCCAAGGGCTATGCAGAATTATTTCAAGTTGTACTAATAAAGCTTGAAGCTTGAAGCCTCACTCCGCAAAGACATGTCCAAATAAATTCGAAAATGGACCAAGCGAGCTGGCTTCAAAAATTCTGCAGTCGATAATTTTACACTTGACGAGTCACTAGTCGTTAGCTGCTCATGGTGCGGGACCGACCTCCCAAATGACATGTTCAAGAAGGACTTTTGCGAACATGTCGGACGTTTTGGTATTTGACGCGACGATGGCGTAGTAACTCATCTATACCACCAACTCCCCCTGCAATTGCTCTTCTCACTGCTAAGGAGCTCGCTCTCGGAACCTCAACGCATGAGTCGTGCGCTGATCAACGGAATGACCGACGTTATTTTGGTCCTACAGTGCAAATGGGGAAATATAAGTATTTGCACACGCCGGTATCCCGGTCCGGCTGTATGCCTACATTGATTCTATTTCCACTTTCCGTTCATCCACTATCATGACTGGTTACATAAAAGAGACGCGAAAGTGATGTATTTCGCCAACGCGCACCGCGCGCGTGTAAATTATCTAAATTCCTCCATGTTGGAGAAACTTCTTGCTCTCATGCGTCAACTGGTCTGTGCGTTTTTGATACTTTTACTTACGTTGACTACACTTGTTACCATGTGTTTCGGATGGTGTGAGACACAACACTTTCTTCCCTCGACCACTATTCACTCCACATTTAACCCGTTTGCGCTATAGACCCTGTGAGGCCTGATAACGCATGTGCTCTGAATAAATACGAAATGGCTGAAGTGCTCCCGCTCTCTCCTCGGCATCGCATCGATTCGATTCATGGGTGGAATGAAATAGGCGTGGAGTTGCAAAGGTTGCACTGGGCACCAAACGTAGATGAGCCTCCTGGCGGCTTTCCTCCCATACGAAGGAAGCCAAATGCAAAATCAAACTATAATCCTGCTGAATGGCTTGTGAACGGCACCACTCCAGTCGGGGTAATATACTATGTCAGTGCATTCCGACAAGAACCATACTGACCGAATATATCTGTTCTCTCCATAGGCAAAATACACTAAGGCACAAGCACAGAAGAAGTTTCTTGTATGTCCTTACTTCAGTTTCTGCTCGTTGTAGCAGTTGATTGACTCCCAATTTCGACATAGCTGACAGATTTCGATTTGAAAGATCTTGTGTACACTACGCGGCCGGCCATAAGACTGCCCGGTAAAGCTTATGCCTGTGCTGAGGCGCATTTATATCTGGTTATACAACTCAAGCTGCGCGCATGGGAAAAGTATGGGGGACCTACGGGACTCGAAGAAGCGCTTAAGTTGAAGTCAGTATTAGGTTATGCATTTAATGATCGATACTTACCATTTTTGCCTTAGAAAAGGGGCGGGGAAAAAGGTTCAGCGTGGCGCAACTGGTAGACCGGAGCGAAACGCATCCGAAGATGCTGTAATGGCTCTCCCGCCTCCTCCGGCGCCCGCTAGTACCCCTCGCCGTGGAGACAGGAACACGCCCGCACAGCCACTTCGAGTCGAACCTTCCCCACCGGATCAGGGAACACCTCGCAACGTTGAGCATGACTCGCCGCTGGGTTTGCTTGAAGGTTTAGATGACACCTCGAGCATCTTGACTCCCCTGCAACGTGCGCTGTCTATCCGTCATCATTCTCCAGACCTGTCAACTCCTACAAAAGAACAGACAAAGACCCGACGTGCACCAGCACCGTTTCCCCTTTCCTTCATCGCTGCTCATGACGACGACGTTATCTCTATCAGTGATAATTCTGAAGGTGAGAACGTCTTCAAGATTTCTTTTGACCAGTCAAAGTCCTCTGGTGGGAATGGGTCCAGCGCTGCCAGTGGTACTTCTTCCTCCGAGTCGAGCCTTTCCACTCCAGTAAAGCAAGAACGTGGTCAAAAAATCGATTCGATGTCGTCAACTTCGTCTACACAAAAGCGACGCAAGGATGTGGACAGTGATGAAGAAGTCGAAATCGTCTCTGTTACTGTTACGCCCGTGAAGAAGTCTCACAGCGTCTCTCTGACGAAGCGCAGAAAAATCGCTTCCCCGGACAAGAAACAAGCCTGCATTGATGTTATCGAAATATCTGATTAAATAAAATGTTGTGCGTCAATACTCGCCCTCTTGTTTATTTGACTGTACAAGTACTCGAAGTTAATTTTTGGTCACTCACTGTATTTATGTTGTACTGTGTATACATTTATTCCATTACTCCTCTTTCTTGGAAGTTGGCAGTGCCTGGGGATGTCGCGCTGCTGTGGACATCATGCAGACCTCGACGCTACAGAATAATTTGGGCTCTAGGCTGAAAACAGTGGGGGAAGCAAGGAGCAAGGCAAGAAAGAGAAAGGCGTCTAATCGTTGTCTATTCGGCAACTATTCGGCGTATGCTCCTCGGTGTGTTTACTCCGAGTTGGTGCATTTATTTCGCCAACGTTACGTTGAATAAAGTACTGTGAACATGGTATGTTCTGATTACGGTTAGTACCACTGGGAAGGACGTTGCAAATGCGAAAGTAGCCTCAAAAACAAATGACCGGTCTTGCTGCCAACAGCATCAACTTTTGACATGCTGTGTCCATGCCGCTCACTCAGCCTGCCGCCCTCTCTCGGCAGAGTGGGCCGGCCGTAGACTTGTTGACCACTTACCAACTTTGGTCTAGTACTACGGTAGAAAGAGTCAGGGTAATTTGCCATCTTGTTACTTATTGTCCAATCCACCATGTTCTAATGCACGTCATCAATCGGTCTGCAGCGCTGTTCTATCAGTAGGGCGACTTGATATCTTTCTGTGAGCTATCCGCAATTCATTTGGGGCGCAGCATTGGTGTTATGGCACAAAACCAAAAGATATCCCTGTAGCTACTACGCGTTTGCAGCATGTACCTATGTCTGTGAGAGTGTAGTATACTGAAGCGTCAACTCTACACAGAGTATAAGATTGAAATCAACTTCCAGAAGTTGCAAGAGCTGTTCCAATATGTGAAATATGTCAGCACCCTACTAATCATCCAGTGCCAGTCTGAATAATCACCGAAGAAAAAAGACTCACATAAATGCCTCAGGGAGAAAGTGTACGTATATCAGTAGATGCATTGTAGAGCTGCCACTGAGAGCCAGCTCAATTTGTGTTGACAAAAATCTGTTTGAAGGGTTGAAGCATGGGCCCCAAATTATTATCACTTCGTAACTGTATCTTCTGAGGCTCGGAATATTCAAAATACATTAGTCCGTGATGAGCCAAATTTGAAGTGCGATCAATTTAGACCACAATCTTTCTCCATAGTTAAAGTTAACTACTAACATCACTTGGGAATTATTCATGTGGTAGCAATAAGTGTATTTTTTCTAAAATTGTGGAGAGGGTCGGAGTCGAGAGTGGGCGCTCTTGCTACCTCTTGTTCCGACCTGCCTTCGCTCAAAGTTGAATGAGAATGAATAGTATGCGACAACCCACTAGCTCTGTATACCTTCTCGTATGAGAACGGCAAAAACCCCAGTCCCTCAGCGAGGCTTGAAGCTTGAAGCTTGAGGGAATCTGATTGTCGTGAGCTAATATGTAAGAAGAAAATTCTTCATGGAGATGCCGAAGACTACTTACTAACAGACAGATATGCTACTACTGTATCGTCAGCAACTTAATTAGGAGTTTAAATATAAGTGGTATGCCGTCCGTTGACTACGCATTACAACTTCTAGCAGTGTTTAGTAACTTTTGAATAGTAACCGTATGGAAATATAATGACTGACAGTCGCAGAGAAGCAGTATCCATCTGTAGGCATCTCCACACTTTATGCATACCAAAGCAGCCGAGATGCGGCACGGAAGAGGTTCCCTTGATGGAATAATGGATAACGGCACTTTGCAATAAAGATGGATAGTAGGAAGTCTGGCGTAGTAGTGGAAATTCCCACTGCCTCATCTTCACATAAATCGTATAGCTACACTGAAGCTCTGATTAGTCCCATTGCTCAGCTAGTGCAACCAAAGCCGTAATTTACTCACCACTAATATCCACAGTTACTTCAACTTAAAAAGAGCCAAGGCATGGGATGGACGAGAACCTGAGACCGCATGCAAGAATCAAGTGCTAAGAGAAAAAATTGGCAACGATCGCAGCTATTATTGCACCTCTTCCTAATTCTATTCCACCCTTTAATGGCTTAGAAATCTCTCAATGAGAGTCAACGTAAGTGGTAGTCCGAATTATTATAACCTTACTGCGTACTAGCTTGTCATTGGGAATTGAGACCGATCAAAGATAACTGGAGCTACGTATAATGACTAAAGCCTGTTAACGCTGTCAGAATCTTTCCACTACAAGTTTTTAAATCTGAGATATATTGCCCGCTTCCTCATTATCTGACATTCCCAGCCGGATTTACGGGACAGATCACACATAGATTTGTACGCTACCTTGATGTGTTTATGACATGAATAGTCCCTATAAAACCAGAGGTATTCTTGAGCAGGAATATCCAATCTCCAGCTTGTTCTAGTTCTGATTCTCATCCATCCTCAACGAGAAACATGTCACTCTACCCACTCGCACCCACCCCCAAGACTGGTCTTGCCCGCTATCGAGTCCTGTCGTCCACCGCTGGTGTGCACGTTTCACCTATTGCGCTTGGCGCTATGAGTATTGGCGATAAATGGGAGACATTTGGCATGGGGTCTATGGACAAGGAGGCGAGCTTTAAACTCCTTGATGCATACTTCGACAACGGTGGAAATTTCATCGATACTGCAAATAATTAGTGAGCACATCCTTCCGTCGCGTTTGATAAAGCTTAAAAACAGTGAATGAACAGTCAAGACGAGACGTCTGAGATGTTCGTTGGCGAGTGGGCGGAGAAGCGAGGTATACGAGATCAATTGTTTATTGCAACCAAGGTAGTCTATCTTTCCGAGCAGATTCTTCAGCGACATGATATTAATGCTCTCGAAAAGTACAGTATAAACTACAAGCAGCACGACTGCTCCATAGAGCAGCAAATTTTGTACACCGGTAACAGCGTTAAATCGCTGCGTAATTCCTTTGAAGCCTCACTGACGAAACTCCGCACCACATTTATCGATCTTCTGTACCTGCACTGGTGGGATTGGGATACAAGTGTCGAGGAAGTAATGAGGTCCCTTCATTCTCTGGTGCTCCAGGGCAAAGTTCTTTACCTGGTACCTTTCTTTCTGTCGCTTTTTGTAGCGGCGAAATGACGTGATTCTTGGATATACAGGGCGTGTCCGATACGCCTGCTTGGGTGGTTGCAAAAGCGAATCAGTACGCGCGAGACCATGCACTAACGCCATTTACTGTCTATCAAGGAGCATGGAATATCATGGAACGCTCATTCGAGCGCGAGATTATTCCAATGGCACGCTCAGAAGGTGTGTTAATACTGTATAACCTCTAAACAAACTTACCTTATTACTTTATCTCGAAGGCATGGCGCTTGCCCCTTGGAATGTTCTTGCTGCTGGTAAGATAAGGACCGACAAAGAAGAGGAGATACGCCGCAATACTGGAGAGAAGGGGCGGGTCTGGAAAGGACAATCATGGGAGCGCACTGATGCGGAGAAAAAGATTTGCAAGGTCCTCGAGCAGGTCGCTGCAGAGGTTGGAGCAAATCACATTACCTCGGGTGCGAAGCTTTCAAATAATCTACCTTTTCAAGCCAATCATAACTATCTTTTCCAGTTGCTATCGCCTACATAATGCAGAAGACACCATATGTCTTCCCGATCATCGGAGGGAGAAAGGTCGAACATCTCCTTGCTAATCTAGAAGCACTCGATATTATTTTGAGTGAAGATCACATGCAGCGTCTGGAGAGTGCCGTGGAATTCCAGCCAGGCTTCCCATATTGGATGATTGTATGTGGACTCTTTACTTTGTATCAACGCCTGACAGGTACTGAATGTACGTGCAATTAAACAGGGAGATGGCAATTCCCCTTCTCGGTTCATGACTGCGGGTGGCCATACGGCTAAACCTAGACTCGAACCGATCAAACCCACAAAGTGCACGCCGTTGAAAAACGGCAAAAATGGTTATTAGGATAGCAGTGCCGTCATAGGAGAGGTGAATTTCACAAAGAGGCTGAGGGCTGAAGCCTTGAAGGAAGGTTTATAGTGTAGTATAAGCAGTGAACACGCAATTCAATTTTCCTTTGCATGAGACTTATGACGGGACAACGCAAGAAGGTGGTTGACGGCATTTTCGACGAAGTCCACTTCAAGCTACGGCAACTCCCGCCATTTTACCCACGTTCCAACAGCAGGAAGCCGTCCCGTTAACAAACCCTTCGCCTACCTCTCTACGTAAAGCACTCGCGATTGAAGCTTATGTAGCTTAAAATATGATAGTTTATAGAGCTGTCTCAATAAAATTGATCGAATGTATCATTGTTTGGACCTACTAGGACAAGTCAACACATTAAGCGCCCGTCTGTCCTCGTCTTCGCATATCAGGAACGGCATGTATGAACAGGACACTATGTACAATATTTCAAAATCAACCAAAAGTGGAAGTCATGCCAGACCCGCAATACATCTAGCCAGGCATCCTTCCGCCTTCCGGTAGTCATTATTAGCCTAGCATGTCAGCCGCTTCGAGTACTTAAAAGGCTGGTGTCCACCGATAACCACAACCAACAGTCCTACGCATCCTACTCGGGAAAAATTCTCAACAGCCTATTCTCCCAGAACCACGATCTTTTTTACGAACACACACTATCATTCACAACCATGAAAGTCAGCGTCCTCACCTCCTTCGTCGCCATTGCGCTCTCCGCCGCATCCGCCTTCTCTAACACAATTCCGTCTGGAAAGTCGGCCATAACGCCCGTCTTCAAGCGAGGTAAGTCTTACATATCCTGCTACCGTGACATTGGTTTGACGGTGCGTTGATATTGTCAGAGCTTTCATCCAGCTTAGGTGTCGGTCGTGACAGAACCACAGGAAATGTCGGCAGTACGTTGTTCTTTTCAAATTCGCACGCGACAATTTATGACGAGTTGTGACGGGTCTGTACTAAGTAGCCACTGTACCCGTCTCCGTGAAAAAGCGCGGCGGCAGCAATGATAACAACGGCAACAACAATGGCGCTGGCGGGAACAACGCCAACAATAACAACGGCCGCGGCGGCGGGAACAATAACGGTGCTGGCAATAACGGCCGCGGCAACAACAACGGTGGGGGTGGCGGTAACAACGGTGGCAACAACGGCGGAGGAAATAATAACGGCGGCCACGGCGGCAACAACAACGGCGGGGGTGTCGGAAACAACAACGGTGGGGGTGGCGGCAACAACGGCGGAGGAAATGACGGCGGCGGCAACGGCGGCAACAATGGAAACAACAACGGCGGCAACAACGGCGGCCACGGTAACAACAACAACAACAACGGCGGCGGCGGCGGAGGAGGAGGGAACAACAACGGAGTCGGTGGGTACATCAACGGAAACAACAACAACGACTTCGACCTGAACTTCGACGCCATCAACGCCAACAACATCAACGACATTAACCGCCGCGGTGCGCTTTTTCTTTTCCCTGCCTGTTTGCAAACCGAGAAATTGACCTAAATTTGAACCGCGCTCTAGATCTCCGTTTCCTCAACTTGGCGCTGCTTCTGGAGGACTTCCTGGTCTCGTTCTTCGAGCGCGGGCTCTCGCGCTACAGCCAGGACGACTTTCAAAGGGCGGGCTACCCGAACTGGGTGCGCGGCCGCTACGAGCAGATATGCGAGCACGAGAAGAAGCACCGCGAATACATCCAGAGCGCCATCACCAGCGGCGGAGGCGACTACATCCGTTCCTGCAGATATGAATTGTAAGTTCTATTTTTTTCACGTGTAAATTCATGCACTGGCTGACGGATTCATTTCCCAGCTCCGATGACAATGTCCGCGACTTTATCGAAACCAGCGAGGCGCTAGAGACCATTGCCGCGAGCGCCTACACCGGATCGCTACAATATTTCCACGATAGAGTGAGTGTCCCAGCATATAAGCGCCCGTGGAATGGCTGACCTGATGCGCAATAAACAGAACTATATTACCGCGGGCGCGACCATCCTCGCCGTCGAAGCACGGCACGCCGCATTTATCAACGGTGCCGTGCGCAAGCAAAACCCCTGGAACAGAGCGTTTGAGGTAAGCGGATTCTGCTCTATTCATGATTAACAAACACTCACTGAACGTTAAAAAAAAACAGACGCCTCTCACCCCGAACGAAGTCGCCACCCTGCTGACCACCTTCTTTGACTTCAACTCATGCCCCGTTAACAACGCGATCAACCTGCCCAATGGCCTGCGCGTGTACCCGCGCCTCCACCTGTCCAACCGCCTCGTCCCCGGCCAGCAAGCCGAAATCTCGTTCCACCGCGGAAATGTCAACGACAACGAGCGCCTGTACGCCGCGTTCCTCACCGGCATCGAGACCATCTTCGTGCCCATCGAGGAGCGCCGGGACAACAACAACGGCAACAACAACGGCGGCGGCAACAATGGCGGCAACAACAACAACGGCGGCAACAACAACGGCGGGAACCACAAGCGCGGCGATGACAACAACAACGACGGCAGGCACTACTTCGTCGAAATCCCGCAGGACCTACAAGCGGCTGGTACAGTTTTCGTTATCGTCGTGCGCGGCTCGGAGAACATCCGCGATGTTAACCTCAACGACGACAGTGTCGTCGCCGGGCCCGCGATCGCCGAGTTCCCCTACGACTCTAACGGCAAGCCCATCAAATTGTAAAGGAAGCGTTAGTGCTGGCAGTGGCGACTCCCTTCGGACTTACTTCTCTCCCCCGGCTTTGGCCAGTATTACCACTTATACCATGATACCTCTTATGCTACATATGTTTTCAGTATGCTCAATGATACCATTTTTGCTGCTCTTTGAGTTAATTTTATGTTGGAAATCTTGCAAGTTTTGGCTGCATGTGCCCGATCCCTGGAATGCGGAAAAAGTGATTAAAGTAAGGCGACAAACACACCTTCAACGAGTCGTTGACCTTCCGTAGCTGGTCACGATGCGAAGAGAAGAACGACCTGAATAAGACCTAGACAGTGGTAGCAGTTGCACATAGAGATAGAAACAAGTACGTCGGGTTAAGTTGCCAGGTGCTATTTGCATGATTTTGAAGAGGGCAATTTTCGAAAAGAATTATAGAATACAAATGTCCTTGAACTAAATGAAAGTGTTATGAACGAAAGTAGACAGAATAAAACAGGGTATGTCCTTGGTTTCGATTTAAAAATTGTAGAAAGATTGCGAAAATCGTTGGTGATCGGCTTAGGAAGGATGCCAAGCAGCCTAAAAGACAAGGTGGGGTTCAATATGAATTCTGTCTATAGAAGGTTTGAAACTCACCGGTCCCAGCTTAATAACAAGTAGTAATACAATCCACCCGCGGATTTCCAGCTATCTTATACGAACAGGGGGCAATTATTAAGGGAGATAATGCGGTGCGCAAAGAGTTTTGCAAGATCTGATGTATGAGCTAGTCGACGATTCCTGCGTATAGATTACAGTTGGAGTTAGCAACGAGCTACAGCAAGGAGAACTAGACACTCACCAGCGCGACTAGTAAGAGGGGTCGACCTCCTCCATGGGCGCCCTTCCCATGCCCATACCCCCATCAAGCCACAATGCCTTCCGCATGGAAAAGGCCAGCCAGAACATGAATGCCATGAAGATCAGCAGCGCCGCTCGGGCGTACGGGGACGGTGTGCGCACGCGGAAGCGCGGGTCCGAGTCGAAGGCTGGAATGGGGTCGACGCGGCGGCGAGGTCGCCTGGGAGCATCTTCTTCAATGTCGTTGGCATAGACGCCCTCATACGGGGGTGGGTAAGTCGGAGATTCTGGTCGTGAGGATCCTGGACTGTAAGGCTCGGTGGGAAGGAGTTCGTACTTGGGCGCCATTATATGTTTCTAAGTGTGCTCGTCAGAAGAAGTAGTGAAGTGAGCGTCATCGAGCAACGGATTGCACTTACCGCACCCTGGGAACACGTTAGCAAATTGTGGAGGACCGGCATCTCGGCCTTTTTGTGAAAGACGCATTGGTGGCATACTTCGCCTGCAAACGGTTGGCACAAAGGCATCTTTCTCCGACAACATTGATTGAACTACTCATGAGTTTGGTTAGATGACCTTAAATGCAATGACACTCAATTTATCCAGAAAATGATGGTTTCTATTTTAAAAAGCTAAGATGATTTTTTTATTCTTCACAACAATACGATTCACTTTCCAATCGGGACTTTAAAACCATACAAGGTTAAATAGGCCTTGCAAAAACATAAACTGACATCGCAACCAGACCAGACCAGAAATGCACGAAAGATATTATTACGGGGCACCAATTACTAACACCAGTAAGCTACTTCAACTCCCCAGGATACAGTGCAGTCAACGCTCGCTTAAACGTTGATGGGAGAGCATCCAAGAGCGACAACACCGTTCTAATGGGCAATTCTAGTCAATGCCAATGCCCATTTACTCTATAATGTGCAAACTTACGAAGGAGTTGTCGGTACAGCAAACAGGCTGGGTATTGCAAGAGCTCGAACCGGCTCCAATGACGGAGAGGGGGGAGCAAGTCACTGTCATAAAAGTGAGTGAACCTTCCAATTCGCAGTGTGCTAATTGACATACCACCAATCTGGCCAGTGACGCTACTAACAGCAACACCGACACCAGAGAGGAAGCCAGTGACGAAGTTATCCGCGGTGGCAGCCTTCATTGCGTATAAAGCTCGAATAAGCTATTTGCATTAAAAAGTTTGAATCTGTACTCACAGTCTGGTAAGAGTTGCAGCACTGCACCGGACCAGTGTTGCACTGGTTGGAGGGCGATCCAGCAGCAGCAAAGATGGGGAGGGCAGCAAGAGCAGCGACAAAGACACGGGCAAACATTATGCTCGAAGGTGAGGATATAATGAAATATGAGAAGGTAGGATTAGCGAACTGGGGCCTGTTCAACTGATGGTACGTGGCCACTTCGTTAAGCTCTTATAGTCGCAAAGGCGTGCTGGCACACGTAAATGTACAGCTGGACGAGACCTTGGCAAAATCTTTGGAAAGCCTTCGTGAATAGTACCAAGCCCTTCGCAGACTCGGTAAGCGCACTGCGCAGGCGCAAATCGAGTTGATTCTCGCTTAGAGAATGAATTCCACTTGCTTAAACACCCCTTAACACTGCTGACGCCGACCCATGTTTGGTGGCCGAAGATGTGCCATCAAACATGTCATGTTTTCAAATCGACATGTATGGCTCACAAAAAGCTAACAAAAGACCTCGGGGTTTCCTTAAATGGCAAAGCCGATGCCTGTTTGCCCACCAATACGATGCCACGGAAAACATGACATGTATGGAGACACCTGTTTGGTCACCGAAAACAGGTCGGCGCTAGCAGTGTAAGGCTTAAGCGCGCGGGGACACGGCGCCTGGAGGTTGTGCGAGACGTGGCAAGGATCCGAAGAATGTAACCTCAACTTTTGTCCAAGGTACGCACGCGGCACAATTGCCTTCATTTGCGACTATGTACGCACTGCGTGCAATAGGTATAGAAATGACCTTTTGTCTTATTGCTTATGTACCAACATATCTTCTTTAAGTGCTCACGCAAACAGTATCGCGTTCAGCAACTACGTACTATGGCCAGTGGCGTCGAGACAAAGTACGAGGCCACAGCCGTTGTTTAATTCTGTAAATAGGTATTAGTTACCGTTGACACGCATAACATAACGGCGAGAAATTAAACACTAATCCCCATTCTGCTTTAGAGACTGAAACGTGTCAAAGATGTAGTACATGAAGGCCAGGAGGGGCCCATGCTTCTGAGCGTACGCCGCAAGTACGCCGTATGTGGAGTCAGAGTGTTCCAGGTAGGGTTTGAAGAGGGGCCGGGCCATTCACGAAGCTCCAGAAGTCTATAATAGCTTTTGATTTCAAAATTCAGGGATGTAAATATTTACGGCACCCATTTCACTAGACTGTATTCGAAACTGTTGGGAGCCAAAAGAAGCACAAAGTAGCGGTTGCTAGCAGAGTCGTTAAACCATAACAGGAATGGCTCGAGTCTCGCGTGAATGTTAACACAACCCATAATGTCAAATTGTCGAGTTCTGACTGCATTTTTCTGCGGATCGTGCCATGTCAGGTGCATTTCATAGCGCACGGTCCACCATAAATTACGTTGACAAAATTTTGTTCAGCCCTATAAAGAGGTGTCGATGTGGACTGATTTCGTCAGTCGAACAAGCCACAGTTCTACCCGCAGCATTATCAACTTCAGTTAAGCCTACTCCAACAAACTTCAAAAATGTTTGCCCGTGTCTTTGTCGCTGCTCTTGCTGCCCTCCCCATCTTTGCTGCTGCTGGATCGCCCTCCAACCAGTGCAACACTGGTCCGGTGCAGTGCTGCAACTCTTACCAGACTGTGAGTACAGATTCAAACTTTTTAATGCAAATAGCTTATTCGAGCTTTATACGCAATGAAGGCTGCCACCGCGGATAACTTCGTCACTGGCTTCCTCTCTGGTGTCGGTGTTGCTGTTAGTAGCGTCACTGGCCAGATTGGTGGTATGTCAATTAGCACACTGCGAATTGGAAGGTTCACTCACTTTTATGACAGTGACTTGCTCCCCCCTCTCCGTCATTGGAGCCGGTTCGAGCTCTTGCAATACCCAGCCTGTTTGCTGTACCGACAACTCCTTCGTAAGTTTGCACATTATAGAGTAAATGGGCATTGGCATTGACTAGAATTGCCCATTAGAACGGTGTTGTCGCTCTTGGATGCTCTCCCATCAACGTTTAAGCGAGCGTTGACTGCACTGTATCCTGGGGAGTTGAAGTAGCTTACTGGTGTTAGTAATTGGTGCCCCGTAATGACATTTTTCGTGACTACATTGCGTGCATGAAGGCATATTTACAGCGAATATTATTAAGTAAAGTATTGTGATATGTGATATTTATCTGGAGTCAGGTAGGTGATGCGACTCGTTTCACGGTGTAAATTCAGTCTCCATTGTTTGGGACAACCGTAACGTGACAGGACGCACAAAGCGCACCCAGCCGTGATGTGATGTGCGCACCCCGCCCGGAGGACACGGGCAGCCCGCGAGGTAACGACGTGTTACATAATGAGCATTGGGATGACCTTGTAGCGGACCTGTACCTACTGTGCAGTAATGAGAGAGCTTAGTGAATATAAAATAGCGGAAATAATTGTTATGAGTTGCATAGAATGTACATGTTATATTACTGAGCGGACGGGACGCGTCTAAATGTATAACAAGGTTGTAATCTGCCAATATGTGTATGAGTTACCATTAAGGCAAGTCCATAATTTGTACACATGGTACGTCCAGGGAATTTTCCAATCTTTGTACTCAATGTACGGCCGATACCATTAAGATAATCGTACTCAGTGTACGGCCGGCATCTCTTTTGATCTTCGTACTTAGCGTACGGTCGGGGGCCGTTCCGACAAATTGTACTTAGCGTACGGTCGGGGGCCGTTCCGACAATCGTACTTAGCGTACGGTCGGGAGCCGTTCCAACAATCGTACTCAGCGTACGGTCGCGGGCCGTTCCGACAAATTGTACTTAGCGTACGGTCGCGGGCCGTTCCGACAATCGTACTTAGCGTACGGTCGCGGGCCGTTCCAACAATCGTACTCAGCGTACGGTCGGGGCCCGTTCCGACAATCGTACTCAGCGTACGGCCGGCACTCTTTCGCACTGCGTACTCAGTGTACGGTCCGGGACGGTTCCGATGTTCGTACTTAGCGTAAGGGGGCATGTTCTTAATTAACTACTAACTATGTGACTACAGTCAATGCTTAATAGTTGACATTAGTTTCTACTTATCTTATACAGTCCAGACTCTAATTTTTGTATTCTAAGGCGATTCCATATAGATATAAATACCTTGGTGTAGATAATAGCTCTGTCCTGCGTCATGTAGCTCACTGATTTCCTTATTCTTGTGATACCGCCATTCCCGCATTCTGCCGCGCTGGAGTTTATGGATAGGAGCTTGGGTTCGGCTTCACCGTAATTGTTTAGGAATGCGGCATGTCCGCATTTGGTGTGTCCCTTACTGTGGAATGCGTCGATGGCGAATGTTGTTTTGGCGAAGAACTCCGGCTCACGAGCCATGCAATAAGGATGCAAGGCGCACGCGAAGTCGTACACAACTATTTTTGGTGCCTTTTCCCATCGCGTCAACAAGGCCGAGAATACGTCATTACGTCCTTCGGCTATCGGAATGCAATGGAACCCGTAACAGATGCTGTGGGTGCACCACACGCACATAAGTCCTCCGGTTAGGCGACTCTCCCCATATCTGGAATAGAACTTGTTGCAGCCCTCTCCTCTTTTTTCTTGATTTGCCTTGTCTTGCCCAGAGTCATTTGGAAAGGCTGGGTAGTGCGGCCGTTGCCGTATTGGTGGCATTGGGTAACATGCACCTGTCTTTGAGTATTTTAGTGAAATAAGAATACAAAAAGGTGCATAACAAATAACTTACATCTTTCCACGCTACTGGGCTTTCATCTATTTGTTGCATTTCGGGAATGCAGTGGTACTTCGATAATGAACCGAAGGCGACATAGGCAGTCTCATACAGAAACTGACATATTTCAAGTGTTTCAAGTTTTACCTCGCCTAGCGAATCGATTTCATGCTTACAGACGAAATATATGGCTGGGATGCCCTTGAGTGATGATAGTAATAAGCGCGTGGGATTGTGTATGAATGCCAACAACTTGGGGAGGTGTCCCACATTGACCAACTGTAGTACTGATTCTTCAGCAGCTAACTGTATGAGTACGATCAATAAGTTACATACTTGTTTAGAGACCGTTTGTGACTCGTACCTGTAAAAATAACTTGCGATACATGGATTCCGTTCTTGTCATCAGTGAGGCCGGCCCGCAGTGTAACTCAAATATATTCCCTAGCGCCGGACGTATGTCTATGAGAGCATCAACGACCAATGGAATGAGCTCCAATATCTCCCGGATTTCTTCGGCCTTTTTCTGTGCAGCTTGGCGTTTTCTAGTTGCTGTGTCGGAGGTCTCATCCGTAGGGTTATCATTCAACGCCAAGTCCGTTACATCCGGCAGAATTAGTTTCGGCCCCGACAGAATCCTTCTAATATTTTGTCGCAATTTTTTGTCCTTAAGGCATTGGAGATTCGGCGCGGGGCGTACGAGATCCTTGATTGGGGCATCTGGTGAAATCGTTGTAGGAGGCCTCATTGTAGTTAAGATATTTTTCCTGTTGAAGGCCAACGTTACACCATCAAATATTGCAACATCCGGTGTTGGTCCACAGTCGGGACAATTCATGTCCTTTTCAAGCTGTACAAGCATAATATAAGAGAACCAAACGGCCCTGAAAGTGTCGTCCTTGATGAATTCCCCAGCATTACGATTGAAATATCGGCGGTTGACCACCGTGACCCACGACACAAATGGAGTTTCTGATGACGTATAGGCGCTTGTGTAATCATCAAGGAGATCGAGAGTAAAGAGCGAGCGATTGTTCCAGTTGAAAAGGCCATATTCACGACAGTCAGGTCCGATAAATCGCTTAGTACATACGGGACATTTTTGCACCTCGATCTTGGACTTGAGAACGCCGGTGAGCGTATAAATACTGCATGGAATCACTGTTATTGGGGACAACGGGGAGTACATTGTTCTTGGGCTGGAACAGCGACAAGACGAAGTTTCAGAAAGTCTAATGAGATCCGGAGCGGTATGAATTGTAGGTATTGGATCAAATTCGCCGTCGCTCTTGATACGCGCCCATAGTGGAGGTGGTAATGGTAAGTACGACACAGCAAGTGGTCTCGTGGAAAGGTTTCTAAAGTATGGTGTGCGCTCTGTGATTACGGTGCATATCAGAATAGTTAGGTAAAGCGGGATAAAATTGACTGACCTGGGTACCGCACGTCAGTGTCATTGACACTGGTGTTCTCGTTTTCCGACCCCACATTATCCTCAATGTGCTGCCGAAGGACTCTTCGCGCCCAATGTATGTGGTCACAATCGAGGGCTCCCGGATCGGTCGCGCATTTCCATTCGCCTTCGCCTGAGTTCGGACCGCAATGCTCAACGAATGTGCGTGCCTTTATTGTTCTGTGTAGTGATGGCAGAGGTACGGAGAACTTCGATACATAATGGTCATCTTTCACATGCTCATATCTAGCGAATAGGAAACAGAAGTTATTATGTGCTATGAGAGAACTTATTAGAAAAAAGCTCTCATTCACGGTAGTATATTGCCTCTGCTTACTACTGAGTCCGCTGTCCAAGGGGAACTGTTCATATCCTCTGTCGTGTAGATACTTTTTGTGGAAACAGTCCTTTGTTGCGTGATAGTGTGGACAGAGGCAGAATACAGATATCCCAAGCCCTTCGCGTGTTCTGCATAGATGATAGAAATGATCCTAATATCCAAATCATTGGTTTATAGACCATGGGTGTATTCATAGTGTTAACTTACCGTTGCACAGTCTTGCCGTAGATTCCATCCGCGTACTACAAAGAGATCATCGCTCACTTGGGTGAACATTGAATCATCCCAATCCAGGCTCTCCAAGAACGCATCGTAACCGTGAGCTTCGGTGTCGTCTATTACGGCTGCATTACTTTCAGGATCTTCATATAAAGGCGGACCTTCCGATGTCCAGGCATTCCCATCTAATCCAGCTGCATGTTCATTGGTCCAGTCGTTTAGTACCATTGGCTCATCAGAATTGGGTATCGATTCCGGGGTAGGTAGATGACTCTTAGTAGGAACCTTCCGGCGACGCTTGAAAGGCTTTGTAGTGACTCGCGCCTTCTTCTGCGGCGAAACAATGACCGGGTCTTCAGGCTCGCTTTCATAGCATATTCTGGATGTTAGGGGCGATGAAGGGGGTGAATCATAAACAACAGGGGCGAGCGCATGTGTCGGTTCCAGAGGGTCGTATCGCTGCATGATGAGAATAAATCAGATGTGGAAGGCAAACAACGTCTGCTGCAAATAGCTGGGTGTTCACAAATATTGTACCAAGGGTACGATGTAAATTAACTTGGATAACGCGGGTCTGGTATGATGATGTCATTGTCCTCCGCCAGAACAGACAGCGGCTCTTCTCCTGTCAAGAAAAGGGGAAGACCACGCAAGTCTCCAGCTGAAGACTCTGCTACGCCAGCTTTGTCACCAACAAAGGTGCGCCCTCACACATATGTATTGCGGCGTACTTCTCATTCTGACATCACCAAAGCGTACAGCACAACGTCAGTCGGCAAATAAGAGCCCTGTCAAGGAATCCACCAAGTCCAGAAGCCCGTCCCACTGTCATCAAGGCTGTCATGGCCGGCCTTTGAGATCTCAATGCATGCATACTAAGAGCGGCAGAGATTATTTACTAAAGTTACAAGCGAGTGCAGTATGTTCCAAACTTATCCTTGCTCCAGAACACTCCGTCACTATGGTATTGATTTTTCCCCCCCATATAACAGAGTGTATCAGTCAACCCGTTCCTTGATTCTCTATTACAAGTTCAGCCGCCGGTAAGTAGTCATGCTATTCCTTATATTATAGTGTTCTGAGACTTGTCAAGAACGTCCTTCCGAACACACATGCCGCACAAACACCCACCAGTTGGCGCTTGCCTTCACACTCTCTACCATCGCCGCAATCGTCTCCTATCGTAAATACCTTGACCCCAACTCGGGCAAATATACCAGCACCTGCACCAGTGGACTCACACCCTTTCCCGTTGCCGCAGTCATCTCCACCTGTGAACCCCTTTCTCAGGTCACCGCACCTGTGCACCCAGCCCATGGATCTCAAAGCGGGCCGCATCAACCTGAGACTGAGATTGCCTCCCCCATTGTAGCTGGTCACCCCATATCCGATGCCGATATCGACCCATTATTGCTTCAGATGGATGACGCTGAAGTGTCACTGCCAACAAAGGAGTTAAGCAGTCATACACCCTCGTCCAGGGGAGAAACTCCGAGCAGGCACCGCATTCGGCCTAATAGAAGTAACCCTATACATGGGACAGTACAGGGTGTTAAGCGAGGCAATAGCTCCTTTAGTAAGTCGTTTTACATGCATACATACCTGTCTAGGCGAGGAGCAAAGTTGACCGGTCTATTTTTGGTGCGGTACTAGACGTTGTTAGACAGCAGAGGGCCCCAGAGAGCATAGTGAGTACTGCGAAGGCATCAAAAACTTTCCTTCGTCGGTTGCATACTCTAGTTGAAGGTGTAAGTAGGATTTGTCCCCGCGTTCAGTTAATGATTCCAACTTTGACCGCCTACCACTTTACCAGGCCGAACAACTATCCCTTCTTACTGGCTCATGGGTATTTTTGGGGGCTCAACACCCGAACGCAACCGGGCCCCCAATACATTTTATGTCCAGTCGCCTTGTTCGCGACTCTCGCAAATTTGGTGCGGAGTTTGCGAACCATTTCCACGAGCTTATCCATGATGCCGCCCAAAACAAACGTAAGGATACAGTGGAGCTCCAGCACGAAAAGAAGCTTCAGGCAAAGAAAATCAAGACATTGGAATCCGAGAACGCGCATACGAAGGCTATGCTTGAACACTATGTACAACGCTTTGGGGCAATCAGTGGTAATTTGCCAGGAGCGACGCAGGCCCCAATGGATGGTGAAGGTGATAAGGCCGGGGAGTCCGAGTCAGAAGACGATGACGAGTCCGAGGCTGACACTGGATCTGAGTCCGGCGGGACAGCTTGAAGACAATATGTAGATTACCATCGACATTATCAGTTCATATTAATGTACCTTCTGGTTGTTCAATGTCAAATTTTTAATTTCTATCTTGCGAGGACAACTTAAACTCATTACCACACTATCCCGAACCGCATCAATAACATCGCGAACGTGTCAATAACATCACGAACAGCGTCAATAACATCACGAACAGCATCAATAACATCACGAACACAGAATGCTCCCTTCTTGTGAACGCAATTGTAAACCATAGTCACCTCCCTATATCAAAAAAAGAGTATTATTAGGAAGAGAAAGTAGTATAGTATTGATTGGCAAAGGAATTTCTTTGGGGGGACGATTATCCTAAATGCGAAAATATGTCGACACTAAACACAAAGTACATATGTATCTACGCTACAATGGACGTGTTTGATAAATTTCATTCAGCAAGCAGCACACAAAACGTCGAGAATTAGTTTACAACGTAATAGTATTCCAGAGACCATCTTAGAAACACAGTTTAATCACATACCGTTGCGAAATAGTATTGGCGAACGGTTAGGATCCAGTTCAGGTATTAGTATCTTTCTAATGCACATACAAATTAGTCTCCTTCATAGCCCGCTTGTGTTATCACATCATATAGTAATCAGACCATCTTCTCGTAGTTTCTTCTCGCATTAACAAGTCAAAGGCATATTATTCTATTTCAAGATACAGACAACGACTATCTACACTATTAAGTAGTTTAGTTAGGCTTCACGGCCGCGACGGGCGGTTTGAATGGGAATAACTGTCTGATTGCTTGGTCAGTTTGTATGCGCTGCTGCATTATCCAAGCAGCCGACGAAAGTTCATCGGGCATGAATGACAATGGGAGAGCTTGACCGTCATCCTGCGTCATCGGTTCTGCGCGAGTTACTTCCCTGTACCACTTCGCTTTTTCTTCGTCTGTGAAGGTGATCCTGATGGGGACCTGTAGCTGTGCAAGGTCCCTCTGAAGCGCTTGGAGCTGTCGTAACTTGATGGCTACTCGGTACGCGTATTCGTCGCCTGATATGTCGGGCACATAAAGAGAGTATATCGATAGCCCGGTTGCCTGAACAAGAGAACCAATCCAGAAACGCCGAGTAGCGCAGTTGCCACGCGGGTTGGGCGCCCTGCGTCCATGTGAGCCCATATTGTAGGGACAATGATACAGTGCTGGGTTGCCTGACCGAACCGTTAGAGTCTTCCAGAGGTAGAATTGATAGAGGGTGTCGTCGAGTGAGCAGCCACAGTGAACAGCCAATGGTCGCCTTTCACCGTAATATCTACGAGAAGTTGCTATCCCTGTTAAGATGTCAGGGCCGTCCGGACCTTTATCCTCCTTACGGTCGTTATAGTGATGGATGCAGCGAATATTTCCTTGTCCCGACGTTAAGAAAGCGATGGCAACTTCAGCAGAAAATGTGGCGGCCATTGGAAGGTACGGCTGGTTTTGAAACACCATTACCTTGAGAACACTGGGTATTTCTATGTTCTCTGTGACAAATTCTGTAATGGCCTCCGCACCTGCTTCTAAAGTACGAGGTCTCAAGTAAGTAACAACATAGATTAAGAATTCGAATTGCTAACTTACCGTTATAAGTCTCCTGGTCCTCCTCGGAGAGATCTCCCCAAACCAGTTTCGCCGCAACTTTGGTCTCCGGTAACTTGGAGCTAGCTTTCGACACCTTCTCGGTGGTCTCCTTCTTCGCACCCGACGCCTTCTTCGCACTGGCTTGTTTCCGAGCTTTAGCAGCCTCACCACTGGGCCCTGAAGAAATTTCTCTAGTGGCGTCCTCGGACTTATTTGAAGTCTTCTGCCTTTTGTACGAGCCTTCGCTCTCGACACGATCGAGTTCATCGTAGTTCATCAAATTCAAGGAGAGTTGGTCACCGTACATGGCGAGCAGTTCATGATGAGGTGGACCTGGCAACGGATGTTGTTCCACAGTGTACTGGACATCCCGACCCTTTCCCTTGGTGGAAACACGGTCAGCACTGGGACTGGCGGCCTGGATATCCAACGGCTCGACGGCGGGCTGGACCTCAGTCTTCTCCTGGGTAGAAACACGGTCACTGGGACCGCAGGGGGGCTGGGCACAGTTACTCGGCTTCGTAGGGTCAGCGCGCGGCGGCTGGACATTGAAACCTCGGTCATTGGGACCTATGGGGTGCTGGTCATCCTTTGCCTCAGTAGAATTATGGCCTGAGTGGTTTGGAACAATGTCGCCGAGAGAGGGCGATGCAGACAAGGACACCGTAACAGGGGGATCAAAAACCTTAAACAACGAAATCTCATAGTTAGTTTTTAGTAGCTTGTGGGAAATAAATGTAACTGGCGTACCTTTTCTGCGACGGCAGATACTTCAGATATCTGCAATAAAACGGGATCGATGACCATACGCTCTGTACCCTCGGTTACAGCGGAAGTGGGCGCCAGATCAGATAATGTGATTCCAGGGATATTGTCGTGGTCATCGTCGGACAACATAGGTTCGGTTAACGGGCTGGTTCTGAATGCCCCTGATACTTAGTTATGGTCATGTATAAGACATATGCCAGACGCACCCAAATTCAAGTAAAGCCTCAACCAACGCATTTGCGGCTTTAAGCTCAGCTTTCGTCGCAATTTTGTCGGCTAGATGTGTTTGCAGAAGTTAGTATATGCGGTAACTCGTTTGAAAGTTACCCTGTGCGTACGGTCTGTGTTTGCTCGTCTTTTAACATGATCCCACTTCTTTGTCAACCTCCTCACCTCCTTACGAGCCGCAACCACTGGCATTGTATAAATAAACATTTATATGCACAACATACATTACTTACGTTGATCATTGTTTTGAGACATATTTGAGTGAGTTACGAAGTTGTCAATACTGTGATGTATGTATCGTCCTGTGTGTACGGGGGAAAGCAGGGGAAAATAAATTTGTACTGGGCGTACGATAGTATTCATCTTATCTAGGTGATATTGGCCAAACCTTGAATTTCCAAAAGGGTGTAAATATGCTGGGCGAGGCTGGGCGACCTCAGGCTACAGAGCGATCATACGGTGGACTGATGGATACACATGTACAAAAGCGGGAAGTGTACCCCCGGTCTTACTACGTACTAGCCAAATCCCCCATATAGAAATCCCTCATTCCCAGATGAGTAGTAATAAGCATCACCAGTTGCGCACATTCCTGGGTTTCGAAAAATTCTTCTGATTGTCGGAGAATATATTCCCGATCTGGAAGTTTTTCGAGGAAGCGCATGGAGCACTGTCGGGCTTGTTCGTATGCGGCCTCTGCTTGTATGATGTCGGGTGCCTCTGAGATGATGCTTGCGTACACCTCTCGTACTGCCTCCATGTTTGGGTGTTGCGGCGAGTCCTTGTCACACAATTTGTCATAATAGAACTCCAGAAATTCGTCTGTATGAGAGAACTTCATGTCAGTAATGCAAGGTTGGGTCGGGCATATACAAACGATTTCATACCACTCATAGCTTCACCATCACGAGGTAACGCTGGTAGTACTGTGCCGGGTGCGTCGAGCAACGACTGAAACATGTGTTTGATTTCGTCTACTTGATCCGCCAGCATAAGCAGGTGTACATGGACGTCGTTTGGTGAGTTCATATCTAGGAGTTGAGGTTGAGCAGCGCTTGCCATCGCTCTACATATGTGCGTATCGAATGTCTTATCAAGGTTCTTACCAAGACAATACGGATGTTTTAAGTGATAAAATTTTATTCCAATTCCAGAAAGGATTACAGAACGAAATGATGTTACATCATGTATGTAATTAAGCATCCGAGTCGCTTGAATACACTGCGGCGGCCTCTATCCCAAATCTTGCACATAAGTGCTTCATTTCTGCAGACCGTTGCTTACTCCAAATCTTGTCATGTATACGGTCCATTGCTGATACGAATGAGTTGCAGTTGATTACCTGTTTGGTATTTATGGGACGCTCGTCGAAAAGGCCAAGGCCCGACCCTAGTAAGCGACGGGGAAAAATGTCTGCCGTGTAAGGCTGGATTTGAACAGCAATCATGTGCCGATAATTTCGTATCATTATCTCAGATCTGGACGAATTTAGAAAGATGACTCATATCATATCAGGTCAGATACAAATGGGTACTCACCTTTCACAAGTCACCGAGTCAAGTGCGGTAGGAGCGCTGAGGGTAGGTTGAGATTGTATGGGTGGTTGAGATTGATGGGATCTGCAGTCTTCAATAGTTGCGGACTGAGTGGCAGACTCTGCGTTTGACCTAGGTAGCAGAGACGATTAGTAGGCGCCCGTATCTGTATGGATCAACTAGTCGAGTCTTTGAAACGTACTTAGCTCTCAAAGCCGCCCGCCGCTTTGTCATGCGTTGCCTCGCCTTTTCGTTCTCAGCCTCTTTATTCCTGGTTACAAATTATACTTGTAAGCAGTAGCCAAAAGGCATATCCCAACGTACCTTAGGTAGTATGCATGACTGGCCATTGCATGTGCTTTGCGCTGGGCTTCAGAAGGTTTTCCTTGACTGGGAGCATATAACTAGAATGTGACAGGGAATATGTTTCCTAGACACACCTCGTTGCTCGTTTTTTGGCCATGCGAATACGTGCTTTCTCTCTCTCTCTCTTGATTTCTTTGCACGACGTCAGCGAAGATATTTCAAAAGCACAAAAGCGCTGACCTTAAGTAGTAGTTCCCGCTGCTAAAAGAGCGACTATATCTCCTGACTGATTGTTGGGCATGGTCTTCAGTGAGGGAACGATGATTGATGACGTTGGGCATGTGGAGGGTGTAGTTAAGGTGAAAATTTATGGGGATCACACCGCTACAAAGCATATATACCTGTCGTACTACAAGTACAGAATATGCTTAATTTAGAATGGCCGTACTCTGGGTACGCTCTGACTTTCGTACTTTTCGTACGCTTTAGAAGTCTGTACGCAAGGTACAGTATTTCGTGATCCTATCTTAGCGTACTGTTGGTACGCGCTTATTATCGTACGCCTCGTACGCTTATGTCCATTGCACTACATGTTGTACTTGTAGCACGCTGTTCTCGTTGTACAAAGAGTACGACTGAGAGAACGCAGAGAGGTTATTATACTCTAGGTACTACGTGCAATGTTACATGTCTATGGTGAGTCCCGGAACAACATCCGCTCAACCTCCAAAGAATCCTGAACCATTTCTCCAATGCCCTGGAAGGGCCGGCTGCGTTCTTGATAGGACTCGTCCTCGACTTCTTTATTTAACCTATTTCGTAGTCGTTCTTGCAAGTCATATACACGACGACAAAGAGCCCACAATTCTTTGCTCTGCGCTAAGTCCTCGAGTTCAAAAGCAAGTGACCACTGAAACCAGATGGGTCAATAACAAGGTTGTAACAAGGGGTGTCAAAGGCAAGTCTACTCACAATACGTTTCCCAAGATGCTCCATACTCGTGTGCATGTGAACTCCCTTAGCTACATCGTACGGTTTCTCCGTGTCCAACAGATCTTCACCATTCATGTCCATGTAGTAATCAATCTCGAAATCAAATTCCGAGATTATGGAACGCCTCTCGTGTTCCGTGAACTGACCCCATACCCTGTACAGCGGAACATTGACGCCGCAAGGAAAGTACAGGAATCCGCGCCTTGGTTGATCTTCTGGGGAGCTGGACATGGTGATAGCTTGCCACGGATTTCTTATCAGTAGTATGTTCCAGTTATGTGCGTGATATATCTATCTGGCAAAGTTCAATCGCTGGTGATAAGCATTCATTCCCACGTGGAACAGCCTCGGCCACTATAAATTATTGTACGTGGTGTACGCTACTTAGTATTGACGAGGTCTGTACCTGATGTACAATTAAAATATCGTACCTGACGTACAATATATATGGCATAGGTCATTTGCGTACCAGGCGTACAATAACAAGTCTTAAAATAGGTCCAAATATCATTCCCATATGGTAGGTACGTACATAGGGCTATTTTTATCATGCTTCCAGAAGCATGTAACGGTCGATCATTAAACGTCGTCGATTATGAAAGGTTTAAATCTGTAGGTGCACCTTATGTACCCTTTAGTAGAAGCCTCTGATTAATAATGTCTTTTTGAGGATGCTGCTGTACTGACAAAAGTGGTAGGTTATTGACCTCTTTGGCAACTCTTTGGATTCACTAAGTTTTCATAAGTAGGGGAGTTCAGGGACGGGCTGACTGTGCATGATGGGTGGGGAAGGAAGAGACGGTAGGATTGAGGGTAATGGGAGCATGCCGCTCATTTTATTTGTCGTACCATACGTACGGTCTTTCACCGGTCACCGTTCGTGCGGTACGATATTTTATTGGTGCGTCAGGTGACGCGTCCCCACGGATTTTTGTACCCAGGTCTCAGGGGACAAAAACTTCGTACCATACGTACGGTCTTTCACCGGTCACCGTTCGTGCGGTACAATGTTTTATTAGTGCGTCAGGTGACGCGTCCCCACGGGTTTTTTGTACCCAGAGGACGAAAACTTGCACTGTACCTTGAGTACAATAAACCGGGTGGTATATACCAAATAAGCGTCTATTTCTCGCGCCTCATATACCCTATGAAAGTCTGTTTGTACCCTCAACAGCCTTCCACCATGACCAGCATGTTGCATACATAGTCTGGGGCTTGATTGCATGTATTAACTCTTAAAATAGGTTATTTTGTTAATAATAACATGGTTTTCCATATTGGGCGCTTAACAGAATGACGACTAAGCGCCCTAGACCCTGCCCATCTGTTAAGGTTGCCTGCAGGCATTACTTCTTGAGCTTGTTCTAAGATTCTGGAGATCCTCTTCACCATGGATACTAACGACTAATAGCCTACTTGAATGTATATAATGACTGAAATCTGAGCTACTTTCACCCCACAAGCCATGGAGCTTCTTTTCTACAAGTCTTTCCTACCTAAGTGGTCTGCAGAGAACCAAAAATACCTTAAGAGGATAGAAGAAGCCATGAAGTACCTGCACGATGTGGAAGGACTTGCTGATAATGAGAAATTTGTGGTATTGTCAGTCTTTTATATTAATCTATCTGTTTTTTACTGTGCTAATATACTGAATTGATCTACAGTCAAGGTTCACACACAAGCAACTCGTGTGGAGGCTCAAAGCACATGACAGCGCGTCTGTACGGCATCTCAGATCGACTGACAGGCACATTGCATTTCGATATCGAGGGTTGGGGGGACAAGTTCGAATATTTCGCTCATCAAAATTCGACGACAGAAAGCGCCCGATATGACGATTTCAAGGAGGTGGTACAGCTTATATACACTCAGACGGAGGTACGACCTTCAGTATTCCAGCCTGTATGTTCTTAAAATATTTTTAGGATGGCCAGACGTACAGTTACGAAAAATATGTTTATTGATACTCATGTACCGTCACGAACGAACGTACTTGAGGTACAAATGTTTGTTGTCAATGTTTATGTAATGTAAGGACTCTATAGTAGGTACGCCAGGCGGGGTGCGCGACACCGTACAGCGCGGGATGCTCAGTCACGGTCGCGGCGGTGCTCCTTTGTTCCGCCCATCGATAATCGGTTATACGCATTGTTTCGTAAATAGTAGCTTTTGATTTTTGGTCATCCGTACTAGTAATAGTAGGTCATAAGATCTTCGGGTTGGCACATTAAACATGATTGACTCTTTAAGTGTTTATCAACAGTTGGTAGTCTTATACTCATCCAAATGCAACGCTTTGCTTGTTAGCTTACTGTTTGGTAGGCGCTTGAAGTGGGCGCAGTAAAGGCTGATAGGTTTGTCCAGCTGCAGCTAATAGGTACGAAGGCACCGTGCCATTTCCCTGAGTAACTCGGTGAGCATCATAATCCTTTTCATGGACTCGTTTAAACATACAATTATCCAATTGGGGAACCCGGGGTCATATTCGAGCTCATCCTCAAGCTGCTTGACGTGATCCTCTGTTAGATTGATCTCGAGAGCCTCGAGATTTGCAATCATGTGTTCAACCTTGCGACCACCGATAACTGGAAAGATGTATGGTGCTTTGTGCATCACGTACGCAATGGCAACTACATCCGAAACAAGGGCGTTAGTGGTAGCTCGTAGATTTGGATGCGTGCTTTAAAATATATAAATAACTCACCCGACGTAATGCTTTTTGCCCCGACCTCGGATGCGACTTTCTCCAGAGCTTTGCATACTTTCTTCTCCTTGTCACTGCGCTCCCACTCCGGACCCCATCGCATACGCCCCTTCTCCCCCGTTGCGCGCCGACGCTCTTCCTCTTCGTCACTTCGAATTTTACCTGCGGCGAGCACGTTCCACGGGACAAGCGCCATGCCTATTGATGGTTCAGACTCAATTAAAATATAACACTATAGCGATGCGGCGACTACCTTCTGCCCTGATCATCGGGAGGACTTCCCGTTCGATGGAGCGCTGCATGACATTCCACTCTCCTTGGTAAACAGAGAATGGCGTTAGGCCGTGGTCTCGCGCAAATTGATTGGCCTTTGCGACCACCCAAGCTGGCGTATCCGACGCGCCCTAGCTCACAGTTAGACGCGTAATGATTAATTCATAGAAATAAGTAGATACGTACGATGTAAAGGACCTTGCGCTCCATTATCAACGCATGCAAGGATCGCATTACCTCTTCGATGCCAGTATGCCAGTCCCACCAGTGAACGTAGAGAAGATCAATGTACCGCGTGCGCAAATTTCGCAGGGACTCTTCGACCGACAGGTAGAGAGACTTGGAGCTGTTCCCCACGTACATGATTTTCTGCTGGACAGAACTGTCGCGCAGTTTGATTGGTGAGGAGTACTGTATTTTTTCACACCGTAAGTTATCAGTGTTATAAATTACCAGGGCCAAACGCCTTCTCTCACCTTCGTCGCGATGAACATTTGATCTCTGACGCCTCGTGTTTCAGCCCACTCTCCAATAAACTGCTCGGAAGTTCCATCCTGGCTGCAAAAATAGTTAAAAAGATGAAGTTTTGAATTGTTAAAATAGGGATTATAGACGTACTAGTTATTGGCAGTATCAATGAAGTTTCCGCCATTGTCAAAGTAGGCATCGAGGAGCTTGAAGCTCGACTCCTTGTCCATAGACCCAAAACCAAAATCATGCCACTTGTCGCCGATGCTCATCCCACCGAGAGCAATTGGGGACACATGAACTCCAGCAGTAGAAGACAGTACACGGTAACGAGCAAGTCCGGTCTTCGCTGGAGGAGCAGGCGGTAAAATGGATGGCGGCATTGTTTTGGCTCTGAGAGATGACAAGAAATGTGCTGGAAAGTTGTGAGCATTTCTAATTTTCTAGAGCTGTTATAAAGGTTTAGAGATAAGTTTAAGCGAGAGTCAATGACTGATCACATACTCAATTTCACAAGGACTTGAGTCACAAGCGGTATCTCGTGGACGGAAGTTGCCTACACTTCCAGCAGAGCTTCGTACAAGCTTCGTATACTTATCCTGATCTTTAATGGACATTTCACGATTATCGACACATACTAAACTATGTTCGCGAACCTTTACTTAAGGGAGTTTGCCCTTTTTGATCTGCCAATATTCAATATTTCGACGTAAAAAGAGCGCGATAGAAAACTGTTGGAAAATGTCTCAATAGAGTACACGCCTCGGTACCGATTCTATAAATAGATCACCGAGAAGGCGTTGTATACTATAACATATTCAATCGTTTCCTATGTAAGGTCCAAAATACACGCATTTCCTGACAGAGATGTTACTAAGAGCGATGCTTCTCTTTATAAGCCATGTCAAGGAATTGCTTGAGCCGAACCGATCTGAATAATATTAGCGCCTGTAATGACTCGGAGATTTATTTTTCACGGATATATGTTGCCATCACAGTTTATAACTATATCATAAAATTGTCACCATCAGCTGTATAGGAGAGCTATTCAATAAGAGTGCCAAAAGTTGGCCAGAAGGGCTGATCATTTTCCACTAGCAGTAGCATGGGGCTGATAATGGAAAAAATCTCCAGTTGGGCGTATCTACTAGGCGTATCTGGCCCTTTTCGCTCTTGCAGAATGTACATAGTAGTCAATACTATCTTGTGTATTTAGCTCAAGTATAAACAGGGCTTGACCGAGGTTGAGGTTTAAATTTAACACACGTGATTTCTCTGGAGGAACGACCTACGCCCGACTACGCCAATATTTGGCCAACATCGAATCTTTTTCTCTCTAGTAGTACTGAAGCTGAAGCCCAACCCCGTAGAAATGAATGTTGGCAGGAAGATTATTCGGGAGCAACTTTTATCGGGCCGCTCTTCTCCGTTTTGTGGGACCGCCGCCGAGCGCTCGTGCTTCTGCCCGTGACAACCGCGCAACAGCATATTCAAACATGCATCCTAGTCTGCTACCTTCATCACCGAGCTGCCCATTTTCTTGAAGGAAGGTCACTTGCTTGGAAAGATCACTTACTGGAAGGAAGATGTCGGTGCTTAACAACACAGAGTAAGTTATGATCTCTCGTCAGGACGCGACTAATGCCCGAACTGCAGGTTCCTGATTCATCGTTTAAGACTGACATACTTGAGGAACGTGAACGATTTTTACGGCTCACGTATCATTTCTCTGGACCCGGCGTATCAGAGCAATCCATACGTGGTCGCGTCTTCTCTTGCAGACGCCGAACGCTGGCCCGAACTAGGACTGCCGGCTAGTCCAAACCTTAGTGAAGATGAGGAAGAGGAAAAGGCACCCGAAGCACCCAGAAAAGCGCGCTACCGCCATCCGAAACTTATGGTCAGCAACCCAGATCCCAGTCGAGCATCGACAGAACCAACACTCGCACCAACACCCGAACCCTCAGAGAAGCGTGATGACGAGATGCCCAACTTTATTTCGGCCAATGCGCCCGTGCAAGACGTTCTGGCGACAGGAGTTGTCCCGCCTCCCCAGATACGACTTGGTAGCTGGATAGACCTCGATAATTCTTCGGATACGGCTGACTCTCCGGCCGAGGTGAAAGTGAACTTGCAAGAGCCTAGTGTTCCAGCAGAGGTACCTGTGGCAAAGGTTGTGCAGTTCATCCCCAAGTTCAAGGGCGCTGCAGAGATGGAGGCGCGCAGGCGCCTGCGGATGGCAGCAAGGCGCGGCCAACAAGCACAGCCCCCTCCCCAACCGACCAAGCCGCTCAGCATGGACACGTCTTCTGAGGAAGAGGAGGAGGAGGATCCCAGCGCACAGTCATCGTCCTCCTCCGATGAGTTTGAACACGTCCCGATGGCGGAAAATGACATCGTGGACGAATTTGATCCGTGAGTGCTCTCTAAAATCTGGGGTAATTTACACTAATTGACGACGTGCCTTCAATGCAGAGATTTTGCGGAGAATCATATGAGTGCTATGTCAGGGGCCACCGAAATCAACGACGACGGTTCGATGAACCACTCCCCGCTGCCCCCGCAGTCTCCCCTCGCCAACAAGGAGCTCCGACCTGGTACTCGTTTCCAACCCGCAGTCGGCCACAGGCAGAAGCATCAGCTTATTGCCCCTCACGCTGTGCCAAAAGCAGAGGATACCCTGCACCCTAACCGCGCGAAGCAGCGGCAGAACTCGACAGGCGGTGCGCAGGAAGGAAATATGTTCGCCAAGAAAAAAGTTGTTCCCCTTGGCTCCCCCGGTCGTCCTGCTCCCAAATCGGCTCTTTCTGCCAAACTAGCTGCGTCGAATTCCGTCAACCCTTTCGCAGAGCTGTATTCTGCCATCTCCGGACGTGGGGCAGCAAGTGCGCGAACTGTGCAGGTGTACTTCCCCCATGCTGAACAACCGAGGCACAAGTCACTGAAGTTAGTAGTGCGCACCGATGCGACCGTGGAGGAAGTCATCGGCTTCTCCCTCTGGAGCTACTGGGAAGAACGGTGGCTGCCAAAGCTTGATGAGGGGATCGTTGGAGAAAACGATCCGAAGTGGAAGGTCCGGTTGTCCACAGTTGGATGGGTGCTCAGAATGGCGGAGGACGACGGGGAGGTTGACGATGATTGCCCTGGTGAGTTTCACTTTGATTTCACAGTTCCTCCTAATCGGACATGTCTCTTGTTCAGCTCCGGATAGGGCTAAGAAGGCGAAGGAATTTTTGGATCTGTACGCCATTGTGGAAGCTACCCCGGGACAAGGTACGCATATACGAATTACTTACGCTTCACTCAATCATTGACTTTGACTTTGACATTCGCAGTTCAACAAAACCAGTTCTATGATAGTCAACTGCAGCGCAAAGTCCCAACCAAGAAGGTAGAAAAGCTCGACCTTCCAAGCTCTTCACTCATGCCAGGAACCGCATCCGTGAACCTGGTATCCATGTCAGGGATCGGTTCCATGCTGTCCACATCTCCTGCTCTTTCCTCGAGTTTGGGCCCCCAAGTCTTGTTGCGCGTGCACACGGCAGATGCAGTCCAGATCCTGACAACTGTCAAAGTGTGCGTATAGTCCCATTTGCACTTCCCCCTCCCTCTAGTTAATAATTGTTTCCCAGATCTTCGGGGACGTACATGCAAGAAGTGTTCGATATGGTTTACCGCCGGCAGCGCGACAAAGGCGACAACAACATGGGTCCCCCAAGCGATTATGTACTGCTACTGGCTGACAAGAGCCTAGTCATACCTCTGGATCGGACAGTGGCGAGTTTGCAGGGGAAGAGAGAGTTGTCCTTGGTTCGGAAGAGTATGCTCCCTGAACTAGGGCTCAAGGTCGTCGGGAGGGCGACGGATCCTAATGGTGAGCGTCTAAGCTTTGAAAGAGAGTCTGATCATAATCATTAGCTGTACAGCATCGATCTTCATTAAACCCAAGCGCCTGTCGGAGAACAACGATCAGGAACTTTTCAGGGGAGCCTACAAGGTATGAAGAATCATAACTAGCCATCACCATTCTGTGACTCATTGTTCATCAGGAATATACGATATACCGCAAGATTCCAATGCTGGTTACACGTCAAGAACGCACGCTGGCCATTGATGGAGACTATATCCATGTACGTTTATCACTAATGCACTATAAAATGATTATCCTCGATTCATCTTCTCGCATAGATCATGCCCAAAACCAAGGTAAAGGCGGTATTCGACAGCGGCAAGACGGCGTCGTACCATATTTCAACCGTAGCCAGCTGTAGTCAGTCGAGCAAGAATTCTACGCTTTTCAAACTGATCCTTGCACGCGCTGCCGCCAATGCGCGCAAGAGATATGACTTCGAGGCCGAGAACCCGAAGCTTGCAGGTAGGTTCCTTTTCTTGAGTCGATCCGTCTAGGCGCTTATTTGAGTTTACTCGACTTTTCAAGCGGATATCGTGGCACATATCAGGAGTCTCAAAGCTCTGGACCGGTCCTCTTCTACGCACAAGGCCCGACGCAGTCGCCAACTTGGCTGAAGGCCAGGTGGATCTTTTGATAAGTACTATCACCAGGCTGACACTTTCATTGTACATATACCGTTTTCGCCTCTTATTTGTATCTTTACTTGCTGCTCTTGTTTTCCCTTCGTATATACCCTGCTTATTTATGTGCCAATCTTTCCATCGAACCCACTTTATTGCACTTGTACAAACAATTCTATCTATGTTCAGGCACTTCGACATATTCTATGCCGCGTTCACATCTCAAGTACATGCCTCGTAGCTCATTTTCCGACTGATGGCTTGAGGGGCTCTAGCCTGGGTCGGTACGTATGGCCAGCAGCCGCAAGCAGGAAATTAGGGACACTTCCATCTCCCTGAGAGGTGCGTGGTCGTGATTATTAAAATAGTAGTAAAAACTGAACAAAACGGTGCTCACAATCATCCAAGTGGGGAATCCAGGCTCGAACTCCACTTCGCTTTCGAGAGCCTTGATGTGCTCATCGGTCAAGGCAATGTCGAGCGCCTCGAGATTGGCCAGGAGGTGCTCGACCTTGCGCCCTCCAACAATGGGGAAGACATATGGGGTCTTCTGCATGAGATAAGCAATAGCCACTGAAACAAGAAAAGTTCCTGAGCCCATCCATTAGTTTATTTTAAGGTAAGAATACCCACCAGAGGTAATGTGCTTAGCGCCAATCTCCGCTGCAACTTTCTCGAGCGCCTTGCAGACCTTCTTCTCTTTCTCGTTGCGTTCCCATGAGGGGTTGAATATTGCGCGGCCCTTTTCGCCGGTCTGGCGGCGCTTCTCTTCTTCCTCGTCTGTCCTGATTTTGCCGGCTGCAAGGACGTTCCACGGCGCAAGTGCCATGCCTGTTGCAAGTATTTAGACATGTCTGAAGGTGTATGATATCGGCAAGAGAATATACATACCTTCTGCCCTGGCCATGGGAATAATCTCGCGCTCGAAGGAGCGTTCCATAATGTTCCACGCGCCTTGGTAGACGGTGAATGGCGTCAGCGCATGATCGCGCGCGTACTGATTGGCTTTGGAGACGACCCAAGCCGGGGTGTCAGATACGCCCTATCGATGAAATAAATATATGAAAATGGCTACGTAGTAAGCCATGAACCCACCAAATAAAGAACTTTTCCCTGGAGCACCAAGGTGTGGAGGGACCGCATGACCTCTTCGACTCCCGTATCCCAGTCCCACCAGTGCAGATACAACAGGTCAATGTACGTCGTGCGAAGCTTCTTGAGAGAAGCTTCGACAGACAGGTGAAGGGATTTCGTATTGTTACCAGTGTACAAAATCTTTTGTTTAATGGAGCTATCTCGGAGCTTGTAATCGGTGGTGTACTTTTGTCAAGGACATTAGTAAATGTTTTGACTAGATAAGACATCCAAAACTGACCTTGGTTGCGATAAAGAGCTGGTCCCTTATGCCTCGCTGCTCAGCCCACTCGCCGATGAACTGTTCCGAGCTTTCATCCTGGCTGCAAAACAATATTATTCCTGCCACCCGTTTGATAAAAACGACAGGCCTTACTAGTTGTTAGCAGTATCGATGAAATTTCCGCCGTTATCGAAATACGCATCAAGCAATTTGAAGCTCGATTCCTTGTCCATGAATCCCATGCCAGTATCGCTCCATTTGTCGCCGATGCTCATGGCACCAAGTACGATAGGGGAGACATGGACACCAGCTGTGGCAGAGAGGACTCGATAGCGTCCTAGGCCAGTCTCTGGGGTAGGGGCAGGCTGGAACATAGCGTTGATATGCTAATTGGTTTTAGTAGTAGTAGCTCGGGGATGAAAGAGACGAGGGAATCTGTCTTCCTTCTGCAGACATCCACTCTCATTTTATAGTCAACAGACGACAGGAATACCACAATGAGCAAAGCAGGGGGATGTAATCGGCAGTGCACTCCGGCAGTGGCTATGGAGGGAGGCGGTAATTTGCAGGACCCGCATGTATTGTCGCATTTGTAAGTATGTTTCTCACGGGAGTTATAGTGGGAACGCGTAAGCCTGCGGCAACTACTTCATGTGTTCATTGAGACTTCTCATGGATTAGGCATCAAATCATACAGACTCCCCAATATTTCGGCAGCCGGCACAGACATGACGATACGCTACGTACAATCAAGGAGTTAATTATCGCCCGGTGATTATTCATTGTACCCCAAAAAGTAGCTGTAAGTATTTTATGCACCGCAGCAGTCAAGCACCAGTGACTCGTGAGTATGTCCCTCTGTACTTCCCTTGGGCCCAACTATTTATATGGATATGATTTGAATGTGCGATAATCGTAGTTTGAGAACATACATAATAGAGTAAGTATGTTATCTCCTGAGAAATACCTGATCGTTGCCTGATCGACGCTGAAGCTGAAGAGCCGAAGATTGCTCTAGTCCATTCGTCTTCAATGCATGACAAAGGAGGCTTAACATGAGCGAGAAGAAATGATGGAAGCTCGGTGCTGGATCCAGGATCTGACGGGCCCTCTATCACTCGAATAGTCAACGAAGAGTGTGCAATTACCTGCCCATGACACAAGACAAAGATGGTCACCGGGGCCGGTGAAGTTTTGTTACAATTTTTACAAGGTGACATCCATCTATGCCTACTAGAGACTAAGCCCGTGATATAACTAACCTCGATAGACCATTATGCACTAGTGAGTAGAGAAAGGAAAACTGTTGATTAGTCGCTCAGCGCTCAGCGCTCATGATGCGATCCGTGGGAAAATAATCACCAACGAATTGCCCCAACGTTGGTGCAGGCCGCTTTGCTCAAAGTTTGCTACTTCCAAGCTATTTTATCTACAAAATCCACAGGTATTTTAAGCGTAAGCTTCAAACAGAATTATTAAGGGTTGAACAATGGTCGAACCAGTGTGTTTTGCAGCGTCACCTTACTCCGATGTCAGGCAAATGTCAGGACTACTAACCAGCCTATCTAGAAATGACAAGTACTGGTACAACCAACAAATGACAATGTTACACACAATTCAAAGCTACTTGAGAAAGCTACACGGTATTCCGGATACAAGTTTTGTCCAAACTCGCAGAATAAATTATCTTGTTATATGGAAACTCTGCTCCAGCCTGAAAGAGGTGTATTCGTCAGAGTCAGGCTCGATTGAAATACTGGCGGCGGGCGATCGTTGGCTGACATACCATTGTGTGCTGGTCAGCCTCCTCCTGGGCGTATAAAAAGGCCTTATATTCCTCGATTTCGCCAGAAACAATCTTGCCTTCGAACTCACAACATCACTCAAACACAGCACACAACACAACAATCACCTCATGTCTCTCGTCGCACTCGCCCAACAGCAGTCCCTTGCTATCGCGAGTCGACACCACAACCAAGTCCAATGGCAGACCAACGGCCAACTCAACGCTGGTCTCGCCGTCGGACTCTCCTACGCCCTCAAGCGCTTCATGCCAGCGGATCTCGTGTTTGACAAGGATAGGGTCGTCTCGCTGTTCATACTTATTGCGGCGGGTGCCAGCTACGTCGCGTCTGGTGCCAAGGATGCCTACTTCGTCAAGGATGCTCCCAGCGGCCAGGCTGATGCATCCCAGGTTCATCACGAAGTGGTCATCCCCGCGAAAGAGACCGACTGCACCTTAAGTAGTACCAGTGGACCTGAGCTGGTTAAATGCGCGGGCAACCCCGCTGGTCGTCGCAGCGTCAGCGTCAATGCAAGAGAGGGAAGTTCATCTGGGGAAGCTTCAAACTCGCAAGGCGGGCGAGATTCAGAACAAGGAAATAATGGCGGTCACGATCGAGGTAAAATATATCCTCGCCTTGACTTTGATGTGCGTGTTAATGATTGGTCGTGTAACAGGGGTATCTGGAGGAGCAGGTGGTGAGCAACCTCCCCCAAACAGACAAGGCGACCTTCGACGGTCGGATCGAATTGCCAGAAGACGGCCGAGTAAGAGATATAATCTTGCTGATGGAATGGATAATTAACCAGTGCTCCCCACAGCTCCCGCTCCCGGGCCTGCCTTGCCAGTGCCCCACAAGCCACGACGGCTTGTGGCAATTAAAGAGGAGGAAAGCAGCCCCCCTCCCTTCGACCCTCCCCCGCCCCCTCCTCCCCCACCCCAGATTGACGCGCCAATGGAGAACGAAGGCCGTGGTGCGGGATTGGGACTCGCGCTTATCCTCGGCGCGATATTGGCCGGAGTCGCCCTGCTCGTCGCCATCCGGCGGGCGAAGCGGGTAGCGCGCAAAGTGGGCGCGAAGCACGGGCGGAAGGCGCGCGGGGAGGTCACCTCCCTCGACGTGTACAAGGCGCGCACGGCTCGGAAGTCCGGAAAGCGCGGTGCCGCCGCCCTGTGGCAGGAGAAGGGTCCGGTCAACGTCTACGACCCCTTCGCGGTGACCGTCTTCAACCGCGGGTTCACCGGGCGCCACCCGGTGTGCCCCAACATCGAGGGTCAGCTGAGCGCGTCTCTCCGCACACCGGAGAACCCGTACCTCGTCACGGAGGTCATGCGCCCGCGCGTCGTCCCCGGGACCAAGCTTTCCTGCCCCCTCGCCGCCCAGCTCCAGGCTGTCCGCGAGCACCCCGCCACGGTGTTCCTCGCGAGGGTGTGTGGCTGGGTCAGGCACTGCGCGGGGGTCCTCTACGCGGCATTTTGGGCGGCCCCGGGAGCGCGATACATCGCCCAGCTTTTCACGGGTGTTGGCATTGGGATTCTCTTCTTTGTCGGGACAAGCGGCCTAGTCGCGTGGAACGAGAGGCGCATGGGGAGGGAGGACAACGGCTGGTTGGCCAGTCCTTTTGCGCGGGCACCTCTTGTCCCCCGGATGGAGCAGTGGGACCTGAGGGAAGAGAGGAGACAGGAAGAGAGGAGGCGCAGGAGAGAGGTGAGTTGATCCCTCATTATTTTTTATTCAAGGTCTAACAAGATGCTTCCCACGTAGGAACGTGCTGCACAGCGTCGTGCCGGGAAGGCTCCGGAACGCAACGAGCATGTGCAACGAGCCGTTGTGCAAGCTGTTGCAGTGGCCGTGGATGCCACTCAGCACGAAGTGGTGGCAGAACCAGCTGTTGCACAAGTTGTTGCAGTGGCTGAGGACGCCGTTCAGCGCGAAGTGGTGGCGGGGAGCTCGAGGGAGGCTGTCATCGTGCCTGCCCCAGCCAGTGAAGGAGACAACGACGGCGAGGAAGAGTTCCACTCCGCCGTCGCGTCTTTGGACCTGTCTGTGGTGGAGGTAGTCGAGGCTGCTTTGGTAAGTTGTCTATTTGCTTGTGTAAGCAAACCATTATTAACTTCAGTGTTAGGTGGCCTCAACGGTGACTGATGCTGGCGTAAACGGAGACTTCAGCACTGTGGAGGAAGAGGTGAAAGAGGAGGTCGAGGAGAAGAAGCGGGAGGTGATTGTTGCCGCCACCTCGGACATTGTGCAGGATCACAAGTCCGAGGTCGCCAAAGTCCAAATTGAGGAGGAGGACAAAATGGACGAGTGGGTATGTTATTTTTCCTTCCTCTCTCCTTTTTATCCATGATATTAATAAGTCCATGTTTTCCAGAGGAAGGCCGTTTTGGCATTGGCAAGCTGGGCCCCGCTCCCTGCCATTCGCGAGAAGGTGCCTGAGGCAGTGAGTGTCTCCAATACTTATAAAGCTCAACTAATACTAAATACTCACCCAAGAAGGCAGTGGCCGTGGCGGCTGAAAGAGTGGTGGTGCTGGAGGAGGCTGTGGAGGAAACTGCGGTACGCATCCACTCCTGCCAATTGCTCTCAACCGTGTTCTAATAATAGCCCATTAGGCGCCCGCTACGGCTCTTGCCGTTGCCGAGGTCGCAGATGCTGTGGAGGAGACGGCGCCCGAGGTACGTCTCCAGCTCTTTTCTGGTCAATGCAGAAATACTCAATGTCATACAGGCTTTGGGCGTCGTGGATGACAGTGACAAGAACAACGTTGTCGCTGTCCAGGGATCCCGCCGTCACCGTGCACGGCCCAAAAAGAAGGCCAAGAAGGCAGACACGGCTGACGATGGTCAGGTGAAGGGGGAAGCAGCCCAGGTATGCTTTATATTTTTATTCACTCTGTAAAATACTAAAAATTGCCTCTAATAGGACCGCGTTGTCCTGGGCGACATCAAAAACCGGCCGGCGACAGTAAGTTCTTATCTCTTTGCTACATCAAATTAAAATCTAACTGACCTATTGCAGGACGCCAACGGCAAAGGGCGCGCTGTGAAACCCGCGGTAGTTGTCGCAAGACAACGGCGCCGCGCACAGCCGAAGAAGAGCGCCAAGCAAGCGTCCGCGTCCGGGACCGCTTGAGCGCAGCGCACGCGCAACACTGCGCATTTGAACAAAGGCGGAGACCACGAGCATGTCTCCTGGCATACAGTCGATCGGGGCCTGCGCGGCGTTGACGAGCTCCGCGCGGGTCCACTCACCTCCGGGGTGCGGGCACCCCCGGCGCGCTTTAGTAGTTTGGCCGCGGATCGTTGTGCTGACGAGCGCATCGTTCTCGCTCGCCGGACGCTGGAGCGCTGGATATGTTTGTGAAAGGCGTACTGACGAGGATGGCTTTTGCGACACGCCGAGGTGTGGACATGGACTTTAAACGCCAGATATTGCGACCGGTACCGACTTTGTTATGCGCTATTCGTGCCTACGGTCTTTTTGACTTCCCCATGGATCCCTGTTTCTCTTTTTGTTTACTTTTGGGGCTCTCTTATTGGACTTTGGAGCTTACCTATGTCATTCATTTGTATATGGACATCATCATGGCTTCTAGACATAGAAAGCACATCACCACACTCATTTGTAATTTTTATTCCAATGAAAAGGATTTTTGGGAATCTACCAGAACAGCATGTCTTGAGATGGGAAGTCATAAATAGAGCTCGAGAAATAGAAAATCCTAGAACAGCAACACGTATACCGGCATGTCTTCCGCTATTTTATAAGACAGCCAACTTCAGGGCAGAGTTGGTGCATCATTGTACTTGCTCAAGCATGTTCAACTTGCCGCCTCATTAATTTACATTTGTCAGGTGTTTATTCCGACTCAATGGACAAATAATTTCATTTAACCCTTATGTACAGTTGACCATTTTGTTTACAATTAAGCGAAGATATGGAGGACCCCGAGGTACTGTAGAGAGTATTTGATTAAAATTTCACTGAACATGACAAATAATAAAATTGTACTCACGTCGGGAGGGTTGTTAAACCTCAGGTTTTGGTTCAGGCCAGTGATTTTTTTGATCTCGTCTTGAGTAAGGTCGAAGGTAACGTTCTCCAAGTTCTCCTTGATACGGCCCGGGTCGGTCGCCTTCGGGATAACGATGATCTTGCGCTGCGTCGACCAGCGGAGGAGCACCTGGGCCGGGGTCTTGCCGTGCTTCTCGGCGATGGCCTTGACGGCTGGGTGCTGGAAGAGCGGCGGGCACTCGGTCGCCTTGTCCCACTTGAGCTCGATAAACGACTGCGGCCCGAACGAAGAGTACGCAGTCACGGCGATGCCCTCGAGGTTCGCGTACTCGACGAGCGCGTCCTGAGTGAGGTATGGGTGCAGCTCGATCTGCAGCACGGCGGGCCGGATGCGCGCGTAGCGCAGGAGGTCCATGAGCAGTGCTCCCTGGAAGTTGGACACGCCGATCGACTTTGCGAGGCCGAGGTCGACGAGGTTCTCCATCGCCGTCCACGTCTCCTGGATCGTCGCTTTGCTCTGCACGACCTTGCCCTCTGGGGTCTGCCAGCCGGAGGGGTAGCTCACGGCGGGGTCAACGTACTGGAGGGCCACGGGGAAGTGGACGTAGAAAACATCGAAGTAGCTGGATGTTAGCGGTTAGGATGTGTTGCGCGAGCGGAAAGTAGATCAAGCACGCACTCAAGTCCCCACCACTCAAGCTGCTTGCGTGCAATAGGCTCGACGCGCTCCTTCTCGTGGAAGGTGTTCCACAGCTTAGATACGATGACAAGGTCCTCGCGCTTCACGAGGCCATCGTCAATCGCGCGCTTGATGCCCTTGCCAGCTTCCTTCTCATTGCCGTAATCTGATTAATAAAACCGATTAATAATCTCTCTTTCAGCACAGAAGTAGCTCAATCATACCGAATGCACCATCGAACATCCGATATCCAGCCTTGATGGCATTGTAAACGACATCCGCAGTGTTTTCTGTGACTTTCCAGAGGCCGAAGCTGGGAGCGCACGTTATCCGATCAACATCTTATCTGACCCTGACAAGAACCAGCTAAGCGCCGGAACACACAAACACTTACCCAACCACGGGGATCTCGTTTCCGTTGTTGAACTTGATCTTGGGGATGTTGACCATGGCGACTGTCTGGGGTGGTGTGGGGTATGTAGGGGATGGATGCCCCCCCTACCCCGCAGATGCAATATTTAAGGGGCGGACGGGCGGCCCGTGCCCTCCCGTGCCTTGGCCGGAGAAGCTTCGATGAAATCGCGGACGTCAGAGAATGGGAATGATGCTACTTATCGCGTCAACCCTATTCCTTCTTCGTCCGCACCAGGCGCCTCTTCTGCGCCTCCTTCTGCCATGTTCCAGAGGCTGGGTTTGCTTATCCGCATACAAACCTGAAATAGACGCGAGCGATAAGTTAGAAGGCGTGCCACAGACAGAAAACTTGACGCTGCCAAAGCACTAGACGCACACAAGCGAACATACCGACTCAATGGGATTGTCACACGATTCCCCAGATTCATAAGACCCTGAGATAACCGTATACTTAAACGTCTGCTTTTCCACGTGCAGCAATGAGCACCGGTTCAGCTAATACCCTGAAACTGTACTCACACTCGCAGCTGCATTCAAATCGCCATGGTCTTTGCTTGGCTTGCGCACCGACGAGCCTGGTGAGTCCTGCATCCAATCGGGAGTATCAGTGTCTGAGGCCAGGCTAGCCGCACCAAGCAGAATGAGCGCAGACAGAGAATTGAGAGTCTCCCGAATGACTTCCGCGGTCCTATACACGAAAGCGACAGGCAAATCCTCAATCAGTCATTGGAAAAGCTTGTTGCCAATGTCTCCTCAGGTGCCGTGGACCCAGTCGCCGTGTTGTACAGCTATGGAAAGAAAGCACTGAAGGCCCATGAAGCGACCAACTGCCTAACGGAGATCATGCTTGCAAGCGCAACTGGTTGGGCGCGCCATTGCAACAGACAAGGTCCCCTGGCCGGCATTCCTGTCAGCCTGAAAGATGTGAGTACACATAAATAGAGCTCATAGCCCCTAGTTGTGCCACTGCCAAGAGCGGTCCTGCTGACCCATCCCCTTCATTTGCCGCAGACGGTCGGCGTACAAGGTTGGGACAGCTGCATCGGGTATTCGGCGTGGGTGGGCAGGCCGGCAGAGAGTGATTCCGCGCTGGTCCGCCTGCTACGCGATGCCGGCGCCGTCCCATTCGTCAAGACCAACATCCCAATCACGCTGCTATCGTTCGAGTCTGCATCGGATGTCTTTGGGCGCACGACGAACCCGCACAAAGAGACACACTCGCCCGGTGGCTCGACAGGCGGTGAGGCGGCGCTGCTTGCTTATGGGGGGTCGCGCATTGGCATTGGCACTGACGTTGCCGGCTCCGTGCGGGTCCCTGCACACTATTCTGGTATATACACGATCAAGGCGTCCGTCGGGCGCTTCCTGCGGAACGGGAACAGCACGAGCATGCCGGGACAAGAAGGCGTCGCTGCGGTGTATTCGCCCATGGCAAGGACGCTAGAGGACCTGGAGTACTTCTGGAAGGCGATTATGGGCATGGAGCCCTGGACATATGATCCTTCTGTCCTGCCGATTCCATGGAGAAAGGTCGACCTATCCGCTAAGCGAGTCAAGTGGGGGGTCATGTGGAATGACGGCGTCGTGACGCCTTCGCCTGCATGCAGACGCGCGCTCAAAATCGTTGTGGATGTCCTCAAAGCAAATGGCCATGAAGTTGTTGACATGTAAGTCCACTCTCCAACTCGTAGAGCCAACTATAGAAGACTTACAACCTCCCAGCTCACCTCCCAGCCCACATGAGGGCCTGAAGATCGGCTCGGCGCTCGTTCTTGCTGACGGCGGCAAGACGGCGACTGGCCCCATCCGGCCTGGCGAATTCAATGACCCAGGGATGGTGCAAGCAATGCGCATGTTCCGCCTGCCCTCTTTCCTCCGTCGCATATACACTTGGTACGTGCGGTACATTCGCCGGGATGAAATCTACGCGAGCGTCCTGGACGGGTGGCATGAGAAGCGCGTCGTGGATTTCTGGCCGCTGGTCGCGAAGAAGGAAGCGTATAAGGTCAAGTGGTGGCAGTTTTGGAAGGACACGGAGCTCGATTTCCTGCTCACAGTGCCCAACGCACTGCCCGCGGTCCCGCATGGCGGAATGAAAGACGGGTACTCGGCGTGCGGATACACCTTCCTGTTTAATGTGGTGAGTGTTATGAACAGCGGTGGTGTACTGACCTGACGAATAAAATTTCAGCTGGACTATTCCGCTGGGGTACTACCTGTGACGCAGGTGGATGAGGTATTGGACGGACTTCCAGCATCGTTCCGACCCAGTAATTCTATCGAGCGAGGCGCATACAGTGGCTATGACGCAAAGGCGATGGATGGATTGCCAGTGGGAGTACAAGTTGTGGGACAACGATTGGAAGAAGAGAAGGTCATGGAAGGAATGAAGCTTATACAAGAGCTATTGCATCAGAATGGCTTAGAATACGAGCTGTTCGAGGCTGAAGAAGATTAATTAAATTCAAGGACTGTCGGAGCTGCATTCCGTCATGTTCGCCCACATGTATGCGTTGAAAATGGTAGAAATGGAGTTGAACTTTTGTGCAAATTCTGTACCAAGTTCAGGGTGATAGAAATTGGAGAGTTTACAGCCTGCAGGTCGCATATTAAGAAAAGCTTTGCTTACACGGGGGCCAGTCCCTCCAAGGCGTTATTCATCATCACGTTTCTTGGCGGTAGCAGGTGAGAGCACCATGGGGATCTACATGGCCAGTTTAACTTCTCAAGAGCGAGAAACGCATCACTAATGGATGTTAAACTTGCAATCCTTGCGTCTGACCAGGGCTCGCAATAGGTTGCATATTCTGACTGGCTTCCTGGACTTGACGGGATATAGCAAGTGCTTTCATGTCTTTTTAAAGGTTGTCTCAACTGCATCTCAGTATTTTGGGCGTTAAAGATGCATTGAACTGAAGAAACGTGTCCCTGCAACCGTCACGGCGTTGTCCTTCAGCGTAAAATTGTGAGAGTATAGAAATAAATTGCCGTCTGTTGCATTTTGGTCTCTCCTAAGTTCAGTATTTATCACCGTCTCTTCGTCAACCTTCGGCTCTCCTCTAGAAACGCGTAATAAATGTTAGTACTGTCTTTATACGGCGGCAGGAAGGGTTGTGAACACGCACCCTTCGATTTCGCCTTCTTCGGCGCTCCCTTTCCTCTCTTCTTCCTCTCTAAAACATCAAGGAGGCGCTCTTCCTCATTGTCATCAACCATCTCTAACTCCTTGTATTGGCGAATAATTTGCGGGATGTTGAAGGCGGGGGGATAGTATGCAACCATGGAGGGCCCGCGCAGGCGTCTTTTGAGGTATTTAGCACCCGTCCGCAGACTGTCGGGGTTGTACGACGTTTGGAATATGTTGCAGCGCAACTGTTTGAGGGCCGCCAGACGAGAAGGGGCCACGAAGGCAGCCATTATGGTATTATGAGTGCGAGTATTTCAGATTAAAAAGTATGAGATAGGGCCCTATGCGACGAGTGTCCCTCGAGCGGCTATGTGACGCCCGACTGAAGTGTTGCGCTCGATGTGTGGTGGGCGGAACGAAGGACGCGACGTGAAGCGCCGATTTTCGTGACGTTGGCTTCAGTAACAAACACAGCCAAATGAACTGACGGCCTCCGACGGCCCGATGATGGCAATCGACTGAACTTGGACTGAATTCCAACTGAACTCTCATTCCCATCGGACAATTACCCAACTTTTGCTCTATTAATTCAATATAATAGCAGGGCTCTAGCATTTCTTTATGATTAAAATATGCTTATGAAGCACTGGCAACAGTGGTTGAACAGGCTTATATCTGTAGATGAGTCCGATACTATTTGGTTGGGAGGTTGTGTGCCAGAGGGAGCCACTGGTTGATAAGAAATCCAATACATTTCCAATAATGAGCTAGCTCAAAGCTAGCAGAACAACACTGGGAGGCTCGTTTAATCGTCTCAAAGTAGTAAGTCCGTTACCATTTTTGGATATCTAGTATCATGCATACGCACTGCAGCATAAGCATAAATCAGCTACGAAGGAACGTAAAGGAACAAAATGATATGAGCTCGCCTACCCCATTCAAGTTAATCAAGCTGCTACATTAGGTACCAGTGGGGTTTCAATATGGCAGAATCGAGTCCATATTGTTCCCTGTGGTGTTTTCTGATGACCCGCCGTAATATTTAGCCTCTGGGATACTATGGCACCAGTGCCAGTAACTAACCTGAGATACGATGGTGATACCTACAGGTGCGCTGCTAATTTGGTATGTCGTCTATTGAATACTCCCAATCTTTACATGAACGGATTGGTTTTTAGGACTTCGGCGATGGCCGCTGGGTCGCTCAATCATAGAGCACTGCGGCCGTCTTCCACCAGGGCTACCAAGACACTGAAGTGTGCGGTTGTGTCTTTACACAAATAAATACAACCCAAGTACTTACCATGTCACAGGTATCTAGCATGTCCCCAGCTGGAGTTACGAAGCTTACCTGCGACGGAGACTCCTCCAAGTGCACTGCCAATCTGGTGAATATTGATCAGCTTATACTACCCGTAATTTTTTAGTCTGATGGAAAGTTCAGGATTTCGAAGATGGTCACTGGGTTGCTCAGTGGAGCACAAAGGTATTTCACATTGCTACTTTGCCAAGCAATAAATACGGAAGTGTCTTCGTATTCCGATAACCAGTGAAACGATTTGACAAAGTTCTTGCTCTATATCAGGCATTACGACTGATGTCACGGAGAAATGTATATGTTTTGATATGATATTGACTACCGTTTAATACACTCAGGTCGATTGAGTATCTGTAGAGATAAATGTTTTGGGTGCCTTCTTCAAGCCTTCTTCTAACTGCCAAAATGTGCGATCTCCGATCTCCGGGGAGGCCATAGTTCCTGTTTCAGCTTAAAAACAAACGATTACCGCAAGGTCCAGGATTAAGATTAAAATGGGGTCGTAAAATAGTTGTACATGAACCATTCAGCTCTCAAATTAAATCAAAGTAATCACGAGGCTCTTATCTTGGACTATAATGAACTCGAAGTGGTCGAAGTGGGGGAAAGTGAGAACTCAGGATATACTACTCTAGTACGGTGGGAAAGCAAAAATCTATAAAATAAAAAGTGCTGTGATCCTCTGCAGTTATGCCACCAGATATCCCGCTTAACACAACCCATTACTACCTTGATATGTGGTGAAGATGATTCGGAAATGGACAAGGGCATCTATATCGGCAGAACGTGTAGCGTGATTATGGAACTTCCTTGAAATTCACCTGAATTGCTAGTCAACATCAAAGGATGATACATCTATAGTGATGGTAAAGTTTTACTTCTCAATGATGCCGGATACAGAGTCTATGTACTACTACCATGCACCAAAGATTTTTCTCTTGGTACTTTCCTGGGGTTTGAGATGCTGTTGAAGCCCTTAATTATCCGGTATCATCCCACGCAATGGATATTTTAAACATACATTCCCCTAACACTCATGTTCCAATCAAATTCCTTGTTTTTATTTTATGGCATTTCCCACAAACACCAGTACCCAGTACCTAGCCAAAAATGGAGCTCGAGGTTTATAAATGTTCTACATGCCCGAATGATCAGAAAAACATGTATCAGCCTAATCTTTAGGATGGTACATTCACAGGCCACGTCGCTACGCGTCACTCGCCATTCACTTCCACTTCCTTTCAAACCAGTTTCAATCCAGTCGAACGCGGGTCAATTTCTGATGTTCTGACTGTAGTACTACTCGCACTAGATCAGAAGGTCTGTTTGAAGCTCTTCAAGCCTGTAACAAGTTTCTCAAGCGTCAAACCAGCCTTCGATTGTTTTATTTAACGTGTCACATTCACTGAACAAGATACCGTAGTGAACCTTTATGTCAGAGGCTGCGCCGTAGCACAACTGCGAACACCTGAATGTGATAGCATCTGATTTGTTGTAATAAACGCACCATTGAAGAATAGCTTCTCGAAGTCTGTAATCTGGACGGTTCACCATATCGTTTACGACATCTCGTTACACCGCGGTTTCAACAGCGCGAGTTCCCTTTTGTCTTGTTGAAAATGGTGAATTCTAGTAAAATAATGAAACATATAACCTACCGGACGACCGTAAGAAATACTTATGGTACTGAAAAAGTTGTGATCACCCATCACTGTTGTGATGAAGCTGGAGTTTATAGCATCGACGATGAACGTCTACGGACCCCGATTTCCATCATTAATATGGTGGTTGGCTGTTGATGTATTTTATTACGCTTCCGTGATCTAGTTATATGGAACGTTGTTCCCGAACGGAAGGTATTATTCTGATAAAGCCTCCCATCATGGTATCCTCCACATAGCAATCCCACTTCTATCAGCATCAAGTTCCCTCTTCGCATCTTTGCTGTCCTTGCTTCTAATTGCCGCAGCAACGAGTAGCGTAATCGCATCTTTGAGCGCTTTTCTCTCTCTCGCATAGCCACCCAGATCAGTATTCGCGGTCGCCACCTTCTTTTGATCTTCTCCCCCCATAGTGAGAACGGGGGCGACATTATCCGCACCCGCACCCGCACCATCAGATGTTCCTGGCTGCGTCCCAACAACCACACGCTCCCACTCGACGCACAGGTCCAGGTACTCGAATAGCGTGTCCACGACCCCCTCGAAGCGGCCATCGGCGCTCTGTTCCCCGTCGACGCTGGGCAGGGGCACCTCCCATAGCTGCTCCAGCGTGCGCCCGTCCCACGCGACGATGGGCGCGCCGGAGCGCGCGGGCACGACAAGCGTGGGGCACCCGTTGAGTAGGATGTAGTGCATCACGCTCTCGCCCGGACGCGCGCTGGAAGTCCACACTCCGCCGCGGTGTGGCTTGAGCCCGAGCACGGTCACGAGCAGGCGGCGCGGCTTGGGCTGCTGCACGGCCGGCTGGGGGCCCGCGTCTTTCTCTGACCCGGAATCCGCTTTCTCGCGAGTGTCCGGACCTGGCGACGGCGAGCGCGAGCATATACGGTTAAGGACGGTGGAGAGCGTGGGTACGTGCAGTTCACTGAGATTTTTGCGCAGTTCGGATAGCGTGGACGGTTCTGGCTCGTTTGTGGGCCCTGGTTCTGCGCTAGGCGCTGCGCAGAGGGCGATGACGGATGCGGATTCGGAGAGAAGGGTCTCGCCTATGCTGTAGTCGCCTGGATAGTTTGTTTACCAACCCGCCCGATAATGTTTATCGCCGTTTTCGGTTAGGAGTAAATTAGGCGCCGGCGGTAATTAGTCAGGTTAACGGGGAAGGGAGGGGAGTGTAGAGCATCGGAGAAACATCAAACGGGATACAACCGATTAGGACAGTGTTCCAGCCACTATGAGGCTAAAACATCTACGCACCTGAATAAAAATGAGATTTTTCATCAGTGTTGGAGTCGATGCGCAGCAAGGCGTTTATGTAAGTAACAAAGGCGGCCATAGAAATTGGTTAGTGCAAAACGGACAAGTGTTGATTAGGACATTATAACAACGTCAAAAATCAAAATGACTACCTGTTAAAAAAGGACCGTGACAGAAGACAATGTCAGGGCTTATATTTCGTGGAATGATTGGTCGTCGTCCGCTAGCAAAGAGATACGGCGAGAACCATCCTTTTTCAACTGCTATGTAGTCTTTCACTGTGGCAAAAAGAGAGGGGTTCCTATTGGCAACTAACTTGTCAGAACAAAGAGGTCACAACGTTTTAACTATCTACGTACGAATTCAGGGAGCTCCGATAAAATCCAAGCGCCGCGTCTGTCATTGTATGCTTGTACTTGAGCGTGATTAAGAGCACCTTGACTGCGGTTGTTTCGAGGCGCGAAGAGTGCACGGGCAGGATGTAGTTAATAGGTTTGTTCAGGACAAGATCATTCGCGACCTTCGTCCCTAGACCAAACCCAGCGTTGAGCCCCAGTTCGACAAGGATGCCGCCCCCCAGGGATCCAACGACGATGTCGGAAACAGGTCCCATCCTATCAACGCACAGACAGAAAAGATGAAACGTTATCAGACACGAAAATAGTAGATTATGAATTTAGGCCCGGAGTTTTTGGCCCTTGGGGAAGCCTGCGATAGACAGATATCCATAGCCATAGCCATTGCCTGCGCAGATAGACAGGACAGTGAAACGCCAGCGCAGAGGTACTAGGCAGACGAGCAGACCAAAGGCAGCGGCAAAAATCAGGGATTATGTCAAAAGAAAGGCAACGTACACTGGAGCAGCGACCGCCGCCATCCCACCCTGATATATGATATATTGACAATTCGTGGTTGTTTTAGTGGGTGATCAGTTGGTACTAACTTGGACGAAGCATGTTTACTTACAGTAGCCACGATTATTGTGTGCACTGCCAGATCACGGACTCGGATGCACGGTAAGAAAAGCGGCGAAGAATCGCCCCACTGTCAGTGTCACCCAAAAAAAAGCAAGGCCGGTTTGAGACGCGCGTATGTTCAGATCAAAAGCCAAATTATGATTGTGTTGGATGAGAAACACGGTCCGAAAATAAACATATATAGACGTTCGTGAATAAAAAGAAGAAAATACTACTCACAGGTGAGAGGCAGATAATATTCGTCCCTGCGGCTCGTAGTGTCTCGTACGACGACAAGACTATACGGCCTGTCATTGACTAAAAAAAGAGAATGTTAGTCGACTTGTATGAGTATCATGGACAACTCTAGGAAGTTGTGCGCTCTTTTCGCAGATAATTGAATGAAGCAAGCCTGGTTCATCAGACAACAAAAAAAGAAGCACCGGGTCCGGCGGGGCAGTGGAGACTTCGCCCACTCGACGCAACGCAGCCGTCAGCGTCCTCGCACCTTTTCAGGGTGGGCGACTGTACATATCTACCGCCACTGGTGCCCATGTTCAATGATCCGTGTCCATTGCCGTCCTAAGTGGCTAAAGTTCACAGACCGCACATGCAACCATCTCGTCTTGCATTCACAGCAAAGTCCGAAGCCCGCACCATCGCGCATCGTCGAGCTGATACAGAAGATGCCCGGCCGATCAGCCATTTGACATACAGAGGCTGTCCGTTCTCCACTGGATAGACTGTCACTTTCGTCCGGATGCGTGTGCATGTCACTCCCGGAACGCTGCATCCTTGATTCTATCTCCTTCGGCGCTCCGATGGGCGCTCTGAGGGGACATCAGATCCCCACACGTCAAACGGGTGTGGGCCGCATCGTGGACGGCACACGGGGGACGGTGCGTGGTGCGTGGTGCGTCTATGTTTCTGCGCGTTGCCACAGAGCGCACTGGAGGGTACAAGGAAAGAAAGAAGCGGGTGCAATGAAAAAATGCATGAACCGTGACTCACCCCGACGATCTTCCTCACGATCCACGGCGCAGCCTTCTCCTCCTCACTCTGCGCTGTGTCCTGCGCAGAGCCAGCAATGACCGGCGCGAGCGGGGACGCGTCTGGCATCTGAATCGTGTTCGTGCGTGTGGTAGGTTGAGCGGAAAGATAACAGATTCGGGAATGATGAGGATGTGATAACGGAGTCAAAAGGGTTCAGGTCGGTGCGCGCGTGTTGCGCGTGCGCGGCCGTGCGGTACATCCCTGTTGCGCCGCTACCGCTGCCGGCCACGCGGACAGACGCGGACTCCAGGCCTATCGTGGGCAGTTGCCGCCTTAACTCGGGGTGTGCACTGATGTGCTCCTTGCCCCAGTACTGAGATTGCGTCGAGATTGTCTGTACAGTTATATTTACTGAAGGAGTTCAAGGCTCAAGTGATCGCAATAATTCAAGATGTCATTTACCTAGATCTTAGGCACCTATGTTAGGTACACTTTGGAGTGGGTCCATTACAGCATATAACCTGGAGGACCGGCTCGAGGCTCATGCAATTAGTTCATTCCGTGTTCTGCCAGGTTTGTCATGCACCCAGCTTAAAACTATAATTATGCAGGCTTTGAGGCGACCGCGGACTGCAGACAATAATCGCAGCATTCTCAAGGTCCCGAGTACGATAAAGATACGCATGATATTTTCAATGCATACGCGACTACAAACTACATCTCCTCCGAGGCGTTGAGGCCTCGCACCAAGGAGGCGCACAGAGCAGGGTGGGTTAGACCCCGCACATCCGCGCGCCTGAACCTCGCGGCTGCATGAACCGTGCCGTCCCTGCCTGCCCGTCAGCGAGCATTAAATAAAGACTCTGTTGAACGAATCGCGAAACATCCACTCGATGTGTAGGACGTTGAAGATCCCATTCTCCCGTCTATGTGGCGAGGGCTCGTTGAGGCCGTCGATGATTACGGGCATAGCCGCGCACTTAGTAGCGGTAGTGGCTCTGAAAAATATTATCAGTAGATGAAAAGGACGCGTGAGATGAATAAAACATACAGGCTTGTAGGGTCCCTGAACGGGAATGTCCAAGTAATCAGACTGGGTCTTGCTGAGGGTGGTCAACTTGACGTTGAGCTGAGCAAGATGAGCGCGGGCGACCTCCTCGTCGAGCTCCTTGGGGAGCATGTGGACACCGAGGGGGAACTTCTCGGGAGTGGTCCAGAGGGCGATCTGGGCAAGGACCTGGTTGGCGAAGGAGCAGGACATGACGAACGAGGGGTGACCAGTGGCACAGCTATTGGGGAAAAAAGGGTTAGCACACTTAGCATGATGATCAATGTCTATTAATATGAATGTGACATACCCCAAGTTAACGAGACGGCCCTCAGCAAGGAGGATGATGTGGCGTCCGTTGGCCATGGTGAAACGGTCGACCTGGGGCTTGACATTTGAGACAGAGACAGCGTTAGCCTTGAGCCAGGCGACATCAATTTCAACATCAAAGTGTCCGATGCTACATAAATTGTAAGCACCAATTTCTGTGGAGAAGAGGGGGCATTTACTTTGAAACGATGGCATCTTCAGGCATCACGGAAAAGTGTGCGCCAGTGATAATGTCCCTGTTACCGGTGGTGGTGACGAAAACATTGGCACGGGGGGCGGCCTCCTCCATGGTGGTGACCTCGTATCCAGCCATAGCAGCCTGAAGGGCGTTGATAGGGTCGATCTCGGTGATAATGACACGGGCGCCGTAAGACTTAAGGGACTCGGCACACTATTGCGGAGCATTAAGCATCGCGGGAGGACCAAGTTAATGAACGGCAACTTACTCCTTTGCCGACGTCGCCGAAGCCGGCGACAACAGCGACCTTGCCGGCAAGCATGACATCGGTGGCGCGCTTGATTCCATCAACGAGAGATTCACGGCAGCCGTAGTAGTTGTCGAACTTGGACTTGGTGACCGAGTCGTTGACGTTGATGGCGGGGACCTTGAGCTTTCCGTCACGGAAGGCCTTGTACAGGTGATGAACACCAGTGGTGGTCTCCTCCGATACACCGCGGACCTCTGTCACGCGTTATTAAGAATAGACATAAAAGCGGAGGCTTTGTAGCTTACCGGAGAGGTACTGGGGGTACTTCTCGTGAACAAGGGTCGTGAGATCGCCTCCGTCGTCGAGGATCATGTTGAGAGCCTTGCCATCCTTGAAGCCAGCAAGAGTCTGCTCGATACACCAGAGGTACTCTTCCTCGGTTTCACCCTTCCAGGCAAAGACGGGAACGCCAGTAGCAGCGATGCTACACCGAGAAACGATAAGTTACTGATGAAACCACGGGTAAAACGTGTTCACTCACGCGGCAGCGGCATGATCTTGGGTGGAGAAGATGTTCTAGGGAAACAATCAGACGAACTCGCGTCCTTATATTGTATGTAGACCTACGCAGGACGACCAGGTAACTTCAGCACCGAGAGCAGTCAAAGTCTCGATGAGAACAGCGGTCTGGATGGTCCTAAAAACGCGAATTTATTGAACAAATGTGTCAAGACAATAAGTTGTTGGCAACACGTACATGTGGAGGCATCCAGCAATGCGGGCACCCTTTAGGGGTTGGGAGGGTCCATACTGTTATCAAAAAGATCAGTTGAATCGGCGAAGATGCAGATAATCAAAACTGACCTTAGTCCTGAGGTACATGAGACCGGGCATCTCATTCTAGCCATGGAAATGATCAGTTAGATGATAACGACGGTAAAGATGGACAGCCATCTACCTCTGCGATTTCGATCTCCTTGCGCCCGAAAGCAGCGAGAGAAACATCTGGGACGTGTATTGAGCATTTTACTACACTTTGGGGCGTTCAGGGGGGAAAGGGCGTTACCAGAAACTTTGAAGACCATGGTAGTAGAGAGATAAAGAGGAACGCGGTAAGATTTTGCAGTCGAACGGTTTTGTTTTTTCCATCCAGCACGTGAAATGCCGACGGCGGCCATCAGGGCCATCACATCGATCTGATTAGGTAACCAAGGTGCTGGGGATGATCCAAGCTGCGTTTAGGCTTCGTACAGGCTTCAACGCCGTGTTCCTTGTCGTGAACCCATGTCCAGTCCTCGCTCAGGCGATCAGGCAACGCACAAAGAGCAGTGCCGCGTTGCAGAGATAGTACAGCACTCATGCCACGCCTTCCAGGACAGCCAGGGCAGAGACGCGTATGAATGTTTTCCCGTCCTTAGGTTCTTCCAAATGTAAGTAGCCCGAACAAGTGTGGTGCGTTATCTTTATCGCAACTCTCCAAATAGCTGCAAAGGCCGTCCGGCTGTCGAAATAACCAAGTTTATTCACCTGGATCCCAAGGACGGAGGGGTAGAAATACCCGCTGGATTTAGGTAAGCATTGCATTTGTGGTTTCTCCCACCGTGGGTTAATCGATCAACCTAGAGACGAGGATATACAAGGTCGCCTGTGGAGAGACGTCGTACGCTATGACATCCCGCTGCCTGACGACAAACAGCTGTCCGGATCACACTCTGCGAATGCGTCTTGACCTTGGTACGAGTCAGCACGGGCGCGCTGCGACGTGCTAAACAGGTTAGAAATTAAACGTGGCTTCTCAGCTCGGTGGGTATGAGCTCGTTACTCCCCAAGACGGTCAGAAATTAATTATCCACGAGGCACTTGCCCGCTTGTGAATTAAAATACTTGAAGCAGCCAGTTTGGTTTGTGCGAGTAGCAGCGGTTGCGGTTTGGCTCGGGGTGAACAAGGAAAGATTTGTTGATCCGGCTGTACAAACATGAAACAAATCAGCAAGCACATTCCATCAGATCTACTAGGACCAGATTCGATTCACTGCCTTGGACGAAGATCTCTTCCACCAGCCGTGACTTACGTCGCTATGAACCAATTAGCTACATCTGCAACAAGCGCGCCTGAGCATGATCTCCAAGAATTTGCCCAAAAACCTGTCCCAACTCCAGGCGTTTCTGCCAGCACCGCCCAACTCTGATATCATGGACCACAACTTGTTTGACTCCTATGTCTTTCCTCAGCGCGCTTCATTGCGGATAAAAGACGAGGAATTTGGATCAAACTTATTCAATCTTCCATCTTCCCCCCGCTCCTCCTCCTCCCCCCTCACGTTGCCGAGTGTGCCGTCCCATTCATCTCGTCGCAAAGCTTCTACAGTTTGTGCGACTCGCCCTCGTCCTTACCCATCCCTAAGCCTCCTCAATACTCACCGAGACGAAGAGCTTGCAATGTCCTCCAACGGAACAGCGTATGGATCTTGGAACCATGGTTCAGCTCGAAGTAGCCATAGTCGATCCCACCCCTCCGGCGAACGCAGGTCATCCGACGGAGACGCCCAAGACTATGCTCAGAGTTCCCAATTCATGCATGTGAGTCGCCATTATTCAGCATAGCGTGTCTGTCGAGCTCATCATCCTTGACTTATCAGGACTCATATATGGGCTCAAGTGCACTTAGTGGTGCCATGGGAGATGCACACCTCCAAAACTCTAGACAGTCACGGTCTCCCGCGTCTTCGCACAGCGGAAGTGTCTACAGTGGCAATATTCCCCAAAATCACGACTCGATATCATGGACGGGTCAATTATCATCATCAAACATCATGATCTCTTCCAATGCTTCTACATACCCCGGCGTCCCGGGACACGGGGGACTTTACTCCGGTGTGAACCAGCATTCAGGTGTAGATGTCGGTATGAACGAATTTACGACACGCAGACTATCCCCAGAATCCCTTTCCCCCCCCTCCCCATATTCGCTCAGCAGCAACCAGCTCACTGCTCAACAAGCAAGCGGCATGATGGGCTTCCCGATGAGTGCGTACAACTCCTCGCCGTCGGGCGGCCGCAGCGACGCCGATACCATCCGGTATCTGCAAAGGCGCGTGCGCGAGCTCGAGCAGGAGTGCCTTCGTTCCAAGGCTGCGCTGGCCGTGGGCCCCGCATCGGGGCTGCCCAATGCCCCCGCATCAGCGCACTTCCAGGGCCAGTGGCGCGCGCGCACGGACGCGCGGAAGCGCATCTTCTGCTCGCTCAACCGCGCCGGGAATGCGCTGTGCTCGTGGCACGACTCGCGACGTGAGCGGCGCATGTTCCCGCCGCGAAATGCGCCGCCGGGCTTCCTGAACTGCGGCTGCACATACGATGAGGCGCTGTTCGAGGAGAGCCTTGCGCGCCACGGCGTCGGGAGCTACCACCCGGGTGAGAACGTGCGCATGGACCCCGCGCTACGCAACCCGCTGTTGAAGCTGCTCGTGCAGCGGTACGGGTACAAGGATGGCGATTTCGACCACGACCCGTTGACTGAGACGTGGAACCCCGGCGAGGAGCCCACCCTGTGGGAACAAAAGGCACAGGCGGGCTCGCTCCTTCGTAGGAGGAACGACAGCTCGCAATGATTCTCCGCCGGTCTTTTTTTCCTTGCACGGGTGCCTGCATGTGTACGTGTTTTCTGCGATAGGGTGTGTAACATCATTGTATTTTTTGCGCCCCTCTACGTTCGTTCTCTTCATGTTACCTTCATCTAATTGTAGCGTTATTCACACCTGGCTGCTGGCTCACATCCGAGTATCGATAATACATTACATCTCCGGTCTTCGACCCAATAATTGCAGTCTTTACCGACTCTGTCCTCATTCGTTTCTGTGCAGTCTTTTCAGAGACGATATTTTACATATTTTGTAATTACAATGTAGCATATTCCAGATTGGACATAATCATCCTACCTTCTTTTTGACATGTATTTTTAACAAGTAGTTAATGTTATTTTCCCAATATACGAGCGGCGATAATGTTCTGCTGGTGAGAAGCGAGAGTGCAGTGGCATCAGCAAGCATCAGCATCATCATTGCGCCTCATTTAACTTACACCACTCTCCCACCAACCACTCGGCAGCATAGTGGAAAGGAACATAGTAGAGCCATATTCCGCGGACTTGAGATGGACAGGAAACAATTGTTGATTTGCTCCATTGAAAGATGGGAAAGCAAAGACTATATTACACCGTCTACTGGCGCTCCCTGCACTGCTCCTTATGAGTCTACGTGCATATGTACATATCCTGCAAGGGGCTCTTGCACTTGCCAATTGCAGGGTATGTATTCTATTCGACGATCCCGCACCAGCAGCTCACGTAAGTTGTCCGGCGAATTTCATTCCCCATCATCCCCCCTGATTTGTAACTGTCAATGACCGGCGCGAGTTCACTGACACGGGTGCTTTCCTTTTGATGTAGATTGGTAAAATGGAAGAAGCATAAGATAACGTCGAGCCTGGCGACGTGTGGATTACTGAGCATAATACAAGTCGTGAATTGGAGGCTTGAGGGACGTGCCACCTTGTGCCACGCCCATGTCATAGCTGCTCATCTCGCAAGGAAGAAGACACCGGTCGGAGATGGTCGGCAAATTTTGGCAACTCTCGGCTACATAAGAGTTACTCTTCACGGCATTTTTCCGTGTCCGTGTTCTACTTGAAAAAGAGAAATCTACAATGGCCTGGAGAGAGGTATACAGAGAAGAGGGTGACTCGTGCGTATTCAATAGTTACGTTTTGTTCTTTGGGAATTATACGGTCAGAAGCAGGAATTACGAAATTGCAACGTGCCACAACTGCGTAACTTGGACCTCCCAAAGTGCTCGGAATGCCGGGACAGTTCGTCAGGCGGATAATAGCATTCACTGGCCATATCAACTTTGGCAACCTAATGTCTTGGGAGTATGTAGATGATCAAAGTTATGAATTGACAATCAAGTACAATTCGAGTAGTAGAGTCGATGATCCATGCGCAACGTTCAAGAGAGCTCAAATTAAATTGTACCTCTAGAATTTTCCTTGCTGTGAATTTATGTTTTAGCGATCATGGCCGAGAAGACACGATGGAACAAATTGGAGCATCCCCAAATTATTATCATTATGAGCGCCTTGATTCTTTGATATGCACGCATTTGTAAGGCCTTGACAGATAGCGTTGAAGTACATGTCATAGTAGTGGACCATCGTTGTGCCGCCTTAGAAAGCATGTCAAATAAGGAAACGCGAAGGTACCGGCAAGCGAGAGGTCAGCTTCAGAGTTTGGACCCTCGCAGGATTTTGGTGAGGTCTGCTGCTGAAAGCGCCCACAAATATAAAGTGACAATAAGCAGACAATACATCAGCAGTGCGTCCATAAGTGCTCATAAGTCCCCACATTTTGCTGGCGTACAGACAATATGCCGATGTCCATGGGTAATTAACCAGAGCGCTTACCCTCCCTTGCCACAGCCCTCCACACTCGACCGCCAACGGCGACAACCGGTCATTCGCGTGCGGAGTCCGAATAAGGTACCCCGGCAATCAGTATCACTGCTTGTGCCTGTTTGGCCTTTAAAATGGTCGCCGTTTACGGTGATATTAGGGCACCGCCACATCTACCACCGTCGAATCTGAACCCGCCTTGTCCAGGTCGACAGGGAGAACGACCTGCTTTGGAAGTGATCCGGTTGGTATACTAGGTTCAAATCACTTGCTCATTCCTCCTGTTCTCATAACGGTGAGCGGTTTGTAATGAGCCATGTTCAACTTATCGTGTTCATGATTGATTTTTTACGGAATGAGAGTGAGTCAAGTCAAGTCTAATCGAATGCTTGTGAAAATATACTATGTTTGATTAGACGATAGAAAAGTAAATGTGTAAGTATAATGGTGCAGGTAGATGCAGGCGTCGAGGCGATGTTAGAGTGAAGCACTTTCGGGCAAGCAACGGCCGGCATTCTGCCGAGCCAGCGGTTGGCACGACTGCTGAAGCTCCGAACGAATGTCGACGCGCGTTTCGACGCATTCCGCTGCTTCCATTCAACAAATCATCAGCAGCTTATTTTATTCTGCTGCATTGTATGCAGTATAGCTATCCCACAAGCCTGCATTGTGCAACTGAGAAACTAACCTACAGACCTCAAGTTAGCAATCAACTGAAAGGATCCGTTGCCTTCGTGAGAAGGCATTTCTGAGGGCAAAAAAGCGACGTAGCCGCGATAATCGTCCAGACCTCGACGTCCTCTTCCGCGGCGCCGCCATGTTCGTAATTCTCCGGCTGATCATCTTGGCCCCAGCGCTCTCCTTCGGGTTTTCGTGGCTTAGTACACCGGAGAAAGCAAAAGTTCCCATATCTGCCGACCTCGGGCCAGGTCGGTTACTTGAGACTTCAATAACCTTTTACCTGACAAAATGAACGCATACATTAGCCGATATGTTAACGCAAGAGGAAATTGACGCGTTCCAAGTTAATTATAGTGGGTATTCGTTATGTCGACCGTGATAACTGTGCTTCACAGCAGGGCCGCGATAACAGACAAACTGCTAGCCTACTCGAGCAAACCGGATTGCTTCAAGCAGGCGGCTGGTCTGGTTCGAAGACAATGTTCGGAACTCGAGCTGGATGAGGAGGCGCGGGTTAACGGTACCGCATATATTTATGGCCCCTGTCCCGCTAGACTGACTACTGATGCTGTCGTATGTTTGTCAGCTGCTATCTCAATGACTCTCTGCGAAATTGCGACGGCGCAGCACCATTCGTTGCCCTTGGAGTGCCGTCCGTATCAACGCCCCGTGAACAAACCTATTTCTCGTAGGGTACAGGGCGAATGCGTCGAGTATGCGCCGTGTCGCATCACCTTTCACGGCAGCTGGCAAGTTGGTCCAACTTGAATCCTGAATTCCACGTCACCTTGCAAGACTTTGAGAGATCGCAAGTCTATATATGGCCCTTTTTTGAAGCATAAACCGAGTTTGAATAGCAGACTGTACTCGGGAGCCGCAAGTACCTCGAAAACACGGTTTGGTCCCCAACCTCGGTCCTCAACCTCGGTTTTAGCTTCAAATCATGGTCCATAGGACTTACGATTCCCGAGAACTTGACACGACATAGTTCAGGATTATAGTTGGAGCAGCCTGTCCTGCTTTGAAAACCTCAGACTTTAATTTTAATTATTGGAATTTATAGCTCCCTCGCCCGCAGCGCGCAGTTCTGGTCAAGCTATTCTGGTTACCTTCGAGAAATACGTGCGTGGATTTATGACTCAGACATACGCTCATTCACCCATTATTAGTCAGCTCAGCTTTGCCATGCCTTTCGTCGATGGAATGACATCGGTCCGCGATTGAATTTCTTAGGCTTCAAACGACAGCGCTAATCTTGTACAGATCTCGCAAAGGATATATATCGCAATGCTACCATGGAAAAGGTATCATTTGTTCGCCTAATTATTGATCGTGAGCAGGTGCTCTTGAACCAAACTGACAAGTGGACGTCGTTGGCAATGGAAAGTATATTTTTATTCAACTTCTTCTGCCAAACTTAACATATTCCAGGAAATGGGGCTCATGGCAAAAGATATCCGGGCATTGACGGAGGAACATCAATCAAGTACGCAGAAATTCTCTGCCCGATTGGAAGAGCAGGCAAGCGATGTGAGATGACTTCTACACTTGAGTTTTCTGGAATGCTAATATGTTTCCTCTAGGCCCTTTCTCGATTTTGGAGCATGGCTCAAGAAGCATTAATTCGGAGAGATCAAATGACTGAGAATGTGAAACTTGTGAATCGAATTATTTTTGCGATTTTCTGATCTTCACACAGTTCAGACTTGCCTTGGGCGTTATTGTTGACAGTGTAGGCCTTTCCCGTTTACCCGAAACAAAAATCCATAACATGATCAGCATTCGAGCGAGCTAACTATGCTTGTTGACTCTATTAACACCCTGCTCGCTTCCCGCCTCAATGAGTCATTTTCTATTCAGCGAGCTCGTACATCCAGCATTGATCAAAGTCTCGTACGTCTGATGCGCCGTAAATTTTTTCTTCTTATTTTATGTGTCTGATTTTTTTAGTCCGTCATAGAGAAGCGCTGGGTGGATCTCGGATTCGATTTTGTTAGAATGAAACAGGTCGGTCTGCTACACGAAATTTGAATAAATGGCAAAGTCTAATGTGGAAGCTTGAAAAAGTCCTTAAGCCAACTCTCCGATCAAAGCGAAGAAATCAGAGACCGATTGCAGACGACGTTGGGCGGGCTGCATGAGCTAAATGTTCATAACATCGAAATGTCTGACGCAGTCGCAGCCCTTACCACTACGGTCAAGCATCTTTCGCGAACGGCGCACGATGGGCTGGACAGGATAAATAACTCCGCCCAGCTGATCAACCGGGAGCTACAAGTCCAAATAGAGCGGCGGAGGAGTTCCGACGCCGCCGCTTGGATTATTCGCGGCGTGATGGCCCTCGGGTCTACTATATTTGGAGGTGGGGACTACAGTCTTGATGTCAAGTCATCCCTTGAACTTGCTTTTTGTAGCTAATGAATGGGGCGCACTGAGCGGCCATATGTCCTTCCGCGTGCTCCTGGCGTTGCTGGATTTAGGATATGGTGCATTGAGAATAGGTTTTGTGAGTATGGTTGATTATATTGGTTGGCTATCACAGCTCAGATGACTTTGCAGGCCGTAGCTTTATTCGTGTATTTTGCGACGAGGAAGATCTTTGTTCGGGCGTTTGCACGCACAATTTCTCGGTTTGTCGCTGACTTGATTGCCACGCTTTTTTTTCTTATGACCGATTTGATTAACACCGCAGTTTATCGGCCGCCGATGCTCACCAAATTCAAGTGTCCAATCAGAGTGGTGTCGCGCCCAATACGCGTATACTGACCGCCGCTGACCCTGAAGAGATGCGCCCACAACGGTACCCACCGTTTGTCAGCTCCCTCCCGATCCGTGGAGACTTGCCTCGTACTAGAAATGTGTCGAGGATACCGCTTAGGATGTAGACCCTGATCATTCGCTTGCTCTGTCTGTTCTGCTTCACTTTATTTTTTCACTGAGATATCACACCGAGATGTGCATGAAGAGTTCCGCGTGTCGCATTGACGGTTGTGAGCATTTATGCAAATGTTTTGGTGCTTCCTTTTCTGTAAACTTCCGAATGATCTTCTACTCATGACTAGTTCTTCCTTGAGCATGTGAAGCTGTACATGCGCTTGGAAACTCGACTCTCTCCAATTGGACTGAATCAGAAATGAAATCTCTCACCGGCTTCCCCGTAGTCAATCCTCCGTCTTTCTATTTTCATTTTTTCCGCTGTACACGTATGGTCTCAACGCTAATTTGTTCTATTTAACTGAAAACATCTGATGAATCGTGGTAGTGAAAGTCATATCGAGTCAGGATAACTAACGCCTGGAATGCGTGTCTCGAGCGCATTGATGGATATATAAAAGAACTGGAGGTAGTCACAAGTTCACACACAGATATCATTACCTCACACTTTCCTTTTCTACTACATACATCCCTCGTGTGTTTTTCTCGGGCTTTTATGCCGTTTCTGGAACGTATCACCGGCTTATGTATCGAATTCTGGGCTCTTAAATTTCCCCCCAATCTCCAGTCGTTCTTTAGACCCAGCCGCGGCATTTCGAATTATGTGGATACGACGCGGGTAGAACCGTACCTCATTCCCAAATTTGGACCTGACTTCTCTCTCTTCATTCTTGTGTGTGCGTAGCTCCTTCACTTCAGGTATAGTTTCCAAGCTTCTGAAGTTTGGTGTAAGGGAAGTTGACATTCACCATTTCTCTAATTCTAATTGTTTGATCGAAGTCATACCGAGTCAGGGATTCCCTCGAAATAGTCAAAGGATTGAATGGGAGCGGCATGTGAGTCAGTCCACCGCTGATTGCCCCAAACTAGCGTATCTTTCGTGCTTCCGAAGCCTTTTTTGTGTCAGTTTGCGCGCATGCGCCACATAGACATTTACATGTAGCTAGGACTACTACACACTACGAATACAAGGCCAATGGGCCTTCCTCCAATTTTCCCAAGGGGGTCCCTCAGAACCGCTGACGCGCTATGCTCCCCAGACAGCCCCAGACGGAAACCTGGTTTCGGGCCGCCCCTGTTTGAAGGGAGAACATTTAGAAGTTTCTATTGCTATGACTCGTTTTAACTTTCTACGGCCATTTTCTTTCGGCTTGAGATCGGTGAAGAGTCACCAGTGTTCTCACCATTGTCCTCGGACACATGCTGCATACACAAATTCGGGAATCTACCAAATCGTAAAATTATGACCTACCTCTGCTTGTAACTATTTGACACTTTAAATCTCAGTGCCTTTTGTTTTGTTTGTCCCCCTTTCAATGGTCAGTACTTCAGCGGTCATTATTAGCTTGATATTCATGGTATTTATGGGTTTTAATTTTTCTCTAACTCATCTTAAGATTGTCGGGATTTGAACACACTTGGAATCCTCCAACTGCCCTTAATCTTAGGACCCAAGCGAGGGAGCGGCGACATGTTACTCAAATAATTTTAGACGAGACCTCGGCGCCAGTGTCATCATTTTGGTCTATGCCGTGCTCCATGCCAAATGAGTGAAGAGGATTGAGGCTGGCTACTGACCGTGACAATTCACACAAGAGGTGAGACACGAGTCTCGCGGGTTTGGGCAGGAAAATTGATGGATTTTCGTCGCCCAAGCTCTCTCGCGAGACGACTTCCGACGGGGGTGACCCGCACGGAAGAGGCCGAGCTCAAGCCAGCACGGGCGAAGTAGTAGTAGACCGGGAGACAAGTGATAATAAGGAACTAAGAGCAAAATAAATGTAAGAGGGTCAGAGGAAGGGTGGGTGAGAAAAAAGAAACACGGCTCTGTATGAGCCTAAGAGCTATGTGAGTGATATAAAAGTGAAGACACAGGGATCTAGACATGGAGAGAATGTACTCTATAAATGTAAAGGGGGAGAAAACGGAAAAGGAATAAAATAATAAATGTGCGCGCAGGCCAAGGGCAGGCTTGCTAGCGCTTTATGAAGGCATAGGCCAGAGAGTGGCCATGAGCTTTGAAGTGGCTACATGCGCGTGAATGAGGGGCTTGTCGCGTACATAGACTGTGATCAAATCTTTGCTTTGATCAATGCACCACTGCGTGGTTGGCCGTATGATATGGTTACCAACTAGTCATCGAATACGGCATGTAGAGTCTGATTGCACATTTAAGATAAGATCATGGGCTTAGGGTTGGCTTATAGGGCCATACTCACTGATAGCGACGGTGTTGACTTGTAGAAAACACATGCCACCCATATTTAGTCACCCAATACCAGGTAGCACCAGCATTGGGTGGCCACTATCATACGCGATTTGTGAGAGCGCGTGGTTGACCTTTTCTGTCGGATTTCGATGTGATTCCCACCAAATTGGCTTCTACCTTCTTTTGCCATATTTTTATCTTTTTGACACTTGCAATTGTTCTATGTTTGGGTATAAAATTTTGGCCATTTGAGGCTGTTACTCTACTCTACGGGCTTAGTGGCCATATCGACTTGAAAATGACTTTCTACGTGGATACTCTGCGTTCCTGGAATGGCAAATGCTCCATTACATACACTGATACGGAATTCTTTTGACATGTGAGGCACACTGGTGATATATAAAAGATCCTTTTTAGCTCATGCTCCGTACTCGATTCTTTGCGATCAAGTCGCCACGACGCTATTTTGTGGTTCTTTTGCCGAAGACTTGCTTTTTGTGGGAGTAAGTGACCAGTGCGTGGGAACGGGTGTAATGTTTGAGGTGACGTTGAGCATTGCAGCACGATTCCCACCCAAAACCCACAGCTTACGGTGTGCATGGCTGCGCTTTTATAGCCCAGTAGCCACAATCCTTGCCTCTTCACCATCATGTCGACTCTCGCTGATGTCCCCAACTCTTCAAAAGCTTCTAGTCGCAAAAAACGGCGACGCAATGGCTTGAAACACAGTAAAACACCAAGCGCGGCAACTACCAGCGTCGATGCAAACCAGAAGGGCCGCGCGTCATCACAAACCGACCCTGTTCATCAGGCCCCAGCTCGGGAGGCCCCCAATGCCAATAAAGTGAAGTCTTCAACACCATCCAAGTCGGCTGCGCGCCCCGAGGTATCGGGTTCTAAGGTTGGTCTTAGGGCGCCATTAAGCACTGCTTGTCTGAGATTTTATACATCGTAGTCAACTCCATTTGACCCCAAGTCCATCTTACCGGAAATTAAGCCGAAAAAAGATCTATCGCGCCTGGTAGGAGCATCATCATCGGGGAATAAGGTATTTCTCTGTACATTTTCCACTGATCTATATTTAAGATAAACTTTTTTTTTTTTTTTTTGCTTCTGTCTACAGCAGCCAGCCGCCTTTAATTGTATAGACGGTACGGTCCGCAGTGCGGATCCCAGTGTACCTGCGCCGAGTGCTAGCAAGCCCTCTTTACGCTTTGACGAATACATCTCGGGTCCTGTCCAGGACGATAATGGTAACGAACCAGGTGACCAGTTCACGGCTTTCGGCGTTAAAGCTTACCCTACTCAGGCATATTACAACGACATCTGCTACGACTTTGTTATGCCCAATCGACGATGTCCTCTTGGAGCACGGTGCAAGCGCATACATCCACTCGACAAGAAGGTCCATAAAAATGCTGCAATGCTAGAAGGGCGTTTGTTTGCGGGTATGAAGGCGCAATCGTCTCAGGATGCCGGACTATCTGCAGAAGAGGCTGACGACGAGAGTGGTGAACGTAACGCACGAAACCGCACGAAGCGTTTATCAGGGAAGACATCGAAGACCGATGAAGGTCACTATGGGGTCCGTGGTTCCAACTCCAAACGCGGCGAATCTTCCAGCGATGTTAGTTCCGATGCGTGGTGGCCTTCTGCAGACTGGTCCGATTGGGATAACCATGATTACAATGACTGGGACAGCCTTACTGACACGAGCAGTGAGCATGTGGGGACTGCGGGGAATAAGTCTATTTCACCTCAAACCGGGACTTCAGCCAGTGATGCAGGCAAGGGGAAGGAAAATGTTGCGGGCCCTCCCGAAGTGAAATCTTTCGAAGCCGCCGCTCCTTTGCGTTCAAGTGGCAAGGGGAAGGGGAAAGCCGGTATAACACCTGCTACACTTGTGCATCCGTTGCCACCGAAACCCGTGCTTGTGCAGCCTACGGTAGCTACAAAGGTCCCTAATCATCAGGCTCACTCAGCCAGCACTTCATCACCGACGAGTATCCGCACGCCTATCCGCAAGGAATACGTTGGGACTCGACATCTCCCTCCTCGTCCCCGGAATGCTGCTCAATGTAAGCGATGGGCGTCGGGACACTGTCATCGTGGCTATGACTGCCAATACGTCCACGGTGATCTGGAGTACAGCGATCCTGAGGTACGCTCATTTTCTCTTTCTGGACATCAGATCTCTGACCATATAATCAGCGCGACATCCAGGCCGCCATGCCTGAGCCTCCCAGGAAAGTGGAATACACCATTCATGATTGCATTAAATTGCATATTCGATGTGGTTTCGACATCGAGAAGATCGAACCCGGCTTCGAATCGAACATCATCTGTGTCGGTAATCTGCCCATGAAAGTCACAGAGGATGAGATGAAACTGCACATGGAGCGTTTCGGTCAGGTACTTCAAGTTAAAAAGCCCAAGGAGCCTGTTTCGCCGATGGTGATGAGGGTGGAATACTTGGAAGCATATGATGCCTACCGCGCGTGGGCTTGCTTACACGGGACGATGGCTTTCGGTCGTAAACTGGATGTGCGTCCGGTACTCCCCCAGCGGAAAATCGAGACCGGGATCTATGATAACGCCGTTCGGGACAATGTCGTTCGGTTGGACTGGGAATACCCACACCGCGTCGGATTTATAGGCTTCGGGACATTGGCCGAAGCAGAAGAAGCGGTTGAAAAATCGAAGAATACGTTGTACGCAGGGCTCTATCAGACCGAAGCAAACGTGCACATCGGCACTCCCGCGGTGGGTAGACACACTGTCAAGTTCACCTATCTGCCCGCGAACGCCAATGCAGAGGGTATGATGGTATTCGGGCCACACGAGGACGCATTGGTGACCAGGAGGCCGAATTACAGAGTGATGTACCTTAGGCACATTGTCACTATGGAGGAGAACATCACCAGCATACAAGAGATGTGCAAGAAGTTCAAGAATACGATGACGAAACTTGAGTTTCGCCCTGGGCCTCACAAAGAGGGCAAAGCTCGAGGATGGGCTACTTTCAACACCGCTGCTGAGGCTGAACGCGCAGCCAATTTTTTGCATAACAAATACATCGACCCTTTAGCTCACATCCGACTTCGTGCGAACAACTTCAAGACGATATCATATAGAGTTTCCTCGGACAAGTATACTCTAATTCGCCCTGATCTCGAAGCTCTTGACAACGTGTGTCTTCAGGAGTACCACTATAATTGTATAACCACTGTCGATAAGGGCTCATTTTTCCACATCACACTTGGGTCACTTAACATGGAGCACCTCCACAAGTTCCGGGACCAAATCGAGCCTTTGGTGAACGGCCAACTGGTGGTCACCAAGACAGGGGAGATCGCATGGGATAACTTTTTCGCTTCTCCCCATGCCAGAGGTTTCCTATATGATATGCATAACCAGTTCAGGGGGAACATGATACAAGTCGATCATGCTCGACGGACGATGCGCATCTTTGGGGACCCAACTTACTATCCTTTCCTCCACAGGCGTATCATTGAGAAACTCGATGAGGTTCCTTCGTATAGGTGGCACACTATCCCTCTTGATGGCCGTCTTGCTACGGCTTTTTCGGCTGGCCCGTTTGATAAATTGGTAGCTAGGTTGGGCCCTGATATGGTTTATCTGAACTACTACACACGGGAGCTCCGGGTATGCGGAGAGGAAAACTACGTCACAGCTGCCGCTATGGTGACACAGGTGCGCGATCAGCTTCCCTACGATTCTGCATTGAAGAAACCACTTCATGAATGCCCTGTATGCTTGGAGGAAGCTACCCCACCAACCAAGCTCGCTTGTGGGCATGCATTTTGTAGGTCTTGCCTCAAGAGCTACCTCAATGCGTCCATTGAGCAGAGGAATTTCCCTCTTCATTGCCTCGGTGCCGGCGGGAAGTGTACGCAGCGCATCCCATTGAGGGAGGCGAAGTGGCTTCTTCCTTTGGACACGTACAACGCAATCGTTGAGGCCGCGTTTAGGACTTACATCCAAAAACGGGCCAACAGCTTCCGCTTTTGCCCCACGCCTAACTGTAACCAGATCTACCGTGTCGTGCCTCCGAATTTACGGGGAGGCATGGGTGCGGGGGTGCAGTGTCCGTCATGCCATGCCCAGACGTGTGCGCAGTGCCATCAGCCAGATCACCCCGGAATCAGCTGTAAGGCGGCGAGCCATACAGAGAAGTTCAAGGGTTGGGCGAAGGAGAACGGCGCGAAACAGTGTCCGGGATGCAAGATGTCGGTCGAGAAGGTGTCGGGGTGCAACCACATGCAGTGCACGCAATGCAAGACGCACTTCTGCTGGATATGCGGGGAAAAGTCGACGTTTGCTGACATTTACTCGCACATGAACAAGAAGCATGGCGGGATCGGTCTTGAACCCGCGCTGCAACATCAGCAACCTCCGCCTGTGGAGGACAATATCATATGGTGGGACATGGACTTTTAATTCTAGGCAAGTGTATTTCGTGGATGGTCTCTGACGAAAACTCTGTATTTTATTGTGGATCGGAAAGCAGGGTTGTTGTGCTTTGTAGATGAGTATAGATTATTCGATGTGTTTTTTTCCTTTATCCTCCCCCCTTTATTTCACGCCACTACTGTGCGTATTGTAACTTGGTACCAGGTTGTTATACCTGTATTCCTGCCTATGCTTTTCATTACCCCCTCTCTCCTCATTTTTTCTGACTTGTTGATTCTTCATTATTTGTATAGCTCAAATATGTGTGTATAAAAGCACTTATGTAATGTAATGCTTTGTGTCTGTAATTGTGAATTGATTATATTTCAAAAGACATACTAGTGATTGCCTCGAACGTCTCGGTGCTGTATTGCTGCTGTGTTTTTCAGAGCTCGGCGCACAGCATCTGTTACGGTGATATCATGGTGCCTGCTGAGAATGATCACAAATAGCGTAACCAGTTCTTGTCATGGTTATACAAATGTAGTTTGGGCGTTGAGCGCTGAGTATTACATAAACGAGCGGTTTGCGAGTGGTTATTAAGGCAGTTAGTATCGCGTAAAAAACCACTTTCCCGACTCAGTGATAAGTCGGTGAGCAAGCCGTGACAAGTCCGTCAATCCTGTGAGTGCCAGTGGATTTCCATTCAAATCGGTTAAGAGTCAGTATAAGTAATGGCCCTTACTTTTCGCCCCTGCTCTATAGCACTATGTAGCACTGTCTAGAAACAGCATTACACTCTATAGTATGGAACAGAAATGATAATATTAGTTATGGTATTACTCCACGCTGTGCAGTACTATAAACAGGGTATGGATCTGCATTGCTGTGGAGCACTACACTACACAGCACAGTTTGATGATGCTTAGGTTCTCCTTCAGCGTGCTTCCTTACGAATAAATAACGAGAAATACTAGCAGTATGGATCGAACTTATTCAATCCTCGATCTTCTCCCTCCCCTTCTCCTCCCTCAGGGTGCCGAGTGTGACGTCTAACTCATATCGTCACAAAACTTCTACAGTTTGTTCTACGAAGAGCCTGTAGTAATGTCCTCCAACGCAACAGCGTATTACCATAAACCCTTCCCTCCCTCCGGCGAACAAGGGATATCCGACGGGGATGGAGACACCGAAGAATATTATGAGCAGAGTTCCCAGCTTATCGAGTACACTTAGTGGCACGGGCGCCATGGACGATGTACACCTCCTAAACTCTAGACCGTCACAGTCCTCGCTCGGCAGAAACCAGCTCACTGACCAACAAGCAAGCGGGATTATGGACTTCCAAATAAACGCGTACAACTCCTGGCCAGCGACGCAACCATCTACATTGCAACCATCTGGCCCAGAGCAACAAGACGCAGTTGACAATATATTCAACATGCAGTATTATCCTGGAAATTTGACACAGGAGCAAGTAAATCTTAAAGCACTGCCGCCTTGCTGCCGCCGCCAGACGACCGCAGGGATGGCGATACCATCCAGTATCTGCAGAGTGTTCCTCAAAACCACGACTCGATATCATGGACGAGTCAATTATCATCATCAAACATCATCATGATGGGCTTTCCGATGAGCGCGTACAACTCTTCGCTGTCGGGCGGCCGCAGTGACGCCGATACCATCCGGTATCTGCAAAGGCGCGTGCGCGAGCTCGAGCAGGAGTGCCTCCGTAGCAAGGCTGCGCTGGCCGTGGGCCCCGCATCGGGGCTGCCCAATGCCCCCGCATCAGCGCACTTCCAGGGCCAGTGGCGCGCGCGCACGGACGTACGGAAGCGCATCTTCTGTTCGCTCAACCGCGCCGGGAACGCGCTCTGCTCGTGGCACGACTCGCGGCGCGAGCGGCGCATGTTCCCGCCGCGAAATGCGCCGCCGGGCTTCCTGAACTGCGGCTGCACGTACGACGAGGCGCTATTCGAGGAGAGCCTTGCGCACCACGGCGTCGGGGGCTACCACCCGGGCGAGAGCGTGTGCATGGACCCTGCACTACGCAATCCGTGGCTCAAGCTGCTCGTGCAGCGGTACGGGTACAAGGATGGCGATTTCGACCACGACCCGCTGACTGGGACGTGGAATCCTGGCGAGGAGCCCACCCTGTGGGAACAAAAGGCACGGCGGGCTCACTCCTTCGTAGGAGGAACGATAGCTTGCAATGATTCCCTGCCTGTCTTTTTCCTTGCACGGGTTGCTCCAGGAGCCCATGTTATGGGAAGAAAAGGCGCAGGGAGGCTCGTCCCGAAGTAGGATACTCTCAGCGGTCAGGATCCATGGTCATGTTCATGGGTAATCATCTTGTGATATTGATAATGATAACTTCTCGAGTGTTAGTATGGATCATGACTTCGGGCGCTTATTGTATTTGTAAGCCTTCGCAGACTCCGCTGCGATACTAATTATAGAACTGAAGAAGGAATAGATGAGTAATTGTCTGTAATTGTGGGCTTACTGAGCGACGCAAGTACTTTCTTCCGAGAAATGATTCAGATCTACCATATGGCACCAATAGCACTCCTTCATAAGCCGACTCATGGCGTATCGGGACCGAAACGAAGCGTGTTGGCGCGCGCTCTCCTAGACACTCTTCCTTACTTTCGATTTACTTCCGGTGTGAGCAACTTTCCAAAACAAGGCAAAATTAACAGTCAATTTTTCCTTAATTTCTTTGTATTGTACCGGTGTGGTACCTACATCGAAGTCTGTGATGCACAGAGTGTCTGGTAAGAAACGAAATCTACCGACCGATGAAATGTTGACTCGGATGCCCGGGTTTGTTCAGGTGTTTCCTTGAATATAAGACAGGCCATCGTGCAAGTTGCAGACACAACAGGTTCTCTCTTGTTTCCATTCTTACTCGTTATCCTCGTCTCTCATAATTGAAATGGCCTATCTCTAGCCTGCCCCTTCTCCTCCGTTAGGTCTTGGCCGGTACCGAGTGCTCTCTGCAACAGCAGGTGTACACCTTTCGCCCATCTGCCTTGGGGCCATGAACATTGGAGACAAATGGCATGACATTGGCATGGGTGCTATGAACAAGGATGCAAGCTTCAAGTTGCTCGACACCTACTTCGATAACGGCGGAAACTTCATCGACACCGCCAACAACTAGTAAGTCATACTTTTTGTTGAACGAAGTCTACGAACTAGTGACAGTATGTATCTTGTAGTCAAGATGAGACGTCAGAGAAATTCATTGGTGAATGGGCAGAGAAACGCGGGATTCGTGATCAGCTTTTCATTGCTACCAAGGTCTGTATCAAGTCCTTTTTTAGGGAAGATACATTTATTCAACTGTTTGCTAGTACTCTACGGTCTACAAACTGCGAGATCAAACCATGAATGCAATTTTGATATATGGTACAGATTATACAACAGCTACTATCTGGTAAGTGGTATTGCGCATTGGGCCTTACAATACTACAATTCAAATATATATGGTTCCGCCCCATCTGTTGATTTGGCTTTTGCAACGCGATTTCTCAGCAGATTAGCAGCTTTAGCTCTCCAATCCGTCTCCATGAGTTTTTCTAAGCGCGCCTGTACAGAGCTTTCTGTCATATGCTCTGGAATAAAGCTCGAAAACATAGTATCAGCATACCAGATTCAAGTCAGCTCCAGCATCGAGGCTCTCCTACCTTGGAATCTCCCTAAGTGACGCTTCCCGAACTGCCTCGATGAAGCCTTTCCAATCTTTGGCTTGGACGTGATATACAAATCTGAAAGAGTCCAAGTAGTCAGGATGTTACTACTTTTATAGCAACGACATATACTTACGGAGGATCATATCGATCGAGGGACGGGTGTTGGGTATACCAGGATTTTTTGTCCCATGGTGAATCCTTGTTCCATTGTAAAACCTTTGAGAATGAGTAAACAGTTAATAAAAGGCAGAATATGAATACTCAGAATAGGCTTTTATTACCGGATTGATGAACGGTACCCCCTGGCAGAGTGCGTTGTATGGTGAAGGACTCCACCAAGGCGCACCAACTCCAATCATAACCTTACTCCTCCCGACCTCGTGGGCAAAATCAGATTGATTTAGCCGCCCGTGGTTAATTACCCTCTGCTCACGGTTTTCGATGTCCACCATCAGCCCCTGCGTCTCTGGTTTCCACCCTCCGTAATGCTGGTCAACCTGCCACCCTCCTACAAAGTCCATGTCAAGTTCTTCAGCCGCCTGGGCGAAATAAGAACGGTCCCATGCGAAATTTTTGTCGTATACGTATTTCAGCTGTTTCATCAACATCCACGCCTGCGAGCGCCGCCCTGAAAATGGAACGCGGGGAATCTTTTTGCAATCCTCTTCGATTGAGTACCTATGTGATCCTTTGTTAGAAACGGCCTAAAGCAACAAAGATAGTATATGACCCAATGTATTGTATGGGACTTTCATCGTCGTTGTCGAAATGCCTATCCGGATTGGCGGCTAGAATCCACTTCCCTTTCATGAGAGATGCATGGAAGTGTCCCCCGTGCGACGGGAAGAACTCGAAGTCAAATATCTTCCAGGCTGGAATACCGGTGGGGTTTGTAGGTCCTTTGACACATTTCGGGTCTAGATGACATTCGCCAGCTTTGTTCCTGATAACTACCTGGTTAAGATATGAGTGTTCCCGAAAGGGCTTAGCAGTCTGAGCCTATGGGCGCTTACTTTAACGAGGTCTGGGAAAAGGCGGTATTGATACAATGCCTCTTCTAGACATCTTGGTTAGTACGCAGGGGCGCTCCAGAAATGGTTCAACCAGCTCACCGAAGCTGTTCGCAAACAGCGTTGTGTATCCCAAAGCTTTCAGATTTTTGTACTGCTCTCTTTTCGTTAACTAGACTATCTCTGCCAAGCTGTTCCAAATAAGCTTACTACTGAAAGACCCCTAAAATGAATAAGCGATGAGTTGAGGACTCTTAAACTCCTTAATATCGTACAGTGCACATACCAGACGCCCTCGCCACCACGCCAACCCCGCACCACCGCCTCCTCGAACCAGTGGGCTGCCAGCAGCGCGATTTTCGCCTGATTCTTCCCGCAGGAATCTTGTGCCAAGCATATATGCAGTTCCCGCATTGTCTGAGCATTCCACTCGCGATAATCTTTGCGTTCAGCGTCAGGGGAAGGGAAGTGTACGGCCAGGTGAGCAGGCGTTGTGGCGTAAATGGCAGAGCTAGCGTCGCTCGTGAGGACGGAGTCCAGGTGATTATCGCCGTAAGCGCCTCGTTTTCTCAACAGGATAAGCGTGATAAGAATGAAAATGAAGGTAAGGGCGGGTATGAGTCTGATGTATGCAGAGATCTTGAGCTTCATGACTTTCGTTCGTAAGTGAAGCAGGAAAGGGTCATGCCGAACGACTGGAATTGCCTCCCCAATTATATATGCGACCCGCCGATCAATGCGTTGAGAAAATATTAATGCTTTCGAGAATACACATCTTCATGGGACCGTCTGGCACCGTGGATAATTTAGAGTTATACATACCTATAACGAGAATAATTTAGTGCCTGAAATCTCCGCGTCCAGGCCAGGAACTTAACAGCGAGTAGAATGGCGATGAATCGCGAGGCAGGAAATATTTTACATTCCATATTTTGATTCAGGTACTAGTAGGGTATCAATAATGCGACGTAAACATAGACTAAGTAAATCTCAGATGTGGGGGGATTTGTAAAATATCAAAGAAGATAAAAAGTCAGATGCTTCAAGATAAGGTGGTATAAAGTTAATGTTACAACAGATTAGCCCAAAATGCCCAAGTGGTGGAGATGTAATCAAGAATGAGAAGAACGGGACAAAGGGGCGAGAGAAGTGTTGCACAACATAAACACAACGTACAACCTGCCTTGGGCTACAAAACAAAATGGCGTTGGCCGATAAAACAAAGCACGTCCTGCCTGGTAAACCGAGGGTGTTTAATTACATGTACGGGTGCGTCAAAGGTGTTCTGAAGAGGTAAAAGACTCATCAGTATCTGAATCATATCCACCACTAACGCCGCCGATTCAATGTTCAATACTTCACAACGGAACAGAGAAACGGGCAGCCGGTGGGAAGGGCCGGGTCCGTCTACTCACCTGTCAGAGGTTGGATCGACGCACACTACATCCGTGATGCGTGCCCGCAGCCACTTCATCACGTCCTCGCCGAGGCTGGTGCATTCGTACAGCTCAAGCCGCGCCAGGCGCACGGGCGTGACCCCACCGACTGCCTGCGCGGGGCCTGCGTCGGGATTGCGCGCGTCGATCATCTGCACGAGCTTGGTCACGCCCTCGTTGTGTGTGTGGCAGCTGCGCAGGCCGAGTAACTCCAACGTAGGGCAGGCCCAGGCGAATGTCTGGCTCTGATTCGGGTCGTCCTCAGGCGAGCCGAGCGCGGTAAGCAGGGGTTCGAGGGACGTTCCGCCTATAGTGAGTGTCTTGAGGTGCGGTAGCTCGGCGAGCAGCGCTGTCCATGCGATCACGATGCCCCCAGGGCCGTAATAGAAGTTTGCGGCATTTGCTGCGCCTCCGTAGGCTATTGAGAGGCTTTGTATCGGCGGTCGGTTGGAGCGTGTGAGGAGGCTGGATATAATATCTTCAATGGCATCCCGTGCCTCGATGTCCAATGAGAGCGAGTCAATGTTAGGAAGAGTGAGAGAGTCGAGCAGGTGGGTGAGAAGGTAATGACCTCCAAGGCTGAGTGAAGTTACATGCGGCAGTGTCAAACTGGAGAGGGGAAGTATAGCAGAAAGTACACCCTGGAAATGGAGGCAGACTGATCGAAGGTCTGGATTACAGGAAAGGATATGCAAGATTCTGTCCAATGGCAAATGCGATGTCGGCAGGCCGCGGAGGTTCAACGTATGTAAGCCCCGCAGCATGGGAGAGGACCACTTGAAAGGAGTATGCTGCAAAGTAAGAGACCTTAATTTTGGCAAGACTACAGTCGAGGAAGCATTCGCATTAGGTAGCCACGGCCATTCTGCAAAGAACGCCGCTTCTACACTTGACACTTCAAACTCTTTTAAAAGTGGTGCCTCTCCTGAGCATAGACAAATCAATACAGGTTGGCTGTCACGGCGTAAGATTGGAACCCACCATTAATAGATTTCAATGCTCCCATTGATGTGAATTGTTTGTCGAAACGGAACACAAACCTTTCCCAACGGTGCATCTGCTCAACAAGGTAGAAGAACGCGATATGACCCCAATGCATGCTAACACGTGACACTTGGTTAGCTGGTCGATCTTGTTGAGATGGAGGTGGACCCCACCCATCGCTATGGCTCGGTGGTGAAGGTGGCATGACAATTGGCATATTTCCGAGTGTAGGCGGAGGGGGAGGGGGAGTGACTGCGTAGTGATTAACAGGGTGGATGGAGAAAGCCGTTAGACTCCACGGGTGTGCTAATGATGCTATGGACGATGATGTCCTTCTGGGGAACCTGTGTGAGGATACCTCTGGTCCCTTTTTCGTGCTAGCGACTCGCAGAAAAATCTCGATGTCTAGGGGAGTCGAGTCGCCGGAGCGTTCAAGCCACAGGCGGATGGTGTCCGCGGACGCGTGCTGCGTCGTGAGGAGCCGAATCTGTTAAGCTCGCAAGTCAGTTTATTATCAGGAAGGTTTCGCGGGAGTATTGGGTCTATTATTAGCAGGCAATGTGTAAATCCCCCCACACATCATGTAGGGTGACATAGAAGAGAGAAAGAATTAGACATTCAGTAACACTGATGATACAGGTTGCGATACAGCCGGATTCTGCGCTCGGCTCCTCCTCAACTCCCACAGGTAATCGGGAGCCAACGGGCCGCGAATAGAACGCGAAGCAGCACAGAGAGTCGGACTTACTTTCGACCAGATCACAGGAATCCTCAAGGCCAGTCTTCTCCAAGAGGAGCATACCGCCGCCAGCACCCACGCCGAACACGGGTGCTCATTGAAACTACGCACGAACACCTCCCGTAATAGCTCGAGCGGTAGCCGTCGGATGGGGCTGAGGTACGCCATCGTCTTGGATACCTGCTTCTCAAGCTCCATGCGTTCCGTCTGCAGTTGGCTGATGGCGTATTGGCCCTCCTGCACAATCTGAGCGAGAGTGGCTTCAGCTGCGGTGATCTTGACGTTCAGCTTGCTGACCGCGTCACGGGTGGCCTCGAGGCGTCGGCGGGCATCCTCCAGGGTATCCTTTGTGGGCGGTTCGACGAAGTCCATGATATTTCGCGGCGAGAGCGATCAGGAGGGAGATATGGTGGTTTGGAAGCAAGTTCTACAGGCCAAATATGAGACGACTAATAATCAACCATTTCGAACTCCGACCGTAGGGCAGTTGGAATGATAACCCTAATGCGCCCTTTCATTTGTGTCTTTGTTGTTCAAATGAGGCGTCTTGACGCTTCGATATGGGCGAAAAGCCAATTGCGGGGTAGGAAACGCGTTGGCGGATTACGAACAGTTCGCGCTGCAGAGCGCTCCGCCTCAAGTGTATGTACGGCATAACCGGCAGCAGAGCCTCGAGGTACAATAACATGAGGCGAAAGAAGGACCCTTTGCAGCGTGTTATAGATGTCGTGGAAAGTAATTTCAGCCCAGCTGTCAGCCAAGTGATGAAATGTAATGAGCCGGGGTCGCAATGTACCCCATTATTGAGCGGTTTCTTGCATTCCAAAGGACAAAAGACGGAAATTTTGTCGTGTGACGTAGAATGATTATCGAAAGCAGAGGTTATGGGTGGCGTGCGGCGACTAGGTGGATATCTTTGCCTGTGGGGTGAAGCATCATTAGCGAAGATAATTAGAACTGAACACGCACCAGCCACGCCGACATTGCTGAATTATCACTCCACGATGCTGATCGTCACTATCAGAGATGAATCCGATTTCATTGCATGCGTCTTGATTGCCTTGAGATGTACAGAGTAACCGAGAAAGAATAAGTGCACAAAACAATATTGGTGACTAGAGTTCAGCGTTCAACATTCAACAGGTACGCGCATCCTACAAGAGGAAGAGGAAGTACAGAATCAGGGACTGCCGGATTGTCGGAGATTGATATTGATCTGCACCCGGTACCGATTACAGAATCCATAAGCGCCCACAAAAGCGTCGGTACCGCCTGCTTGTCGACGTTAGAAGTTGTAATTACGGTAATTATGACTGTAGAAGTATGAGCGACTGTCAGAAAAAAATTACATGCAACCAGCGAGGTGAAGACTGCCGGGAACTTGTGTATATTTTCAAATATTGGCCTGCAATTATGACCTCGACGATGTCGCACCAACTTTTTAAGGCTGGGAGCTCACAAAATTACTCGCAGCGGCAGCCGTCTGCGTGAAATATATCCATGACATAAATGAGGTATTACGAATGACATTTTATGCACATTTCACTCCTGTAAAGTATGGTACGAAAAACATGCATTGCTGAGTGATGAATTAAAAACAGATTAATCAAACTCTGAGAAGACTTTATTCTCTCAAAAAAAATGACAAAAGGGTCATTACCACTGGTATAGTTACGAATAGAGAGAAATGGAAACCGTAAAGTTTGAATGGCGACAATCAGAGTACAGACTTTGTCAATGTATTGCAGATGCGTCGGAAGATTGAGACAGACAAACGTCTTGTCCTTTTGTTTACTTGTTCTGCCTCATTCCGAGGTATTCGTTTTAAGCCAGTGCCCTCTGATTTTCCCATATTTTTTGCGCAGAAAAGATGCTCATCATTTTGCAGCAAACAAAGAACTTGATTCTTCTTCTTTTCACTTTCTGTATCTTCTGGATGGACTGCAAGAAAGCTGCCAATGATTCTTTTCCAGGTTTCTCTTCGTCGCCCGGAGTCCTGCTATAAATGAATAGTTTAGCTGTTAATATAGATAATAACATAGTGCTGAGGTACAGAATATGACCTTGTAGTAAGTGCGCAGAAACAGGTACATAGTATCTGTTTCGGTTTTGAACAATAGCCGAGGCCACGGAATGATGTTCGTTTCTGCGTCCACTGCGGCATTGTTTAATGCCCGTTTATTCAAAAGACTTTCCAGAGCAACTAGTACAAATTCTAATAGATCCATTAGGAATCAGTTAATAACCCACGGCAGCATCAAAAAAATTAAGGTGCGCACTGGGGTTTTCGACAGATGCCAACAGTTTGATCAGATAAATAACTAAAGATGTATTCCACGCGATAGTGCCGATACAGTACTCCTTGGACCGCTCTTGGTCAAGCAGGAAATCGACCAGGGATGCGTGTAAGAACTCGATATAGTCCAGTTTGACCGCAATGACTGAAGCGACGATCCCGAATATTCTGTAGGCCTCCTGTATCTCTACACCAACGCACTGAGCCACAATATCCAGCAGGGTTTCTCCAAGGAGGACAACTGACAGCATTCGTAAAATGCCTACGGTATCGTCGACCTGAGCAAGGATGTATCTATATAGCTCATCCAGCTGAGCAAACGGTGTCAGACGACCAGCCGGACGCAATCCGAGGACTATTTCAAGCTGGGTAGGAGGATACATTTTTGGAAGTGAAATGAACTTGGTGACCACAGAAGCATATATAAATTGTCCCGAAGACTTGGTAACGAGCTCCTCAATGTCACTTTGGCATGGCCAGGTGGCCTCAAGATGGGATTTGAGTGGGTGTACAGTTCTTAGCTTGTTGAAACTATCGTTGAGAAAGAGCCGGATGTCTTTGTCTGGGAGATATTTCTGGTCTAACACGAGACGAAAAAGTATTTCGTCTACTTGGCAAGAGTTGAACACCATCTGTAAGTGTGGTTCAGGTCGACTTGAAAATAGGACAATGATGGGTAGCTGATATTCCCGTATAAGGTCCCGGAAGAGCAGTACAGTATGCACTTGGCTGTCTTCCCCCGTGCACTCGTCCAGACCATCAATTAGAAACACGATGCCATTGGGGAAGGCAGTGAATTCCTCTTCTAATTGCTTTAATGGGGAAAATATGAGGACCCGTAGTTGTGTCTCCAACGACTTTGTGAAGATTAGGGGATCATTCTGGATTGTCGGAACAATGATTGGGCGCAGCTCTGCTATAGCAGTGACAAGCTGGGTCGCAAGTGTTGAGACAAGGTGCATGATCGTATTTCTACTACGGTCTGTTCGAAAGAAGAAGAATCGAGCAATTAAAAATTGATTTTCCAGACAGAGAGCCACGATGGATCGCCCGATAGCTGTTTTCCCGCTGCCAGCTGGCCCAGACAGCCACAAGATATACTGTTTTCGGTTTTCTCTCTTGAACTGTATCCACGCCATAATTTCATCGAGAATAGCGGTACGTGTATGGGGGTGGCACTTTGGTACGTCGACCTGTTCATTGGAATCATATGCGCTTGTTGTGCAATGAGATAGGAGATGTCTGAAGCCATCTAGTTGTTCGTGGTCTCTCATTTGTTTTGCACCTTTAGCATAGATAGAAGCTTACCTGTAGGGTCAAAGCACTCGTTAGTAGGCTCCGCATAGAACTGTCGAGGAATAAGATATATCGATGTCATTTGAAGAGGCTGATGATAACGGTGGCGTAGTACAGTATGATGATAGATATGTGTTGGCCATGGGAAGATGCCTGAGATAAGAAGTTGCTTTTGTTTTGGAATAACAGCTCAAAGAAGACCGTCTTCAATGTCTGATATATACGCTGATATTCCATTGAATTAACGAATTGACACCTCACTTCGAATAATTCAACAAAATCTATTAATAGTGTGGACACTTCAGAGAAATCGGCCTTGTCAATGAGGTTGAGAAGTTCGTGTCAGTCTAATTTTTTTTAATGATAACATTTCCTTCTTTGGTACAGTGGTAGTAGTACATGCCTCCCATACATTATGATGTTAGGTTGTTTTCAAGTTGAAGTAAGAAGGGTGCAGTATAACAATTAGACTTCGCTCACGGCACTCTCCGAAATCGGCGGAGGCCGGGACATATTAATGTGCGATCAAGCCGAGGAGCCGTGGGCCTACTCATGATTAGAGCCACGCGTCAAGTAGCATTACGTAATAGTTTATGTTCCTTCTCACTACCAAACAACGCCTACATCTCAGCAACTTCCTTGTGCAGAAGCTACGCGAACTACGATGAAGTAGCCCCGGAGTGTCAAGCAGAAGTATAAAGCTCTCAGATACAGCAGCATACAGCTTGTGCTTCAGGCAATATTTTAAAGTCAGTTTGATGAATAGACATTTATAGAAGATGCCGACATCGGACTTCGGTTGCCGGTTATATAGAAAGCCGTCTGTGCCGACGTCATGGCGAGTTTTATGTGCTCGCCATGATATGTATGCCCATTCTGACTGTTGATACCAAGTTGATACTCGTATTTGTTGTAATGAATACAGCATTAGTCTCTTGCTATTGGTTTTGAGTCGATTGTGTTTGCTCTTGAAGCTTGACTTGTTATGGTGAACTTCTGGACTCCACTTTCATATTGAACTTTGGTTCCTCACCAACATGTCAGGTGGTAGACTTAGGTCAATATACGCTTTTAAGGTTTTCACTCAGTACTCGGAATGGTGAATTCAGTCTAGTCCCTCGGCCTCCAGGACGGGTGCGGGTCATCATAGATCTCATTAACTACTGTAATACACAGTTGTCATGATGTTGAAGATCAAACTACATACATAGTCAAAAGGTTATTATTATCCCATTTCTTACTCATGGATCGCCCATCGCTGTCCGAAGGCCACGGCCTACTTTATGGAACGCGTTAGATGGCGTCTTTGCTATTGACATCGCCAGGACGCTTGTTACGAAAGACCTGCGGCTAAATTTAGCTCACGGACGAGGTGGCATGCACAGAAATCCGAGTAAACGAGAATTTTCTACAACGATCGGTGCATTCTCAACAGCAGGGTGCTTCTTGTCTAAAGGCGCCATTTGATCGAGAGAGCCGATAAGATTGTGAGCTTCGAAGAGGCATTATTCTGCCGCTTCGCAGGGCCGCACTATCCCCTCGTAAGCACGCAATCTACAACGGACGGGCTCCCTTATCTGCATCGCTGAAACCGTTGCAAAGATGCCCACGGTGCATTTTGCGGTAGTAAACACATCGCATCAGCCACTCACCTCCACCTGCCCATGCGTGTTGGGCACGGCTTGGGAACTTCGAATGGAAGGAGATACGAGGGAGTGGGTCGTGGTGTGTGGCGTTGCGTCTCCCCGAGGCCAGCTTGATGGCTATTTATACATGCACGTTGTCCGGGGTTGGCTTGGCGCGAGATTGACGGTTGTGGACATACATATCCCTTCGAGTATGGTTTGGCTGGGCGCGCGCTTGTTGTCTAAGCACCGACGGTGGAGAATATGAAGGGTTCAGCCAAGGAGTCCTAGTCGGCAGCTGCCCTGCGCGACTGATGTAGAACAGGGAAGACGGAGGAGCTGTCGGCTGCTGGCGGGCGATTGCTCAGTACTGCGGCTTGAAATCGTGGTCCCGCGCCAAGGCAGCCTTTCTCAGAGCGGCGGAGAAAAAGATGTATTTATAGGTCTACTGTTCGGACGGTTATTCAGCGTTGGCTGCAACGGTAAGAACGGCAGACGAAACGATCATCAGTGATGGATTTTTGACTTAGAGTATCATTAAGTGTGCGCTCGCGGTCAGATCAGTTTTGACAGCTACGGTCTCAGGTTTATGAGTATGCGTCGGGTTCAGTGTTCTGCTCAAGGAGCTTTGACTGACGAACATTTCATATCGGTCCAGGGGAAAATACGATGTGCCGACGGCATCTAGTATCAGTTACAATTAATGTGTGCCACTACTGAATGTGTTAAACGAAATATTGCGTAAGATAAATCGGGAGGGGCAGTGTCCTGCGACCAAGCTAAAATCTAGAAGCGAATAACAACTCACTACATACGGACCGCAATGGTCGGACGATCAACGCGTGTTTTTTCAATGGCTGTCGTGCTACCGGGCTCAAGATGATTAACTGATATGACTCGGACGATTTGTATGGGCGAAACTTTGGACTGAATGCACGACCGCATCATCACGTTTCAATGTGCAAATTCATTTGTATCTCGTTGCATTTTGACGTGGATGCCATATCATAAAACTGGAACTCGTTCGATACGTAGTATACTCTAGAGAGACCGTCGGCCTTGATTGCAAAAGGTCCGCACTTCTTCTTAAGTCTGACTCCAAGGGACTAAGAAGAAAGAGTAAACTTGGAACTTCGTCCAGAATATTCTCTTCCAGCCACGGCCAGATGTATCTGAAATGTAGAGTCGAGTCAGACGTTGTGCCACTGCTAATTTTTCTGTACTCCTTACGAAGCCTTGATAATACTGGAAGATACGAGAAGACGGACCAGTTTATTTTTCAGTCATCCAGAAGTCTCTTCTAGGCCACGGCCAGATGATTCTGAGAGGCAGCGTCTCTAAACCTGTATGAGGTTTTCCTCGTCCTCAAGCCCAATGCTAACCCGAAATACAGAAAGGATACACCGTTTCAAGGTGGACATCCATCCACCAGCTATAATTAAACACTAATAAACCGTTTAGGAACTTTGTGCATGAGCACGTCCGCACACGGCATGCTATTCTAGTCGAGATCTGGACAAGATCCCGACATCTACTTTGGGAACTGAGCGACTTGGCGGCGGTGAGTAAGCGCGGATTATGTACAGGCGCGCGCGCTTTAGCGCGCTCTTGGTATTTATTACGGCAGCCGAGAGAGAGATCCGGTGGCCCATCTGCTTGTATCTGCTGGTCAGGCAGGGATTCGATCAATTTTTGGGTGATGGGCTGCAGTAGGATGGTTAGGAGGAGCTGTGTGAGAGCCAGCTATTCGGCGGAGAAGGTTCCCAACCTTCGGATTTCCTGATGGGCACACTCGGGTATGGGCTTCCTTGTCAAGCTCTTTTAGAATAGCGTCATGCCGGCGTTACTATATCCTTGAACCACGAAGTGCATGGCGGGCTGATTGCATTATGCTGCGGCGATACAGCCAAGACCTCACTCTCCGGCACATATAAAGAAGACTTGGATCTCCAGAACGCCCCCTTCTCCTGAGGATACACCTACCTAGACGTCGTACTCTACACAATTGCACTATTACCGACTTTTTATCTGCTACATTTCGTATGGCGATTACGGTGACAGAAACACGCGTGCCGGCTGCGGCCGTGCCAAACATGGACAAGCTGTCCGGATGTATCGAGTCCTTAAACTATTACCTCAAGTGCGTTTACCAATCTTCCTTCCTACCATCTCAGTCCTCGTATCTAATCCCCAATTTTCTCGATATACCAGCTCCACCAATCTTTCTGGCACATTTTCCCTAGGATCTTGCCTCTCGGCCTCTCACACCCTGACCGCCGATAAGAAACCCACACCCACCAGCCCACTCGTATCGGGCCATTCTGTAATGCATCAGAATGGTCGCAACTTTTTCATCGAAGAGATAAAGGATAGCCACAGTATCTCTGGAAAACCAATCGCCAGTACCAACAACACCTTACCCGCGCGACCGCCTTTGACATGGGACTGGTCCATTGAACACGAAGACCGCAAGCGCGAGCGCAAGGCGGATGCGGCCTTGCATGCCCCGACACCTTTTGAGGTGGACAGGAAGCTGCTGAAGGACGTAGTGCGCGAGAAGATGGGCACAGAAGTCGGTCGTATCCGCTTCTTGAGTGCAGGTGCGTGTATTGTATAGCCCGCAGTTCTTTACGTCCTGAAACCATATGCCCATAGGAACATTTCACAAGGTAATCACTCGTTCTTTCGCGACGTACGTTATCTGTGTCTGATACGATTTTCGACAGGCATACCTTGTTACACTTGAAGACCATGTAAACCTTGTGGCCCGAGTTGCGCGTCGATTCATGCCACGGCTCAAGACAGAATCAGAAGTTGCGACCATCAGCTACCTCCGAAACAAAACTAATATACCCGTCTCCACTATATATCACTACGACTCCAACCCTTATAACCGCCTAGGAGGCGAGTTTATCTTGATGTCCAAGGTATGTGAAGTCACCAGGTGCACAACCAAACAAATGCCATCCGTTACTCGAATCCTTCGTAATGACTTATTTAGAAGTCTCATTAAAGATCATCTCTTTATCTGGTGACGTATTGATCTCAATGACCGCTCAATGGTCGAATACCAACCCCCAGATAAAGAATGTTTTATATTGATACTTTCAAGATAGTTGTGCGGGCTTCGGGTGGGGGACGGCTATGTGTATGCACCTGGCGAAAAATATGGGGTATCTGTTCAATTAACTCATCACATGATATCATTTATTGCAGGCTGCCGGAATCCCACTTTCGCAAGTTTATCATGGGCTTTCATATAACGATCTTGTCAAGTTGTTGAAGAACGTGGCCGCCATCATTATTCCCCTCTTTGCCCACCGCTTCAATGCTATCGGCTCATTATACTTTGGTCCAGAACCGTCCATCGCGGCTGGGTCTGGCTCCCCCACCCCCAAAGCACTATCTGATCGCTACTCCGCATTCCCGTTCTCGCCCACTCTAGAAGCTGGATTTTCAGGAACGCTCTCCCCCAAACCTTCTTTCCTCGTCCCCCCCGCATTGCAGGCTATGATCCCCAAGGAGTACCACGTCGGACCCATTATTTCTTGGCCATTTTTCGGGTCTAACCGTGGTGAGCTGGCGCACCCTGCTGAGCTCAATCGCGGACCTTGGCCGACTACGCACTCGTATCTCGAGTCATGTGTCACCCGCGAAGTGGAGGGTGTTGTTCGGGAGAACGAAGGACGCTCAGCACCCCACCGTTTACATTTAGACCCAGATGAAATTATATCTTCGCGCTATCACCGCGTACAATCTGTCCCCGGTGACGAGAGTGACGAGAGTGACGAATGGAACCTGTCGGAAAGCGAAGATGAGTGGGAGGGTCCGGGAGATGTGATGTACCGCGACTACAGGCGAATGCAGCGCAGCACGTTTTTGGTGGCTCACCTAGCAGAGCGCGAACAGAAGGCGAAGAAGGAGATGGGCCGCTGGATGTCCATGATGGAGCGGCTCACTGGTCTTTTGAAGACCAGAGAGGGTCCAGAAGAATTCGCCCTTGACTGCCACGACTTGAGTCTCGAGAACATTTTCGTCGATGAAAACGATCACACCATCGTGGTACGTGTTATCTTCTTTTATTTTTGCAGGCCTCGTGGCTAATTTTATTCGCAGACCGGAGTTATTGATTGGGAGTCCACAACGACAAGGCCGCTTTGGGCGTCGGCGCACGTCCCAGCATTCCTCCAGTCCAGCCCCTTCCTCACCAAGCTCTTCCGCGAGGTCGTCTCGAACCTCGCTGATGACCCCACCATGGCCAACGTCCAACTTCCGCGTTCCGTCGATCTTCGTGAGCTTTGCAATGAGTGGCTCTACTACGAAGCGGCTGGAACGCGCCTGCGCATGGCGCATCGCTGCGCAGAGTGGGATGGCTGGGAAGAGGGTCTCGTGAACAGCATCCTTGGCCCGGAGGACTACGAAGCGGAGTGGTTCAAGAATATTCCTGGTACCGACATTGAAGTAGGCGCTGGGCGTGTAGTTACAGGCACTCCGGGAGTAGGTCGGAAGAAGAAGGCTGGACGAGGCGGCGCTCGGGTCGCTGGTGTGCCCAAGCTGTCGTCGAAGCTGCCCATGTTAGAAGAACAGGAAAAAGAACAGATGTTGAACACCACCGGCGATATCTGCGGTGGTCGCGGGGGCGAGCTTGGTCGCCGGCTCGAGGCGTGGCTGACGGTTACGGGCAACCTGCGCGAGGCGGAGAGCGATGGAACGGCCGCGGTAGATGTGGGGGCGAGGTGATGCAGTTGCTGACGGGTGTTGGCTCGGTCATGGCTAGGCTGAAGTGCGGTTTCTGCCGCCGGCCACAGTTAGCCAGGCGGGCTTTCTTCGCGTAGACGACGGGTTGGCGCGTGAGATTATTCGGTCATCTGCACACCGAGGGCACGAGGCGTCGAGCTTCGCATCTTTGCGGGCTGCTGCCGCAGCAGGTGGCTTTTCTCATCCAAACATCTGAATTGCTCAGGCGTGCGAGGTCCTTGCCTGCGCTGCTGCCCAGGAGGCGGGTCCACATACATGCACGCTGTCCTGCTACTATATTGTTCTTTTCTCGAAGTGCCCTGCTTTTTTCGTGTGCACGCAGATTTATTAGAGCATGGCTTACCGGCATCCTTTATGTTTTTGTTTACATACATACATAGCTTCTACAGTCGTTTTCCGAATCGTGGTGTATATGTTAGTCCTTCCTCTGCACCTGTTTTTCTTCACATTTGTATTGTATTTGGAGTAGCAACGCAATGGAACATCTGAGTTTTATAAAAATGCTCTTTGTCGTGAATTCTCCACTGTGTTGCTTAATGCTCCTGCCAAAGATTAACTCTATTCTCCGGACGCGGTTTACAAGAGTTTAGGTCATCGATTGTCAATGCACGCACGTAGCTTATAAAGTCTATATCCCACCTTACTTTTGTAAAGGACGGAAGCCTTACGAAATATTGAAATCGATTATTGATTGTTGAACCTTGCCTAAGTAGTCTCGGCTCACCCGGCCGATTTGTACGTGTATATTAGACTATCCTTCTTTCCTACAGTCATGCGGTACTACGCACCGACGTCAACTAGCACCGTTATCAGAGTTTCTGCCGCGCCATTCTTGCAAGACATCCAGCAAGGAATAACTTTGGCGAAGAATGGGCTGGAAAGTTCTGTTCTGCTGGGTGGAATGATTATCTGGAAACCTTAATCGTTTATTTCTGGTTGGACGGACCCGAAGCATACGGACGAACATGACTGCCATGTCAGCGGCTTGTCTCTCTACAAATTCAGCCGCAAAAACCCCAGCACCGTGCCAGTGATCGAGCGAATAATATTGGGCTGACTTGATGCTACACGTTACTTATAGAAGAGGATAATGGTATGTCTGGCTTATTTCTAGCTTTAGGTGTAATTATAGGCATTCCTTACAGCTCATCGCCAAAGTTCTACCTTGTTGAATGGCAGTGACTATGAGGAAACCTTGATCGCTTATTTCTGGTTGGACGGCCCCGAACGGTGTTGATGAATACGACTGTCTGTATGCGCCTTGTCAGCACCTTGTCTCCCCGCAAATTCAACCGCAAAAACCCCAGACCACCAGTGATCGAGCGAATTATCTTGGGTAGACTTGACGCTGCATAATAGTAAAAGAAGCGGATCATGGTATGACTGGCTTATTTCTAGCTTTTGTGAATTTTTAGGCCTGACGGTTCGGCACAAGTTGGCACAGGGCACCCACGGACTTTTCTGATCAGTTCTCCGCGATACACTTGTCTAAATGCCACCGCTGGTGACACATATGCCTATAATTGTCGGTTATTTCCCGGATGGGACGCTGCGATGTGCTGTATTTGTTCTTTAGACGTTATGTTGCTGCTGGCCGTCTATGGGCTTCCTGCGATCACCTACTATGCAAAAACGTTTATCCTGGAATGACAACAACGCGAACTGGCGCCCCACACATTGACGTGTTGCGCGAGAGACTCTCATTTCCCCGGACGGAGCAGCCTATGAGCCCATTACACACATGCTACACATGCAACCCGATCAGCTCTATGTACGTCATGCGCCAGCTGCGTAGCTGCGAAATTTATGCGAGAGATTGGCCGATTGAATATACGACGTCTAGCAACAGCAGGCAGCGCATAAAAGGCGGATGCAGCAGGGACTTGCCTCGGTGTCTCCAAGTTCTTCTTCCTCAGTGCCAAGAAAAATGTTGGGTCTCGTCTCACTCGCTATCGCCTTTGCCGCGCAGCAGGTAGCTGCACACGGTGGTGTACTCTATTACTCAATCGGCGGGACATGGTACAATGGCTGGCAGCCATACAACACGCCCACTGGCCAGACTAGCATCCAGCGCCCGTGGTCTAGCTAGTAAGTCTCGACTTCCCTCCTGAATACGAATATTGTCCTAACAAAAGAACACCCCTAGCAACCCCATCCAAAGCGTAACTGACCCTACTCTGGCTTGCAATGACGACGGAAGTTCCGGTGCTCTGCAACTTACCGCCTCCGCTGTCGCAGCGGGTACCAAAGTCACTGCCTACTGGAACAACCCCTGGCCTCACCCATACGGTCCTATGGTGCGCTCTGATACGTCCTTACAATTAACGAATTACTTATCATAAAGACTAGCTCACCTACCTCGCAGCATGCCCAGGATCAACCTGCACTGGTGTCAATGCCAGCACGTTGAAATGGGTAAGCTTTATTTTATATTTGAATGTCTTGCCTTGCTTAAACGGTGATAATTTTTGTAGTTCAAGATCGACGAGGCTGGTCTCCTGTCAGGAACCGTCTACGACGGTGACTGGGGTTCGGGGCTTATGATCACCAACAACAACACCTGGACCTCCACCATCCCTACTTCGGTGCCCAGCGGAAACTACCTGATCCGCTTCGAGACCATCGCTCTCCATTCGCTTCCTGCTGTATGTATCCACTGGTTGAGACTAGATTGAAGCCTCCCTAACACATTTGTGTCATTTCACAGCAAATGTACCCCGAATGCGCTCAGATCGTCGTCACCGGTGGAGGAAGCCTCCAACCCACTTCAGCTGAGCTCGTCACCTTCCCAGGTGGCTACGGTGCAAACGACCCAGGCTGTGAGTAACAGAGATTATTCCCCAAAACAAAATTGGATTAATCACCGATTATCTGCAGTGACCGTCGACATCTACAGCAACGCTGCTCAGACACAGAACTACTACCCCATTCCCGGACCTCCCCTCTACTCCGGTGCTAAGGTAACCATTTGCGATTACATCAGACAATAATTGTTTTGCTCAACTTTCGTTTCTGTAATAGGTTACCGTCCCCAGCTTGCCCGGCACCGCCTCCGGCTCGAGCCCCACTTCATCCTCTTCATCTGCTGGAGGCTCTCCCCCCGCATCGACTGTAAGCTCGTCTGCCCCGACCACAACCCCCACCCAGCCTTCGACCGGTGGCGCCACTGCTGCCCACTACGGCCAGTGCGGTGGTCAGGGATGGACTGGACCCACAGTTTGGTAAGCACCTTTCGATTCTCCTGATGGTAATTGGGCTAATGCTGTCTTTCTCAAAGCGCTTCCCCATACACCTGCACCGTCTCAAACCAGTACTACTCGCAGTGCTTGTAATGGGTAACATAATCAGTTACGAGACACGTCTTTAAACTTAATTCCTTGTTGAAAATGTAATGATATTATGTACTATGTCCGTGGTGATTTCTCAATACCATATTCTGATTAAACAACAAGCTATACATAAGATAAAATACAAGCAAGTCCATGAGCTAGAAATTGAGCATACAAGTAGAACAAGGATAAAAAAGCGAAATGAGGGTGGTGCAAATGGCAAGGACGAAAACTGCAAATGAGGGACTGTGAAGCTATTTATTACTTAAACCTTATAGTGGAGCACCAAAAATAAAGATAAACTGTTGTTACAATGTGTCAGCAAAGGCGATGTTGCGGACCAATGGAAGCCTCGAAAAACTAATACTACCACGACGAAACGGACCTATGAAGTTGATCAAGAAGAAAGTTAGGTTTGCAGATTGACTCTGTTCGCAAAGACCGATCCTTGCAGGAGCAGTGTATCCTCTATCACCTGCATGCCTTCAAGTACCTTTTCTTCTTCGAAGCGCCGTCCCACAACCTGGATACCTAGGGGAAGACCGTGCATCTTCTCCGCGTCATATACTCCATACGCGCTCTTGGCCACGGGTGAGAGGGAATTATACAGCGCTGATTCCTTGAAGTTATCCGGGAGCCCGTCTTGCGCTTTATCTACGTGCGTTACGGGCAGCACGCCAGCTGGGTAGTCCAGCTAATAAACACGCAGGTTACCCTCGTGAATAACGGGATAGCCAAAATGACGCACCAGGCTGAACAAAAATGTGTACCCCGCGCAGACGAGCGTCGTCTGCTCAGAAGCGCCGTGTTCGATGGCAGGCAGTGAAATAGGGACCGTCAGCACAAAGTCGAGACCTTCTTCGACCCACTTCTTGTGCCACTCGGCTCTGTACGCCTCGCTCGCAGCGACGTTCGCACGGTCCTCCAACACAGTCTTTGTGTGCATGAGCTCAAGCAGCTCGCTCGCGGCCGGATCGGACGCGCGCGAAAAGTGCGCGAGTAGCCGCTTGATTGGTTTGAGTAACTGTAGGAGGTCGAGGATGGCCATGGCCGCCTTGTTGACTTTCTCTCCGGGACTTAAGGCGTTCTTGATTTGGCGCCCTGGGAACAAGTTCCATCAGATTTAATAGCAGACGGACAAACGAAGCTGTACGCGCCACCGTCGGAGAATAGAAGCTGGTATCCTATCTTGAGGCCGTCCCATACGTTGGGTGGTTGACTACAGGAATTGGATGTCGACATTTGACAGCGGCCGAGGCAAGACACACTTACAAGTCAACGACTTCGTGACCTTGCTTCTTGAGAGCAGAGACTACCATTGAAAGTGCGCGTTTGCAGGCAGGACTAGGAGGGATTAAACCTACGAGAAATTAGGAAAATGCATTTATCAGTAGTACCAATCAATGGGCTCACCATCATCCCATATAATCCCCCATTTCAGTTTCCGGCCTTCATCTCGGAGATTAACATTTCGCCATGGCAGCGGGACACACTGAGAGAATAGTCAGTGAGAGATAGGTCGAGTGGACTCACAAAACCTACTGTGTGATCGTATTGCCAAGGTTCGCAAGATATAACCCTTTTCCAAAAGTCGCGCAAGTCAGTGAGGTTACCGGCCATGGGGGACGTAACAATAGGCAGAGACTCGAGACCAGGCATGGAAGACGCAGTGCCCCACGATGGGAAGCGCCCTGAGCTAGCCTTGAGACTCCAGATGCCACAGAAATGGGCAGGGATCCTGACACTGCCTGCGATGTCGGTGCCAATTTCAATCTTGCTTCCGCCACAGGCCAGAAGCGCTGCGCCGCCGCCCGTCGACGCGCCGACAGTAAATTTAGGGTTATACGGATTGTCAGTCCGCCCAAAGACGTCCGACGCTGTTTCGATGGCGAGCAGCCCCGTTGGCACTGTCGTCTTTGCGTGCACGAGCGCACCAGCGTCCTGCAGGAGACGGACAATCGCCGACGAGGTCTGTGCAGGCTTCTCGACATTTTTCGAGTAGCCTATTGTGGTGTCGTGTCCCATTATGTCGACGGTGTCTGCGCGAGGGAGGAAATTATGGCAGCGAGTTAAGTAGGTGGCGTCCCCTTCTCCAGAGGATATTTCGTACCTTTGATGCTAATGGGCACGCCCAGTAGCGAGCGTTCGCGCGCTACTTCGTTAATTCCCGCGTCTAGATCCACCCCAGGGCCCCAATTGGCAACCTGGGGGATGGACAGCGCCTCTTGGAACATAATATCTGTCAAACAGTTCGTCGCCCGCTGGGCGGCGAGTGTCTTCTTCGCATAGGTAAGCATAATATCCGAAGGGGAGATCGTCCCCGAGCGACATTGGGAAACAAGTTGAGAAATGGAAAGAGAGTGAATTTTGTGTTCAGTTAACGAGAGTGGGGTTGAGTAAACGGCGGGAAGCGAGTCAATTTTAGACTGCCTCTCCAGCTGCTTCCGGGCACTAGGAAGGGAGCATAAAAGAAATGAAGTACGATGGAGAAGCGGATGTGACTCAAATGGACGTACCATGCGTGCTGGTGGGCAGAGGGAAAGAACGAAAAAAGCATGATTTCCAGGAAGATAAGAAAGGGCGTATTGAATTGACAGAGGACCAGGGGACGGGCCTTATAGCGTGGTTGCAATCCGAGGAGTTACGTAGAGCGGGACTGAGCTTGGCTCGAGGGAAGGGACGACGATAGCGGGAGATGCCTTGATTGCACGCTTTTATGAAAATATCGGGCTAGCTAGCTGTTAGTCTTTACAGTCACGCCGGCGAGCAAAACCATAAATCTCAAATAAATCTGGTCAGCCGAAAGGAAAGCAAATCTCCATGTCAGGCGTCGCTGATGGCCCAGAAGCGCCTCTGCGCTCCTATTGGCGTGTCCGGCCTGCTTCCAAGGTCACAAGCAGCCTCGTGTGATGATCCAGCGGGCGCATCAACGGTTCAGCTGCGGCTCCCGGGACACTCTGCACTTATCGCGAATCCGTGCGCAATGCAGACGCAGCGTGCCCGGCACTGTGTATTTGACATGTAACGCTGCAATGGAGCACCGCTCACCTTATGTCATATATTAATGGCTAATCGAAGCTCCAAGGTACCAGAAGGCCACTGGTGATGATCTGCGGGGGAAGTGCGTTGTATGTATAACTGGGAGGCAAATGGGACTCCGCGAACAATGGGACATGCAAAGAGTTTACTATGAGGGGAGTGCTCACTTTGCAACTAAAATGCTCGTGACTTTTATTTGTACTCAAAACTCGAATAGGGACGTACATACAGCAGTCCGGGCTTCGCAGTCAGTGGCAAGAATAGAGTTAAACGCAGGTTGTCGAGCGGCGGTACGATGCATGCGCACAGATATTTTGAAGAAGCTATATTTTAACGTGGAAAATCATACAGGATGCAGCACCGTTTGTGCAGGCGATAGCAGATTATAAGGGGAGTAGAAAACGGCGTGCTCAGCTCAGTCCGGTTTTTCTTCTTCGTCAAGTCCTTCGATATTTGAAAGCGTTGAAAGTTGAATGGGAATTCGTTAGCTGTTGTGGGATGAACAAAGAGGAGACTAACAGCTGGGGAATTTCATGACTATTGCTTGCTGGAGCGTAAAGGGGCGCATTGAGGCATTTTAACAACTCCGGTACTCTCGGAAAGAGTTCGATATGTCAAAGAAAGGACACGCCGACCAATGCTTTCCCGTGCTGTGATATCATGGGTACATCACATCTGATATCGCTGTTTACATACCTCTAAGAGAAACGTCGACCGGGTCGATCGACGATGAGCAGTCCCAAGCTGGCAACTCAGTATTACACCGGTGTACGGGCACACGCGGTCGCAAGTTATTTGAGGAACAATCTGTGTTAATCAAGGAGGCAAATCAGTCACTGCATACTGCGTATAGACGAAGAAACGCACTGTAGGGAAGTAGTTATTCCTGTACGCAATTATGGATGGCAGCGCAGCAAATAAATTGACGCCACATCGCTCTCACTTGCATATAGAACTCTCATGGATAGAAAAATTTGCACCCTGTGTCCCAGGGCTTGGTTCGCGGTTACCTAATTCCTGAACCACTGCGATGGCCTGCTCCCAGCCCCGCTATGCGTCGATAGTAGCTGACGCTAAAATGACAATTGGAGGACCAAGTTAAACCGCGTGGCGCACGCCCTATGGCACCCTTCTGCATGGTAATGGCACGCCGGTGCCACCTGGGCAGCTAAGAACTTGTTTGTTTGACTGTTGTGAGCGAATAATGAGTGCGACGGCAAAGGAGACAATCGGTACTATGTACTGACATGCCAATGACGTGCTTAAATGCGCCATTCGGAGCGATGGACAGGGAAATTGCATTCAATGCGGTATCGGCATATCCTATTGTGAGTATGAGCGGCGATACATAATGGGAAACATGACGGCTCCCCGAGAGTATCTAGAGCCGATAGAGGCCTGCTGGTCCTGTTGCCCTACTGTCGCGTCGTAGCTAGGAGGCAATGCATCCTGATGGCGGTATCAGTCCGGGGAGAGTATAAAACCTTGGGCCAATTCTCGATTAATGACAAGATAGATAAAGCGGCTGATGATTTCAAGAGGGTTGTGCTTGAAGCTCTATTGCAGCGCTATCGCAGAGGAGCTCGGCGTTGAGAGGTGAAAAGTGGGCTGGTCGACAGGAAACGTGTTCCGAGGCGAGCGTAAAGCAAATTCGACGTCGGGAACCTCGAATAGGAAAGAAGAGGTTGGTTATCAAGGTGTGTTGAATAAGCGCTTCCTATGCAAGGAAGATAGCACGGACAGGGCAACCCAGACGTCAGAGCATCAAGTATCCGGCCAGACAGACACCAACTAGTGTGTATCATAGGATGCACATCATCGACAGTTGGCTAAATAGTGGTACAAGGTTAGTACCTGCTAAGAGGGAATATTGATATGCTTGAGAGCTGTTGTAGTCGGCGCCAATTTGATTCCGATGCGATCGTACTCGAAGACTTTGCAATGGGGTTTGACAGATCATTTTGCAGAAGGATAGGAGTTCTTGATGAAAGAAGAGAATTTATGAGGCCCATATCCGTTTCGCAAGTTAACTAATCCAGAGCGCTATATTGTCAGCGATGTAAAGAATGCCGAAGAGTGCGTTACGAGACTTACATCCAAGCCGACGAGAAGGCGTAGTCAGTACAGAAGGCAGATCGGAGAGTTAATTTCGGGTCGTCCGATTGATTCCAGTTGACATAGGAGCAATGTGTGGTTAATTTCCAGCCCAGTTAGGATATTGTTACTGAGCGCTATGGTGCATATTTTTCACCAGTCGAATGGCTTAGTAACTCCTTCAGAGACCGGGTATGTACAGGAAGATAAAAGATCTTGGGTTGTTTAGTCCACGAGCTAGCAAAGTCCCAGTAGAGTTCAGATATTAGCTATGTCTGCGTCATGTCTAGATACCATCTCGCTCTGTAATTCCTGCATAGCGGCTATATTGAAGACGATGCGAGGGTGCCGAAGAGCGCACTACGAGAAGGTACAAATGCTCAATGTAGAGAGCAGATTGGAGAAGACGGTGCTCGAGAGTTTGAATTTTGATTGAGGTCGTCGAATTTAATTCCAGTAGATATAGAAGTAGCAGCAAATTTCGTTATTTCCCTTTATCCCGTTGTGCCAGGATGTACTTGGATGTTACCGCCAGTTTCCCGCGTACGCACAACTTGGATCGCTCATACGACTGGTGGATTTACCGCACCATATATGTACGTTAATATATGCGTCGGAAGCCGGTCCCAAACGCATACATTGGCCTTATAGCATCCCCGAAGAGGCTGAATTTCTCCTTGAGCAGAGAAAAGGTCAAGGCTAGTCCAGTCCATGGCAGCCAAATCCCAGCCGCGATGTAGGGTCCGGACACATGTTTGGCTGCTTTGAGTCTCACTTATTTGTAGGTGTTTTCAACAACCAGCTGAAGCCATGGGTCGATAGTAAGTGGATAGAAGCGGCCTTGTTTATTGGAAGGAAGAATAGCAAATGACGACAGTGTAAGCAGTAGCGAGCTTTGGGCACGAGCAGTCGGAAACGCGTCACGGCAAAACCCGGCCTGTGTTGATCACTACACATGATGCGTGTGGCGCGACAAGTCACGCTTCATAACGCTTAATTATTGTCACTCGCGCGCTAATCCACGGTCTCCACCGAGTCTGCCTTACCCGTTGTCATCGCCGACGACGACGCTCTGAACCTTCGAAACCCACATCTTGTTTATTTTTGACATCTGGTGAACTATATGCAATCTTGGAGCCCAACATACAACGTACCTTCCACGCCAACGGCGTCTCGGACGCCTCTACAGCATAGGCCACTGAACTCGTCGCCCCTGGCGCCGCAGACACCCAAGATGTCGTCCCCCCTGGGCTCAACACCTGCGCGGCGGCGTTCGCAGTACAAGGCGCAGATTCCCTCTACACCCTCGTCAGCCGGTCGCTTTCTCGCGTCGCGTACGCCCAGTAACTCAGGCGAGACGCCCGAGGACGACCCGCAGAAGGCGTTCCTGCGCAGTCGGTTCAAAGCGCGTTGCCTGGAGCGTGCCGTAAGGGCACGCAAAGATGCAATAAGAAAGAGGCGGGTGTCGATGCCGTCGAGTGAGCCAAATAGCGACGACTACCCAATGGAGGATGACGAGGATGAGGACGACGAGGTGGTTATGCAGGACGAGGTGGGCAGAGTGCTCTTTTTTGTTTCGGCTGCCCGTTAACTCTTGGTGAGCAGCTATTCAGACGCATCGTGGCGAATGAGAATAAGAAAGAAAGATATGCATACAAAGTCTCCTATGCGCGCGAAGTCGGGTCTTCTTTCGACCCAGACATGGAGGATATCAACGACTGGGAGCAGGAGCTCGCGGGGGAGCACTTGGGTGAGCAACAACACTATTGGCAACTCCGTGAAGGCAGCAGCTTACTCTCCCGCCTTTTAGCTTCGACCCCGGTTGCAGGGCCATCGAACACCGCATATAACTATATACCAGAGTCCTCGGAGGCATCCCGGCTAGAGGAATCGTTGCCAGAGGAGTATGGTTTCGGCGACGAGGAGGAGCTTGAAGCATATGCGGAAGAATACGCTAAGCGCGCTGCTATCGCTGACTTTGAGGATATATCCCCGGATGAGCTTTTCAACTGGAGTGACGGTGAAGATGTTCATTCAACACCCGACCTACCTCACGCACCTCACGAGCCTCACGACGACGTGATGGACATGTCATAATTTCTTTCTTGTTTATAACCCTAAATAATTGCTCCAATCTGTATTTCACCGTGCTTTCATGTACTATCAGTTGCTCCTAATATTTTATAACGCTCCACATTTGCTTCATCTGTTGGGTTTAATGTCCGTTATAACAGTACGACTGCAACAACTGGATTTTTTTTAAAATTGTTGTGAACCAAAGTGCGCGCCCTCACATAAATAGACCGCTAATGTGACCCTCATTAATGCCATAAGAATATCAATTTAAAATGAGAGATTAGACAGAATAACGTTTTCTGGCTGGGCCGTGGGAGAGCATACACCGTGGATGCCATCTGCCATCGTCATAGTTGCACAACTCGAGTGCGGATGCAAATTGGGAGTAGATATGCTACGTATAATCGCGTATGGTTCAATAGACGATACTAGGAAACAGAAACAAAGCACCAACACACTTAGATATCGACGTGCTGGTGGGCATAATTTTCCTTGTTACTTCCGATAGTCTAAAAGCGATACACAGCGATGCATATATATGTGCCTACAGCTACAGCATGGTCTATTAAGGAATACATACAATAATCCAGTCGTCCTCCGACACTACAAGTCATCAGTGTTATTGTCGTCTTACAGGGCAAAGCTCTACATCTTTTTTATTTCCTGCAACGTCGTGAATGAGCACGAGAACACAAACCCTGGAAAACACAAGAGAATGAAGCACATACTCTGACTAGTCCCCATGGCCAAATAGTGATATGCCTCTCGTAGTCGTCTCCGATTGTGCGTGTTTTCAGCATCGTCTATCCAGTACTCGTATCGTGGGTCTGCGTCGTCGTCGGCATAGGCAGTGGAGTGCACCGTCGAGAACACCGGCTCGACAAAGGTCAGGTTGGGGAACGTCTCTTCGGTCAGCACCGGATCATGCTTCCGCGTGTTGCGCACGAGCGCCGGGTCGCGCAGATTGAGCATCAAGCGCGAGATCATTATAGAGGATATGCTGCAGCAACGAAGCTGGAAGTCAATGATGTGACGATTAAAAAGCAGAAAGTTCGTACACATTGGTAAAGGTTGTCACCACGCCCCGGGTGAATGGCTGCGCAAGGTCCAATAAGCACCAGTCACAAACTTGTCCGATGGATAAACGGAAATGAAGCAAGAAGGGGACGTACGCCACCGAACTAAGCAGGTAGTGATATGCACTTTCATCAGTAACAGTGTCTGATGCACATTCTGATTAAAAAAGGACTAACCACAAAAGTGAGGATGTTACCCAAGTTCGACGCTATCATCACGCTGCCATAATAAAACACGAAGTCTCTCAATTAGCTCAGCTATTCATCAGGCGGAATACCGCTCATACATACGCAAAATACATGGCGCCTAGCAGAACAGAGTAGATCAGTAATGTATTCATATTCAATCGCCCGAGCGGCGCGTGGGGGCGTTAAGGTATGCGAATGACATGAAGCCGGCTTACCATCGCGGAGGAGAACAGCGAGTAGATTTATCTCGGGCGAGGAGCGCGCGAGCGCAAGCGATTTGTAGAGCGTCATGCCGAAGACCAATGCATCGAACACGAGCATCCCTGTCCAGGCCGCACCCAAACCTGTTGCAAGCCAATTGTGAGCGGCGTTGTCCATCAATCAGTCCTTAGATGACGCTGCACAGACTCTAACGGCCCCGGCAGAAAGAGGTACAGTGGCCCAGAATAAGAAATAGAAGAAACTCACGTATTCCCCTGTTGAAATGGTCAATAGTCGGCATAAATCATGTTTTATAAAAAGAATGATAAACGACGCACTCGTCGTGCGTTAAGCCTGCGCTGCACCCGCGGGGGAAATCGACTTCTCGTTCATCTATGTCTTTTGAACCCAGGACGGCCCACTAAAGACAAATCAGATTGAGTTAGCCAAGGTCAGGAATGTCCGAAAAAGCCTAGGCCTGAAGCTTGAAGGTTGCACGTTCCGCCGGGTCGCCAGGTAACGGGCGGGCGGCCCGGAACGGATGAGCGGGTGCAGTTGCGAAAGAAGAGAAAGATCCGGCTGAAAAACGCACCAATCCAATAGCCACCACCACGACAGATACCCCTATGAATATTCCCAGCACGCGCCGACTCCGTTCGTAGAGGGCGTACATCCGCATAATCAGCATAGCTGTGAAGGCAAGCAGGTCATGCCCGGAGGAGAATGAAGAAGCGATCGTAGAGTAAGTTGGCGTTCGTATTGGAGCATCATCGCGTGCGCACCTGCGACAATCAGCTGGATAGCAATAGCGAGGTATTGGTGATATGATTGGAGCTTGTGACAGCTATACAAAGTGCGCATTAGTATATCGCTTTCCGTGGTTTTCGTCTTGGTGTGAAAAAGACGAACATCTAAAGAAATCATGGGCATTATTGAGTTGGCATTCAATCCAGAGAATGTATGCGCACGCACTTTCATTTTTGCAGGGTTCGAGGTCTCCCAGAAGTATTCCATCATAATAGGAACATGGCCGACGAAGACCAGATAGCGATTCAGATAGAAGAATCCGGACGCCCAGTTCAACGGCCCTCCCACCCAGAAACGCTCCACTTCCTCCACAAACGTCACCGCGTATTCGTACACCACCAGAGCTACAGAGCACGCCGTATGTAATATTAAGGACAATGTGCAGGACGAGCAGGATGGAAGACTCACTGATAGCTATGAGAGTAAAATACTGATTCACGTTCCTGAATGCAAAACGTCAGTCCCTGGTCAAAAATACCACCACTTTCTCTCGAATCTCCGGCAGACAGGTTAAGACTCACATCGACCTGAGGTCTGCCAACGTCACATCCGACGCCATCCAACGTTACGAGTCCGTGGTGTTGGCCCCTCTCGTCTGCGTAGTGTCGCACAGGGCCTCGTGCGGTGGGTCGGCCGGCAGTCGAGTGGTGAGAGCGGGAAAGAAAAAAGAAAAGGGGTAGGACGTTGGACAGAGAGCGGTGCTCTTGACTCTTGAATCTGGCTTGCCAAGCAGGACGGATCGGCCAGGCAACACAAGGGCGGCAGGGCTCGGGACAGGGATATTGCTGGCGGTCGGAGGATAAGAATGTACCCAAACAACAGCGGGCGGCGAGTCCAAGAGCGACGCTTGTAAGATTCTATATAGTGCGCGGTCTGTTTAATTTTAGTCTTAACGAGATAGAATTTGTTCTTCTGAACGCGGCTTCTAGAGGATGATGGGATCGCCGTCGCAGAACTGCGGGGGAGCCGACAAGCGGGGCGTCAGTGAGTGGGAGGAAGAAAGGGCGAGAAATTATCGGGATCCCGGAGTCCTCCAGGTCTCTGCAGGCCCAGGATCCCTATGTATACACATTAGTCCTTGACTATGCATGGGGAAAGGGAGGCCTGTCGAAGCCCCGCTCCGTTACAACACCCGATCAAGATGGCGATCACCACGAGTTCCCGCGACCAACAAACGCCCGCCTGGGGTTTTCCAAGTTGACTTCTCATCCAACCTCTAAATTAGTCTGATTATACGCGTCTCTAAAGCCGACTTGTAATACCAGTGTGGGGACGCGTCAGCCGCCGAGGTTGTGAAAGCTCGAAGGTGCACACCGGTTCTGTAGGCGGGGCTTTGAATGAAATGCGTTGATGTCTCTTCGGATACTCGAGTAGTGTCGACCCGTACATGCAACGAATTATCCTTCCACTGTGCGCAACGTCGACACATCGTCTTGGTGATGAACATTTATATAAATGCTCCCAAACGGATCCGGCTGGCGCATTGAACAACCAAACCATCCAGACAGTACCAACAAGCCAACAAACCCAGATTACCTGATTCAGATAAATAGCTGCGTAGTCACAATTTGTAGTTGGTACTTCAAGCTCCACTGGCCGTAGGCTAACAGTAGACAAACGATGCCCTAAGTACAATACAATGGTTGTCAGCAGCTGTCAGGCAAGCTGTTGTCCAACGTTTGACCTTACCTTTACAAGCCGCCTCGAGGTAACATATAACATGGCGAATGAAAGTTTGATCTATATGTAGACAAAGAAGATGACGAAATGTTCTGGAAGGACGTGTGTCGGCAAATAGAAGGTAAGACTCGCGTTAAGACTCGTTAAGAGCACCAGAAAGCACGTGTTTATTCGAGAGATCTAGGCACTATAGCATAGAAAACAAGCAACAAAGGGAAGAGATCAAAGTGGGAGGAAGTGAGAGAGGAAGAGGGACGAAAGAAAGAAATGAGGCAGCCTGACAGGGGTGGGACGCGTCGTAAAATACGCGTCACCTGACATTGACACCCCTGAGTGAAAAGAAACGTCAAACTCTAGATCTAAGCTCTAAGACTTGCTCAATAATTTGTCAATAATCATCCTGCATACTTACATCCGTCTCGTCAGTGATATACAGGACTGCTATAATTTACATAAAACGGGAAACGAGAATATCTACATGCAAGTTGATAGGCTACTTGTTCTACTACGTGTGTAATTGTAGCATCAGGTCTCGACAGTAAAAACGATCGAGTTGGGGTAATAGAGCAAAAGTGCGGGCGACCAGAAGTTACTACATACATGGTTTATTGGAAAGGTCAAGGGCGTAACGTAGTTGCTAGGTAGTAGAAAGGTAGAACTAGTAATAGAATAAAGCTGTTGCGGCCCGCAAGAACAGTGGATGGATTCATGATCGTTTTTCACTCGAAAGGTCGGCTGGATGAATGCGTGACAAAAATCTGGTAGAACATATCGAATAAGTGGAAGAGCTGATTTCAAACAAGGAAGAATGAGAATATAGCGAGAAAAGTGGAAAGTGTAACGCCAGGAGTTGTAGTGGAGGTTGGGTGGAGGATATGGTGGAACAGAAAGGGTGTTAGGAGAATAAATATAAGGATAGAATAATCGTCGCTACTACGACGAGTAAGGGAGTCCTATACCGATAATTAATAAATCAAATTAAACAAGGACCACTAAAAGCGCTCACAGGTCCGCAAGGGAGTTTGGCCCACACCGTTCGAGGTATTCGCTTTCTTCTGATATTGCCCTTCCATGCCCCCATTCGCGCCCTTGTCAAAGACATCTCCCTGGTTACTGAAGGAACCAAAGAAGGGCGTAGCGGGGCTGAGCGTCGATGGCGTCTGCGTCCCGTAAGTCAGCGTGGGCGAAATCAGCGAGCCCGTCGACGGCGAGGTGTCCATTTCGCCGTATGCATTTTGCCCAGCTGGTGCAGAGCGATGTACGCTAGAGCTAGCAGCACTAATCTGAGACTCGGGCGACTGTCGCTGATGGCGCTGGTTCTCCGCCGACCCATCTTCGTAAATCGTTCCAGAGTTCATGTTGGCGCCATCAATGCCGCCGTTGTTGCTAAAGGCGGCGACACTAGCATGCTGCGGGGTCCGCAGGTTCTGCGCAGGCATACTCATGCTGTTATGCTGGTAGTGACCGCGCGCTAGCTGGCCATCCCTGGCCGACGACGTGCGGTGCTGAGGCAGAGTCGTAGACCGCATATGCGTAGTGGCATGATGGTAGTTGATCGCCTGATTGATATTAGGCGAATCTAGGTTCGGAGAGTTGTCCTGCAGAGTAGAGGGCAGCATCGGCGACATGCCCTGTGAAGTCGACTGGATATGGCTATAGCTCTGCGAGGCCGACGGCGCCGAGACGGGCACTTGGTCGCGGGAGAGGCGCGCGTTGACATGAGCAGGATGCAGATTGGGGTTGTGGCGCGCATCCATGGTACTCCCAACAGCCTTATTCATGTCACCTTCACCCATGTTGGCGTTGAGTGTGCGGCTGAAGTCATTCCTCATCGACGAGCGCGAGTCATCTTCAGCAGTGACGCCCATTCCCAAGTGGTGTGAAGACGGCAGCGTCCCGATCGGGTTCGTGGTCTGCAAAAGTTCCTGTCCAAGACGACCAACGGATGCCTGAGCTCTGTACCCGCGCATACCGACAGCAATGTTAGCAGGCGAGAATTCGTTCTCATCACTTCGCTGCCTTCCTAAATCAAGGGGTGCAGGTCGACGACGTTCGGTGGCAGCCTGTTGCTGCTGTTGCGCGTGGACGAATGCTGCGTTCTCCGCATGAGCACGCATGATAGACTCCTCTGTAGGCGTATATCCCGAGCGCGTGTACACTGGTGCCGGACGCGTGTATTGATACACGTTATCGGCGCTCTGGCTTGTCGTAAGGTGACGATGCCCCACAGGCGGGAGCAAATGGCCATAACCACCCCGAGTCTGCAGATAGTTGCCATTCAAGCCAGACTGACCATCTGCATACGCGCCGACAGCTGGACTTGTCATGTTCATATTGCCAAACGAGTTTATCAGAGTTGACATGGCAGAGTTCGTAGGTGCCCCAGGGCTGTATGACATGCCGTACGCAGACTGAGTCTGAGCAGCATTCGGTAGCTCAGATTGCTGGTATCCGAGACCATGTTGCGCTTGGTAGGGCGATCGTGACCTCGACCTGGGATTTGCGATGACGCGTCCAGGCACCAGTGAGTAGTCCACCTCCAGGTCAGGAGCGAGGTGTTTGTTGGAGGCGAAGTCAGGAGCAGATGCGGAGGCTGCAAACCCTCGAGGATTACCAAGAGGCAAGTGAGCACTCGTCTCGATGTGTCCAGGACCAAGGTCTTTACCGCGGAGATTAAGTAAGGAGGCCTGAGCGATGGTTAAGCGGGACGGGGAGGTATCCCCTTCTTGCGCAGAACGTTCCATCCTCTGAATAGACGGGAAAGGTTTGATAAAATTCATCAGAAACACTTGCGGAACAGAACATGGGTGAGTATCACATACCCTTAACTCGCGTTGTTCGCTGGTGTCGGCAAAGCGTACAGATATCCTACTACCCTCCTCTTCATTCCAACCACGAACCTTCCGCCCATGTAGACGCTCAATAACTTCCTCGGCGCCTTTACGAGTGTCCAACCTTGATTTTGAGCAGCCATTAAGATTATATCTTTAATATAGCAACAAATGATGCCTACCTAACGAAAGCAATAATCCTGGGTGGATTACTGAGCCTGGTTCGGAAGAGCCTGCTACTGATGATCAAATGTGGTTTAACAAGCTCTGCTAAAGTCTAACGATGTAGAAACGGAGTCAGTGGCCAACGTCCCCGTGAATAATTACGGACCGACTTACCACGTCATCTAGGCTTAGTGGAAGCCTAACACAAATGGCAAATAGAGATAATTAACAGCGGACCATGACTGAGGGTTAAGACCTTAACACGTACCCCTCCATGTACAAATTCGTGCTCGTCGGATCTTGAAGACTCTCCATCTTGGCCTTGAATGACGCATCATTGCCAAAGGAATCCGTATTAGAAGGACTGTGTGATCCTGCGTCTGACCCTGGGCTTTCATTATTCCATGTTGCTGCGGTGGAGGATGCCGCCGTACCTTGGGCGTACGTGGTACCGGGTATCTTATGAATTTGCTGAGATAATAGAGCAAGGTTAGACGCAGTTATGTCTGGAGCATGGAGCCGACTAACCTTAGAAAATGTAGGGTGCAAATTCCTATAGCACCGGAGTTCTGCGATGCATCGCTCTGCCGCCTCGATCGTCTCGAATCTATTTTTAGATAAGCGTAGGTAACGTAAACCCATAAGCGAACGATGGACATACAAGACAAAGCCGTAACCGCTCTCGCTATCACGCACATGCCTCGTGAACGTACGAACACTGCGGATGGCGCCAAATTTGTTCGTTAATGCCAGGAGCTGATCATCTCTGAAATGTGGGGGAAGTCCATTGATATATACGTTTGGGGTCTTTTGGCACGAGCTGGCACTTATGCCTGAATCAGATACGGAAGTAGGGAAGGCCGGTCCATTTCCCGAAAGCATGTTGCTGTCTGCATACGGCGGCTCAACTGTGAGCGCGGGCTGCGAGTGAGATGGAGGCAGACAGAGCTGCTGGTCATTGCCGATGGCGGATCCAATAGCGCTGAGATCAATGGTGTCGGTATTATGCACGCTGATCGGAGCGCCGAAGTTTGACTGGACGAAGGGCTGGTGAAGTTGCGCTGGCGGATTCTGGTAAAAGTTCTGGTGTTGCTGAAGATTGTGCTGCTGGTGCGCCTCCACTTCGTCCATGTACTCTCTGTCGTCCATTTGCGGAAGAGACACCATGCCGTCCACAGGGGCCGCCGGGACGCGCGGAGAATTCTGGGTGTTGTATTGCTGAGCGTATAAGTGAGACGAAGATGGCGGGGACGCGTTGGAAGGATGAATAGAAAAAGAAAGATGGGAATGCGACGAAGAGCCGTCCTGATCTACCCCGCCAAGCCGGAGGGCGCTCGGGATGGTGCTTGTAGTCGTAGTATGCGCCGCAAAGTCGCCTCCGAGTTGCATGGTGGAGGGTATAACAGGGGAATCGTCCTCGGGCTGTGTCAGAGTAATGCTGTTCGCGCCAATAGGGGCTATGCTGGTAGTGGCTATGATGAACGATGTCGAAGTTTGTTAATAAGTGATTATATGCGTGTTAAAATGCAGATAAAAGGAGAGAATATTAGGTGCCACCGCTGGATCGCGCTGAGCGTTTCGCGGCGGGCACAGAATTATACAGAGGAGGGATATGCGCGTTCGAAGATGGTGGAAAGAGAGAAACGTGAAGAAGGCGCATTGTAAAGTAAATACGCCTTGACTCACCCATGCATTCATGATGCATTAATGGAGTCTCGACAAAGGGAAGAAAAAAGTGAAATATATGCTTACCATGTCCGTACAAAACATGCATACGACTCGCCGAATCATGCAACCCAACCGAGGGGAGATGTATTTCGACGTCGGAGGACTCGCTGTCTTCAAGTTCGCTGTCGTGGTTCTGGTCTTCGCATGTCTCAGTGGGGGAATTGACCTTTCTAGGACTGTCGTGGTCAGAGAGCCCCTCGGGCGAGAACAACTGAGTGCCCTGTGGCTCAGTCTCTTGGCCAGCTATGGCTGGCGCGCTAGATAAATTATCGCCTAGGGTGTGGCTTCCGTCATGGTCTATAGCAGTAGTCGAGAAGTGTTCCTGAGGTGTTTGGCTGTGGGAAGCAGGTTGTTCTTGAGTCTGTGCTTGTTCTTGTTTCTGGAGAGGGGACTGTAGGCAGGCGTCGCGCGGCGGGGACAAAGGCGATTTCGCTGGAGCGCGTACGGCGGTCGAGGACGAGACTACGGATGCGAACGAGGGGGCTCTTGGGCTCGAGCCGAACTTGGCTGGGCTCGAGTAATTGGCGCTCGTTGGTGGCGCAGGCTGCTGGGTGGCCTCGCCATTGGGCGCAAAGGCGTAGGGCGCACCGGCGTTTCTGGTAGGAGGGGTAGAAGGTGTTTGCATGTCCAGCCGATAGGCGATGATATTATTTTTAGTAGAGTGGTTGTTGTGGGCGTTGGTGGGGGCAGGTCTACTGGTGCGACCCTGGGGGACCGTGCGAGTGTGATTGTGATTGCGGGAAGAAGCGCGCATTGCCTGCCTCGGTGCTGACATTGAGCTGCTTTTCGGGCTGGCGTCGCGGAACAAATGAAAACACGCAAAATTTGTCGAAAATGGGCACAAAGGAAGCAAAAATATGTAGCACAAGAACAAGGAGCCTAGAATGGTACTTGACTCAGATGGGATAATAGAGAATTGCTGGCCAAATTTCAAGTCCCAAAACAAGCAATTGAGGGTGTATCTAGCAAATGGAGACGAAGGCTGAAACAAGATAGTGGGTTACGAATAATGAGGCCAGAATGGAGGTCGGATGCGGCGGCTGTGTGTTGGCCAGGACTGCAGCTGTTGTACGTGTATGGCCCGAATTAGGCAGTCCGGGGCGGGTATAACAGGCACCGAGGATTGACCGTCTGTAGCGCAGTAGGATAGATATCTGCAGAGGTACTAGAACTTGGGCGTAGTTGAACAAATGCAAGCGGGGATAGTCGACCAAAGCTGTAGAACTGAACCTGGCACAACATAAGACTGTCTGCACCGAAGAAAGGCATTCGGCGACCTACTGGAATGGTACCTGGAGGGTAATGAGGGTGTGGACTGGGTTGGGTGGGTTGTGCGTGTAGAGTAGGATGAGAGAAGGAAGCAAAGGGAGCGAGACAGAATGCCCAAGGCCCTGGCGAAGCAAGATCTAAAAAATCATTCGAGCTGGTCCGAGTGACCTGCTTCTCGTGCATCTTCCGCAATGTACAACGCTTCCTATTAGTCAGTCCACTAATTCAAATCGATTCACCTGCACCTCATGTCCATCGAGCAAGCAAGCATAGCTCTGCATGACTGGTATGCATACCTCACATCCACCCACCATTCCTCACCGTCTTCCGCGCCTAATGCACCCCACAGCGTCGGCCAGACCTGGCCAAGACGCGTCCACAGTTCGTGCGTAAGACTATTCAGGCTTAATTGCAATCACAACTAGGCCTTCTTCTTGGGGCGCCGTCGGAGCTGATTGGGGTCGTCGTAGGCTCTGGGTCGTGATTTGGCCGTGTCACGTCGAGTATGCGTCCCTACATGCCAACCGGCAGCCATCACCCGCGAGTGTCTGTCAGGACGCCGCGGAGCTCTGTCATACGTGTCATTGTCGAAATGGCTTATCATCTGAGATAATAGTCATGAAGGTGTGGCGTACGTCTTTATGTATGGTCGACAGATCATAGTGCGCCCCCTGCAAGTGTAATTTTTTAAGCAAGGTCTTGTCGTTTGTTCAACATACCGCGGGACCTGAAAGCAAGCCATGGAAAGTTGTTCTTCAAGCAGTATAAATAACCGCAGTGTAGTTACCGTCTCAGTCTACGAATGTATGCAGCCAACACCTCACAGTCTGAGTCGCGGATCAGTACATTCATGTCCATCCATCTGCGTCCATGATGTTTGTCAATGCTGAATGACCATGGTGACTGCTTTAGCTTTAAGTAGTGTAGTTTACCCAATAGCCACGCTTTATAGCATATGGACCAAGTTTAGACTTTGAGAGTTCAGCCAGTCGTCCACTAAGACACGGTCCAGGAAGATTTATCCGCACGATCTAGTCTGTCAAGTGGATATTATAGAATCAGATGAAAGGCATGGAGTATCCAATGAGCAAAGACAAGACGCGGAAAAGAGGTAGATCCCGGCCACAGAAGATCAGACACGCGTTTAATCGTTGCAAGCGTCGGTCCGACTGTTTATGGGCTCGATCCTCATCCCGCAACCGTCTTTGGCCTGAGGATGCACACGCGGGTGGAGCATATACACATTACAGGCATTTGGATTTTCGGAAGGATTCTCCTATGAAGTCACCTAAGCTTGTGGACGTCTACGGTACTCAGTTAATGGCCATAAACAACATGACAACACCTTGAGACTGAAACGTCATCTCAGAGCGCTTGACACTCGTGAGAGTTGTAGTAGTGTCTTCCATGATCGACTTATACTGGATAACATACCAAGATGACATGAAGAAGTCCGGTGATTGTGCATCATCGCAAAGTAAAGTAACAAAATGAGGGCGTGGCTTGGGCGTGGCCAAATTAGTGTGGCTAACAAATTCAAAAATTCAGCCGGAGCCGGAAGCCGGAAAAGCAAGCCAAACATACTAGTGATCGTGAGAAACAACCGGCAGCATCATTGGAGAGCAGCGGAAAGCTTTGCGGCAAACATCGAGAGGATAGCAGAGGACTCGCACGAATGCCACAAACTGAAAGAGAAAGTATGTGTACTTGGGAGATCTCATACTGCTACAAACAGAGGGAAAGAGGCAGAAATCAGAACGAAAGATGGAGGCAAAGAGGGAGCTGAAGAAGAAAGAGAGAAGGGACGCGCCACCTAACAGTCCCCACTGGCAATGAAGGGTGCAAAAAAATCTCCTTACACATGACTAAGTCAAAGAATAGTCGAAAAATCCAACATTACAAACGGAACTCTCTAAGCGCAATCGCCTATGCGAACATAAAATAAAAAGTATAAATTTAACGAAAAAAACCTTCAATGTATTTAATGTTCCCACAATGAAGCAAAACATACAATCATCGATGTCCACTCCAGCCCACTTAAGCAAGTTAATGAATCGAAAACAGATATATTGACGGATGTATTACGATAGGACACTACTAAAAGCCAACACCTTAAAGACCAACGTTAATGGGGCTGCAACCAAGAGCAACAACACCGTTCTGTAATAAAAGGAAAATCAATACACAAGAAACTAAATATAAGCATGAGGACATACGAAGGAGTTGTTGGTGCAGCAGACGGGCTGCTGGGTGCAGGAAGTGCTAGAGAGACCAACTGCAGACAAAGGGGAGCAAGTGACTGAAAAAATGATTCATTAGAGAATGAAAGCGAAATATAGATTGTAATACGTACCCCCAACTTGGCCGGTTACAGACGCAATATCGACACCGACAGTAGAGAGGTACTGCGCAGCGAAAGAGTTGTCGTTCTTAGCCTGTGAAAGTACAAGTTAAATAATTGACAACGACAGAGAAACGAAAGAGGCGCACATCCTGAACACTGTTGCAGCAGTAAGAGGCACCGGTGTTGCACTGATTGTATGGGGCGTCGCCAGCGGCAACGAATGCGGGGAGAGCGAGGAAGGCAGCGACGAAGATGCTGGCGAACATTTTGTATATGTTAAAGTTGGGCAGTTTAAGGCGAGGTTAAAGTGCTGTAAGTGGGTAGAACTGTGGCTTGTTCGACTGGCGATTTCAGTGGAAAGGCATTCTGCTTTATAGCGCTGAAAACGACTGCATCTGAACGTAAAGAAACCTTAGCTCCTCGAGGTGCCAGCGCATTTTTCATACCTTGGCAAACAAAAGTCGTTTGATATTTCGGCAATAACGATGTGGAGAGTACCCTCCCGGGGACAATGCTACACCTGTTATGGGTTAGCCAAGACTTAACCGCTCGTCCGCAGAGGATTTCCCTGAATTTCCTTTCAACCAGCCCTGGAGAATTTTATTTATAGATTCGCTAGCTTCCGTAGCCCGTTAATGAAACTTTGACCCTTATGTTTTTATGTACGTTTGCTCGTGTTATGTAGGACGCCGGTCGCACTATAAAGCAGAATGCCTTTCCACTGAAATCGCCAGTCGAACAAGCCACAGTTCTACCCACTTACAGCACTTTAACCTCGCCTTAAACTGCCCAACTTTAACATATACAAAATGTTCGCCAGCATCTTCGTCGCTGCCTTCCTCGCTCTCCCCGCATTCGTTGCCGCTGGCGACGCCCCATACAATCAGTGCAACACCGGTGCCTCTTACTGCTGCAACAGTGTTCAGGATGTGCGCCTCTTTCGTTTCTCTGTCGTTGTCAATTATTTAACTTGTACTTTCACAGGCTAAGAACGACAACTCTTTCGCTGCGCAGTACCTCTCTACTGTCGGTGTCGATATTGCGTCTGTAACCGGCCAAGTTGGGGGTACGTATTACAATCTATATTTCGCTTTCATTCTCTAATGAATCATTTTTTCAGTCACTTGCTCCCCTTTGTCTGCAGTTGGTCTCTCTAGCACTTCCTGCACCCAGCAGCCCGTCTGCTGCACCAACAACTCCTTCGTATGTCCTCATGCTTATATTTAGTTTCTTGTGTATTGATTTTCCTTTTATTACAGAACGGTGTTGTTGCTCTTGGTTGCAGCCCCATTAACGTTGGTCTTTAAGGTGTTGGCTTTTAGTAGTGTCCTATCGTAATACATCCGTCAATATATCTGTTTTCGATTCATTAACTTGCTTGAAACTTGAAAGTTACTTAAGTTGTCCTATTATTGATTTGGACATTAACGTGCAATTTCTACTTTATTAGCATTTGTACAATTTTTTTTTGAACAATGGTATAGAGATATGTTTCGTTATCAATGTCAGTGGAGAATGGTATGTGCCCTATTTATATATAGTTCACCAGTCACCATGTAACTTTACCAATTGCGGCATTCAATTTAACAGCTGTTTCTTCCAGGCCAACAGCGAAGAATTGTAGCTTCGCTTTAGGGCGGAATATAAGACAGTACGTAGACCCACCAAAGTGGAACATTCCCAACTCATCCCCTTTGCGCACAACGTCTCCCGGGCGCACCGTAATTTCGCACGTCGACACTTCCGCCATGCCGAGTCCCGACAGCGAGAAAACACATCAGGCCTATGGATGAGCTGTCGGCCTCGATGTAAATAGCAGCGCGCGTAGCCACCGACGTGAGGAACGACTGGGACGCGCACGCGGCGACGGGATCTGCTCCGTGCTCATGGGAGAAGCTCTCGGATGGGGATGTTGCGTAGTACGTTCCAGGAATGTTGACTGTTTTCACGATCTTCCCATTGACCGGACTGGCCCATCTGTGGTACTCCAAAGATTGCTGTAAGTACAAGGGAGGCATAAAGACGCAAATAGACCACTGATGAGATTGGGCTCCTAGGAGATTCGATGAGCAATACCATGGGCCCATGACGCGCTCCGTAGGATATGCAAGCTTCAAGCTTGTATTCAACGGCAGGTGGAGGAATCGGTAACAAGGCCTTTATCGATCCACCTGAGGCTGAGCCAAATTAAAAGCCTGTATCTCATATGGCACATGAGCTTCTATTGTATGAGCTTTGCCAATCGGCCAAAAAGATGCCGATGAGGACTGGAATAAGATGGATGCTGCAAGGCTGCTGAATGTAAAGCCGCATAACTCAAGCACAACTTACAACAGTTAGATTCCGGCTGAAGCGGAAAGTTCCGTTGATATTACCTAATCATTTCTGTGATTTGCAACTTCTTCTTGCCTCTTGCCAACGTCAATCCTTCATTCGACATTGGTTCTACATTTTCCAAATGACCTCTTGCGGAAAATAAGATTGCGAAAACCTTAAGACCTACGCGCGTATATTACATCTGCCCAAGATCGAATCCATTAGGTTAAAGATGTATCCCTGTGACTGTTGAATGGAAGCACTACACAAGGGAAGTGGCATTCGTCATTTGATGATACAAAATTACAAGATAATTCGAAGACAGTGCCGAGAAAGAAGAAAGCAAGATGTAAGCAAGACTACGAATTTTATTTACATAGTATGTTTTCTATGCCCGTACAGTCTGCTTCATTTACTTTGCAAGCAGCAATACCTTCACTGAGCTTGAACAGTCGCAATTGCGGCATTGAGTTTAACGGCCGTCCCCTCTGGGTAATCTCCGGAGAACACGACCTTGGTCTGAGGACGGAAGATAAGGCAGTGTGTCGACCCTCCAAAGTGGAACATTCCTAGTTCGTCGCCTTTCCTAACGACGTCTCCTGGCTTAACCGTGATTTCGCAAGTTGATACTTCAGCCATACCCACAGCGAGAAAGCACATCAAACCAATGGCAGGATTGTCGGCCTCAATGTAGATAGCTGCCCGCGCAGCAATGGATGTTATGAACGACTGGGACAGGTTAGGACCGGCAGGGTCTGGCCCGTCGTCACTCCAGTAAAAGCCCGTTGCCGGAGACTCCGCGTAGTACGTGCCAGGAATGTTGACCGTTTTGACAATTTTACCATTGACAGGGCTTGCCCAGCGGTGGTAGTTGAGCGCGCTCAAGAATGCCTGCCATATGGAGCCGCCGACGAACTGCCCAGCCAGGGGATCGTTGTTGAGCATGTGGTTAAGGGAGTATGGTTCCTGCTTGAGCCAGAACTCGTCACGCGCTTTAACATCGTAAGCAATTTTATAGACAGTTGACTCGGCAGCGCTGTTAATGATGGAGTCGTTGTCCGGGAACTCTACAGGGCGCACGTTTGGCCTAAAGAGTCGGGTAAAGAAGTCGTCCCAGGACTTGAAACCGTGGTATGGCTGGTCGGGGTCACAAACGTAGGTCTCTACAAAGTTTGGCATCTTTTCTGATGCCTTAGGACCAAACCATCCGTTGTCACTGTCGTTGAGTACCGAACGAGATGCGAGAGACGACAAGTATTGCGACCAGACGTTAAACATCTTGTGGAACATGGCGTTGACTCTTGGATTGACAAAAGTAGTGAACCCCGCAGGTGTGCCCATTGGCCAATCGAGGATGGCATTGATTGGAAACCCAACGAGGTCATCGTCCTCGTATGTGGGCGCTTCGCCAATGATAACGTCGAACAGGCCCAACATCGTCATGTAATCACGGACCTACAAAACGTGAAGTTAATCAGTAACGAGGGTTCAAGGCAATCAAGTTCAAAAATTATGGTGTGTACTTACTTGGGGTTTTCCAGTTGGATCATTGTTGTACGGAGGCTTGGTGGGGACTTGCTCGAACATCTGATGGAAGCCCATCCAGATTTCGGGGTCACTTTCGATGAGCTGTTGGAACTCTAGGATGACCGGGTTGAACGCTTTGCGGGCACGCCTGTGTTCTTCAAGGACCTTGAGCTTTTTCTCGAGCCAGGCCTCTAAGATGCTCTGGCTTCTGGGAAGCCATCCACCAACGCGGTGGGGAACGTTGGCTTTGTGATCGTAGACGTGGTGCGGCATATTGAAGGCGATGTTGTGAACAACTGCTGTTTGTATCTTCTGCTTGCTCGGTGAGAGATTTTATAGGCTTACCTCTAGGTCAAATTAGTAATTATTCTATGCGGATTTCACAAATCACATAGAAGGCAGTGGCGCAACCGAAATACTCAGGTCATTTCCGTAGTTAAGTATAGCTTTGGCAGTGTACATTGTGCGGGGGATAACTTTGACAGGCAAGGGTTTGCCCGTCAATAACCTGGAATAGGCATACATAGTTTATTTTGTGGAGACGTGGAGCTCGGAAAACACAAGATGCTGATTTTGACTCTCGAGACTCGGACGTCCCCGCACCACTGCAAGGTCAATACCGTGCCGCATCCACCTTCACATTAGGCACTGAAAGTACAATACATCTTTGACGTCAATCTTTCGACTCTTGTGGCTCTAAGGACACCATGGCTCCATCTGACCAGCTTCAAGCAAAGTCGGTAGACGCTATCTGGCGTACGCCACTGCTTCTAACCGAAATACCCCTGAAATGATTGTCTCAAAAGGCATGTTCTGCAGGAAATCGTGACGTCAAACACCTAAGTATTTATCGACATTTATTAACATTATCGAAAAGGACGCGATCGCTCTTCAGGATAATCACGGTGCGACAAACGCCACTGTTCTAGCACTTCATTTTGATTTGATTTGGCATGATTATCTGACCAGTAGCTGGGATTCTCGTGAGCAGAAACTATCCGAAGTGGCTTGCTTTAGGCCGCCTGACCAATAGCAAAGTTTAAGCAGAAGCAAGTTTTCCTTCTTGGCTATTTATTTATAACCTTTCCGATCGTGATCCGAGTTGACTTAGGTACAGTCCCGGCTCTTCGCTCTATTTCAAGTCGAGATAAAGGACAGGCCTTTTATCCCCGCGTGCCTTGAGGCCATCCCAAGCCCCGGAAGTCCAGCCTAATTGAGTGCCTCTGGGATATGTCCTTGGTGCAAATGATACATCATTGCCATAATATCTTTACAACTGGTTTATTATGACGATGTACTGGTCTTTGGACAGTGTCGCCTATGTGGTGTCGCCCATGTTAACATCAGGAGAAAATCTGATAATGTTTGCTTTGCGGGGTCGATGTTGATAGCAATGTATCGGAGTTCTATCCATCGATCATGATATGTTTACTTTTACTTAGAAAGAAGCACGGAGATGAAAGCAAGACTGAATCCGGAAATTGACTGGAGGGTCAGATGCTAAAGCATAAAAGACACTATGTCTGCGGCATGGTCTCAAATAAAGCCTTAAGTGTGTACTTGCGGTCCCACATGATGTCTGGGCGAGTTGGATTATGGTGAGAACATCCCCAGACCGCCACAACTTACGAAGACTGTGATACACCGATATCAGCAATAAGGCCCCATACAACTATATACTTCAGTATTATACTTACTCTATATCAAAAGGCGGAAGAGTGTGAGTAAATAAAGATAAAACAGCTTTCACTATTAAAACACGCAGTATTCCACGCTACTTCTTCATAGATGAGGGAATCGGGTAATAGATAGATATAATTTGAAGGCACCCTAGTACTACGAGGTAGTAGTACTATCTCGCGCCTTGAGCGCTTATATACATAGATTGAATAACATCCGGTGTTGTTCTGTTATATTTGCTGAAGGAGTAGTAAGTAAATATGTGTCAAGTAGCTAATTATCTACAGCCTCAAGCAGCTAGTAGCTGGAAAGTATCTGGGATTGGAAATCATGATATTACTAGATTATTCTCTGAACTTGTCTGAACTGTACCGGTCTGAGCTTATGCACGATTAATAGTGCCCAATTTCGTAAGAAGGCCCGCCAAGTTCGTAATAGTGCTCATCTTCATAGTGCCAATCTTCGAATTTTTGGGCTTCTTGTTCCTCAACTGAGGCATCGATAGCCGGTACAATGAGCTCCGGAGCATCGTACCTGAAAGAGTCACGAGATTTTTTAATCCACTCTTCCTTGCGCTTGCGCAAGTTGGTCCCCTGTTCTTTGGTCAGCGCGCTGGGTTGTTCTTGCTGTTGGTGCAAATCGTTATGCACGGTGTTATGATAAACCACTTGGGACACAGACTGGCCCCTGGTCAGACCCGGGCGCTCTGTGCTTGGCGTGGGCGAGCGTCTATCCACAAAGCTGGTACGGGAGAAAGGCTTTGACACTGTCGCTTTTTTGGCCTGAGTTTTTTTGGAGGCCCGCTTGAGAGCGCGAAGAACAATCACATTGGTTTGTTTCCGCGAGGCCCTCCCAAATTTTCTCTGTTTAGGACTCAGTTCCGCCGAAGGCTTCCTGACATTTGGGCGGCCTGTAGTCACACCCTTGGATTCCATGACTGGCGATATATCTGACTGAACGTCTTGCGTCTTGAGGAGCAGGTGCAGGGACGGATGTCTGTTCTACCTTGCTATACATGTGGATGTGGCCCTTATATACTTTTTGGGGCTGCTGCTTTTTTCTCGCTTACTGCTCAAAAACACGCCTCAGAGCTAACAAGGACCGGGGCTAGTAGGACGCTTGGTGTGATTGGCGACCTGGGACCAAGCTTAGTGGGGCCAAGCATCGGTGCCACTCGTTATGGGTGCCAATATGGGTCACAGATAAGTTGGAGATGTATGTTGTGCTTTGGCAACTCGGCGCTTAATTGAGTGGCACGAACCTTTTTAGCAATGGCCATGTACCGCTTGAATCCCCTGGAGCTGTGGCCGTTCCGAAAGTTCCTGAATTATATCGGAAAATCTGTGCCGAAATCAAATATGCGGCGTTGCTTTGAGTACTAACTTACTAAGTAACATGGCCAATACATGTCTAATCTGCGCTCAGCGCACAACGCGTGTGTGTGTGCCAGTTAATGTTCCAAGTATCAATGAAAAGCCACATTGCACGACCGATGCCTATATCTGGGTTAAATTACCAAAAAGGAACGAACTAATACTACCAAAAGAATAACCTTATACCGCATTATCGCCTATTACACCCTTAAGCCATCAGGGTGAATCATCCAATCCTATCCCACAACCAGCGCAAGATATACGGCATACCGACGGCACAATGCCTACATATGTACTTTTTTGCGCGAGTGCTTTGATCAATCCCGTTTACGCGTCTCATCATCAACAATCTTCCAGCCCTTAACGAGCGCCTTACGCAGGCTGTGCTCGCCAGCCGGTGTTGCAGGGCTCTCGTAATGCACATAGTGGTCCATCTGTGTCAGCTCTTCTGCGTGGCGATAGTCTGCAGGTGCCAGTGGTGTGTTCCTAATTGTTATAAAGTCAGTGAAGCACGCCGGCATGTATGTAGCTGAAGGACAAACATCTTGCTGAAGATATGCTCGAAGGGCATGTCCGCAGTATTCTGAGTATTATGTCGTCACGTTAGAATCTCACTTTAATACTCAAAAAAAAAAGAATGTGGACTGACCGCCGTGATCTCCGCGAGATCCCGATGGAGAGACAGGCAGAAATAGTCCAAGTCTAGGTTCATGAGCTGTTAGTATTACAATGCCACCTACATACCAGATGCCGAACATACCCAAGTCGTTCATGTCATAATTGAACGGGTTCTCTCTGCATGTAGAGCCTGCTTGAGCACGGCATAGTTTCGGTAAGATGGCAAATACGTACATTTCTTGCCCTATCTCCAAGAATCCAAGTAATAGGAAAGATGCAAATGCTGTTGCTGGAATGGTGATCATTCCGTAGAAGGAGTATATTTGGAACTGAAAATGAAGTTCAATGGTTTATTCCGTCGAACTATAGCCACGACTCGTACAGGAAGTAAAAGAAGGTATATCCTGCATAAAACGGTCCAGTTAAGCGACGAGGCTTTTGGAGGAAAAGGTGGATATTACATACCACACCGATATGCGCAGGTGCGCCTGGTATGCGAATGGGAGCGGGGTGTTGCAAATTCTCTCAAGATTTGATAGGGTATCGGTGAGTGAAAGTATGTTGTTAGTCAGTCCGGAAGCAATAGCAGGCTTAACCAAATCGTTGTTCATAAGATCTAATATGCAAGCAAATGAGCCCAGGATGCTGATTCTAAGTCAACATGATCACATACAAGCTGTGTAACTTTAGATAAGAGAGACATTGTTAGTGCCTAGCATAGGTCGAGGCAAGAAGTATACTTTACTTTGATAGGACGAGTAGTATCTCAAGCGGGATATGGCTTTCGACAATCTCCGAAAATGCCCTGCGCTTGCGTCTGCGTGGATGTGCAGGGTCGTCAGCGTGCCTACGGAATCCCCTGCCGATCCACCTGAAGAGACGAAGGAACGGGAAGTAGTCGTAGAGCGTCACATGTGGTGGGTTCCGTGCGGGTTTGAGCTCAAAATCAGAGTGGACTCGCGGAAGCAGCGCCTCGGGGTCAAAGCGGTTATCTTTGGACTGATGCTGATGTGTCTTGCTATGTGTGCTGGAAGTGCCACTGGCGGTGCCGTCACTACTGCTGTCCAGCTTCTCGACTATGGTGGTGTCGGTCTGACCCCGCGCGGGGTGGGGCCGCGGGGATGTGGTAGGGACGAACTTGTGGTCCTCGCGGAGGTGCCACAGAGGGAGTTTATCTGCGTCATCCTGTGCCGGGTCTATATAGCCGCCTGGCCCACTGGCGTAGCGCGGCAGGAAGGAGATGAGCGGGTAGAGATCCCTGTAGTATGGGCCTTGCTCCCCGCGCAGCAGATGCTGTGCAGAGCGTCAGTTTTAGATCTGTGAATGACCACGGAATTAGAAAGCTGACCTTCACCGAGACCGCGTACGCTTGGATCTTGTTGATCATTTAAATTGTGTGATTGATGTATGTACTACATCATAGACGAGACTCACCAAGTTGATCATCGTCTTTTTCTCAATAGCAACCTGCAGCGGGGTGCGTGCTTCGGGGGACCCTGCAGGGAGCTTCCTCTCTGCTGCAACGTGCACCCAAATCTACTCCAGTAGTGGAGTGCTCAATGTCAAGTCTTAAAAAATAGATTCCATTGATGCCCACCATCTGAGCCATATTCTTCGACGCGACAATGATATTTGTCCACATCTTACGGCCTTCCTGATACCTAAAGTGCAGAGAGCAGAGTATCAATACGCTTGCTACGTGTCCGATGCATGTTAACGCACCTCTCATAGGCAGACGATGTTCTGAACGAAATAACAAGACCGAGAACGAGACCGAGCACGGTCAGCAGTTGGTTGGACACCCCCAAATCGACGCTTGTTTTCTTCGAGACGACAGAAACGACTGCCTTTCTGTTATAAGGTCTGCAGAATAGAAAGAGAGGCGGCTTACCGGTCGCTACCAGCGTGAAGAAAGTAACTTCGGGCCAGATGTCGTCCACGACCATGGCCGCGAACTTCTTCGCCGTCCAGTGTCCGAATAGTGGGTCCTTGGCGACCATGGTGAATGCAAACTCCAATCCAGGGAGGCTGAGAGAAGAAGGGGACTGTGTCTACAAGTGCACAGGAGAAAAAAGAGGGGGGAAACAGAGAAGCACGACGGATAGAGCAATTTCCGCTAGCAGGCGGTCACACGAGACGACAAGGCAGTCGGGTAGCAGGATTTTATTTAAACGCGCCTCGTGTACACCCACGACGGGCTTCCTTTAGAATGTGAAGCATCTAACTTGGTTGCTTGATGATATATAATTGATCACCCATCATCATCATTTAGTTATAAGAATAAACTTGCGGCACTGTTGCTCTGAATAGCCTTGAGATCGTGATGAGTATGTCTGTCGGTGAGACGAGATGTATTGGGGGATAATGCAGTCCGGCGTCGTCATAACAGACCACACGAGTTGAACACGATGGACAAGCGAAGGCCAAGTTGAGGCCAAGTTGAAGATGATGCTGTAGGTACACTGTCCGGCGAGGGAGTCCATAACCGATTTCCAACCTATTCTTGACATAGTTTTACCCACCGTGAGTAGTCGGAGAACAATATCACCGAAGCGATGGGCAATGGGACCAGATCACCATTTGTCTCATTAAACATATAATGCATGACAAAAATAAAGCTATGCATGCGTATCCCAGAAATAGAACTCAACTGCCACCGCACTGTATAAATCCAAAGGAGGAACGCATGTGGATCCGTATATCAAGTGCTACATACTAGTTTGCGGCTGCTGGTCGAATTGGTTGCACCGGCGGGCGCCTGTCTACAACAGCGGTAGAGGAAAGCAGGGGTGGATAGTGCGTGCCGTCGCCCTAATGTGATTGATAGGTTCAGCTCTGGAAACTGCAACTGCATGATGATACTTGATACGCACAATCATAGTGGTAGGGAAGCCGGGATTGAACTCCACAAGGCTTTCCAAATATTTGATCTGCTCATCGCTGATGGAAATGTTGAGAGCCTCGATATTGGCGAGGAGGTGCTCAACTTTTCTCCCACCGACGAGCGGGAATACATTGACAGTCTTCTGCATTAAGTATGCGATCGCGACTGAATGTTTGTTCGGTCAGTCAAAGATAACATAAAAGCATGTCTGATGGTCTATGAAACTGACCCGATGTGATGCTTGAGGCGCCAACTTCCTGTGCTATTTTCTCGAGGCCTTTGCAGACCTTTTTCTCCCGTTCGTTGCGCTCCCAGTGAGGGTCGAGTAAGGTGCGTCCCTTTTCGCCCGACTCGCAGCGCTTCTTTTCCTCCTCGTCGGTGCGGATTTTACCTGCAGCGAGTACGTTCCACGGACACAGAGCCATACCTGAAAGTTTGTTAAACTCTACAAGTGCGCATCAGCAATCGAGACGTACCCTCCGACTTCGCCATTGGGATGATGTCACGCTCAAAGGAGCGTTCCATGACGTTCCATGCGCCCTGGTATACAACGAAAGGGGTGAGAGCATTGTCCCTTGCATACTGGTTTGCTTTAGACACTATCCAGGCAGGGGTGTCTGAAACGCCCTAGGGGTAGTGTCGGCCGGTGTTTTCAAATCAAACTAAATGATATGACATACCAGATAGATGACTTTGCCTTGCTGGATGAGGACATGGAGTGACCGCATGACCTCCTCGATACTGGTATCCCAGTCCCACCAGTGTAGATAGAGGAGGTCGACATATGAAGTACGCAGCTTCTTCAGCGACGCCTCTACAGACATGTGCATGGCTTTGGAATTATTCCCCACATAGAGGACTTTTTGGTTTATGCTTTTATCACGCGCCTTGTAATTGGTGGTGTACTATGATACTTCTGTAAGCCACAATAATCTCACTAGTACTGGTAGCGGAGGTGGAGCAGACCTTGGTGGCGATGAACAGCTGGTCTCTGATGCTCCGCTTCTCAGCCCATTCCCCAATGAACTGTTCGGAACTTTCATCTTGACTGAGCACAAGTTTAGTGAATGCGACTGCGCTGTGACCTGGTACAACTTACTAATTATTCGCCGTGTCGATGAAGTTGCCCCCATTATCGAAGTAAGCGTCCAATAACTTGAAGCTGGACTCCTTATCCATGTGGCCCATCCCCAGGTCTTCCCACTTGTCTCCGATGCTCATGGCACCTAGCGCAAGTGGTGAGACGCGCACACCTGCGTTTGGAGCGAGGACGCGGTACCGGCCAAGGGCTGTTTTCGGGGGAGGAGGAGGGGCGAACATGGTTGTATGAGAGGATTGAGACAAATACCCGCTTATTCAAGTCGAGATTCCTTGTAAGACAGTATCAGTCTTAGTCTCGGAATACGCTGCATAGATCGTCCGAAGTGTTATCCAGTCCCCACTGGAATATGTTTAAGATTCATGTAGCGCCGGTGTAGCAATGGGAGTAGCCAGATCCAAGCTAAATAAAAAAAAGGTGTATATCCGCCATCATCAGATATTAGCATGTTTCCTGCGGGTTTCTGGGTCATTGTAGAAAAGAGGTTAGAGCAGAGAGCGGTGAAGTCACTTCAGTACTCAGTTGACCTCAATGCTCCCCCGACGTGCGCATGCTGTGTCTGATCACGCTTTCAGACGTCATCGTCATCTACGATAAATCCACGACGAACTTGGATTTCGCAAGGCACTTACAAGGCACCGATAGCAAAGTGAATAGCTTGTAGTATTCGTATGAGAGTAGTGTATGTCGACCTTCCGACCTAAAAATGAGGAAGCTTATGTCGAGCGCAGGAAGCAAGTGATCAGAGTCATCGCGCTGCCGAAAATGTAGTTTCAGTCTTCATTCACAACTCCCATCACTTTGCCATGGTCAAAGGCAATCCGAGATCCTCAGCGACCTCTGCCACCCGCAAGAAACACCTGAAGAAACATGCACCTGCCGATGAGTCCCCGAAGGAGAAAAAAGTGAAGGGGAAGGGCAAGAAGAACGAGCCCCGGGTCAAGATGTACATCCCGCCCGTGAAGCCTGCTGCCGTGCAGCCAGATCCTCTGGATACGACCGGCCTAGCCCACACCCTGCCGCCGGATCTGCTCGTCGTTCTGCGCAACATTAGCAAAAAGGCGCAAATCACGAAAACGAGGGCGCTCGAGGAGCTGCAGGCTACGTGGGTGAACCAGTGCTTGAAGGAGGGTCGGGCGAGCGCGATCACCGATACGCTTGTCGAAATGCTGCCAGTGTGGGTGAGTCTTTCTCGCCTCGCTACGTGGGTTGATGTCCCTGAATTCGGATTACATAGCTACATCATGTCTCCGCCCTGTTCGTAAACTCGTCGCGCCGGGTGCGGCTATTAACCGCGTCTTTGCACGCTGCGCTGCTGCAGATCCCGCCTGTGCGGGACCAGATCATCTTTGTCCTGCGCGAGTCGCTGCCGGAATCACAGCTGGAGAGTGTGCTCGGCACTTGGTGTTTATCGGCGCACGATGTCGACCGCCAGGTAGCAGCCGTTTCGCAGAAGGCATGGAAGGATGTCGTATCAAGTGAAGCCCCTCTGCTTACCAAAGAGACTCGGTTGTTGGTCAGCGCTTTCATCGAGAGAGCTGCTTTGGATCCTACGGGTGTCTACGACTATCTTAATCCTACGCCCCCGCCCCCGCTAGTCAACCCAACTTCAAACAAGCGAGGGCCCAACAAATCTCATAGTGGGAAGGCGCCTGCTGCCCCTGCACCACATCGGGATGATGGAGATGCTACGCCCCGGTCCAAGATCGACGAGCAAGAGGAAAGCGACCTAGATCGAAAAGCAAGACTACGCATCAGTGCATTGGGCGCCGCCCGCTGGATTGCTGGTACGCCAGCATGTATTTACTACTACGCATCCGTTTACTGATTTCTATGTAGAAACGGGATCGGCATTGACCGAAGAGCTTTTGGCGTTTTATTCGAACCCGGCATTATGGACTGTTCTGTATCCTGGAGAAACGGCCCCGTGGTTAGACGGAGAGAGCTTTGGATGGGCCCAGCCCAACCTACGCAAGTCTGGATGGAGCTTGGTCCACACACTCGTAACATTGTACCAAAGTACGCCTAACAACTAACATGTTTATTGCATACCTGACTTCTATATTCCTGTAGCTCAACTAGAGTCCACTATACCAACCATTGGATGGGCAATCCTGAGATCAGCATGGATTGAAACGGATACATTGGTGCAAGGGGCGATGTGGGAGCCTCTGTTGAAGTTTTTGAAGCGTACGTCTATCGGCCCGCTGGGAGAAGCTATAACTCACAACTGGCCCAGAATTCCCTGAAAGCTGGACCGTGAACACCACTAAGGCTCAAGAAGATCAAGGGGAGTCTGACTCCGAAGACGATAATGCTGACGACGACCACGTACCCCCGTCGTCCCAGGAGGTATCACCAGCATATAACGAGTTCCTTTCCTTCCTGCAATCAGGATGCTCGGGATCGCCCATACAGGGCTATCCTGCAGTAGTGGTGATCGTGTCAACAATTCCGTCGTCAGTAAGTAATCTTGCTATTTTTCTGTTCATACTCAATGACCGCGTTCATAATTAGACACTGTTTTCGTCTGCATCAGAATTAACTACATCAGCCTTCTTCAACGCATTCTGGGAGGCCGTGAACAGCCGTGCATTAAGTACATTGCATCGTGTAGCAGCATCAGCGGCGTTTCTTTCGTCTCTGCTGGAATGTGCCATCTTCCTCATCAAGCGCATAAGGAACGATTTGGCGCGCTCGCGAACCGATTCTGAAGTGCCCGAAGAAGTGGCGTCCGCCGGGGAAAGGACAGCGGAGATATCTATTGTCCAGGAGCAGTTTTTGCGTATCTGGGAAGAACTGGCGAGCAACAAACTGAAGGTAGAAGAGCGCGCTGCGGCGCGGTTGCTCGCGCAGACGCTGGAGAGCCTGAATGGTATTGACCTCAAGCTCTTGCAGGAGGCATGGAACATTCTTTCCGCTTCGATGAAAGCATCTGTGGCGAGAAAGGAGAATCCGAGCCTGATTTCTGCTGTCCTGAAGGTGTTCCACGACCGGTTCAGGAAGGATAAAGGCGTGCTTAAGGAGGATGCGGAAGTGTTGATGGATGAAGTGCTGACACTGACAGTTGAACAGTGCGATGGCAACTTGAATGAGCCAGATGGAGGCGACGAAAAGGCTGGTTTTGCCCAGATGCTTAGTATCCTCGATCGGTTTAGGGACGGGCTGTTTTATGAGAGCTCGTTCTCGAACGTATGTGATTTTGGCTCCCCGTTTTATTCTGACTCAATGATTGATTCGCAACAGCGGCTTGATGCCCTCGTATCTCGCCACGCCTATCGGCTACTTAGCATCTGTCCTCCGCTTCTGCTCGCTTACCTGCTGAACCGAAAAGACCAGGAAAAGTCGACGCGCATCTGGCATTCGCTGCTTTCGGAGATCAGGGCGAGTTCTGAGGACAGTCGTGTTCCTGACCAAGCGGCCATTGACGTGCTGCTGAATGCGGCTCAGCAGCGCAAGCTGCCAGAGTACCTGAAGCCACAGGCGGGTGAATTAGACGGTCTGGTGGGAACCATGCTGGAGAATGGTTTGGACGAACCGGAGCAGTCGCAGGAAATAACGCTCGTCAAGCGAATTTTGGGCACTGCGGGTGAGTGCGTTTATTAGCCCTGAGAGCTCTCTTAGGCTTATGCTCTGAAAATCATTAAAGACTACTTCCTCTCGCCCTCCGCGCAGGATACGCTGTGGCAGATGGTCACTGAAACTTTTAGTGCAAACGTGGACGCGCTTATTCGCGGGGAGGAGGTATACCAGCGCACTGTCGATGTGTGTATCAACCTCATCGGCGTCATGTTTACCAGTGGTGCGGTGGCGCGAATCGGGAAGATCGAGGCTCTGCTGGTAGACGTGTTCCTCTATTCCTTCCTTATCCCCATTGCGAACTCGGCCAGTGAGGACGAGGTTGATGTCAAGCCATCGCAGAGTCTTGGAAGGGAGTTATGGCAGAAATGGGTTCAGGAGGCTGATCAAGAACCGAAGGCAAAAGTCATAAGAAGCATCAAAGGTAACTTGGCAGGGTATATCCGGGACCCTAGCGTTCAGCCCCTGTGAGCAGTATTCTTACTTTTTGAATAATGAATGCTAATAAGATTTTAGGCCCGAGGACGTCCTCAACTTGTTCACGCAGAGTCCCCCTGGGTTTGAATATGGCGCATTGGAGGATATACTTCCTTCTGATACCTACCTTGATGAGGTCCTTCAGACGATGTCCCCTGATTCCATCGACCCGAGCATAGCGGTTCTTGATGCACTCATTCCAGTAAATTCGACATTATCCCCCCTCACGCATACACCGATCTCGACCGATCGACGGGGCTTCTCGACCTATGCTAGAGCAGTCTTTTGCCTGCTTCATGCTCTGTGCGATGATAGACAATTGGCGAGGCATAATCTGTGGGCCCTTCGCCATTTTATTGCCCTATCGGTTTATGCGCAGGACGTCCTTGACGTCCCTGCTGCGATAGGCCGCTCTCCTGCATTCGACGAGAACGTCAAGCCTACTGCCTTGGTAGGCATCGTCGCGCGGACGAGACAATTGTCAGTATACCTCTTGAGGACATCGGCAGCGCAGGATGATGATACGTGGAGACGAGATGTGTTGGCCCGACTTAATGAAGATGAGCCCAGACAGCCGAAGGAGGGAGGGTCACAGCTTCTTCAGGCCTTCTTGTATGAGGCTGTCGCTCACGCGAGGAGGAAAGATATTTTGCGTGATGCCAGGGTGTTGAAGGCTATCCTGGATGCGCTACTCCAAGATGGTCTCAACGTTGATGAAGGGGAGTTATGGGTCCAGTACGCCAGGAAGGTAGAAAAGACAGGTATGTCCCCTCCCTCCCTTGTACTGAATACTATGCTTACAGTATGTTTTTCAGCACCGCAAACTGCTATGACGATCATAGCCGCTGTCACACGTAGTGGGAGTGAGCCTCCTAAACTTGATCGATACCGTAATGAGCTTGCGGCCAATTTACCAGGAATCAAGGCGGCGAAAGCGAACACGGAGGGCCTGCTTTCCCTGAGACGCCTCGCCGCCGCAGCGCCGGACCCAGACTCTCCAGTCGCTTTCCTCCAGCCCACGCGTGCGGTGAATGTAATTAAGGGCTGCCAGGCTTGGGTGTTGGCCGACGACGACGAGGGGGAAGACCTGGACGAGGAAGTGGAAAGCGCGATGCTACCTATATTCATGCACCTTGCTCCCATACTGCAGAACGTGCCTGGGAGCCACTGGCCATTTATCTTCGATGTTCTGGAAAGCGTCTTGGAACGGGTGTCGCCGCCTGCGGACGAGGATCGGGATGTAGATACGGAGGACGACGCAACGGCGCAATCAACATCTTTAGTCGCGTTTGCTCGGGCGCTTAAACTTTTACAGGTCTTGGAGCAGCTTTCGAAGAGAAACAAGTCGCTTATGCAGGAGTGGACGGAGCGGAGGTTGGCGGTCCTGACCCTTGTGAGGGATTCGAAGATCTTGCGAAATGGTAAGCCGGTCTCGCCTTGCTGTTCAAAAAATCATTGAATCACAAACTTGGAGTAGATGCATCGATCGTCACTTCCGCACCGCGTTCTACCTGTCGAGAACTACTACTTTCTATCATACAACATTTGCCCTCATCCTTGATCGATGAGACAACGTTGCCTAAGGTTCGTGCAATGCTGTAATCCGTCCGTTCTCGTTCATAACCCCTCTGTAGATGTGCCACTTGGTCAATGATCCCTCAATTCCTGTTCAGAAGATGGCCTACCAGCTTCTTAAGGTTGCCGCTCAGAAACGGACAGAGCACTTTGTCATAGAAGCAGGGGTCGACACCGAAGAATCAGTGAAAGCTGCTCTACCTGTAGAACTCGTCAACATAATACAACAAGACATTCACTACAATCACGTCATAAACGAAGACGAAGAGGAGTATTACGATCAAGATCAAAATGTGTTTGGATATCTTCTTGGCTGGATGCTTGTTTTCGATTTATTCCAGGATGCGGCAAGTACATTCTCCGACGGTTAGATTAAAAGCTGACCTTCCACCTCAAGTCTTTCAAAGTGAAATCAAGCTACATAGAGCAACTCCGGAACGCGAATCTAATTCTGGGCCATTTTATCCCGAGCTTTTTAGAGATTTTACGTCTCGACCAAGGTAACTTGGTTAAAGCCTTCAAACTAGACCTCTGGGCGGTTGATAGATTCTACGTGGATTGTACGCTTTATTTTTTTGGAGTTGCAGCTGGTTGACTAACGGCGCTATTTCTTGTAGTGTATGAACCAGGCAGCCCACACACTATTCCCGTGTTGACAGCTCATCTGTATTATCGAGCTCTTCTGGCCATACCTTCTCTCTTCCATTCGTGGATCCTTGACTGCAAGGATCGCCAGCTGACTAGCATCGTGACAAACTACACTTCAACTTACTTCTCACCAGTTCTTATTCGATCTGAACTTGAACATGTACGTTCACACGCGACGACCGACGGGCTTGCGGACGACAGCATGTCTGTCAAAGTCGCAAATGCAGTGAACGAAGTAGCTGCAACCTATTCCGTCGACGAGCAGCAATTGGAGATCAAGTTGCGTATTCCTAACGATTGGCCGCTGCATAAGATCGAAATCCGCGACACCAAGAAGGTTGGAGTGGAAGAGAACAGATGGCGAGCATGGGTGCTTGGTGTCCAGCAGACGATATGGGCTCATGTCGGTCTTGTCTTTGGTTATTGTTGCTTGCAACGCTCACGTATATCATTTTTTAGAACGGGCGCATTATCGACGGGCTTGGACTTTTCAAGAAGAATGTAACGCTTCACTTCGAGGGTCAAGTAGAATGCGCGATCTGTTATTCGTGAGTGGTCCTTCAGAATTACGGCAAGTTTGTTGATTGATGATTCTGTACAGTATCATTAGCGTAATGGATGGAGCATTGCCGAAGAAGCCATGTAAGACATGCAAAAACCGCTTCCATTCTGGTTGTCTCTTTAAGGTGGGTCTGCCCACTGTTACTGCCATAACTCTTTTTAATTCTCTTTTACCTCTAGTGGTTCAATTCGAGTCACTCTTCAAGTTGTCCTCTATGTCGCTCAGACATCATTTAAGTCTAAATACTTTTCTCCAATATTAATGTATAGTAGACGTTGAAAATCTTGTCTCCGAGCTTTTATTATGGAGTACGAGCGAGACCTCCATGGATTATTAAGGACGCAGTGAATTGTTTAAGGGAATATTATTGTCGCTTTAGGAAGGGTTTTGATTCGCCTGCCAAAATCTAGGACCTTTTTGCAATGTGTTTTATGGATTTGCAAACTCGCATTACATAGAGCAGTTGGCTTCTGGACTGCATTATGAAGATTGCCAATAGGGTTTCAAGAACTCCTGGAGACCTACTTATTTTACCACGCAGATGCATTTTTGCAAACTCGGTGACAAACGTTTTAGTCTGTCATACTGAGAGATCCGATGACGCGGAGATGTCTGGTGTTTACGCCTAGCTCGTGAGTCAGTATGTACATGGAAGAATGGTGACTCTGAATTATGATGTTGACAGGCGGCTCCGGTTGACTGGCAGATTTAGATAGTTCTTTTTATGTATTTGAGGGTGACGAACAAGAAATCATGACGATGGTCTACAATGACATAGTGGTTAGACTACATGCAGCATCTCGGTCGTTTAGTCGCGCCGTCGGAGCCGCCAGCTCTACTAGAGTATATATTTGCCACAGAGAACTCATCTATTGCATTCACCTTCGAGGCTCGTAACTCCCCATGTTTGAATTGCCCTGTGGTGTGCGCTTGCGTGCCTTCCAACGCACGCCATTACCTGGCACTGCCGATTTGTCCTCTGACATAGGCAACATATTGTCCATATACAACGACCCGACCATAGCTCCTCTCGTGACGCAGAAGTTTGTGATACCAAGGGGTGCGCCGCTCAAGGAGAGCTTCCAGAACATGATTGAACAGGACGCGGAGATGTTCTGCATCATCGAGTCCGTGTCTGGCGCGAATATAGGGAACGACGGCACCCCGCCGGAAACATTGCGGACCCGGTTCCTCGGCTTCACGGCGCTGTGGGCGCACGCGGAGCGCGGCCATCGCCTTGGGAATTTCTCGCTCGTCCTCCTCCCCGAGGCACAGAACCGCGGCGTGGGCACGGCGGTGACGCGCTTTGTGCTCGAGCGCGCGTTTATGCACTTGAATATGCATCGCGTTGCGTTGTCTGCGCGTGGGGACAATGCGCGGGCTTTAGCTCTGTATCGGAAATGGTGCGTCGAGCGGTAGTTTATGGTAGCGGGTATTTATGCTGATTACTGCGCTTTTAGTGGATTCCAGGATGAAGGATGCCAGCGCAGCGCGTACTGGATAGAAGGCGAGTGGAAGGATTATGTTAATATGGGGATCCTTGCGGATGAATGGCGACAGTTGCAGCAAATTGATTAGATTCTTGAATGTGTTGCATGTTTGAGTACTGAAAAAATACTTCGAATAATAAATAAAAATCAGTTGGGTTCCAAGCATCTTTAAGTGCAGGTGTAAATCATTCTTGGAGGTGAACTCGGAATCTCCAGCGAAATGCTAGTCACTGAACAGCGAGGCTTGAGCATGATGCCGAAGTTAGCGGTCACAGAGCCGGACACAAGTATTTCTATTTTCATCATTCGAACCAGTTGTAATTAAAGCATATAACTCAGACGGTACGAAGCCCGCTGAAGGAACTGAAGGTGTATGTTATAGCTAGATAGGTAGAGTACTATGCGGGATGCGTGAGGGTGTGGGTCGAGGATTAGAGGGGCTCGTGGCGAGAATCTATATATGCTAAACTCGGCAGGGATAGCAGTCGTAGTCATCATATCGGTCGTAACGGGTCGTAAGTCATGAGGGGTCGTGGCCAAATAGCGATGATAAATAGAGCGAAAACGAAAACGAAAAGCACAAGAAACTGTCGAAGATGTGTGACAAGAGCTAGGGAGATGCGGAATGGAAAGCAGCAGACAAAAAGCAAGCGAGAGTGGGGCCCGCAAAGGCAATCATGAGGACGCGCCAAAGTAGCCCGTGGAGCTGGGCGGCCTCGAGGTGTTGCCCAGTGACGCAGAATAGGTTAGTGAATGTGCACTTTCGCTCCTCCCGCGAGGCCGCATTTGGGGAGGCATAGACGACTTCTTGGCGGTTAGAGTAGGCGACAGGTCGTCTACTGACCCGGAATGAAGGAAGAAGTCGTCTTCAGCTGGCTCATAGGGTGATGATGAGGCATTAATCTGCACAATGCAAAAGCTGAGTATTCTCTATATATACATAGTAGAAGCATGTGATACCCACCCATTGGCCCAGTACATCTGCTATTCTGGCTGCCTCGTCTGCGCTAAACTTCCCCTCGCAGCCTTTTTCGCTGTGGAGTCGAAGAAGCTCGCTCAGCGTGCGGCGACCCTTAGTCTTCCCGAGACTGGAGTCGCTTGGAGTGGACATTGACGTGGAGAAGCGCGTAGCCCGCCCCGGAGAGAAGGAAGGCGGGTAAAGCTCGCTGGGGCCAGGAAACACCACAGTATTACGCGGAGACGTCGCCTTCCGCTGAGGTGTCGAATTGTCGCCAGCTTCCTTTTTTGAACCGCTGGTCATAGCTTCCGATGCACCGCCGTGGGGAGGCGGCGTACTGGGTAGTTCTGTCGCTTGCAGAACAGTAAACGGCTCACTTGCGACAAGTGAGCGGTCCCAGTCTTCTTGCTCTGATTCTGACGCGGGTATGGAGTGCGGTGAATTCAGTGAGAGAGCAGAAAGTGCACGAGGAAGAGTTGAGGCCGACATGTCTGGAGAGCAAGCCTAGCGCTTGAACTTGAGTCTAACCGGGAGGAGGTGGGGGGGTTGGAGGAAGAGAGATAGATTAATTCGGCCAGACAGCAATTCAACAATCTCGCTAACAGGAACAAATAACGCGTTCAACGCGCCCGTGGGACGCTCCCTTCTTTTTTAATTTTAGTTCGGTTCATTGCACAGCATAGTGACCTAATCGAACGTGGAGATTGTATGTTTCTGACAATTATCAAGGACTGTATACAGGAAGCACTTCCGGGCGAGTCGAAGAGTGAAAGAGACCTTCCATTTCTGTAAGCCGCCCTCTTAACTCGACAATCTCCTGCTCCAGTAGTTCCTGAGTCTGCTGCCCCTGCCCTGCTCTTGTCCCCTCTTGTCCTGCTTCTTTTTTACTCATTCCCTGGAATAAACCAGTTTCTGTGAAGAAGTTCCCCATGTTAGGCCCGGAGTGTGTTAGAGGAAAGTGGGTCGCTTTGTTGGAACTAGTGTGGCGACGCCTCCGTCGGATACACCATACTAAAATAATGAGCGCCATGATAAGTAAGACTATAGCAGCGCACACCGCGCCTATTATGATGTCCTTATTAGGTGTGTGCGCACGAGGCGCGTTCACAGCGGATGTTTGAGGCGATGCCATTGTAGAAAATGCCGGTGTCGCAGTAGTTGTACTGACAGACGCTGCATCTGTTAGGCTCTGACTAGTTGCCTCCTGTTTTTGTGTGCTAGAATCCGAGGTCAATGTAAGGCTATCGTTTGAGCTGGTAAGGCTAGCCGATTGAGAGGGTGGTTGCTCATTTTGTGGCGCTGAATGGGTTGTGGTGTTTGGTGGAGCTACTTCAGTTGCTGCAGATGAGCTGTTCTCAGGACGAGAGGGCGGCGTTGTGCTGACGGCTTCTTTAGATGTTTGACTTGATGAACTGCTTGTAACAGGCGAGGGTGTTGGTGTTGGTGTTGGCGGTGGACTTGACGGAGGCTGGTCTTCAGTCCGAGTGTCTTGCGGGGAGTTGGGCTGAATGAAGGTCGAAAAGAAGATGGTAGTGGCAAACACTTGTGGACTAGGGTCTCTTTCTTGCAAGGCTACGGAGCAAAGATAAGTATGTTATGCTCTGGTTAATATAATAAGCAGGGTTTACATGAATGGGGACGGCTGGGAATTGTTTCGCATTCAAGTATCTGAGTGCTCGTTAAATCGACGAAGAATACTGTAACTCTATACGATTGGGTGTCACTAATAATGTGGTTCATGGAGGCACATTAGACTCACCTCGATCCGCTCGTGTTCCGGGCTATAAGAAAGAGAAGTAGTAAAATACATATCGTCGTGAACCTCCAGAACAGAAAAATGTTGGAAGGATTCATGCCGTGAGGGCGCAAAAGGAAGCTTTGCTTCTTGTACTAGGAGCCTTCAGCCTCAGCCTTTGAGAGAGCCCTGTGAACAGGGAACCGTCGAAATCTACAGCTTTATATATGGGTTGTCACTCGCAATTTAAATGGAGGATAGAAATCAAAACAGAACATCAAGCTGATGGGGCGGTAGTGTGGAATGGTTGCTAGAGTAGAAGTCAGTCAGAGCCAGCTCAAATAATGAAGAGCGTTCAGCGTGGCGGGTACCAGTTCTATACTAATACTATGTCTCGTTGCAAGATTGAAACCGTTGCTACATACATGTGGAGGCCGTTCCACATTGTCTATAGTATAAAAATCTGGTACAACATGATAGACTAGTCCACAATGGGGAACGTATGCCACAAAACATATTAACTCGTACACAGTAGTCGACTGTTGCATCAAAGAGAAAAGAGTTAGCTTCGAGATAGCTTCTGATTTGATATTTGTGATCTTTCCGTGTCTGACGCATAAACTAGATTAGACTGTCGATTAGCACATTATATTTTTACAACGGCAATGTGGCACTGACCTGATTCCATCCTGTTCGGCTGATGCTTCTCACATGTATTGATGAAGTTGTTGCACAAAGAATTTGACGCCAAGGAGGAGAAAAATGACATGCGGAGCATCTATGGAGTGAGAAAACTTATAATTGACTCAAATCTGCTATGAATGCTTTCTCCTGGTAAAATTTCTTCTTCAAACCAGTAGGGTGCCATTGACAGTATCATTCAGGGACTATTCAAAGCTATACTTGCTATACACAGGGGGTACATCCTCAAGAGCGGATTGGGACTGGAGAAGGTATTCCATGTTGGAAAGCCGTTCCCGCAAATTGGCGGTCTCCTACTCCAGTTGTACATCTTGTTGCTCCCGAGCCTGCAATTCCCCTTGCACTATTCTTATGGTGGTTGCATCTCAGGTCCAGCGGTATTCAAGTTGGATCGAGATGGTGACCCCGTTACACGACTAATACTTGTTGGAGTCAGAGTCGGTGATTGCGTCGTCGTTTCAGGAGGTGTAATGGACCCAGAGGGTGACCTAGGCGTTCTATTAGTATTTGGGAAGCTCATTAGAAATGGTATTGGGGCTGGCAGTGGTGGAAGAGAAATCTGAAATCAATGAGTTTTAGAAGGGTGTTGGACCCAGAGGGTGATCCCAAGATAGATAATTAGATTTTAGAAAGCTCAATGGTAACGGGGTGATTGGAGTTTGCTGTGGTGGAAGAGAAATTTGAAGTAATTGAGTCTTGGAAGGAGTGTTTCTCCCAAAGAGTCCAAAGGAACTAATAGTATTATCACTTGGAACCTGAACGTCAGTTTCATCAGGTGTATTGGGAATGGTAGACAGCACAAATACAGCTGCACTACCGCCTTGTAGATATGGACCTCTTTCTTGCAGAATGTTGAGAAAAGAGGCGTACTGTTATGAGCTTTCAGCGCTCAGCCTGGAAGAATATTGCCGTTGGGGGATCAAACAAAATTCCTTTTGTGTCAAAAAAAAAAAACGGTCAAAGTGCTGCACTCTATATAGCAATGAGTAATACTTCTCAGACCAATTCAAAATAAAAATAAGGAGAGAGTGTATATTAAATGCAGTTGATCATGATGCAATTTTGTCAGTGAAAGGTTGCTAGAGCACGGCCACTCCATGACACCCTATCTTTTAGACAGAATTCAAGAATAGCCTTTGATTATAATCCATAAACGCGGTCTAGAAGCACCAAGGAAATGCCTCACAGAGCTGACCAAAGCTAAAGGAATCATAGATTTCATAAAGAAGACAGGTCGATGGACCCCCAGCGCAACGAAGAGAAGAAACAACGATTAGAAGTCAACTCACCCCTAACCCATACACTAATTCAATATAATCTACAAAACCAAACCCATAATCTCATCCGCATACCTAATCCCATCCCCGACACTCGCGAGAGATCAGAGGAATCTCTCCCGCCCTTTCCGAAACATTGCACGCGGACGTTATCGGAAACGGGGCACAAAGACATACGACGATCAGGAGGATTGCACAGACTCTTCAATCGACGAAGCACCGCTGAGTGTAGACGAAGGTCGAGTTGGAGAAACCCATACGAAAAAGACGAATAACTATAATAGATAATGTCTATAATAACGTAGAGTTCAATAGACAATAAGAAACATTTTTTTTAAAAAAAAAAGCCTTTGATTATCTGCTCTTTTAATTCTCCTCAGTGTTACTGCCAGGAGAATCTGATTTATGATTAATACAAAATACTCAAAGTGCATCATTTGCTTTTCTAAAAAAACATGTGAATGAATATTACCAGCCGGATGAGCACATCCGACAACCTTAGGGGAACCCAAATTCAGCATGTGGCAAACTAGTACAAAGCCGTTGGCTTGCAACGATGAACAGTTTTTAAAAGCGCATTAACGTTTAACATTCGACGCTCAGATCCTCAGAGTATATACGCATCTAAAACGTCAAAATTATCGCTACTTCAAAAACACTTGTACACAAAATTAAACTTACTGATTGAACTCTTGCTGAGTATTCTCCTCTTCACAGGAGCTCAACACTTTCTAGCACCCTAGCCCGTAGATCCCTTTTCTCAAGGGCTTGGAAATTACGGAGCTTCATTTCACTGTGGGTGTAATTTGTACTTTCGTAAGTACCATCGTGATCGTTCTTTGGCACAATTGCCATTAGATAGTTTGCACGTGCTATCATTAGTTTGCGCTCAGGGTTTGCGGATTATGTTGTATTGAGAATTTTAATGAACCCGCATCAAGTTTAAATATGCTTTACTGTTTTCCTTTTCCCACCTTGTACTAAGGTAAGCATGTCCGATAAGTAGAGTACATTGTTCGTTAGTTTATTACGGGGTATATTCTGGAGGGGAATGGTGTTTTTCCGCTTTGTTAAGAACGGTTACTATCTCTACGAGCTGCTCCTTCAGCTTCGTAATTTTTCTTTCTGATAGCATCGTCGAATCGCACTGGGTCTGACGAGGATTTGCTTCTCTACCCACACCCTGGCATATGTCCAAAACACTTTCTGTGTCGGGGGCTGCGGTGGGGTCTGGCACAAGGTGCGCTTTACTTGATCCCGAGGCGTTGGTCGCGCTAGTGCTGGGAGGCATCATATACGGTACTGGCTTCCGAGAAGTTGATGGACGCGAGGGGCCCGGCGGTGACAGTTGATGAGGTGAGGCGGATCGGCGTCGCCGTTTGTTGTACGTCCGCACGGTGGCGATGATGGCGACGACGAGGATGGTAGCACCAGCGGCGCACAGAATGCCGATGAGCAGACCTCTCTTGGAGTGCGTTTGGGAGCCAGGGTTGCTGCTTGGACTTGTGTGTGCCCCCGGCACCGTGGCTACAGTGGATGTTGGTAGAGTGCTGGTTGCGATCACATCGGTTGAGGTTAAGATTACAGTGCCGCCCGTTCCCGGTACTTTTGAAGACCGTAGAGATGTGATTGTAGCGCTCTGACTTGGAGAACGAGTGGGTACGAGGGTCCCGGTGTGCGAAACGGATGTGGTTGTCGGTTGCGAAGGTGTTGATTGGGGATTGCTTATTACTGAAGGAGAGATGGCTTGGACGCTTTCTGAGTTGGAGGTACCTGTAATGGTGGGTATTGACAATGAAAAGCCCTGTATCCCTGAGACTGAGGGTGATGCAGCTTGTAGAGTTACTGTTACTGTCGTGAAAATGCTATGCGAGTCTTGGCGGAATCTTAGCGGTACTAGGCTCTGTGGACTTGAGCCGCATGACTTCCTATGATACAAAAATGTTCAGTAGGTGATGACGATATAGAAGCAAGCACCAGAGGACGCGCCTGCGACATCTCTTCACGGAGAGGGATTCATTATGGAAAAAACGAGCGCTGTGTGCACTTCTGAGATCTGTATGGTGAAGCGTTCTTCCACGATGCGCCGAATGAGTGTAGGCCTATAATAATACCACTAATAGGACCGACCGTGTTTTATCTATCAGCAAGATCATGGAGAAGATGGCGAGTAAAAGACAGGAAATTGCGAGACTATGAAGTCAGAATGAGAGAGTCAGTGAGGGTCTTTCAGAGAACATGCTGAGTGGATAGGCTACCTTCTGGGGCGACGAGCCGCCTTTTTCATCGCTGGGCCGACCAATAGAGGTGAAGAAGGTCTCAGTAGGCCTGGTCTGTACCACAACTTGACTCAGATATCACAACGCTTCATCATTTGATAATCTTCGTTCGCATCTCATCAAGTCGACTGAGGTGTTTTCCCCCTCGCGATCGTTGTTAGGATTGTAGACACCCATGTACACGAAACACATAGTGAGAATATGTAGAGTACATACAAGGACAACGCAAATTCTTCATTTCGCATAACGATGGGTACTGTGATGCTCCACTATATTTTGATTCATTTGAAAGATGTTTTGGTGTCTGAGGAGCTAGGAAGAAGTGGTATCGTATAGGTTGCGGTTACAACAACAGAAGCTATTGGAAAGGGTACAAAAGGGCGTTCTCTGTCGAAGAGAAAGCTCATGCTATTCGCTTGTTCGATGTCTGTATCTCGTTGGTCACTCTGACTCCATATTTCTAATAATAACACTCTCACAAGGGCACTCCAATTTGCATTAACGCTGGCCCCCAATATGGGTATGGGACACTTTACAAGCACACACTGCGATAGTACCGATACGTGCCAAAAGGTGCGACATTCGTCTGGTCGATGCGCAGCTCCTGGTAAAGCTAACAAGGAAGAATGAATGAACATGCGGTATGTGTTTATTTTCAGTTGATCTCTGTCAGTTTCTTATACTCGTTTGAGTCAGAGCACGAAATTGGTGAGGTGGGACACACAACCCATTTCAACACGTTTGATCCATTTAGTAATCCCACCTTTGGTTTTCATTGCTAAATTGAGACCATGCCCTCAAAAGCTTTATCTTGTTAATCCATATAGTAATCCCGCTTAATCTAGGCGCAGCCAAATTAAGAGGCCTTGGGCCATGTCTGGCCACATCGTTTACCACGCTGTTTTCTTCAGTTTGCCTCAAGGACTTATGAGATATATATGGCAGTCAGCCTCTGCATTTCTCACGGCCTGTGGCCCAGAAGGAGAAGAAAAGTAAGTGTGAGTACTGTTAATGCTTTAAATTGCTGTGCGTGCGTTCTCCGATTGGTCAGATGTGAGAAGATCCAGGACTTTGGCCTATTTGTAGATTGTCCCGTACTCGTTCCGTGTAATCCGCTTATAGATGTCGTTGAAATGTCGTGCATTACGATCAGCGTGGTAATTGAATGGGCATCGAGGCAGATGGAGCTTGAGCGGGCAAGTTTGGGTGGATTTGGGCAGCTGGGGGGCCTGCAGATATACCGACTGGTGCAGTTTGATATCATAGCGATATTGCCAGCCAGCCATTCGTATCCGGGTTCAATGTGACAGCTGATACACTAGTAGGGACCGAGTCAGGCCGAAAGCGTTCGGAGACTCGTGGGCAGAATAAAAATAAACTGCAAAGAATGTCAACCGGAGATGATGCCAATCATGACGTTGAAGGTCGTAATGGGAGAGCAGAATTTTTTTCAAGTTATGCAGCAATGAGAGGAGAGCAATGGGACCCTGATGGGGACGAGGGAGTAGCTGGCCAGCTCAAGTAACCTTATTGCGAGTCTACCGATGTTTTGGGGAAAGCTCGGAAAGGAACATAAAGCAACGATCAGTTATGGCAAGAGTTGCTTTAATTGCAGCTAGGAAAAATCGCATAGAGAGCAGTGTACACTGTTAGGGTTGCCAGAGCATACAAGAGTGAGTCAAGCGACGTTGAAAGAGGCAAAACAAAAAACACGAGGCCAATTGTGGGATGGGATGAACAATGGTGTCACGGGAGGCGTGGGATTTAAATGCATACATATGCTAGGTCTTTGGCGAGCGCTTCCCCTGTTCATGGCCGCCTTTTCTTCCTCGGCGTCCCAGCAAGCAGGACAGCGAACCCACCAGCCAGCAACATATCCCCAGACGGCGGCCCCAGGAATCCCTGCCAGAGGAAACTACCCCGCTCCCCCGTTCGCTGGACCCCCGCCCATTCCTGCGGGGGTCTCCGTAAACCCTCAGCAATGGCAACAGGGATTCTGGCAGTTTAACCCGGCTTGGGCTGCGGCTCAACAGCAGAAGCCGCAGGAGCCCCATGTTCCCTGGGTCCCAAGTCGCCACTGGATGCCCGCTGCCCACCAGCCACCGCAGCAACAAAGGCCGGCACAGCAGCAGGCGTCCTACAATCCATACAAACGAGTACCCCAGCCCCCGAGTCAAGAATATCTGGCTATGAAATTGTCCGACAACCCATTAGGTCTCACCAATATGGAGCCCGCGTCTATGTACGTGCATCGCTCAAATCGCTTTCAATCAGCTGACCTTTTTTTTCAGCGAAGAGTATTACAGGCAAGGTCAGCCTGAGCCTGCCGTGCATACGCCATGGATATGGAAACCCAGTGCCCTTGATCCAGACGAAGACGAGGATACAGCAGAACCTCGTCGTGCGCCGCCTCAGAGGCAAGAGTCGTTCACTGCAAAGCTCGATCTGCAGCCAGTTTTTTCAAGCGCCATCGTTCGCACTCCAGACCATTACCGCGACAGTCAACGCTCTGGACCATCGACTCGTTCCTCACAGTCCTCTTTTTCTTCATTAAACTCTCGCCCATCGCTGTCTTCAGGAGGTACATCTCTGTCTTCTTGGACATCTACAGATTCGTCGAAACCAGGCGAGGTTTTCCTTACTGATCGCAGCGCTATCACAGAAGAGCCTGCGAGCATGTTTGATGAGCTGAAACCTCCTCTCCATGATCCTGGTGGAATACTTTCACCATTAGTAATTGCGACCCCCTTGCATCGTGGTCTCGCCAATGTGCTCGGTGACCCACGAGCCCCGTCTACGCCCTCCCCACTTCGTTCTTCTGGTAGCGAAGGCGCCGATGGAGCAGGGGTAATACGCGTCCGGCGTGAACACCCCAATCCCGTGCTCGCCACGTGGAGTCTCGACACAATCCCCGAAGCTCCGCGCGACGATACAACCTCCAGACAGGTCAACAGCAGTGCTAGCCACAAGCCAGAAACTGCTCATGACCCATCTGTCTACTCTGTCTATTTAGACCAACATGATCGCAGAACTCCTGACCGATTAAAGGAGCGTGGCCTAGGTCAACCTAAAGGCGAGCAATATGCTTCGTACGAGCATGCTTTGCCTAGCCGCCAGGACTCATTTCGCGAGCCACTTCAGGAGCGTGATCGTTCCGAGCGACACCCCAATCCAATGCGCGGCCAAGATATATCTCAGAACCGCGATCGCGTTCCTCGAGAAAAAGAACCAGAACATGGGAATATGCCCGGCAACAGGGCGCGTACTATGTCGCACTCGCAACCAGCAAGCGCCCCTGCTCAGCACTACACTCAACCGCCATCCCGGGAGGGCTCAATTTCTCAGCGTGCGGCGGCCGGTCCAGTGACGCGTGCAACACTGCCTCCCGACTGGACTAATCCACCGAACCAGGCGAATTCAGCACAGCCGCAAGATCCCTACCGCCCGCAGGCGCACAGTCAGAAGCTCGGTAGCCAACATACGACAGCTGTATATGTTGAACCCCACGTGTCTCCGCAGGCGCCAGCGCAGTCTCAACGTTCCCCCAGGCGCACTGTTAGTGTAAATGATGTGGCTCAGATCCCGTTCGCATACCCGTATCCGTACACTCCGGCGGGTTGGACAGAAGGGGACAAGCGCAATGCACCGCATCAGTCCCCTCAAGGAGATGCGCGTCGGCAACAACCACAACGATCCTCGTCAGCTCATCTGGGACCATCTGCTGCAAGCGCGGTTCCAATCGCTCCAATGCAACCCTACCCGCCAGTTGTGGGTCCAGGTCTGCATGAAGCTCACCAGCAACGTGAACATAAAGCTGAGAATGCTGTAGCCTCGTACGACTATTCCCATGCTCATTCTGAATCGTCGACCCGGAAATTATCTGTACCAAGTTCGGGTGCACATGCCTATCCGTCCCCGCATGCAACACCGCCTGGGTCCAAGGAAGCGAGTCCTTCGTTCTGGGGAAAGTCACCGCTGAACGCCGGTGCGTCTGCAGCCCCTCCCGTCTCGGCGGGTGCGGCATCCAATCCTAGCTCGCCTCCCCCTACGGGGGCGACGCCGACGCACAGCCGCGCTCGTGGTCACAGTACTGACGGAGTAGCCGCGTATTACCGCTCTCGTTCAGAGCATGATAATGCGCGCGCCGATGCGCACGGGTGGGGGAATCAGAGTCAGAGTCAGAATCCGCTTCCGCCTCCACCACAACCGTCAGCTTATGTCGTCCCCCCAGCGTCCGCTCCACGGCTTGAGGCTTCAACAAGTTTCTCGTCAAATGGATCTTCCGGGGACTCGGCGGGTACTGTTACAGCTAGTGGAGCTGCCGCGGCTGCGAATCACAGGACTCCCCCGAGCGTGGTCCCGCCTGGTGCGGGCCTGTATGCGGCTATGATCAGTGACGCTGCTCGCGCACGGGAGTCCTCAGCTTCTGCGGCGGCTGCGGCGGCGGAGAGGGCGCGTCGCAAAACCATGGAATCGTCGATGCGACCGGGCACACAACACACGCACGTCTACGGCGCAGCAGCTCAACCCCCTGCGCAGAGTCCGCCTCAAGCCCAGAAATATCCCAGTCCGGCAAAGAGGGGAAGCGACGGCACTACCACGAACTCCCGCAGCAACAGCATCTCCAAGGCTACCGCACCCCCTGCCCCGATGGTTCCTGGCGTACATACCGCCCAGTCTCCTGGACATGGGTCGGCTGTGCCGTATGTACATCCTCCGCCAGCGCACTACCTGTTCTCCCCGCCGCTATCACCTGCAGTGGCCAAGGCGCAGCCCCGCCGCCAGCACCGCATACGTCGAGGGTACTGGAACAATCGCGGTGACCACCTCACCCCGGACGGGTACATTGTGTATGCGCCTGAGGCGCTCGCGTACCCTGCTGAGCTTGCGGGATATCCGCTTGTGAAGGAGGGCTACCAGGATGATCGAGGTGCGTGGTGCAGGTGGGTTCAGCGCCCAGAGCTTAGGGAGAGTTTACCGCGGGAAGGTAAACCTGCGGAAAGACCGTATGAGTCGGTGAGTGCTAGTGAAGTGAACGTTATTGACTGTAATTTGTATCACTAATGCACTATCTCTTTAGTTTGTCGTCTACGTCGATCAGTGATTAGCCCAGGTTGGTTAGAATAAGATAGGTGAGCCACTTACCCTTTTACCTCCTACTCAAAACCTGCACCGCATCAATGATGTCAGTTTCTACTTTCATCGTATATTTCATAGGGCGGGGGAGGCATTTCTTGTTCAATTTTTCTGTGGGGTTCTGACGCTTGTTACAGGTCTTTAAACTGGTAAGCCCTCTAATGAGGAGGCTACCTTTGCTTCGTCCACCAGTCCCTCTTCTTGGGCTTATCACTGCCCGAGGGTAACGATAGCATCTGTACTTGAACTTACATCTATACAATAGAGAACACCGCGCCGCTTATACAATACCCCCCCGGAGCCATACCTGCATACCCTCGCACATACACACGCTTCCGTATACCTCATCATCTTGTATCACCAGCCATTCTATCCCGCCCTGCGGTATGCGCCTCTGATCTGTATACTATATTGCCTGTTATGCTTTGCTTCGATTTTTTTTTTTGACTTGTTTGTTTGTACAACTAGCTCATCCCTACCCTGCGTTGTTTGGACATACACGATTCCGGTGACGAGTGCGTATGGGATACATTTCTACTTTTACTTTTTTTTTGTAACCTTTTTCTCTTTTTTCTTCCCGTTTTCTCCCGTTATGCTCTTATATGCCCAAGATCAAACCCTATCTATGCTCCCTTCTGTTGTATATCGTTCACACTCTCGCTATGCCCAAATTCCTGCGCTCATTTCCATGCCTCTCTCTCTCCCTCTGTATGGATCCATCCCGTTGCTTATCGTACGTATTCTCTGTCTATTGTCATGCTTCACTTTCCTGCGCGGGGTAGGCTATTCAGTCTTGTATTATATATTGGTTGTTTTAATTATATGCGAGCGCGGTTGTTTCTAATTCAAGGTGCTGGTTAAGTGACGTTCGCTAGAGTTGGCCCAAGCACAGAGTTTGCTCAAAATACAAAAAAAGAAACTGGGATAGGCGCGTGATAGGCGTCTTATGACAACGTCAGTGACATCGGCAGCGCCCATTAGTAGGCGCCGATCTTGTACTAAACCATGAGTGCCACGTACCGTATGGTGAACCATATCATAGCCTGCCTGTATTGCGATAATTACTTAGTGACTGAGATATCAAGTAGTACTGACGGGTTGGGCGGTAAGTTGTTGCCTACGGCAGAGCATACTTAGTACATAAGTAGTAAGTACTTAGGTGCGCTCAATGTCAGCGCTCGGCAATTGTAAACCTTCAAAATTATAGCCGTTCGGCGTTATGTACTCAAGTTTAGTTTTCACGTAACTATTCATATGCATGATGTCCCTGCGCATTTTGACGACTCCTTGCTTTGGTTGTACTTATGTATCAATGAACACTGAAAGGAAAGGAGCTTTCTTCGAAGTCCTGAGCACTTTCAACAATTTCTGCAATGTGGCACTTTTAAGACTTGTCGAACGATTTGATGTGACCAGTCATTCATATGAAGGGCCTGGGGCTTGGGCGGGGACCAGTTATGTATTCCCATCAAGTCCTCATCACATCCGCCGTCCACAAATTTGCCGGCTGCTTATGTATAGGTTTGGTAAAAGGGTGTTTTGCAGAACAGAGCACAACGCGCTAGTGCAATTATTATTACATATGCGCACGCGTTGTGATACAGGGGTGATATCTGTTGATATATTCTGCGACAGTCTGTCTGGTTAGCTATTCAGACGCCCCAGCAGTTACAAGTATTTCACTGAACCTGATGACGATGAGAGTGTAGATTTTACACTTCAATCACAGAAGGTTCAAGCTGTATATGAAGGAGGAAGACATGTCACATGGGCATGAACAGGATCTCGGATACGTCGTGGGTTCACGAAAACCAAAAATTTTCGATACGGCACCTTACGGAAGACATTGCACTAAGCTTTATCCGAAACATTGGAAGCCAGAATTGGCGAAGTTCTGCGGAGTTGTTAAACCATAACGGGAAAGGTGCCAGTCTCGCGTGAATGTTGACACAAACCACCGTGTCGAATTGTTGTGTTCACGACTGCATGTTAGAGCGCACGGTCCACAGTAAATTACGTTGCCGAAGGTTAACGAGACCCATAAAAGCGCATTGAAATGACTTTCAATCTTCAGTCGAACCAGTCCCAGTTCTACCCACAGTACACTTTTAAAGTCAGTCATCTACCCGTAAACAACAAGCAAGATGTTCGCTCGTGTCTTTGTCGCTGCTCTCGCTGCCCTCCCTATCTTTGCCGCTGCTGGTTCGCCTTCCAACCAGTGCAACACTGGTACTGCCCAATGCTGCAATGAAGTTCAGAACGTTAGTGCAGTTTTGTATTCTCTTTAGTATATTCTAACATTAGTAAATGTAGACCAACAACCTCTCTAGTTTTGTTACGGGGTACCTCTCCACTGTTAATGTTGCTGTTTCTAGCATCACTGGCCAGGTTGGAGGTATGTTTTTACTTTTAATGCGTTATGACTGTGTTAACGATTTGCATTGCAGTCACTTGCTCTCCTATCACCGTTATCGGCGCTTCTTCTACATCTTGCAATGCACAGCCTGTCTGCTGTACCGACAACTCCTTCGTAAGTATTTTATTAGATTTGTATAACAAGTTATTAATGCAGTACTTGCAGAACGGTGTTGTTGCTATCGGTTGCTCTCCCATCAACGCAAACCTCTAAAAAATTGGGACTCCGAGTTTCCCCGGCTTAGTAGTCACAGTTGTTTATTAATCGCGTTGAACAATATACCCTAATGTTGATGTGTTCGTAATGACTTCTTCAGTGTTGCAGATAACAAATTAGCATTGTTCGTTTTAAGCACTTGACTTCGGAATTCGTAGTGCCGAAATTATGTGTCTGACAAGCGCGTCTGCGCGCGGTTGTGAGCTTCGCTACGGCGGGCTTACAACGGCATAGAGCGTGGAGTATTGTACATGTTGAGAGACAGGTAATATCTGTTGAGATTACCTATTCAGATTCTACCAACACGGACATACTAGATGGTCGTGAGTAAGATCGATAAGTTCCTATGTATTAGTTGGCTCACCTGCAGTGCGGTACCTTACGGAAGACACTCTACTAAGCTAATTTATTCGAAACTTTGAGAGAGCCAGAATTGACGAAGTTCTGCGGAGTTGTTAAACCATAACGGAAAAGGCGGCAGTCTTGGGTAAAGAATTGTTAAGCTCAGGACTGCATTTTATATCAAACGATCCACCATGACTTACGTTGCCAATGGACAATGAGCTCCATAAAATCATACTGAAATAACCTTCACTCTTCAGTCGAACCTACTACCCACCGCACACTCTGAAATTCAGTTAACCTACTTCAACTAACAAGAAAAATGTTTGCCCGTGTCTTTGTTGCTGCCCTTGCTGCCCTCCCCATCTTTGCCAGTGCTACTGCCTCGCCCTCCAAACAGTGCAGCGCTGGTACTGCACAGTGCTGTAATCAAGTTCAGGATATCAGTGCAGTTTTGTAATTTGCCTCATTGTTATCTTATGCACTGCTGGCTGTGAATGTAGGTCGGCAACCTTGATCAATTCGACATGTATTACCTTGCTGCTGTTAAGGTCGACATTAGTACCATAACTGGACAGGTCGGAGGTATGTTTGGATTTTGTGAGTGTATCATGAATGTTATAACAGCTTGCGTTTCAGTAACTTGCTCCCCTACTATCACCAGCGGAGGCACTTCCTCAAGCTCTCGAAAAAGCCACCCCGTCTGCTGCACCAACAATTCAGGCTCCCTGTGAAGAGCATGTTGTATTTGGCAGTGAGCTGCATAACCAGCGCATATTATGGCTACATCACTTCTGAACCACTGGACACAGCGGGACCGTTATGTATCGCGTCTCTTTGTTTAGCGATTAAAGAAAAGGGACTCCAAGGCAGAGTTAAGTTCGGCACCTCATGTTTTCGAAAGGCTTTTTGCGTGGGACATCCTATCATACATGTCGATAAAACAAAGTTCCTATCATAAGGGCCATTGTGGTTCAGTTAGAAAACGACTGGTTCTCTAGCTCGTATGTATAGTAGCTTTGGTAAATTGCGTGTACTTCCTTCCAGATTATCAACAGACGTTCGATGGGTATTCAAGAATTTGCGAAACTCAGGAGTCGACTTTGTTACTTTCCAACGAATCGCCAATCTTGTATATGGACTACGGTACGGGACCTATGTAGATGGCCTGAGGCACGGCGCATTCAATCAGTCCCGTGCAGAACGAGCCCGATCGTAGGGGAACTCCCGATCGAGCTGCTGCTCTGGGGTATAAAAAGCTGTTATGTTTTGTATTTTCACAACCACACGGCTTGTCCTCTTTCTACCACCACGGCGGTGACTTGGGCTCGCTACACTACAACCACGCCGCCTCGGGCTTTACCCGCCTAGTGTACAACGCCTCGGATCGCTGCTACTCGCTCACTGGCTACATTGCCTAGAGCTTCTACTTCGCTGGTCGCTCACGGCCCCGCCATGGCGACTGTCCATGTAACTGCGCCTCCGAAGTCGCGGGGCATCTCCAGATCTCTACCTGTGACACTGCTCTTGGTCTATGCGGGCTACTGCAGCGGTGCGCGAGGCGGGAATGTCTACATTCTCCTGTTCTCGATCGTCGTGTTCTATATCTTCGCTCCTCTATTGGAACTCTTTCTTGAAATTCCCGTGCATATATATGTGTGGAAGTGCTGTCGAAATGTGGTGGATTTTGCGGCGTGCGCACTGAATATGGCGGCTTGTATGTGCCCGCCCGGCCGCGATTTGTGTGGCATGCATTCGGGGGCAAAGAACGATGCCACTTTTAAAGGTGAGAGCTTGCAGCTTTTATTTCGATCCCGCCTTTACTGATGCGGTCCACAGATGCTGCTGCTGCGAAGGATGTCAAGCCTCCTTTGAAGACAGCTCCGGGCGGGAATGTTGCCGGAACGGGTAAGTCTGCGATCTTGTCGCACACGACGTGGGTAATGCCTCACCAAATGTTGTTTACTTGCAGGCCGCAAAACCTCGGTCGACTCACGGCGCGCCGTGGAGAATTGGCTGTCCGGCGTCGCGGCCGCAGGCACGGGCATTGGCACTCCGGGCTTGACAGGCCTGGGCATCGACATTTCTCCGGCGCCGGCGCACGACCAAGGCGCAACGCCGCCCGGCGCGTCCACCCTCGCGCCCCGCCCCGCCTCGACGGGAGATACATTGCTAGTCCGCGTTCGGAGTGTCAGCACTCCGGGCACGCTGTTCCTCGATCCGGCGGACAGCTGATGGGTGCGGGGATGGGACGACGGGGCCGTTTCAGAGACGATGGGGTTTTCCTCAAGTGAAAGCCCGGCCCCGTGCGTGGATAGCACCACGCGCCGTTGATGGGTGCTATCCCTCCCCCTAGACGGCTATAAGGCCGTCCTTGATGGCTACATGGTCGTCCTTGATGGCTACACGGTCGTCCTTGATCGTCGATGGGGCACATCTGGTAGGGGACAACTTAGTAGTGGTAGGCGAGTAGCGTACTGGAACTATGCCTGGTAATGCTGTGTTGTGCCCAAACATTCTGTAGACCTACCGCTGTGTAAGTAGTAGTGATGGGTTTGGATGTATGTACTTATCCTTAGTGTATGTTACTGTTGTAATACTTAATGGGTTTTATTGTAGTTCTGAGTAATGGATTTGAATTTGCTTTCTAACTTTTCTCCATGTGTGAGAGTGAGATAATTAAAGTGACTTGAATGAATGAATGAAAAAACTGGCAAGTTGATGTTGATACAAGTCCCATTTTGAGAAAGCTTGGTAGCAGTGAAGTTGAACTACGTATTGAACAATAATATTATGTGGGTTTAGTGCTATTGTGTATCAGTGATTTAGTCTAAACTGCGTGAATTTGGACTTTGCACATTTATTTAGATGTTCTGTGCTTGTTGCTACATGTTGAGCGCATTAGTTGGCCTTGACACTGCTTACTTGGTGCATACACCGCGATAATCCGATAAATTCACTATTGTATTTGGTCTCGTATATCGACAAGATAAAAGTCCTAAGTACTTAGATGTACCCATGAGATGTAGGATATAGAAGTAGGTATAAAAGAAACAGAACGGAGAAGGACGAGAGAAAGAAAAGATAAGAACGGAAACGAGGGAAGTGGAAGAGAGGCGGGCATAAGACTCGGGTGGAACATAGCATAACGGGACATGGCATAACTTGATCATAATATTGCGTTGCGTAGGCGTTTCGTCGTATCTTTGTATTGGAACTGGAGTGTTGGGGTTTCTGGATAGGCGAGTTGGTAAGTAAGGAAAGTATAAGGAGAGGATCGGGGAGAGCTTACGGGGATTCTGAAAAGAGACTCTGGAGACTGGAGACCGACTCCTACAAGCGCCATCGCGGCCGCCCATCGGGCTGCCCTGCACGCCACTGCTTCTTCAGCTCATTCGTCGTGCTGTCTCCGCCGACGCGGCTGCCTGGCCTGCTGCTGCCCCCACCCACATCCCCAACGGCACTCCGCGCACCACCGGTCTTGCCCGCGCAGCGCTCGAGCGCCTCGAACCCGGCGACGAGCGAGCGTACGCTTGCGGTGCTTGCGATGCTGTCCCTCCGCGCACGCTTCCCGGAGTGGACTTCTTCTGGTGCTCTGGCTGCGTCGTGGCTGACGTTGGCATCGGCCTCGGCGTCGTTGTCGTTGTCGTTGTCGTGGGCATGGACATGGGCGAAGGGGAGGATAACGGCGGTGCGCGATACAGGCCGCACGAGCGGCGCCTCGACGGGCGGCGGGACGTGGGTCAGCTGGACGAGCCGTTTCGGTGCGTTGCGCGCTGTAGCTTTGCCCTTGAAGGTGTCGGTGTCGGCACGGGTAGGCTTGAGTGCCACTAGGTCGCGCGGCACGGGCCCCTTGGTCGTAGGCTTCGTGCGTGCGCGCGTGGGGGTCGGCGCGAGGCCTTTGCCATATGTAGGTCGGGATAAGGATGCGGCGGGGCGGGATGAGGATGAGGATGCGGCGAGGCGCGGGCGCGGACGGGGCGGAGGGAGTGGGAGGGCGGAACGCGGGGGGAGCGGGGCCGGCACACGGCCTGCGTGGATTGGTCGGGTGGGGAGGGTGGGCACTGTGCGTGTTAGAGCGGGGCGGGAGAGGGTTGGGCGCGTGATGGCGGGGCGAGTGGTGGTGTTGAGGGGACGTGAGGTGGTAGTGGAGCGGGCAATAGGCGCCCTGCGCGCGGCCGCGGCTGCTGTCGGCCGTGCGAAAGACTTTGAAGCCGTTCCTCTCTTCGTAGTCATTGCGGCCCCCTTAGACCTGAGTTTAGACTGGGTTGGTTTAGAAGGCGACTGGGTATCCTGGTTATGAGCCTGAGCCGCAGCTGGAGCAGCGGCGGGGGCGGGCGACAACGCAGCGGGGAGGTACGAGAAGAAGAGCGAGGCCATGCGTTTGCTCAGCGAGGCGGGCGTTTGGGCAGGAAGCGGGGCGGGGGTTGCGTGGATCTGGGCGGCTGCGGGCCCTGGCGTGCGAGGCGCTGCGTGAGTCAGTGCGGGGGCGGAGGACATGGCGATGTCTTCATCTTCATCTTCGTCTTCGTCTTCGACGTCGACGTCTAAGCCCTCATCGTCGTGTTCCTGGCCATCGTGTTCCTCAAGTTGGTGCTCGTGCTCGTGCTGCTCGGGGTATCCATCGTCGTCCTCGGAGTACTGCATACCCTCGCCCTCCAACCCCAACTCCAAACCAGCCTCCTCTTCGTCGTCGCCAATTTGACCCTCCTCCTGCATTCCGTCCTCCTCTACATCCTCTTCCACATCCTCCTCCTCCAGCTGTCCACCCTCCTCCTCCTCCTCCTGCTCCTGCTCCAGCTCCTCCTCCAGCCCTTCATCGCCCTCCAACTCGACATCGAACCCAAACGCGCCGTCTCGGCTCACGCGCACGGCCTCCGCGAGGAGATGGGCATAGCGCGGCGCCATGAGCGCTTTAGATTTCGATTTCGCTTGTGCGCGCGTGCGGATGCTTGCCTTGGATATCCCACCCGTGCTCGATATCAGTTTGGACTTGGAAATAGATTTAGTGCCTGAAGGCGTCTTATGCGCGAGCTTCGTCCCGTCGTCGTCGTCGTCTTCACCCCCACCCTCATCCTCGCCTTCACCAGCCAGCGCGAGCGCGGAGAATGGCGCCCCTTGTGTTATGGGCGCGGGGAAGAGCGGGCGGCGCGGTGCAGCGCTTGGCGTGCGGTGGATGAGCGTGCTGGGTGGCGAGCGCGGGGCGGGTGGGGCGTGGTGTGGTGGGACTGTGGAGGCTTCGACGGTGGATAGCGGTGCAATGTGTGTCGAAGGGGATGGGACGTGTAGCACTGCAGGAACAGGAACAGGCGCAGGCGCAGGCGCAGACACCGAGGAGCGCAGGAGGGACTTGCGCGGGTGTGCTGCGCCGCGCCGGTTGAGGAGCGGTGTGAAGTCGGGCACCTCAATGCTGGTGTCTGCCGTCGTGTCGGCGTCGGCGTCGGCGTGTATCCCAGAATGCGGCGCGTGGGCGTATGAATCAGTAAGGGCGAGAGACGCGCGAGGGGTGGACACGGAGCGCGGCGTCGACGGGCGGGCGACGCGCCCTGAGCGCTGCTTGTGCTGCAGTGCGCATGCGCGCGCGAGTAGGTCGTCTCTGTGTGTGGTAGTTATAGTCAGTACGGGAGGGAGTCTTACGAAAAAGGGGGGAGGGAGGAGACGCACCGGGTCCAGTCTTCGCCCCATGCGGAGAGGGCTTGCGCGCCACCGAGGAGGGCGACGAAGCGGTCGACGACGCGGGCCATGGAGAGGGACTCGACGGGCGCGAGGGTGCCGGGTGGCGCGCCCGGAGCGGACTCGCCGAGATCGAGGCGCTCGTCGGTGAAACACGCGTCGAGCACGCGCCACTCGGCTTTGGTCCACACGCGCGCGCCGGACGCGGTGAAGACGGGCACGGGCAGCGGCAGGGGTGTGTCGTAGGTGCGTAGAAGGCTGGCGCGCGGGCCTGGGGCGGGGGTGACGGGCGGTAGGGACAGCGAGGTCTCGGCGGCGTGTAGGAGCGCGGGCAGTGTGATGGGATGTACGGGCGAGCCGGGGATGAACGTGAATGCTGCTGAGGCCCGCTTGGCGCTCTTCTGGATGGACGCGGAGGCGAGGTCGCGCCGCCGCAGGGAGCGCGCAAAGTCTGGCGAGGGCTTGGTGAAGCACTCGTAGTCGTGCTGCGCGGGTCAGGGTCAGTACGCGGAGAAGGAAGGAAGGAAGGAGAAGGGGACTTGCCTGCTTGAGGATGGCCGCTGCACGCGCGGCTGCGAGCGGGTCTGCGCTCGTGATCTTGACAAACTCGGGATCCAGCTCCTCGCCTGCGGGCGCGCCGTCGTCGTCTGCGGGGAGGGCGGTAAAGTCGAAGGGGGCAGGGTCGGACTGGGCCTCGCGGGAGCGGCGGCGCTCTACGAGCTCGGGCGGGAAGGGGCTGATGGGCCGACCCCAGCGCTCCATGCGCGCGCGCGTGGCGCTGCTCGGCGGGTCGGCCTTGGTGCGGACGCGCAGGGTCAGGAAGCGGCCCGTGTACTCGCCCTCGCCTTCGCCCTCCACGCACGCGTTCAGCTCAGAGTCGCTCGAGCTCCACCCGTCCTCGCCATCGCCTGCAGGCCCGAAGATCTGCACGGGCGGAACGAGCGCGTCGGACGCGGCGATGTGCATCAGACTGTCCTCGTCCTCGTCGATGTCGGTGTCGACTGCGATCGCCACGGCCTGAACCTCCTCCTCGTCTGCCATCTCCTCTTGCATTTGCATCCCCTTCTGCTCGTCAACTTGCACTTCCTCTCGCTGATCCACTTCCTTTTTATGCACCTCAGTTTCGTGTTCCATCTCCTCTTCATGCGCCTCCTCTTCGTGCACCTCAATTTCGCCCTCGCTCTCGTCGACCTCCTCAACGCGGTCCACCACCCCAGGCCGCGCCTGCGCACGCACGCTCAGGCGCTCCGCCCGCCGCTGCGCCGCCCCGCGCATCGGGCTCGACGCCGCCCACTCCCACTCCGGCTCGCCCCTGGACGGCGTGCTCTCGACGTGGACATGTTTGCTCGCGGTGTGCGCCGGGTGCGGCGCGCTGGATGGGTGGTACGCGGGGGGCGTGTGTTCTGTGCGGTCGGTGTATGATGTGCGCTCTGTGCGGTCGGCGTACGATGATGATGTGCGCTCTGGGTGTACCTCTGCCTCTGCCTCTACCTCTCCTCCGCCCATGTCGTCGCTGTCGTCGTCGCTCGCCATCCCGCCCATCTCATCATCTTCCATCCCGACTATTTCACCTGCCTCCATGCTGGCTATTTCGCTATCCTGCATCCCGGCTACCTCCACCGCGTCCATCATCGCAACACTCTGCGTCGCGCTCTCGCCCGGTATGGGTATGGGTATGGGTATCGTGCCTACCACCGCGTCTTCCTCTTCTGCGTGCACTGCCTCTTCCCCTCCTGCCTTTAGCGCGTCTTCATCTCCTACCACCACCGCGTCTTCCTCTCCTACCACCATCGCGCCTTCCTCTCCTCCCGCCTCGCCCCCCACACCCCAGCCCGACGCGCGCATCGGCGACGTCTCCACGCCCACCGACACCATCGCGCGCCTTTCCTCCTCTTCCTGGTCCTGGTCCTGCTCCTCTTCCTTCGGCTTCAGCTGCTTCTCAGCCCCACCCCGTGTTTCTGCCTTCCATCCTTCCACCTTCGTCCCAACGTCTCCTGCCTCCCCACCGCCACGCATACCTTGCATACCATAATCATCGCGGTCGTCGTCCACGTACTCGACCTGGATATACACCCCGCCCGCACCGCGCGCGAACTCTACAACTCCATCCCCACCCTCCTCATCATCGCCGCCCCGGAGCAAGAGCGGGTCGTCGCCCGGGCTCGGCGGCGGCATCGGCGCGTGTAGGTCGATGTCGGATGGGAGCTCTTGTTTGATCGTGACTTTGAGTGGCGTCTTGGTTTTAGGCGGGGTTGTGTCGATCCGGAGCGCGGAGGAGGAGGAGGCGCGGGGGTTTTTCGTGCGTGGCGTGCCAGCTCGCGGTGTCCCAGCTCGCGCACCTGCCCTCTCGCGTTGCCGCTCAAGCTCGCGCTCCCTAGCCCTCGCGCGCCGGGCGTCCCCCTCGACGGGCCGCGGGGCGAGGTAGACCTCGCGCGGTGAGGCGAACACGTCTACAGGCGGGGTGTATGCGGGGATGGGCGTTGCGCTGCGGCTCCGCCGTCGGAGGAGGTGCAGGTGCGCGGGGAGGGGGGTTGGTGGGAGGGTTGTTAGTGGGAGGGCGGAGGTGGGTTGGAGGGTGGTGGTGGGTGCGTCTGTGGTGGTGGTATGTGCGTCTGTGGAGGTGGTCAAGGCATCGGTGGAGGCATGTGTGGTTGGGAAGGTGGAGGGGGCAGCGGTGATGTCTGGTGGGGACAAGGAGTGGCCCGAGTCGTGCGAGGTAGAGTGCGCGGGGGTCGAGCCGGAGAGCCGCAGGGCGGATAGAGGTGGGAGGTAGTCCGCGTCTGGGTTCGCGCGGCGCGGCGTCTTGTTGCGCGTGCGCGTGTGTGAGGTGGGTGTTCGGGAATGCGACCGCTTGCGTGTGCTGGTTTGGCTGTCCGTGTGCGTGCGCGAGCGGGTGGGTGTGCTCGGACCTTCGTTTGCATGCGCATGTGCATGTGCATGTGCCCGGGCGTCGGGCGCCTGATCGTAAGAGTGGGCGTCGTCGAGAGGAGACGACAGCCCGCCACCGCTGTGCGCGTGTGGAGAGGAGGGTGAGAGTATGGACCCGAGCTGTGTGGGCGAGGAGGTGGTGGTGGGCGAAGAGGGTAATGCGAATGTGACGGATTTGCGCGGCGAGGCGCCGCTGTGCCTGTGTGTGTGCAACGCGGACGGGCGGGCGGGGGTAGGTGCGGCGGGCTTGTGCATGTGTAGGATGTAGGAGGGGGAAGGCCGTGGTTTGGTTGGGCTCCCCATGTGGATGTCTGTGTCGTCCTCCTCGAATTCGAATTGCTCGACTTCCGAGAGTGATTTCTGGTGGGGTTCTGAGTGCGGTTTCGAGTGCGATTTGTGGGTGCCGTGTGCTCTGTGCGTGGATCCGAAGATCGGGGTAGGCAGCGGCCCACCCGTGCGCCGGGCGAGCTTGCGCGGTTTTGGGTTGGGCGTCGCTTCTATATCGACTGTTGGTTCTGCTGCTGCTTCTGCTTCGACTCCTACTCCTACTCCGACGACCTCTCCTCCTCCTTTCCCGACCTCGACTTGAGCTTTGACTCCGATCCTTTGAGTATCCGCATTGACCCCTACTTCAGCGCTAGCTCCCACATTGGTCCCGCCATATACACTATTGCGTCCAGCCGCGTCGAGCGTACTACGGCCGCTGGACGAGGCGCGGACGGAGAATGGCGAATCGACCTGCATCGAAGAGTCCGAGTCGAACTGCATGGGCGACGCGGCGGGGGCTGCATCCTCACTTTGGGTCGTGAGGGATGCGGGGCGGAGGGGCGCAGGCGCGGGGATGATAGGCGCGGGTGGAGATGGGGCGAGGACGGGAGGAGGAAGGGCAGGGGTGAGGACTGGTGGTGGGAGAGGGGGGAGCGATGGAGGGTGGATGCGCTTGCGCTTCGCTCGTATTTGGGTTTGGGTTTCGGTGGTTGATTGCGGTTGGGTTCGGGTGTTGGGACGGGGTGTGGGATCGGGTGCGGAGGAGGCGGATGGGGGAGTGTAGGAGGTGGATGCGGATGCGGGGGTGTAGGTCGTCGATGCCGGTGTGTAGGATGTAGAGGCGGGGGTGTGTGATACCGAAGCGGGGGTGTAAGATGTAGACGCGGGGGTGTAAGTTGTTGATGCAGGCGTGTATGACGTCGATGCGAGTGTGTATGACACAGACGCGGGCGTTGGGGCAGGCAGAGCTGGTGTGTATGTCGCGGAGTGCTTGCGGGCGAGGGGGGTGTTGGTCAGGCGCTGTGGATCGCGTTAGTATTGGTGCTGAGGGGAGTATGGGAAAGGGACGCACCGAATGGCGCTGTGCGCTGAGAGTCTCCTCAGGCGGCGGGCTGATCAGCTGCAGCCGCTGAGACTCCACCTCGGCGGCTGCAGCGGGGCGCGGGGTCTGCGCGTCGAGCAGGGAGAGCCGTGTCATGTCCAGCAAGTGCATGTCGTCGTCGTCTTGAGATTGGGTCTCCCGCGTTGGGTGTGGCGGGCTCGAAGCGGAGGCGGACTGATGCACCGCTGTGGGCCTGCGCGTGCTCTTCCGCCGCGGAGTCCGTGCGGCGAGGAGCTGTGCAAAGTCGATCCGCCGCTCGGGCTCGGGCTCCGGGTCCTGCCACGGAGAAGAGGAGGGCGGGTTGTCGGCGCGGACGGGGGGAGGGAGGAGGGGTGTTGTACTTGGATAGGGATAGGGATAGGGCGCACCGGGCGTCGTCGTTAACTCCTCCTCACTGCGCTTCGCTCGCGCCTTGGTCTTGGTCTTGCGCGGCGTCTTTGCCTTGCGGGGTGTGCGCGGCTCCACGAGGGCCAGGGTGGCCTGTGTGGGGCGCAGGGGCTGGGCGAGGGCGGGGGCTGGCGGGGAGGAAGAGAGCCCGTCGCCCTCGATCTCCTCGAACGCGAACGGGTGGGAGTACGTCCGCGAGGGGCTAGGTGCTAGCTGGATGTTCTCTCTGTCGAAATCCATGGCGGGGTCCATGGGTGGGGTCCGTGTCGTATCACCCTTGTTTTCTTTCGTCCTTTGGTTTAGTTCGTATACTTGATCGTCGGTCCTCTTTCGAGTGGCACTAAGGCGCCGGTGCCTGCGACGCACAATCTGGAGAACAAAGGGAAGAGGAGAACAAAAACAACACTGGAGCCTGACGTTCAACATCAACCGGCAAGCCACGTGATCGCGCTTCGCGTTTGTGACGGCAGCTTCGCCGACAATATCTCGATATTGGAGAAACCGGTTGACTGGCTGGCTGGCTGGTCGGCAACCCTCGGCCGGGACAGTCCGGCATTAATCGCGCATTGCCGCAGCCGGCGTGTGATGGTTTGCTGTCCAGTGCTTATGTTAACGAAGTTGGTTCAATGTTGGTTTAACACACCACCCACAGCGGTCTGACAATAAAATTAATGGATAGCTGGTGTTAAGACTCGCTGCCTTTGTCAAAATCCACTGTAGTAATGTTTTACAAATATTTACAGTCAACTCATTGTCACTATTACAACCAACTCTGCAACCATAAATTTGGCAGACATTTGCAAGCTCCTCCATGCCTCAAAGATCCGGGCGCACATTTGGAAGAAACCAAGAGTTAAAATTCAGGTTTGGCAAGCCTAAAAAGGCCAAGTAAGATATGGCAAGATTTTAATACATAGTAGTGGACCAAACTTCTTCTACTGTCCCAGAGTAAAAGCAAACTGTTGCATCAATACAGAGTAATCAAGCAAGATATAGCAGCAGACAAACAAAATCTATTACTTGTAACATGTATAATGTTTTAATGGCCACAGAAGAACTACATTCACATTCACTGATAATTAATGGCAGATGCTGTTACGACTCAGATGATTAGTATGCTATCCGACTCTTTTTCTTATCTTATCTTCCCCTCCTTTAATTACATAATCCCATCTCGTCATGAATCTCTTCGTACTCCTCCACCTGCAGTACGCTCTGACTCCTGTCAAGGACCTTGACTCACATCGAGAGACTCTGACTCCTGTCAAGGACCTTGACTCACATCGAGAGACTCTGACTCGCGTCAGGATGCCATACAGTCAGAGGACCCTTGTCCCTTGACTCACTATGACCTGTTGCTGACTCACAACCACTGTTGTGAGCCACTTTACATCTTAGTAGCTACTATACGGAATGGTGGACGCTCGGAGCCTTCGGCTCTTGCTAGGTACCTGACTCAACATAGACTACAATTATGACTTAGACGCGTAGTATACTATAAACCCCAGTACAAGCTGGAGGTTCAGTAGTTAGTTCTCATTGTATTCCTGTACTACTAGACCTAATACAACCGACCTTGTATTGGATCAATAGTGTGCATCAAGGAACAATCACATTTATAGCTTAACTAGTAATGATCGCCTTCTGCAACAGCCTTAGCCGCTGGTAGAAACTCGTTGCATTATAGTTAACACTTCTTGAACGTAACAGATGCACACCTGCCCAAGGCCTGCCTAATCAGGTTCAATCACTGCTTTATATAGAAGCTGTTGACCACATGACCCTTCCTGCACAGCCTCCCAGCCAGCCAGCCAGACAGCTGTACACCCAGTTTCTCCAATATCAAGATATCCTTGCTTTGCCATACCCAGGGTTTTCCTTTTCAGACCAGGAGACTGATTTTGACTAAGCAACTTTCCTCTGACTGATTTTGACTGAATAAGATTTCTGTGACCGTGCTTGCTTTTTCCCAACATGGCCGTTTTTTTGCCCATGCCCTCTTTTGCCTAGCTTGCCCACCCAGTAAGGCCCAGGCACAAACAGATGCACTTATATTTTAAGACACTTGCTTATATTTGCAGACACATACATGCACTTAAGTGCCCTATTGCTTAACATATGGTACAGGAGACTCAAGGCTCAAGGGGGGAAGCCTAACCTCCTCTGATTTGTTTGCTACACTGTTTCTGCTCTTGATCTGCACCATTTTTATCAGTGCTTTGCAATAGTTTAGTACCATCATATGTCCTTCCTTAAACACTGCAGAAATGATGAATGACATCTACATAGATTGGACATCTTCTGATGGCCACTGAGTCAATGCTCACATGGTTCCTAAAATCTGCTATTGGTAAGGTCTAGTAACCAGGAAGAAGCCAGGTGCACTACAAGTCATGTCTTGAGGTTGGGAAACCTGATAATTAATTAAACAATCTTTATTCTTTGTAAATCCAGGTTTTAATCTTTTCTACTTGTAAAAATCAATTTTTGTGCTCAAAAGCCACCGGAAATTTGTTGGCCATACAAGACAGCAGCCAGCTGCACTACAAGACGTGTAAAAAATCTGCTGGACCTCACAATCAATTAAACAATCTTTACTTAATTTAAATCCGAGTTTTAATCTTTTCTAACTATAAAAACAATTCCTTATGTCCAAAAGCTGCCGGAAACCTGTTGGCTATCCAATACAGTGGCCAGTTACACTACAAGATGTCTAGAAGAGCTGCTGTACCTCATGATTAATTAAACAATTGTTATCCTTCTTAAATCCAGCCTTCAATTTTCTTTAATTGTAAAATTTTTTTTATACCCATAGGCTGCCGGAAATCTGTTGACTGTACAAGTATGCAACCAAGTAGTACTCAAATGTACTATAAGGTGTGTAAAGAAGCGGCAAGCCATCACAGATAAGTAAACAATATTTATCTTTCATAAATCCGGATTTCAATCTTTTCTACTTGTAAAAATCATTTTTTGGGCTCAGAAGCCACCAGAAACTTGTTGTATTTATAGGTTGGCAATGAGGTATTGAGCAGGTGCACTGTGAAGCATGTAAAAAAGCTGCCGGACCTTAGAGTTAATTAAACAATATTCATCCTTCATAAATCCGGGTTTTAATCTTTTCTGATCATAAAAATCATTTATTGTGTTCAGAGGCTCTTGAGGACTTGTTGGTAATAAAATCCGGCAGCCAGGTGCACTGCAAGGCAGGCATGTATCAAAGCTGCCAGACCTCACAATTAATTAAACAATCTTTATCATTCATAAATCCAGCTTTTAATCTTTTATAATAATAAAAATCATTTCTTAGCCCAGAGGCTGCAAGAGACTTGTTGCCTCTATAGGCCGGCGGCCTGGTAGTGCCCAGGTGCATTATAAATCGTGTACAGAGGCATACAAACCTCACAATTAAATAAACAATCTTTATCCTTGATAAATCCAGGTTTCAATCTTTTCTACTTGTAAAAATCATTTCTTATGCCCAGAGGCCACCAGAAACTTGGTACCTCTATAGGCCTGCACCCTGGTACATCAAATAAATGTACCATAAGAATTTTTGCCTCTGGACTTCATGATCAAATTCTTTAAAATGCAAACCATACAATATCTACTTTTTTACAAAACAAAAAGGGTAATCAAGTATTTGAATTCTACTGACCCATAAAAATAATTTTAAGTGCACAAATCGGCGGTAAAAAATAGTAAATTTATATAATACCATTTGTCCAGCAGAAATATTCAAAAACCGGCAGAAATATTAAAAGTCATTGACTATAATCTATTATCTGGCTCTGCACACTAATTCCGCTGGATTTGCTTCAAAAATATATATATATAATGCTGCTGTAAGTTGTTTTTCTGCCAGATTTACATCACCTATATATGCAGATGCCATTTGTTGAAAATGGCCCTGTGAAACATGGTACTAAGATAGATTGCCATTAGCTCTGTGGATCACAGTATTATACTAGGTTGCCATTTGTTTAAAATGGCTCTGTGATCTATGGTATACTAATAGTTCACTGAAGTCCCATATACTACAGTACCCAGCCACTGTCCTATGTGGGATAGAGGCTTCTCATAATTTCTTGATCTTCTGGAAGACCATTGCAGGCAAGAAGGTCATTGACTGCTTCAAGCAACACTTCAACTTCTGCAGGAATCAGCAGAACTTCAAGGTAATTCCTACCTATACTTTGATCTGCCAAGTTGCTCACTACCATTAGGAGAACTTCCCAATTATTCTTTGTTTTGACATCAAAGTCAGGAGGAAATACTTTGCTTCACCCACTGTGTTTGACTGCAACACTTATCTCCGCCACTGGGAGGCTGTCTGCGCCACTGTGATCACTGAATCCCTCTGAGAAGTTGCTGACATGCGGCATGACCTTGCCAACTTTTGTGCAGCGGCTTCATCTGCATCCAAGTCTTGTTACGAGCCCTACAACCATGACAGTACTTGTCCAGGGTCCAAGGCTACACCCTTTTCGAAAGGCAGAGTCATTCAGTGTCATGACCTCCACCCTTGCTTTCCTCATATGGCTATCACTCTGCTTTTCAGGGCCTGTGTGCCCCTGTTTGTCCCCTAGCTACATACTGTATATATACTGTAGCCATTCACATGTAGCACCTTACCTTTGACCTTGTCGGTCTCCACCCTCCAATACACCACTGTTCTCATCTTTGCTCAGCCTTGCCTTCTTGTCTGGATCTTCATCCTGACATTTGGAGTGACAACCAAGGTGTTATTGGTGCATGGGAGAAAGGCTGTGGTTGAAATTTTGCAGTCAATCTCTGCATCCACCGTTTTGATATCATATCGTGACCCATCAGTCAGGCCACAGAGGCTCATCAGTGACAAGTAGACCACTGACAATGCATGTCCCTAACATGTTCCAGGATGGGGTGCTAAGGAAGTGAAGGTAATGTGATGAAAAAGAATATTTTATTCATCAGGAAAACCACTTTTTTTCAAAAAGACTTTTGTAGACATCTATGTGTCTCTTGGGAAATTTAGTGTCTTTTTGAGACATCAATATGTCTTTTGGTGAATTTTATGTCTTTTTTTATACTTTTAAAGGTCTTCTAGAGACTTCAGGGAAATATGTAATTCTTCCAATGTCTTTTTAGGTCTTTTCATGTCTTTTAAAGTCTTTCAATTTTTCTAAGTATTTAAATGTATTGATGTAATTGTATAAATCTTTTTATGTCTCTGAAAGATATTAAAAATGTCTCATAAAGTGTATTAAAAAGCTACAAAAAGACTCAAAAAGACATTTAAAGACATAAGAATCTGGGAAAAAATTGACATATGAATAGCTATTGTCAACTAATACTTGTAATCTAAATTGTAGGTCTTATATAAAATACATCTGAACATGACTAAATTCAATGACCTGTGATGTAATAAATTAATATAGTCTAGAGCATTACCATCATATTTGACCTGCAGTGAGTCTATATACATAGGCACATGGTGTAGGGGGCAGTATACTGGTTTTAAGTCATGCATGAAGCTGTTGGTTTAATTCCTGGCAAATGCAAATTATTTCCACAACATAAGTTTCCCTTCCCATTGCACCCAAGTTAATGCAATAGTTTATTTGCCATTGTATGTCTATGTAATGTGCTGACTAATATAATTACTTCATGACAAATCTTAAGTACATTTAAATATACCTAATTACCTATCTACAAATACACTTACAAATACAATCTAATCTATGTAGTAGTGATTTGGCTAAAATGAAGTTATGTTTTTAATGTTTTTATAAAGCAAAAATGTAACATTAAAAGATATTTAGAGACATCTGGAGACATTATGGACACATAAAAAGATATTAAAGAGACTCCTAGAGACATAAAAAAGTCTTTAAAAGTTTGATACCTGGAGACTTTGCTTTAAAAGTCTCCTAGAGACCCAGGTCTCCTGGGGTCTTTTTGAGTCTTTTTAAGTCCTTTTAAAAAATTAAAAGACTTTTTTCAAAAAAGTGTTTTTCCTGGTGAATCTGCTGTGGCTGAAGAATAACTTGTGCTTACTAGGCAGTCATCAGTTTATTGCAGCCTAGGGATCTGTTCCCTTTATCATGTTTGTGGTGGATGGCACCTCCAAGGCCTTTCTTGATAAGTTGCTTAGCAACATTACTGATAAATAATATCAGGACAAATATAGCAAACATAGTGAGGATGCTACGTGGAACAGCCTCAATAGTGGATGGTAGCACACTCCCACTCATCAAATTCTCCTTCTTTGTGCCTCACAAAATCAACATGCACCTTGGTGTCCTTTCTGATCAATCATTTGCAGAGAAATTCACATGCCTCCTGGGTATAGAAAGCCTACCTTGGCTCAGAGAGCCTGTATAATTTCAGTTTCTGCATCTCAAAACAGAGTTTGTTAAACTTACTTGGGCCCCTTATTGAACTTAGCTTATCCTTTTCCACATCCAAGATCTGGTCTCTACTCTAGATTCGCACAACAATTGCAACAAAAGTCAGAGATTAATTTGACCTTTGACCTGATATGGGTGCAGCAGGGCTAGTGTACAGGCAGAGACACTTTTCCTTTGCAGCCTTCTCTGCTACATAGAGATGTTCCATACCACCTGTAGCTGACAGCATGCCAGTCAACAACATATGCAGGGCCAGATACGACCAGCTGTTTAGCTACATTGCCAGCAGGATGAATGACTTTATTTTAATTGAGCTAATGAGCATTCAACAAGCATTTGAATCTTCAGTACAGGAACATACCAGTGCCAATGTATATACTAACAGGAGGATCAAAAGCACTTGTAGAACTCTGGAATGGTGTAGCAGTTGAATAGGTAGTGATAGAACCTGAACCTTCACACACACAGGTCATTGAGGGAGTCAAGGCTCAGTAAGAATTTTTGCCTTGGCAACAGGAATAAGAACAGGAACAAGCAGAATCAGTAGTAGCTCACACCTTTTCACTGCAGGGTTCTGATGGTTTGGTTAACAGATTCACAATCGAGTCCTGGTATATTCCACTTGATCTAAATAGCTCTTGACTACCTGGGGTTGGGTCTGCAAGTGAAAGTATTAAGTGCTCAGTTGTACTACTGACTATTCTTGGGGTATCATTGATTGAGCATTGTCATGTCAAAGTCAACACTCAAATTGAACTTTAAGTTACTAATATCAGACACAACATCTTTTAGGGGATTGCAGTTCTAGGGCATGGCAGCCAAATCAGTCAACTCCAATGTCATGCAAACAAGAGCAGTTTGCTGTTCAACTGGATCTGCAGCAGATGCAAGACTTGGCAATTGCAACAGCACCCTACAGTGGCCAGCATGTTGTGTTCTCTGCATCTGGGTGTGGTATGAAATGGGGAGTCTACAATTTCTTTGAGGATCCACTGGCACTGTCTACACCAGAGTCCTTTGGTAGGTGGTATCAGACCTAAACAACTGGGAGTCAACAATGGGGGAGGTTGTCCATGGCTGATGCATACTTGAGCACCACTGATGTAATCTGTTGAAACATGCTGCCATGGCCCAGCAGGCACCTCCAAAGGCTGCAGGGGACTGTATGGCTTTTGATGTCGAGGTTTTGTCCGCTGGCATGTCAAACACCCATCAACATAGCAGTTCATGAATTCAGACATCCGTGGCCAATAGTAGTTGCGAGTTAACATAGCCAAGGTGTTTGCACGGCCAGGGTGCCCAGCAGGGATTGCATTGTGATACAGCGCCAGTAGCTGCTGCTTTATGTCATTGTCATCAGGAACATAGACCAAGCCATTGAAGTGTATGATGCCTGAGTCAACATAGAACTTGCACAGATGATTTTGAACTGAGGCAGGGGCTGTATTAAGACTCCATAACACAGCAAGCTTTGGATTGGCTCGAGAACGAGCACAGACCTGCTCCAGGATCTCTGCATCGGACAAGATTGTCTGGCCCACCCTTTCCACCACCTCTGATGCAGCACAGCACACCAAGTCAAGCACCACCCCCTGCTTAGCCACCCGCACCTCCTCTGCTGCATCCTCCACCACTGGCACATCCCCTTGCAACTCCAACTTCTCCCCGGGCAGGACACAAATATTGCTATTATCCCGAGCTGCCTGTGGAATCTCATGGTCTGCACGACAAGACAGACCATCAGGGCCTGCACTCAAGTGGCCAGGATGATGGATAATCACAAAGTTGAAGCAATTAAGAAACAAACTCCATCGTGCCTGTTGCCGATTGAGGTCCTTGGCTGTCATGAAGTACTCAAGGTTACGGTGGTCCAAGAAAATATCGACAGTATGAGGACTCCCTTCCAGGTAGGGCTGCCAGACTTCGAGAGCATGCACAATCGAGAGCAACTCCTTGTCGTAAATATCATAGTTGCATTCTGCAGGCTGCATAGCCTTTGAGAAGTAAGCCACAGGGCACCAGTCACCAGAAGCATCTGCCTGCGATAAAATAGCACCCACTGCAAAGTCAGATGCATCTGTCTCTACTCGAAATAGGGCGTGCATATCAGGCATCATCAGAACAGGGGCCTGTACAAAGGCCTCCTTCAGATGCACAAATGCCCTGTCCTCCTCCACTCCCCAATGCCATGCTACATCCTTCCACTTCAGCTGCTCCAGGGGCTTTGAGAGCTCTGTGTAGTTGGCCACAAATTTACAGTAGAAGTTGCAAAATCCAAGGAAGCTCTGCACCTGCTTGAGATTGCAGGGAGTAGGCCAATCTGTCACCCTGGAAACTTTAACAGGATCCATAGCAATACAGCCTGGTGAGATTTTCAACCCCAGGTAGTCGACTTCAGTAGTGCAAAATTGACACTTCTCTGGCTTCAGGAACAAGTCAGCCTCTTGTAGGTGACGGAGCACTTCACGGACATGTTCATCATGCTGGGATGCATCCTCGGAAAAAATGATCATGTCATCCAAGTATAACACCACATTCACATCAACCAGGTCATGAAATAGTGTGTTAACCATACGCTGAAATGCGGCCGGGGCATTGCAAAGGCCGAATTGCATTACCAGGAACTCAAACTGCCCATATTGAGTGCAAAAAGATGTTTTCCACTCATTGCCCTGCCGAATGCATACATTGTAGTAGCCCCAGCACATATCCAATGTCATGAATACTTTAGAAGACTTGAGGCAATCCAACAGCTCTGAGGTCAGGGGAATGGGGTAGGCATCGGGGCGTGTAACTGCATTAAGTGCCCAAAAGTCAACAACAAGACACAATGAACCATCCTTTTTCTTCACAAAAAAGACAGGGGCACTGCATGGCACACTTGACAGACAGATATAGCCTTTTGCGAGGCTCTTGTCGATGAACTCCTTGAGGGTAACCAGTTCTGTAGCCGATAGCTGGTACAGCTTGCCAGGTTGAGAGAGGGTTGCACCTGGAAGAAGGCCAATAGCAAGGTCATGCTGTGTGTGGGCAGGTAACTGCTCAGACTTCTTCTTGCTAAAAACATCCAGAAATTCGTGAAATTCAACCGGAACCATCTCCTCCACTGTCTGTTCGACTGGGGCTGCCACCTTCCAAGCCTCTTCTGCCAGGACTTGCAATATAGACCAACCTGCTGCTGCCTGTACACCCTGCCTGGGCATGCTATGGCAACCACCTCTGCTCACATCCTCGCCCCACTGCTGCTCGAAGAATACACCAGAATCCCCAGGCACAGATGTACCAGCCTCCTGGGTGACATACTGTAGGGCATCATGCACCACCGCATGTGCAACCCGCACAGCCTCCTCCCGTGCCTGACAAAGAAAGCATGTTCAACGAGTGCAAGAACACTTCAAGCCAGCAAAAGACTCACTAGCTACACGCACTCGAGCAGCTGATGCATTAGTCTTGCAGCCCACAAATGATCGACATGCAAGAGCTGCCCAACACACAGATGCATTGGAGCAAAACTCAGCACATAGCACAGCAGCAGCCTGGAAGATCTCATTGCCTAGCACTGCTACAGAGGCAGCACATCGTAGCTCACGTTGTTGCCATTGAAGAAAGTGTTTAGGTGCACCAGTAGCTGTCCCTTTTATATATGACAATATGGTAGTTGCCCAGACATATTCAAATATCCACAGGGGCAGTTTCCCAAGGCCTTGGGCAACTGCCCCTTGGCCTTTCTGCACAGCATACAAATGTATGCAAATGCTTCATTGGCCCAAGGCATCTCTGCCATCAGCTGGCATCTGTGGCATCTCAGCTGAGTTTGAAATTTTGAGAGGGCAGTCATGGCCGAAGTTTTGACCTAAAAAGTGAACAAGGTCAAAAATGCTTGTGCTTACCATTCCCTACACAGCCACATGTCTAAAAATGAAATTTTGTGATAAGATAGAGGCAGATTAGGGCGTCCTAAATATACCATTATCATCCTTATCAGGCAAGATTTGATGGAGAAATAATCAAAATGATCCTGCCAAATACAGGTAAATATTCCTCTTGATGCAGATAGATTAGCCTTTATCTTGGTCATTTCTGGGCTGATAAGCATGATTTTGGATGCTATGGACTCCGAAAAATGAATAGAATAAGGCTGGCTGACATTTCAAAAGGTGAGACATTTTTACTGGTACCAAAATGCATAAAAACAGTAACTTTATCAAAATCTGGGTTTATTCAGTTGTTGATAAAACATCTAGGCCTCACAAAATGTTGAAACAATGTGGAATAACTTTTGATAATGTATGAGAGGTAGCCTGTAAATTTTCAGCCCAAAACACACAGAATAGCACATGTGGCACCAAAAACACTATTGATATGGAGGAGAACATAGGTGATGATGCCATTCTGACCTCAAAACTGGACCAAATCTGACGTTTAAACACTTTATAGTTAGATATTAGCTGGGATTATTAGTTTACCAAGTATGGTTTGATTCTGTTGAGTTCTGATAGCTGTATAGCAGGTGCGCTTAAAATGCATGTTTGTACCGTATTTTGCGTGTGGTTTTATTAATACGAAGCGTGTAGAGAATCTAAAGACACACCTGGGTTGCGTTTATAAGCACGCACAAGCTCCAAAAAACAGCTAAGAAATCCATTCAGTATTGCCTGAGATAAACTTCAAAAACTCCGAGGTAATTACTCCTATGGTAAATCACCATACTAGATACCACCCATCTACTATATCACTATCATATCTATGAACAAGTATTGTCAGAGGAGTAATATATGATAGTTAATGATGGGGAAAGTATATTCCAGGTGTCAGGTCAAGGGTTATGTGGAACAATGATAGTTGTGGCATGTGAGTGAGTATATGTAGAAGCATAGGTACAAGTATTTTGCTAGCATCAATTATACACTATACCAACACATGTTCAAGACCCAGAATCAGTCCTTAGTAAGTTATTTGACATACTCTAAGCCCATACATAGCCATAATGATTACTGCTAAGCATCAAGTACTAGGTGCATATTAGTATATGATAATATTGAAGCATATGCAAATACTACCTCATATGCAACTAGCATAAGCCACCCACAATACCCAGAATATAAATACAGGAATGTGATTGTCTCATTATTCTGGCATGTTCTAAGACTGTTCATAGTCTTCATACTTACTGCCCCCCCTACTAGCATCTACCAATCTGGTACTTGGTGCAGTAAGTATGAAGACTATGAACAGTCTTAGAACATGCCAGAATAATGAGACAATCACATTCCTGTATTTATATTCTGGGTATTGTGGGTGGCTTATGCTAGTTGCATATGAGGTAGTATTTGCATATGCTTCAATATTATCATATACTAATATGCACCTAGTACTTGATGCTTAGCAGTAATCATTATGGCTATGTATGGGCTTAGAGTATGTCAAATAACTTACTAAGGACTGATTCTGGGTCTTGAACATGTGTTGGTATAGTGTATAATTGATGCTAGCAAAATACTTGTACCTATGCTTCTACATATACTCACTCACATGCCACAACTATCATTGTTCCACATAACCCTTGACCTGACACCTGGAATATACTTTCCCCATCATTAACTATCATATATTACTCCTCTGACAATACTTGTTCATAGATATGATAGTGATATAGTAGATGGGTGGTATCTAGTATGGTGATTTACCATAGGAGTAATTACCTCGGAGTTTTTGAAGTTTATCTCAGGCAATACTGAATGGATTTCCTAGCTGTTTTTTGGAGCTTGTGCGTGCTTATAAACGCAACCCAGGTGTGTCTTTAGATTCTCTACACGCTTCGTATTAATAAAACCACACGCAAAATACGGTACAAACATGCATTTTAAGCGCACCTGCTATACAGCTATCAGAACTCAACAGAATCAAACCATACTTGGTAAACTAATAATCCCAGCTAATATCTAACTATAAAGTGTTTAAACGTCAGATTTGGTCCAGTTTTGAGGTCAGAATGGCATCATCACCTATGTTCTCCTCCATATCAATAGTGTTTTTGGTGCCACATGTGCTATTCTGTGTGTTTTGGGCTGAAAATTTACAGGCTACCTCTCATACATTATCAAAAGTTATTCCACATTGTTTCAACATTTTGTGAGGCCTAGATGTTTTATCAACAACTGAATAAACCCAGATTTTGATAAAGTTACTGTTTTTATGCATTTTGGTACCAGTAAAAATGTCTCACCTTTTGAAATGTCAGCCAGCCTTATTCTATTCATTTTTCGGAGTCCATAGCATCCAAAATCATGCTTATCAGCCCAGAAATGACCAAGATAAAGGCTAATCTATCTGCATCAAGAGGAATATTTACCTGTATTTGGCAGGATCATTTTGATTATTTCTCCATCAAATCTTGCCTGATAAGGATGATAATGGTATATTTAGGACGCCCTAATCTGCCTCTATCTTATCACAAAATTTCATTTTTAGACATGTGGCTGTGTAGGGAATGGTAAGCACAAGCATTTTTGACCTTGTTCACTTTTTAGGTCAAAACTTCGACCATGACTGCCCTCTCAAAATTTCAAACTCAGCTGAGATGCCACAGATGCCAGCTGATGGCAGAGATGCCCTGGGCCAATTACCCATTGTGTGTATGCTTTAGTCTTCAAGAATTCTTGCTGGGAAACTGCCCCAGGCCTTGGGCAACTGCTGCTGTGGATATTTGAATATACCTGGGCAACTACCATTGTTTCATGTTTAAAAGTAACCACCAGGGTTGACTTCCAAGTGCTAACCAGTAGAGTTCCAAGCAAACTAGTACCCACGATGAACCACTTGGACAATGTCAACAGAACCATCGAAAGACATAGGATAGAAGTAGCCATTCTCACAAGAACCAGAGAAGGGCTGTGGCAGGAGTTGAACTGTCACCCCAATTTCCAATGATACATCCGAACAGCTCAACACACCCTCCAAACAACCAGCCACAAATGGAGGAACCTTTCTGTATGCTACTCATGCAGATTCCTACACTGACCATACCCAGATCCTGCTACCAGGGGTGAATCGTCGGGAGAAGAAGATGTTCCCATTGGAGACATGAGACGCCCATCCATTGAGACACCTCGCCCAGACACTACTAATGCTCACCCCCAAACCTATTCCACGCACTCCCATCGCCTCAAGAGAACCCACTGGAGGACTTCCCCCCCCCATCTCCTACACCCAGACTAATCCGACTCTCACCATGCCCGGAAGAAATAGAGAATAGGTTTCCCTATGAGATCCTGACCCAAGTTCCACCATTGCACACACCTAATCTCCTAGTCAACCTACAACCGACGCCTTACACAGGGACTGCCAAAAGACTACTTATGTTGCAGGTAGGAAGAGCATTACTCCCTGGACAGTACAGATGCTCTACCCGATGTGAGGGGCTGGGACTGGCCCCTCGTGAAAACAAGAAAAACTATAAGGTTAGAACATAGATACACAAGAAGTGACATATCTGCCATAACGATCGGAAACTCGCCATAACGATCGGAAACTACTATCGGAAACGGAAAGAACAAGAAGAAGCACGAAATATGAAGACTGAGATATGAAGATGCAAGTTTATTCGAAGATATGAAATATGTACATGATGAAACAAGAAGACAAGCACAAGGAAGACTCAAGATGTTATTACAACTCAATGGCAGATCAAGAAAGATAACAGCATCAGAGCAATATTGGACTTCTGATGCCGACAACATCAGATCAATATTAACAATCTGATGTAACTATGGACCCACAAGGGAGTCAATCACATGGAAATACTCATACATACAACCTGGGACAAAAATGGTGGCCATTCGACGATATGCAGGGTTTCCGACGACATGCAGGCGTGTGGTAGCAGAGAGCAGAAGAATCTCGACACAAACACAAGGGACATAGGTGTGGAGAGAGGGTTGGAGGAGATGTATGTTTAGGGGTGGACATGGAGATGATCCGGCCACAGGAAGATTTCTTGTGCTTGGGCTTGGTTTCCGAAGATAAGGAAATTTGTGGCCAAGATATGAAGCATGCTGTAGTGCAGCATGGTTTCCGACGAGATAAAGACTGCATGGGCGGTCTGATCTTCATGGATGTATATGGAACGATCTGGGCATGGCAACCAGACGGGTATTTAAGGAGTAGAATATCTCTGTACTTCCCCAGCTTCCTTCAGGGTTAAATTCTACCTACACACATCATACCAGTTCGCATCGGAAACCTTTGTTTAAACCTCGTACACTGGAAGCTCCTTGTTTTAAAACAAGTAAAACCTTTTCAATGTGCTATCGTTGTACACACGTTGCCTTCGCACATTGTGAACTATAGAGACAGGCTTTTCAGACCAGTCCTACCCAACTTTGCACCTCACACCGTTCCGATGAGGACCTCGGTGGTTGTGCTGGGAGTGATTGTCGTTGGTGTGAGGTGCGAAGTTGGGTAGGACTGGTCTGAAAAGCCTGTCTCTATAGTTCACAATGTGCAAAGGCAACGTGTGTACAACGATAGCACGTTGAAAAGGTTTTACTTGTTTTAAAACAAGGAGCTTCCAGTGTACGAGGTTTAAACAAAGGTTTCCGATGCGAACTGGTATGATGTGTGTAGGTAGAATTTAACCCTGAAGGAAGCTGGGGAAGTACAGAGATATTCTACTCCTTAAATACCCGTCTGGTTGCCATGCCCAGATCGTTCCATATACATCCATGAAGATCAGACCGCCCATGCAGTCTTTATCTCGTCGGAAACCATGCTGCACTACAGCATGCTTCATATCTTGGCCACAAATTTCCTTATCTTCGGAAACCAAGCCCAAGCACAAGAAATCTTCCTGTGGCCGGATCATCTCCATGTCCACCCCTAAACATACATCTCCTCCAACCCTCTCTCCACACCTATGTCCCTTGTGTTTGTGTCGAGATTCTTCTGCTCTCTGCTACCACACGCCTGCATGTCGTCGGAAACCCTTGCATATCGTCGGAATCCGTCACCATTTTTGTCCCAGGTTGTATGTATGAGTATTTCCATGTGATTGACTCCCTTGTGGGTCCATAGTTACATCAGATTGTTAATATTGATCTGATGTTGTCGGCATCAGAAGTCCAATATTGCTCTGATGCTGTTGTCTTTCTTGATCTGCCATTGAGTTGTAATAACATCTTGAGTCTTCCTTGTGCTTGTCTTCTTGTTTCATCATGTACATATTTCATATCTTCGAATAAACTTGCATCTTCATATCTCAGTCTTCATATTTCGTGCTTCTTCTTGTTCTTTCAGTTTCCGATAGTAGTTTCCGATCGTTATGGCGGATATGTTGCTTCTTGTGTATCTATGTTGTAAACCTTATGGTTATTCTTGTTTTCACGAGGGGCCAGCCCCAGCCCCTCACATCTCCCCCCAACTTTTAAAATACCACCCTCCTGGGTGGTCGGAAACCTATAAATTTCAGCCAAAAGCATTGTCGCCATTAAGCACCATGGACCCTGCAGCAGAAAGAATATTTCGCTTGCTCTGTTTTGCTCCAGGAAACCGAAGCCATGCATTCGTGGTACCAACGACCATGCATGAATTTGCGTTGTCCATCCGTCACCAACATGAAATCCTGTGCCTTGCCATCTACAAGGACATCCGCACCCGCAGTGTATGAGAACTGAACATAATCGACCATGTGCAAGTGGAAGCATATGTCCATGATCACCTTGATCACATGGTAAGCCCTCGAACCGTTTCACAGCTAGCCCTGCTAATGATAGCGCAGCGCTTATTGCTATGCTCTCACGTCAACATGCAGCCATCAAACGAGCATGAAATTGAGCGCATGATTCCGCCTGAATGCCGCTACCTAAGCGCAAGTGCCAGGCATTTACTGGAGATGTTTCCGATGGAGGATCACGAAGGGTTCGAGTATTGGTCGACCATACTGCGGTTCATGGTGCTATATGCTGAGGACACCGCTGATGCAACCAAAGAAAACCAAGTCGACTTCAAAGAATTTAATGAACTGGACAGCAACAGTCGGTGGTGGATACAGTTTTCAAACCGTGTCAAAGCCGAAGACCCCCTTGAAGAGCACCTGCCCGCATTCAGGCCAGCCGCAACACCTGAAGACACATCGGATATCGAAGAAATCCCAGCGGCGATCTTTCATCTTCAAACAGCCGTGCCCTCCCAGCGTCCACATGCCAGATTCCGAACATCGGTGCAAGAGATGGATATATAAAGCGTAGAGCACTAGTAGATAGTTCCGTAGCACCCACAATGCAAGCACCTTTGCGTCTATATCTTCAATCCTTAGTGCTTGAGTTGCCCACCGATCTAAACGATTTCCGATTGCGATTTCCGATCCCATATGTCTTCAAACATTGCCTTGATCCCTTTGTCGACGCCCTAGAATACGAATACACACGAATACTCCAGCTTGACACACCCAACCTGCAACCTGTCATAAACAATCTCCGGTCCTTCTTGTTCCTAGGACAGACCATAGCAGTACGCAGCTTCTTCAGATGACGTGCTGCCCTAACACAAGCACAGTATATTGCATGGCATGGTTGTCAGCATGTAGCCATACATCGGTCGCCTGTCGAGCAAATCACCATGGTCGAATTGAGGGTGTTAATGCGTATGCAATACATGACAATGGCATTTGGATACACCGGGCACGAGATTCCCGAAATCAAGGAGCACATGGACGACATTTTCTTCCAGTATCAACAGGCATGTGTGTGCAGAGTAGGCGACCCATAACCAACAACCGGCGGTTGGAAATTAGCTAGATAATCTCCAGACAAGTGACATGTATCCATGTGTCCAGATCGTCCAATGCCAAGCAACCCAGCGCCTGAAATCCGCATAAAAGGAAAGGCAACTGGTCTGTCCAAACACCAGAAATGAGCACCACCACTCGATTCACTACATTATTGACCACAGCTGTGAAGAATCCAGCGGACATCATGCAGGTCCTCAAGTACCACGTAAGATCATTACTGATGTTAGGCCACCAAAAACGCTTCGTGAGCCTATTCCACACAGTGAAATAAGACTTATGTCCTAAGTTATCGTGTACTTCTTGAAGTATCCGAAGCCTATCTTCTTGTTGTACCACTTGTTTATGTTCACCATCATCGGACCTTTTCCATAGCTTTCCGTCCAGTATGAAGAATTGCCTTACTTTCTTGAGGAAGCGGTCGTACTCCTTTCTTGTGCAAATCCATACAGGTCTTTCAGGGTCGCCTAGAAATTCTTTGACCTTTTTTAATTCCTCATCCATGTCAGCCCCTCTGTCGGAAACCGGTAACTTAAGCATTGTAGTAATTTCTGCACGGTGAGGTATCGATTTAGCTGCAATAAGTACCATAGCCTTGTAAGACAATGACGATCCTGGTATTTTCTTCTGTACCATGGACATGTGAGTGAATTTCCGATCGTCATTTTTGTTTAAGACCCAGATTCCGAAACCGCATGCCCTGTCGATCCAGTCTTCTACTTCTTCTTCGGAATTTTCTTGAGGATCTAATTCTGATCGTCTCCTTCTGGACAGACCGTCTGGTGAATGTGATTTTCCAGGGATGTGTTCTAGCTTGAAGTCAAACAAAAGTATGGCGGCTATCCAGCGATTTATCGTAGCATTAGGTTGTATATCGGGGTTGTTTAACATTCCCTTGAGGTAACTCGCATCAGTCCTGACTATCAAGTTTTCCACTCCAACCAGGTATATCCGATACGCTCTAAGGCTGCGAAATAGGCCATATAACTCGATCTTGGCTTGTGAGTATCTTGATTCTCTTTCGTTCCAAGTTATAGAACCAAACCGCGCAGGATGTTCCTTTCCGTCTTCTTTAACCTGAGATAAAATAAAACCCACGGCTATGTTGCTTGAGTCCACCTCCATTATTATCTGTCCTTCGGATTCATAGTCCAATGCCGTTAATGCTGGAGACTGAATTAAGAGACGCTTTAAACTGTCCATTGCTTCTTGTTCTCTTTGTCCCCATGTGAATTCAACGTCCTTCTTTGTTAGTTCAGTTAACGGTCTTGAATGCATTGCATAATCTTTAATAAAGATACGCATTACACCCAATGTTCCCAAGAATGAACGAACTTCTGTCAAGTTTTCACAAGGTTTCCAATCCCTGATAACTCTGACTTTTGACTCATCAACCGTCCTTCCTTGGATGCTGCACATATGGCCAACAACATTAATTCTTGGCACAGCCAAAAAGGATTTCGAGGCATTGAAGGTTCCTCCAGCATGCTGTATTCTTTGAATAATGCGATGTACATTGTTCAAGTGTTCCCAGACAAATCTTCTGATACCAGGGTTTTCGGAAATCGTTTCATAGACCCCATTCTCATCTTGATAATAAGATCGTGGTCCTTTGACCGGTACATCGTCCACAAAGGTGCCGTAAATTCAGGAATCTCAGGCTCCAAGATAAATGACACATCTCCCTGTTGTACTTGAACCGAATTTGTAAATCCTTGTGGTAGACGGGTCAATCTCAGGTTTCCGATAGGCGAAGAGAACGTAGTATAATCTCTTGAATCTTGATGAAGAACCCGATGGTCAAATCCTACGAACAAATCAAACATGGCATAGATAGTTCTTCCACCGAAAGATTCTGCATAAAGTTCTACAACTGGCGGTAGAGCAGAGTCTTTTATGGTCACTGCATTCAACCTTCTCAGGTCATGCACTACCCGTATTGCTCCACTTTTCTTTGGCACATATAGGATCCTGGACCGATAAGGTGAACTAGAAGGTTCATATACTTTGCTTGCGACTTTATCTTGAAAAATTCTCATGACTTCTTTAGCGATGCCTGGAGGTATCGGTATCGGTTTTTCCGCCCATGGTTCATGCAGTACAACGGGTATCTTTAGTGGTTCAAAATAGTCTTCTCTGAAGGCACCTTTCTCCATCTCATTCCAGGCAAATCCCATCTCATGTTCTTTAATGATCCATTGAACTAGACGAGCTTCATCCGGTGTCAAGAAGCCATCTTCATTTATGTTCCAGGCGTCCATTTGTTCTTTAGTATAGCGTATTCCTGGTTCAATATGGTCCACTTTAAAAGGTAACAGTTTCATATTAGCCAGAGGATCCGATGGAATTCTTCTAATAACATGATATTCTTCGGGAAGCATAGTTGACACAGGAAATGTCCGTCTCGCCACAGGTTTATATTTTTTCCTGGCTTTTATTATTAGTGCTCTTTGTTGAAAAGAGTAAGCATAAGTCTTCTGTAAACATTGGCCGATAAATCTGGCGAAACTTCAAAATTAAAATTAGTAGGGTATATTTCGTGGTATGATGATCCTCTTTCATCATCTATTCTTGCCGCAAATAAGGGAGTTATAAATCGTCCAAATGATAGTGCTGAAGGAATATCCTTCTCTTGCTGTTCATGTCGTTTCTTGTGCACTATATTTAACATGAACATCTTTCCCGACCGTTTTAATTCAGTCGGGATTCTGGAAAATCCGCTAACTCTTTTTCGAAACCTTGTTCCTGGGCTGAGTTGGAATAGTAACCACCTTTTGCGTGTTGGGGCAAGTCAAAGTAATTTCCTGGTCGCCATTTGTATAATCCCTAGTAGTGCACCCAGTGTACACAAAGAACGGTCGTCCTATCAGAACTTGAAAAGGGGCTTTATCCACGACATGTACTTGAAAATAGAGTTCAAGGCTTCCAATAGTGATTTTAAGGTTTTCGCACATTCCATCTGTTTGTGATAATTCCGTGTTGGCAGACTCCATATATATTTTCCTTTCTGGGTTTATATTGTGGGACAGTTTTCTCCATATGCGCTTGTCCATTGCCATGATTTCCGATCCTTGGTCCAAGACACATTCTGCCGTGAATTCACCGTTTAGCAACGCGGGTATCACCCTGAGTTTCATAAGGAGAAGCCGTCAAAGGACTCTATCTGATGGCCCATTTTCTGAAGCAAATTGTAGCACATAAGACCCTTCATTTTCTTCGCCATGGACATAGCTAACCGTCGGAATTCTCTTTGGTGTAGTTGTTTCCTTGAAATATTTCCGAAGTTCTCCAGAAATAGCCAACAACTCTCTTTGAGAAATAGTAATTTCTGCATCCAAAGATTTTGATATGACTTTCTTAAGAAGATCCAGATTTTCCGCTCCTGAGGTGAATCGGTACTGGGGTCCTTTAGCCAGTTCAAATCTTACATGTGCTTCTGGTATTGTCTTTTCCGATTTCCTTTCGGCAATCACGACTTCAGGAACTTTTTCATAAGCAGATGAGTTTTTGCCTGGTCCAGGTTTGTCTTGGGGCGAAGACCTTGTCTTCAGATAAACCTCACCGATTTCTTCGTCGACTTCTTCGAGTTTACTGGAAGAATTAAACAAGGTTTCAGCCGTAGTACAGGAAAACATCATCGTGGTAGCTGGCGACAGGTGAGGGGGTACATCTCGAGCATGTTGCAGTTTGAGGATGTTTTCAATCCTTTCTTTTATTGTTCCAGTTCCATTGATCCAGTCGCTGTTAGCCATTGTGAATCTACCATTCGGTCCTTGTTTGATGATTCCCTTGTTTATAAATTCATCCGGCAAGTTGCAAGACCTCATAATATGATTAATGTCTCCGCAAAACAAGCAACCAGGGGCGTAGCGCGGAGTGGAATGATACATAGGTCTTTCTTGCGTCGGAAAAGATGTATTAGGTTGGCCTTGCATAAACATCTTTATTGATCCTAATTCCGATGTCATTTTCCTTAGCATGAGCTCAAGAGCAGTTTCTTCGGTTTTCGTCCATTCACGAGGTGTGTCTTCAAGGCCATACCTATCAGAATAAGCATTATCTTGAAGAACATATCGAGCTGCTCGATTAACTTGAAGATAATCATGAACCAGGCCCGGTTTCTGCTTCGGGTCTTCAGCCGTTAATTGAGTAAGAACCTTCGCCCTGAATTCTTTTGGAAGACCTAGAACATAGTTTCTGTTGATGTCGTCTCTTGATGATAATTGCTCCTTCTCCAGATAAGTAGCTATAATCATGAATTCACAATGATATTCTGCTAAAAGTTCTTGATTATCCATGGGTTTGCTCGAAAACTTCTGTATTAATTTATGCAGATCGTTGACTGAGTATTTGTAGAGCGAATCCAACCCAGGGAAATATTCCAGTAATATTTGTTTATTCTCCTTCCAGGATTTGTTTTCATCTAGAATATTCTTCCATGTTTCGTGGTATCAGTAATCCACATACCACAGGGTTTTTGTAATCCGTGTGATATCCGATGTGTCTCCCCTGTCTTTGCATAATTCCTCGATGTCCTCTAGGTATCGATGTAAAGGAGTAGTGGGTCCTGTAAACAATGGAGCATCTTTTGAGTTGCGATTTGGGTAAGGTTTGACTTTGGGGGCCATGGTTTGAACTTCAAAAGGGTTTGCTTCAATTCCGTGATCCATTTCCGATATATGGCTGAGTACTGAAGATATTTGGCTTCCTGACAGTGTTGGTCTTTTCCTTCTTCTCTTGATGGGCGCTTCAGGAGGTTGTAGGGGTATAGCAAATTCTGCAGCAAGTTGACGAGTTATCCGACAGTCTGGAACAGACGGATCTATTGTGAACTGTAGACCCTTGCGGTGGGCTCCACATTGTGAGGTGCGAAGTTGGGTAGGACTGGTCTGAAAAGCCTGTCTCTATAGTTCACAATGTGCAAAGGCAACGTGTGTACAACGATAGCACGTTGAAAAGGTTTTACTTGTTTTAAAACAAGGAGCTTCCAGTGTACGAGGTTTAAACAAAGGTTTCCGATGCGAACTGGTATGATGTGTGTAGGTAGAATTTAACCCTGAAGGAAGCTGGGGAAGTACAGAGATATTCTACTCCTTAAATACCCGTCTGGTTGCCATGCCCAGATCGTTCCATATACATCCATGAAGATCAGACCGCCCATGCAGTCTTTATCTCGTCGGAAACCATGCTGCACTACAGCATGCTTCATATCTTGGCCACAAATTTCCTTATCTTCGGAAACCAAGCCCAAGCACAAGAAATCTTCCTGTGGCCGGATCATCTCCATGTCCACCCCTAAACATACATCTCCTCCAACCCTCTCTCCACACCTATGTCCCTTGTGTTTGTGTCGAGATTCTTCTGCTCTCTGCTACCACACGCCTGCATGTCGTCGGAAACCCTTGCATATCGTCGGAATCCGTCACCATTTTTGTCCCAGGTTGTATGTATGAGTATTTCCATGTGATTGACTCCCTTGTGGGTCCATAGTTACATCAGATTGTTAATATTGATCTGATGTTGTCGGCATCAGAAGTCCAATATTGCTCTGATGCTGTTGTCTTTCTTGATCTGCCATTGAGTTGTAATAACATCTTGAGTCTTCCTTGTGCTTGTCTTCTTGTTTCATCATGTACATATTTCATATCTTCGAATAAACTTGCATCTTCATATCTCAGTCTTCATATTTCGTGCTTCTTCTTGTTCTTTCAGTTTCCGATAGTAGTTTCCGATCGTTATGGCGGATATGTTGCTTCTTGTGTATCTATGTTGTAAACCTTATGGTTATTCTTGTTTTCACGAGGGGCCAGCCCCAGCCCCTCACAACGGGGACAGACAATGTGCATCAATTGCAGATCCTACGGGCATCTCACTTGTCTCTGCAGACAACAGTGCGGGAGCTGCAACCAAATCGGCCACCTTGTCATTACCTGTACTGTTCCCCCCGAAGAATGGAGGGCCCTATCTCGAACTCTACTACCACACAAACAAGTTCACCAATGATACCCTCCCACTGAAAGACCCATTGAAATAGTACCCTCGAGACCCACAACTCCCTTCTTCACACCAGTGGAAGACATCAGCGATCTTATTGCCCAACTTGAACACCTGCCAAACAGTGACTCATTGTCACTGACAAACCCTGAAGACACCAACAACCACGGATCCCCGACTCTCTACAACATCCTTGCAAGTGGAATAGCAGCCTTTGATCAATGCAGTGCATCGATCCTAGTAAGGGGGTAATGTTATGAACACCCCTTTTCCTTCTTCAATGTTACAAATACCTTTTTCTCTCTTACACCATCTCGTCCTTACCTTATCGTGATAAGATCCTTCTTATCTTATCACATTGTTTCTGCCCCCCTTTACTTAAGTGAATGATCTTGCATTTGTATTTCTACCTACAGACCTTCTCACCAGAGAGAGTTTCCCCTCTCGCACCTGTGGAACCCCGTCCCACACCTGTGGCAGAGGAACCCGAGCTTTAGTTACTTCGTGCTTCGTTCCCTTGCCCCTTTGGACTCCGTGTAGTCCTGTAACTATTTATATCATAGGATGACAGGTATATAAGATGTAGTAGATACCGAGCTAACTCTCCAGTTAGTTCTTTAAGAATCTTACCTCTTTTACCTTTACCCGACTTAGGGCTCATAAGTCGGCTAACTCTCTCTTCACAACTCTGTCTTGTTGCTTGGCAAGACATTTGTCAAGAGATCATCTTGGACCTTTGATTATACAATCAAGAGATTAGATCAATTGTCCAGGACTTATAGACTCTGTCTTCGAAGTCCTAACACCTGCCCAGGTCTGCCCTGGCATATGATGATGCCAACAAAGGGCTAGTGCATTTGCTGCCCCATCTGTTCTATGGAATGCAATTGACATTATCTCAGCACGTAAATCACTAGGATTGACTACACTTTGTCTTGTCTGACTCCCAAACGACATACTATGGCCACCCAACGGCTGACCCCATCTTGTGCTCAGAAGGTTGACAGCTGGAGATATGCACCAGTGCATATGCTGTTGTGAAAGAGGTCTTCTATATCCGAACATAGTTAGCCACAGTGTTGAATGCACCTGAAGTAGCATGCCAACCTCTATGATGCATTATAGCCTTCAAAATATCTCAGGCTAGTGCATATATGAGCCTTAAATGTTTATTTAACTTGCTCTCCACTCACTCATTGCCTTTAGTGTTTGTCAAAGTGTCAAAGATTATTTGTGTCAATTTGTGACCATGTAAATGTTTCCAGCATGCAGATGCTACCAGACACTACCATAGATGGCAAGGGAGTATGGCAGCTCTACAAAAAAACATTGAAGAAAGATTGTAAGTAGAAGGGCACTAAGAAGTTCTCTGTGTGCAGCGTTTGAGACCCAGCCAATTTTTCAGCACACAATGGTAAATCAAGAAATATATCTGTGTTCTTCTTTCTCATATAGTCCATGAAGCCAGTCCTTGTAGAGAGTATGTCAGTAAATGCAATAATATATGGTATTATAGAGTTCTTGAGGGAGTGCATTGATCATATTGATATGAGGATGGTGGTCAGGCAATGATGCACTTATAATTGATGTAGCTGTTTGCAGCTAGAGTATCTATAAACACTGTGAGTAGAAGAAGCCAGCTGGGGACATGGCTCACATGCCCGTGTAGGGACTTGCAGCCTTCAAAGGGCATTAGTGGCATGTTGAAATGACTGCCTTGAATTTGTTCTTTAATATGAATTTATATGCAAAGACTTTCATACATCACCATGATATGCACTTTCTGTCTTGATCTGGAAGAAGAGACTCAAGGTTCAGCCATTGTTGTGATATAACAACAACCCTGTGGATTGTATGAGCCCATATGTAAGCTGTATTGTTAAAAAGCAACATACCAAAGTGGGTTCATACAACATAACTGCTTGCCTCGGACAAGGGTGGTGGCCTATGGTCATAATTTGGTATAATTAGCCTCAGTCAACAGCTTCCATGCTTGGCTCAAAGCTGGGACACAGATGTGTGATTCATGCTGTTTTTCTGTGATACAAGGGTAACATTTGTGTGCATAAGGCATTATGCAATTATAGCCACTGGAGATATGAGAAAAAGTTGCCACATTGTGAATGAAGAGTGTACAAGTGACTATGAAGGCTATGTATCAGATACAAAAAAAGACAAAGAATATGTAGCAGTGAAGGATGGGCTTACAGTAAAGAGATGTCCCACTAACAAGGTCCCACTGCAGACTCGTTACCTTGAGCATTGCTGGCAGTGGAAGAAGGGCTGAGCTCACTGTGTCCTGCAGCTCGAACACTGCACTGGATGACAACTATGGACAAGCACAAGAAGATGCATACTGAATTGAAGTGCTGCAGCAAGGGGCTTACAAAGTACAGCCAGGGTCGTCATTCAGAGGTATGTCTGTCCTTCATGCAAACATTCAGCACAGCCAACAAAATCATAGGCAAGGACTTGCTACCTTGATGGATTTGGCAGCTTGTGTGAGCACCAAGTGAGCACACAAAGATATTGGCACTATGAGTAACTGGACTGGACTGCATGAGATTTACTGCCTGACATACCCACTGCATAGGTAGTACTGCATCTCCTAGGCTCAGGAGTCAGCCATGTTGGTTTGCCATCATAATTCCTAGCAGACATGAGAGCTGCCATGCTCACTTGTGTGCTGTGAGTGCTGTACACACAGGTGAGTAACTAAACTAAACTGTGTTGATACCATGAACTAACTTACCTTCCTGGCAGGGGTACAATCTCTTCATTCATCATTCATCAGCATCTGGCCATGTACAGGTATGTCATTCCTGAGCCTCAGTGATGCAGTGCAGCCCAGGAAACAAGTGAAGTTACGACAGTGGGACATGTAGAAATAAGTCCTTGATCTATGCTGTGCTTGCCTTGATTTGGGACGCAGTACTTCTCATGCATTGCCTTGTCATGCTCTGGGCACTAGAAGGTACGCATTAGTGCACAAGAGATTGAGTTCCAATGGCAGAAGGATGTATAAAGGTAAGCATTTATGGTGAGTTATTTGCACATTTACTCCCACGTCCCCCCCCCCCCCCCACTCCCACGGATGTTCCCCCCCTCCCACTCGGGTGCAACATTACATTTTCCTGTTTCTCACACTTGAGAGGTCTATCTCCGACTAGATACTATTCTATGTATGATAGGACATTATTTCCCAATGACTTAATGATGAAGATACAATTATAAAAGGTTCTATTTGTAGGCTATTAAGACGGAACATGATTTAATCTAAAGGATTGTAATTAAAAGGAGTGTATGGTTTTGGATATACTATGATCTATTGAAGCAAATATGAGCCATCTAAATGGGAATCAGGATAGGTCGGTAATTAACATCCCATGGATTTAACAAATGTCGACAGTCCCTAATGTCTTCAATGCCACTCCAAAAGTTAGCATTGCTGTCAGGCTCTACATAGTACTCTGGAACAGGCAAAACTGCCTTTGCAGAGATACACGTAGAGCACTGAGGAGTATGCAAGGGAGTGTCATCAGACACAGTAATGACATCAATGTCTTCACTGCACTCTACACAATGTAATGAGCAGCCTATATGTAGTTTTAAATGTACAAGACTCACTGCAACATTCTGCCTTCACGTTGGTGAGTTTACTTGGCACCTTCACCTTTCCTGCTCTGTCTGTTATAATAATGTATTATATTCTGTAAAACTAGACAATTAATAATGTACTCATTTGTGTCTGCTTCCGAGGTGGCTTGTCATCCTTACTACTACTGGCTTCATCACCTGCTGACATTTTGATTCGAGGCAAACACACTTTGTGACTGCACGAGTGCATATAATGGGAACACTTAATACAGACACTGCAAAGTCTGACATAGCTATAAAAGCAATAAGTAGATATTTTGGATTGAAGACAAACTTGCATACCACTTGATTCGTCATCTGTGAGTTCCATTACAGGGTCTTCATCCTCCGCTTCATTCACATCTGACAATGGTACAATCTCCAAAGTTCTCCAGGTGTTGTGTACAGCATCCGGAATTGATTTCTGTAGTGCTAATAAATTGTCAGATACAAGTAATGGAAAGGCAGAGCGAAAAACATACTAATAATGATGCGACCCTCTGCTTTACCCTCCTTCTTTCCAGAATGACAAAACCAAAGATCCACACCAGTAGGCTTCTCTATATTTACAAGGAGAAGTTTGCAACCCTCTTGACAAACTAATGACCAGATCGGCTTTGCTGTGCGATGTGTTGCCTTTCTGTGACGCTCAGCAAGATAATTGAATGGGTTGGGGAAAAGACCAGCAAGAAAGTCGGTGCACTCTTCATATGTCCACTTATCATTAAATGTAACACTTCCTCACTTTGCACAACCCATGCTTTCTAGTCCAGAAAATGCAGATGGTGAAAGAAGCTTTGATGATGGAAGGGTTTTGTCGGGCCATATACCATCAAGAAGAACTGCTACCCATGCCACTGTATGATCACCAGGAGCCATAGTTGATGTTATCTGCAACATTTGAGGTCAGCCCAAAAGAAACAACAAAATCATGTTAGTGTACTCACTGCCGTCTTAGTATTTGATGTACTTCGTCCAGCAACTGGGCGAAACCCTTTTCTAGACTCACTTAATGCATCCTGCATTAGCTCTGTGCATGATTTAGAAGTTGACAATTTCTGGACATTAGAATTTGCAGTGGAGACCGTCTTGGTAAAAATTGACAAGACACTATCCTGAGATGGCTGTGTGCCTTCACAAGATACAGAACGAGATGACTTCAAAGCATCACCAGCAAATGCAGACACCGACTGGGACACTGTGGGAGCATCTGCTAGAGCCTTGGAGTCCTTCAAATGAGTAGGATGTTTGCTTGGGCCATGGTGGCACTCGACACAGAGAAGAAGCTCCCCAGCCGCATGGTTCTCAGGTTGCAGAAAGGATTCACAGTCACAAGGCTCACCATTGGATAATCCACGGCAAAATGTCGGTGACATTGTCAGCAGTGCTGTCAGAGTAAGGCCAGTTAAATAAAAGAATGAAAAAGAGCATAGATTTGTCTTGCCAGCTATGACTACAGACAGATTATATAGCTGGTATGGTTATGGTACATTTTGCCAACCTTTTGCAAAATACAGATCTAATCACATTAATTAAATTTCAACACCAAACACGAGCCAATGTCCATTATACATAATCTACAAGAAATCAGATTTGTAAAACTATTGAAGGGTGCTCAATGCTTGTGCCCAAAGAACCGCCCTGTGGTACCACAGGGAGTCTTGTAACTCAACTTCTATTACCTTCTGTGATTGCACACCTATCTTTAGCACTTCCAGTACTGGATATACACCATTATCCTATTCATCCTTTAGTACTCCAAACCCAGCTGGTATCACTTGTGCCTTGATCACATTTTCAAGGACAGAGAAGAAGAGAGTCTCTGTTTTCCCAGTGTCAAATGGGCTATGCCCTTGTGCAACATTGATGCCTTCATGACAACTTTCAGTAATTTGTCCTGCATAGATTTTCGATGCAAGATCCTCAATTATTACATCTTCATCAGCTGCCATGTGATGACTTGCTCGATCAGTCCCGTAATATTCATTGAGTGTGTCTGGATGGAGTCCGTTGCATTCATCTCAGTAAATTCCAAATCAAGCTTGACCAATTAACTGAAGATCCTAAATATAGAAACTCATTAATTTAAATCAAGTGCTGACATCAAAATGCAATACATTGGGACTGCCACCTGCTCCGCATACTGGATGGCTGTTCCATGTTCTCTTGAAATCATCACAATCTTTATTCATGTTGGGAAGAAAGAGGGTCTGAAGAAGCCAGAGATGTGTTGCATTGCCAATATCAAGGTGATGTTGACGTTCCAAATGTGTAAAGAAAGCCTGCCATTGCTGTGCAAAGTGTGTGCCAACCTCAATCCATATACGTTCGATGCATGTATTACGTGTTGATCTGTAATCAGAGATGAAAAGAATGCAGGTCTAGTTAAGTATGATACTCTTACGATCCCCACATAAAACTGGCTCTGTTTGGACCTCGTCATAACACCATATAAACAGCACATGCCATGTTTTCACCTCTGCGATCATTGCATAGACTGGATGGCAATCCAAATTCATCAATAGCTATCAGAAATAGATCAAGAACAGTCAAAGCACGGTTATTTGTGCTTGTACATAAAGCAACAACCTAGTAATATGTTAATCCAAACATGTGTAGTAGACATAAAAAAAACACTGACTGTACAGCTATACCCATCAACAAATCCATGGATAACAAATCCCCATCAAATGAGTTTGTGATGGCTGTCAAGGTGCCATAAAGCATGTGGTTGCTTGACAGTATATTTGCGCCTCCAGATTGGCTTCCGAAGACAAAGTGAATGGCCCAGTCCATCGATATGCTTAAGAGATGCCACCACACGATGTTGTTTTACACAAAGGCTGTGTTTACGCAGAAATCCAATGACATAACAAAGACCAGCATTTGGCTTCTTATCTTTGAATTTTTGAATCAACCCATCAAGATCTTCATTGCTGAAGTTACTGTACTGCTTTGCAATACCATGTTGCTTCATGTACATCTGCAATGTGTTCTATGAATGCCGAGTAGTGATGCAAGGTCAGAAAGTTTGATCTCACGTTGATTTGATACCGCCTCAGATAAAAAATTGATATTAATTGACTTGGACAGTCGTCCTCTACATGCTGTATGTGTTGTGGACGAGAGTATTGGGAGAGCAACATCCTGTTCATCACTAGAGACTGTCAATACCTATGCTAAACATTAAAATAGTATAATACCTCTGCTCATTTATATGACCTCATTTACAAAGGCTTACAACAAGGTCTCCAAGTAGCTTTGCAGATGAGTGTAGCCAGTCCACAGGAAGAGGTAAGTTATTGTTGATAACTTCTGATTCAAGTGCAATCAATAATGGTATAGCATCTGAACTAACAGAATCAATGTAAAATGCAACTTGAATACTGTCAATATCTTCCTGGTGTAGTAAGTGCATTGCTTGTGCATATATACTTGAAATACTATTATGGGTGGCTAGAACCTGTGTTGGTCATGTATTTAATAAAGATAAGACTATCGGGAGCAAATGGAAGTGATTTGGAAGTTCCATTTGGAATAAATCAAGTCAGTGCAGTATAATGTGCCAATTTTATATACTTGTGTGGATAATCATTGGTCAGTAATCAGAATAGGGAATGGATTCAAGAAACCAAGGTTTATCCATATATTTATTATATTTCTAGAGATAAAAGCTTGCATGCCTCTACAACGACACACCAGAGCATTACTGGAAACATGCCTGAGTGTACAACACATCCAAGGCTATGGGATGAGAAACATGGGTCCTGCTACATTCTTGTATGTATGCACTGCTTTACCTTTGTCTAATTCTTACTAAGTAAAAAAATCATAGCTGAATAACACAATGTACTTTCTTGAAATGCAAGCATTAGCACGCAGTTCCGAGTTTTTTGAAACATATGAGGATCCAGAGTTCAAGAAGGATTCAGGACTTAAAGAGAGTAATCCAATCATACTTACAGTTGGAGATAATGAAGAGTTTGAAATATTTGTGCTATGGGCATATTCAGTGTAAGTTATTCATGTAATAATTTTAGTACACTGATGAACTCAAAATAATAAAGCCAAGTCAGCCTACCTCCAAAGTTGGTTCTTTCCAAGATTATTCCACGGATCCTACATATTTCACAATACCTGATGGCACTGTCATTCATGGAGTTTGCTATCATGCAAATTGAGAGCAACTTCTTCTGATTCTCTGCTATTCAGCTTGTTGAGATTTGCCAAACATTCAATACACAAAGATTTGCGGAAAAAGCATTTAATCGACTTATGGACAAGCCAGTTACTTTAATAGCCATGCAGGATGTGCCTAGAATCGGTGCAAATGCCTTGCTAATTATAGCAAAGGCAAAGGACAGCATAAATTGCCACACTCAAAGCCTTGCATGTAAGCCACCATGCCTTGTTCATGATGATATTTGTGGGTCACATCTGGTATGCGAAGAACATTGGCGAGCTGTTTGGTGGAACATTATCAGCCGGAATCTATTGGATGCAGACAATCCTGTGACTAGCTGGAAGGAAGTAATTAGCCGATTTGAGAAGGCAGAGTTTGGAAGCATGGGAGTTAATTGTCTCTGAAGTACATTGGACAAGATAAGGACAGGCAAAGCTTATTTACATATAACTGATATTATAGACAATGCTGCAACTGCCTTTGCTGCAACAATTCAGGAGATTAATTTCAAGATAGATGATAGTAATACATATATATAGTAGACTATGCAATTTATATGTGCCCTTATCACTGTGAAGCTCAAATGTAATGTTGCGCCCGAGTGGGAGGGGGAGAAACATCTGTGGGAGTGGGGGGGGGGACGTGGGAATAAATGTGCAAATAACTCACCATAAGCATTCAATAAATACCAAGTAAATCATACTTACCTCTCTATATGCAGCCCATGTCTTTAGTGCACCAAGTACATAGCACCTCACCCTGCCCATACTTGTTCCAGGCAGTGCATGTTCTGTGCATTTTGATCATTTTTTTCTTTCCTTATGTCTGTCCCATTGCATACTTCATCTGTGCCAGCTTGAGCTTGGTTGCTTCTGTAGGTATTCAATTAGGAGATTAAGTTGTACAATTTTGCAAACAGACCAACTCCAAAAACATAAAATATAAGATACAAAACAAATAATAAGATAGAGAGGTAGCATTTTCAATATTAGTCCATGTCAGCAGCTGAATCCTGATATGCAGAGAATGATACAACCTTATTACCACAAGTTTTCAGAGTTCTCTTTTCTACATATTGTTGCTTGGACTGTTTCCCATTATCAGAAGATACACTCTTTGACCTAGAACGCTTGAGGCTTGAATAGGTCACATATAGAGGAACATCATCTTCTGGATGGTTTTCCTCACGATATGTTTTTGCTTGAGTAAGGATTGAGGTGAATGTGGTGGAAGTAAGCAGCTCTGAAGAAGCTGGCAGCAGATCTGTCAAGAGACAAGATGCAAGGTGGGGATAGATTTTTAGGGCAAGCATCTTCATAAACTGTGCAATAGGGGCCCAGTAGTTGTTGAAAAAGGAATCAGGACTTGAGATCAGATTCATTATATCAATTGGCCTATTGTCCAGCATGAAACAGTGTTCTTTCTCATGCCACCATGATGCAACACAATGAGGTTCCAGAAGTGGCCACACATCAACTGGATGAAGAGGTCTTGCAGTAAACTGACAGATATGGACTAGGACTAGGAATAATGACTCCAAGTCATGCGAAAGTTGGTGGACAATAGGCGCATCTGGCTTCACAATAAATTCAAATGACATAAAGGGAAGTGTTCCCTATGAAACAACTTTGCATTAGCATATATGTAATAAAAGTGACAATCGATGACATACTGAAGTCCTTGAAGAAGATATGTCTTTTGCCTGGGAATAGTCATAGTCAACCAAGGCACCATCTGATCCTACATTTACTGGAGGCCCCTCATTACACATTGCACTGTTCCACAACTCAGCACCAACAGGAATTAGCTTAGTCCAACTTGCTTCAGAGATATTCATTGCTGGAGCAAGGATGTTGGGAAGAAACTGAACAATGACATGGTTGTTAATTGATACATCTCCATGTATCAATCCGCACTTTTTGTCAAGAAAATCCAGTTCTATCAAATATTGGTTAAAATACTGTGAACATGAGAGTAAATTGGGTCTACTTATGCTTTACTATATCAAGAAACACTTGAATACACTCAAGTCATGAGCAATATGAAGTGATGGGATCGCTTATGGGTCCTGAAACAATGTGGTGTCGAATACAATTAGACAAGGCCCAGAAAAGTGGACCTTGGTGTTCTGCAGTAGTGTTGACTTGAGAATCCCCAGCCACAAAGCATGGGCCAAGGACTTTAAACCACACATCAAGTTCTTTGTCATCCTGAATTGTCTTGCTAATATTGGTGATATGGTCAATTTCTGAGCTATTATGTGTTTCCACAATCCATGAGTGTTTCAGAACATGAAAGCATCCTTGGTCATTCTTGACAATATAAACACGAGTCCCTCTGCTGAAGAGATATGGCAACACATAGATTTCAGTGACAATAGTGAATTTCTGACTGCTTATAGTAACAGAAATGGGATATCCTGTGAATCTGTTAAATGTCACCATAGGGTCTATGCCTAGAGTGCTGTCACTTGTGAAGGTCAATGCATAGACTACTTTAGCAAGAAAGATTCCCTGGAAACTAGATAGTGGTGCTGGCTCTGTGGCAGTAACACTGCTTTGGTCAATAAGTACAACAATGAAAGTCATATTGTTAAGCATTTTCCCTGACATAGAGAGTGCCAGAATAAAGTGTTGGTGAAGTTGTGAGTCAAATATATTTGAAGCTTTTCCCATCAAGTTTGTCAAAATCTCTGCAGGCATGTGTCTTGTGTTCGTTCCAAGGCTTGAACAATTGACCATTTGAGGCACATGCTTTTAGGGACTTGATAGTGGTATGTGCAATCAACAAGAACTATATCCGGTTTCTGAATTATAAGGCCATTGTCAAGGGGCTTGTTACATCCTTCATCATCAAATGACCGATCTCTGCAAACATAGTTGGGGTTTCTAGGTGATTTTGGAATAGCATTAGTAGAGTCAGCAGGGCCACTTGGTTTGGGACCTTTAATAAGACCATGAATAATTCCCAATGAGTTTCCCAAGTGGTTTAGCCAGTCCTTTGTGCAACTTTCTTTAGACAGATCTGGAAGTGAACACAAAGTTGCCGGCTCCTTAGAACTTGTTGCTTCCTTCTAGATCTCCTTGTTATGTATTAACACAGTCTGATTGAATGGAACTAGAAGCCTGGAGTCAGCAAGAAGCCAGTTGTCCAAAAAGCTTGCATCCTTCTTGATGACAACTTTCTTGGGGTTAGTATTTGCATGTGTTATTGTTGCCATCTGGGTATACACCTTCTGTAGCATATTAGGGGGCATAGAAGTCTTAGCAGATGTTGTAGCTGCAGTCTGGGATAACGCTGAAGTTAAGTTTTGAGTGCCAGAGATCCTGCTTGAATATGCAGAGTTTTTAGGAAGTAGGCCTTGGGACTTGATATAAGTACTGAATACATCAGAGTGAGTAGTTAATGACCATAATTTGGGAGAAGGAAGCATTGGAGGAATTGCAAAAGGATCTCTTGGCACTGTAGGCAGCAATTCTGGGGCTGGTAAAGGACCTGATCTGTTTTATGACAGCTTGCTACTGGAACCCAGTGCTTTATAAGTGCTTTGGTAAGGCATATTCTAATATCCAGTATAAGACAATAAGCACTGAGATAAACCGAGATGCCTTGAGCAAAAGTCAAAATCTGCAGAAGATGTAGAGAAAGGATAAGACAATGTAGAGTCAAGAGGGTGCTGGCTAGTCATTTTGGTTCTTAGAAGCTTTATGCAGGAGATTGGTAGGGTTCAAGACTACCGATATCCTGACTCTTTGCTTCAGTATTTGTTCTGAAAAAGCTTCTCAGCCTTGAAGGAAGCCCAAGAGCAGGCAAGCAAACACTGCAGGCAAACACAGAAATTATGCAGTGGAAGTTCCAACTTCTTGGCCAGCCTCTCTGTTCAGCTCTGGCATGTTTTGAGCTGCTCGAGTCAGCAGCTCACCTTCCTCTGCATACACTTGTGCACCTGCAATATCCAATGCCCAATGCATCAGGAAAAACACTTTTAATTTTTTAAAAGGACTTAAAAAGACTCAAAAAGACCCCAGGAGACCTGGGTCTCTAGGAGACTTTTAAAGCAAAGTCTCCAGGTATCAAACTTTTAAAGACTTTTTTATGTCTCTAGGAGTCTCTTTAATATCTTTTTATGTGTCCATAATGTCTCCAGATGTCTCTAAATATCTTTTAATGTTACATTTTTGCTTTATAAAAACATTAAAAACATAACTTCATTTTAGCCAAATCACTACTACATAGATTAGATTGTATTTGTAAGTGTATTTGTAGATAGGTAATTAGGTATATTTAAATGTACTTAAGATTTGTCATGAAGTAATTATATTAGTCAGCACATTACATAGACATACAATGGCAAATAAACTATTGCATTAACTTGGGTGCAATGGGAAGGGAAACTTATGTTGTGGAAATAATTTGCATTTGCCAGGAATTAAACCAACAGCTTCATGCATGACTTAAAACCAGTATACTGCCCCCTACACCATGTGCCTATGTATATAGACTCACTGCAGGTCAAATATGATGGTAATGCTCTAGACTATATTAATTTATTACATCACAGGTCATTGAATTTAGTCATGTTCAGATGTATTTTATATAAGACCTACAATTTAGATTACAAGTATTAGTTGACAATAGCTATTCATATGTCAATTTTTTCCCAGATTCTTATGTCTTTAAATGTCTTTTTGAGTCTTTTTGTAGCTTTTTAATACACTTTATGAGACATTTTTAATATCTTTCAGAGACATAAAAAGATTTATACAATTACATCAATACATTTAAATACTTAAAAAAATTGAAAGACTTTAAAAGACATAAAAAGACCTAAAAAGACATCGGAAGAATTACATATTTCCCTAAAGTCTTTAGGAGACCTTTAAAAGTATGAAAAAGACATAAAATTCACCAAAAGACATATTGGTGTCTCAAAAAGACACTAAATTTCCCAAGAGACACATAGATGTCTCAAAAAGTCTCTTTTCAAAAAAGTGGTTTTCCTGATGTTTTTGGCTACGGGTGTAAACAGTCAGAAGTACTATTAGTGGGATAGCTGTGCGCGGGAAAACACAGAGGGACTAGAGTGGAGCCTGACTCATAGTCTATAGCTATCAGCGTGCTTTATGACTATGAGTGCCTGTGTGCACTGTATTGCGAGAGGGATCGGTCAGCGAACTGCACAGCCTAAAGTGCATAGTCTGGTCATCCGTGCGAGCGATCGAAGCGGCGTAGAACGGTTAAGCACCAGCGAAGTGCGGTGTGAGTACAGCTGAGCGAGTATCAAGGGCGGTGTGAAGGGCTGTGCGTGCATCTCATGTGCGCACATCGCAAAGGCAGAATTTGCCTAAGTCCACACATCATGTGACCGTGGCAGCGCGCATCAAAAAGATGCACAAAAGCCCGAGGGAACGAACAACATGCACGCAGTGAATGCCAAGGGGCTGGAACACTAAAGGGCAGCCTGGATGCGATGCACGGACCTTTGGCCGTGCATTGCTAGTATTTACTTTACCTTATCATTAGTACACATGCGTGCATCGCATATAAACCTGTATCCTTGTCTATAGTAATTAAGCAATTGTCTACCCACTAGATCTGTGTGCTGGGTTCTGTCCCAGGCCGTCAGCGGGCTGTGTTTAGCTTTTGTTAGGGTTTTAACTGTGAAGTGTTTGTGAATCATAGGAGTTTTGGATAGCTTCTGGCCACCGGGTCATTTGGAGAGCTCAGTGAGGAGTCAGTACAACCATGTACGGAAACTTGCACTGTAGTGTTTAGACTGTGAGACTGCACTGCCGGGTGAAAGACTTTGGAGAGTCTTGGATTGTTGGACTTTGGAGAGTCCGCGCATCGCACGAGGTCACCGGACCCGGAAGTGCGCGCAGCGAAGCCATTTGCTAAAACAACTTATTTCATTTATCATTTTGCCTAGCACACGCCACTAGCAACCGGGCTCTATCCGAGATTTACTAGAATTAAACCCCTCCTTACAAACGAACTTGCAGGCACTACTGGCTATTACAAAGACTAGAGGACACGAGGTGCGCACATCACATGCCCAGACCAGGAACCAGAGCAGAGCAAAGATTATACTAGCTGTTTAGTTGAGGGCGTTCGCTCGATCTAAAGGATAGGATCTCGCTCCGCTGGGTGTGTGTGTGTGTTGTGTTTTGCAATTTCGAGTCTAGCTACACAGTAGACCTCTCACCGGGACAGGTGGACGCATGTGCTTCGGCCATCGCTGATGCCTTCTCCACTGCATGGGATAAGCATGCCGTCGAGGCCTGTATTGTTGCTCACTCCAAACCCTGGTGGGATTGGGGGTGCCAAGATGCCCTCAATTTGTACAAAGCTGACCACTCTGCTACAAACTGGAGAAAGTTCCGCGCCAATACCAGGTGTGCTAAACATATTTTCTTTGATGAGTGCATCAAGGAAATCTCTGAATCTAAGAAACAGCCGTGGGATCTCATGAATTGGATCCAACAGCATAAAAATCCCCCTTGTGAGTCCATCCTCTACAATGGCTCTCCATGTCACGACCTCCCGGATCTCTGGGACGCACTCCACAATACATACAACGCAGCCTCTGACCGTGTTTGTGATGTTTCTATTCTTGAAGAAATGGACCAGGTCCCTGTCAGGGAATGGGTCAACTTCTCTCAGCTAGAACTGACTGATGCTCTTGTGTCTTGTTCTAACAACTCATCCCCTGGGCCTGACCATGTTACATGGCAGCACTTAAAAAGGATCGTTCGCAACGACTCTTGTTGTAGTGTGATTCTAGTGTTGGCTAACGGGTGCATTCGTGCTTCCCATTGGCCTAAACACTTCAAGGAATCAGTTTCTGTGGTTATTCCCAAACCCAACAAACCCTCCTACACAACACAAAAGGACTTCAGGCCAATCGTTCTCCTGAACACCCTTGGTAAACTTCTTGAAAAGCTTCTTGCCAATTGCTTCCAGTTTGATATGATCAAACTTGACCTTGTCCACCTGAACCAGTTTGGCAGCATCTGCCAGTGTTCTACGGAAGATGCTGGAGTCTACCTTACCCATCTTGTTCGCGCAGGATGGGCCAGGGGGCTCAAGACTAGTGTGGTGGCCTTCGACATCGCACAGTTTTTTCCGTCGCTCAACCATAACTTTTTGTTGGCGACCCTTGCAAGGCTTGGCTTTCCTCACATCGTGATGAAATTCTTTGCCTCCTACCTTGTTGACAGAGTTACATCGTACCTCTGGAACAATTATTCTTCTGGCCCTAAACAGGCAGACGTGGGGTGTGGCCAAGGCTCCACCCTATCCCCTGTTTTGTCCTCTATCTACATATCTCCTATTATGAAGATATATGACCTATGTGCTGTGAATGTTGACACTACGCTCCTTTCCTTCGTTGATGATGGTACCCTAGTCACTCAATCGGGTAATCTAGGTACCAACAACGTTATTCTCAAGGCCGGCTATGCCTACCTTGTCGATTTATTTACTGCTGCTGGACTTCGCATGGAACATAACAAGTCCGAGTGTTTTCACTTCTCTCGTTCGAGAGACGGCTTCAACCCTCCTCTGGACACTGGGTTTGCCCCGTTCACTGGAAATACCCCACTTACCCCTAAGCCCATTTGGCGCTATCTGGGATTCTTCTTTGATCATGAGCTTAGGTTCCATGAACACGTCTGCTTTTATGCCACCAAGGCACTGACCACAGTGAAAGCCATGGGCATGCTTGGGAATTCTGCAAGAGGCCTATCTCCTAAACAGAGACGCCTCCTTTACCGGTCATGCATCCTACCCATTGCGACGTATGGCTATAAACTTTGGTATTACAAATCTGCCCCAATGGAGGGCATCTTGAAAAACCTCACTAGCATGCAGCGGAGAGCAGCTGTATGGATCACAGGTGCTTTTCGCACTTCACCCACTGGCGGTGTTCAGGCTATTGCTGGCCTCATGCCAATCCACCTCCACCTTCGTAAACTGAGACTCCGGTCTGTTTACTGTGTGGCAACCTTGTCGGACACCCATCCTACAAGATCCCTGTTATCGGATCCATATGCCAAGAGTAGTGATCCCCACTACCATGCTTTATTTCATATCCCTGAATGCATTCACAAGAAGCTCAGGGGCAGTATCCCCGACATTCAAATCGACCTTCCTTTCATGACTGAGACTTTCTCTCCGTGCACAGATGAGGCTCAGCCAGGAAAGCGGCTCTTGGATTTATTTCCTAACCGCATACATTTCCGTCCTAGATCTGAGTATGTCCCTGTTGAACATAAGGACGTCTCTGATTTTGACGGCGACCTTGTTGCATACCACGAGTGGATTCGCCTCCACATCAAAAATGTGCGTCATAAACATTACAACTCCATCCGCAAGAAAGCAGAGGAGATCCGAGATGCAATCTTGATTGGCACGGACACCACTGTTCCTGCCAGCAAGCTTCACCAAGCCCTCGCGGGTGCAGTGCTATATCAAAACGGCGCATGTATTGATGATGTCAAGTACGTCGCCGGTAAGGTCCTCGCCCCTGATGCGGAGCTCGTGGCCATTTGTTACGCTATCGTCCGTGCATTACAACGAGACAATTGCACTAACATTCATCTGTTCACGGACTCTCTCTCTGCTGCTAAGAGAGCCCTGGACCCATCCATTCACTCTGGCCAAGGTCATTCCTTGGCTGTTTGTCACGTCCTAGGCGAATGGTTCTCTAAGGACCCCTTGCACACCATTACATTTGTCGATGTCCCATCCAAATCAGAGTGGGGCATTCATCATGAAGCTCACCTTTTATTAAAGGCTCAACCCCGGGTACTCGGCAGGTATCAGGACTCTTCTTTGGACAGCTGTCGCAAAGCAGTAGCGGACCAACAACTACGGGCCTGGCGTCAACTATTCTTTCGAGATACAGATCATGCAGGACATAACTTCCTCCAGCTCGACTCTATCGACAGAGAACATTGCATCAAGCCATCCTATGCCAAGGGCGGATCGTGGCTCTCATCCTGTGGGCACTCCATTTCTCTCACATCGTGCATGACCCGGTGCCTACTAGGGCATGCGCCCATCGGTGCTTATTTTAAGCGCTTTAATATCAATGAAAAGTACTCCTGTGACTGTGGGGTCCTACTCCAGACCAGGCAGCACCTGTTCGAGTGCCCTCTGCTCAAACACTCTTACGACAGCGTTCCGACTTACCTCCCTATGCTTATCAAATTCTTGCAAGACAATCCATCTGTCTTTGCCAACTCTCCTCCTGCTGGGGTTGGATAACAGCTTTGGAGGCCTTGCAGTGATTGTGATGATTGCCAGTTTTGGTCAGCTTCGGCATTAATGGTGTGCACCCCATCAGCCTGTTCCCCGTCCTTAAATGGTGCATGATGAGTGAGTGTTGGGGCTTTCCAGGTCTCATCACCAGAAGGGGTTCAGACAAAGCCTTTAGGTGCAGTGCATGGTGAACCATACTGAGTGCTTCGGCCATCACAGAGCAAAGGCCTCCTCTAGCTTTTCTGACATGACACGCCCTTCTGCATGTCTCGTCCTTTTCTGATGCATTACCTGCTTAGCCTTGTTCCACGCGTTGTGTCTCACCCGGGGAGTATGTTTCCCTCTCTACTGTAGGTAGTATTCTGTGATGTATTTCGCAGCACGGACTGTGTTCGGACACTGCATAATAAATTGGTGCAAGCCATGATTCCAAAATAAATAAAAATAAAAATAAAAATAAAAGCAGACTGCTTACAGGCGCAGAGAGCGAACCTAACTCACACAGAGATGATGGTGGTAAGAGATGAAGAGGCATCTACACTAGTACATGCCTTATATACTACCATAAGTGAGATTAACTATATATGGAGCATACTAAATATAGTATGCGATATCTAATCTACTGCTGATGGTCAGTCCAATCCTATGTAATCTAACACACTGCTGCAGAACAACAGATGGGAAATTGTCGACTTGCCACCTGGTGCAAAGGCTATTGGTTCTGGTTGGGTTTTCAATGTCAAACGTCATGCAGATGGCACTGTGGAGTGCTACAAGACTTGTATCATTGCAAAGGGCTACAGTCAGCGTGCTACAGTCAATTACACCGAAGTCTTTGCTCCTACCTTCTGTCCAGCAACCTTGCACATGATACTGGTTATTGCAGAGGACCTTGAGCTATGCTCTGTGGACATTTCGTCTGCATTCACCAATGGTGACTTGGATGAGGACATCTACATGCTGCAGCCTGAGGGATTCCATGAAGGTGCACCAAACAAGGTCTGCAAGTTGTGCAAGTCACTTTACAGTGTCAAGCAGTCAGCTAGGCAATGGAACACAAAGTTACACTCTGTTCTCACTGATATGGGTTTCAAGCATGTGGAAGCAGACAGGTCAGTGTACATCTACTCAGATGGCACAGTTTGCATTTTCGTGCCTATCTATATTGACGACATCATGGTTGTATCCAAATCAACTTCATCCATTGACCGTTCTGTGAAGCAACTCAGTGAATGCTTCAAATGCAGGGATCTCAGTGCAATGGAGTTTCTACTAGGTGTTGGCATTACCAGGGATTGCAGCAAACACAAGATTTCGCTTCACCAGTGCCAGTTCATTCTGGACATGCTCGAACGTTACAGTATGCAAGATGCAATTCCTGTTACCACTCCTATGTCAGCTGGCACCGTCCTCACTTGTGCAATGGCACCTAGCAGTTCTGACAACATTGAGTTCATGGGAAGCATTCCCTACCTCAGCGCCATTGGTTCCCTTCAGTATCTTGCCACAATGACACGTCCTGACATTGCACACACTGTGTCCTATCTTGCACTCTTTAACAGCAATCCTGGACCGCAGCATTGGACAGCAGTCAAGCACTTGTTCAAGTATCTGAAAGGAACACTTGAGTACAAGTTCGTTTACTCTGGTTTGCTTGGTACAGATCTGTTGACAACTCACTGTGATGCTGCACACAGCGACTGCAAGGACACTGGGCGCTCTACAGGTGGATCAGTCTGCTTTCAACACATTTGGAGCAGAATGCTGATCTTGTTGAGTTGAGCATGTTGGTGTTTTCATCAATTGCAGAATGCGATGCAATGACTCCAACTTGGGTGTGGTACTGTCAGACTCGTCTTTCGACACCCTATCCGATGGTACTTGACTCAACTTGCTAGGACGAGCAGTTGGACTGGAATGCACATGCAATTTCCCAGAATGCGAATTGGGCAAAGTTGAGCACTTTGGTAAACTCAATGATTTCGCACCAGTGGTCGGTTTCTGCAAGTTGGGAGTAAGTGCATCTTGTTCTTCGTCAGACGACAAGTCAGATAGTGCTGGTCCCACCGAAGGAGGTGCAGTTGGTGCGTCCGAGTCATCAGTGTACAAGTCAGGCAAATAGGCAGCAGTTGAATCCCCCCCAGAATCTGGCACATCTGAGAAGTGTGAAGGTGCTCCCTTTGGAAACAGGTTGATTGGTGAAGTGACCTTCAAACCAGGCAAACTGCGTTCGTCAAAGATAGCATGTTCAGAGATCACATACTTCTTAGTGGACAGATTGTAGTACTGCCAGCCTTTGTAGCCTGTAGGATAACCAACGAAGATGCACTTCTCAACATGTGGTTGCAGTGACTTGCATTTGTCTCTCTGCACAAAGATGTACGCAGCACAACCAAAAACACGGAGATGGCTCATATTGGGTTTCTTGCCATGCCATGCAGTGTAGGGCACAGAGTCAGTCAGAGATGACATAGGTAGCCTGTTCCACACGTGAATGTAAGCAAAAACTGCAAGTTGCCAAAACGAGAGTGGGAGCTTTGCCTCTACCAGCATTGCAGTGACATGCTCAGCAATAGTGCGATTGGTGCATTCAGCAACACCATTCTGCTGAGGCTGATTGCATGTGCTATGGCACCTGTGAATGCCGCATTGCTCCATAAATCGTATGAACTCATTTGACATGTATTCACCAGCCTTGTCATCCTGCATTGCCTTGATTTTCGCATTCAGCTGATTCTCTGCATATGCCTTGTACTATGGCTGTCCATGTGAGGAAATATTCCGCAAGAATGTTTTGAGAAATCTTGTGCCCGCGGAAAAACTCGCCATGTGCACGAGAGTTATAACACACTGCACGGAAAAGTTAAAGCATGCGCGAAAGTTTTCGAGCTTGCACGGAAAAACTTAGCATGCGCGAAAAATAGTTCAAGGTGAAATATGACCTGTGCGGATTTTCTAAAGTCATTTCTGTGTGCACGGAAATACTTGTACGGTGCGCGGAAAAGTTTGCAAAGTTGCGTGAAAGTTTTGAGAATTAAGGTTTACTAGTGTGCTGTGCTGCCGTGCTTAGATAATTGATGTGAATGGCAGAACGCCAGCATGCTGAATGAGAGAATTCACACGGGTTTCCATCCATGAAATGTTGCCTGCTGTCTGGCCTACTACTGAAGTAGAACACTCTCAAAATGCACAAAATAGTTAAGTAAGTCAATGATATAGTTGGGAATACATTTTAATGCTTGGGTAGAACTGATAAGACCTGGGTATTGTTTGAATGCCTAAATTCCGATGTAACCACCTCATATCTAAGTATTATTGGGCAAAAACACAACATCTCAGAACAAAAATACCTGTCTAAAGTCATTATTGGTGTTTTAAATTGTATAAATGACACAATACAGCTGATTTTCATGCATAGTGACGGAAGTGCAGGCGGAAGTTCATGGATGGAAACCCGTGTGAATTCTCTCATTCAGCATGCCGGCGTTCTGCCGTTCACATCAATTATCTAAGCACGGCAGCACGGCACACTAGTAAACCTTAATTCTCAAAACTTTCACGCAACTTTGCAAACTTTTACGCGCACCGTACAAGTATTTCCGCGCACACAGAAATGACTTTAGAAAATCCGCGCAGGTCATATTTCACCTTGAACTATTTTTCGTGCATGCTGAGTTTTTCCGTGCAAGCTCGAAAACTTTCGCACATGCTTTAACTTTTCCGCGCAGTGTGTTATAACTCTCGCGCACATGGCGAGTTTTTCCGCGGGCACAAGATTTCTCAAAACATTCTCGCGGAATATTTCCTCACATGGACAGCCATATTGTACACCTTGAATGCATTGAATGCGTCCGACTTGCGCTTCAGGAACATGACAGCATGCAGGTGAGTGCAGTCGTCAATGAATGTGATCCAGTAGTGATGTCCCTCAGGCGTAGGCACTGAGAGCAGACCATGCAAGTCAGAATGCACCAATTCAAGTGGTTTCGTCGATTTGCGAGTTGAGCTCGGAAATATGCCAGACGTCATCTTGCCAGCTAAGCATGGTTCGCAAATCGGATCTGGCTGCTCTTTTGACATTACAAGCATGCCAGTGACCAGACCCTTGGAAAGCAGCTTGTTGATGTGTGCATGGCTGTGATGTCCGCAACAACAATGCCAGAGCTCTGCATTGAGGGGTAGAGTGGACGACAACGAAGCAGAGCATGCAGATTCGCAAATGGGACGTGTGAGACCATCCAGAATGGCAGAGTGCGATGAGACATGCAAGCAGGTTGTTGCACAACTTGGGGACATGCAGAACATGTTTGATGACTACTGCATTTGCTTTCTTGCCATTGATGACTGGGTGGAACACCACATTGCCAACACCCGCAGAGTAGACAATAGAATCATCTGCAAGACAAATTGGGACACAGTGAGGTTTGTACTCCACAATCCAGTCTCGGTGAGGTGTCATATGGCTAGTTGCACCTGTATCTGTGAGCCAGTTGAAATCATTGCCTTGTGCGTCACCTGTAGCAAGTGCAGATGCAAAACCTGCATACTCGATGATTTGCAACGTCTCCTCTGCTGGGTGCGAAGCAGAGTGTGCCATTTGAACAACAGCTGCCAGAGTCGACCACATGCTAACTGGGTCATGCAGAATGTGAGTCAAGTGTGATTTCAGCTTGTTCTGAACATGACTGTGGATGTAGCCAGCAGCAGCAGTCAACTTGCTTGTCCACATGTTGTGTGCCTTGATCTCAGCCATAGACAGCGTGAGAGAGAGCACAGGACGCTTGCATTCACCAGTAACCAGATGCCATAGCTCCTGAGAGCATAACCATGCTTTCATGTTGCAAGACCAGAGTTGGTAGTTGGCAGTGCTCAGTTTGTCAAACTGAGGTGTTGCAAAGAAACTCATAGTTGCAGGTGAAGCGAAGTGGTGATAGATGTGATGTGGTATGAGGTGATAGCTAAGAATGGCGCAAACAATATGACAAAGTTGTGAGACAAGCTGGGCTGAAATGCACGAGCAGCTGGCAGAACACTTGAGGTATCACAATTAGGCCGAGTTGAGCACTTGCAGTAAAACATCGATTGCACGATGTTAGAAACAGCTCGTCACTGTTGCTGAGATAGGGGCCTGGACAGGGGGTGTACGGCACACTGCTGGTGTTGCAGGTGCAAGGGGTCGTCCAAACAGAATCGACTAACCGGCCATCCTGGTGTGGGAATGGACACAAAGCGCCTGGGCTCAGGCGTGCAAGGGAAGAATGTGTGTATTCTGGTCAAGATCTAATTTAGGATACATCGTGATGGTAAGCTTTGTATGTACATGTTAGCACCGGAAGTCCATGAACACGTGATATTCAACACTCCCACCCGTGGAAATGGACCATGAAGAGAATGATAAAACAGGGAAAAGGAAAAGAAAGGGAGAGGATAACACATCAAGCAGACTAAAACAACACTAACTTGGACCAATGCTAGGGGCTGCCAAGCTCCCACCGAATCTGGTAAGTCCTGCAAGAAGGCTAAATGGCGAGTAAAGGACAGCCCGATGATTGAGCATAATGTGCATGATGGTGAAACTTGTCATCGTCTGAGCTTGATTCTTGCTCCTGGGAATCGTTGTAGGCACATCGGACTGCCTGCTTACGAGCACCTTGAAGAACAAGATCCTTGATGGCTGTAGGCATGTCGCAAACACAAAGACGGGAGATGTGACCATCACGTCCACAACAATGGCAGCTGTTACCGTTGTCCTTGTTGCACCAGGTGAACTTGCCTTCCTGAAAACCGTCAGTTGCAGGTTCTTGACGCGGTTTGGAACCCTCGGCTCCAGATCCCCCACCAAATCTCCCACCAGATTGGGTAGCTAGTGCAACGTTGGTTGGTTCAGCTTTGACATACTCCGAAACACTGCTAGCTGAGCCAAGAAGGATGGTTTTGATGGTGTCAAGGGTAGGTTCGTCCCTTTGAGAGAGAATGGAGGTGCGGACAGGGTGATAGGAGGAGTGGAGATGACGAAGGATGTGGTCACCAATTGCAGTGTCAGAGACAGTCTCGCCAAGGTTCTTGAGTGAGTCGAAGGCAGCATTGACAGCATGGATGTAGAACTCCATGGGGCGGGCAATATCATGCTGAATGGCATCAATGGCATCCTGGGCTGCAATGCAGCGGCCTATGGTAGATTGGGTAAAGTGCTTCTTGAGTGCAGACCAGGCCTCAGTAGTGGATTTGATCCCCTGGATGCAATAGTGTTGATCTGGCTCCATAGCTCCGCGCTGCGAAATACATCTCAGAATACTACCTACAGTAGATAGGGAAACATACTCCCTGGGTGAAATGCAACACATGGAACAAGGCTAAGCAGGTAACGCATCAGACAAGGTCTAGACACATAAAAGGACATGTCATGACAGAAGAGCTAGAGGAGGCTCCTTACTCTGTGATGGCCGAAGCACCCAGTATGGTTCACCATGCACCGCACCTAAAGGCTTTGTCCGAACCCCTTCTGGTGATGAGACCTGGAAAGCCCCAACAGTCACTCATCATGCACCATTTAAGGACGGGGGACAGGCTGGTGGGGTGCATGCCATTACCGCCAAAGCTGACCAAAACTGGCAATCATCACATTCACTGCAAGGCCTCCAAAGCTGTTATCCAACCCCAGCAGGGGGAGAGTTAGCAAAGACAGATGGATTGTCTTGCAAGAATTTGATAAGCATAGGGAGGTAAGTCGGAACACCATCGTAAGAGTGCTTGAGTAGAGGACACTCAAACAGATGTTGCCTGGTCTGGAGTAGGACCCCACAGTCACAGGAGTACTTTTCGTTGTGAGGGGCTGGGGCTGGCCCCTCGTGAAAACATGAAAAACCATAAGGTTCAGAACATAGATACACAAGAAGCGACATATCCGCCATAACGATCGGAAACTACTATCGGAAACTGAAGGAACAAGAAGAAGCACGAAATATGAAGTCTAAGATATGAAGATGCAAGTTTATTCGAAGATATGAAATATGTACATGATGAAACAAGAAGACAAGCACAAGGAAGACTCAAGATGTTATTACAACTCAATGGCAGATCAAGAAAGATAACAGCATCAGAGCAATATTGGACTTCTGATGCCGACAACATCAGATCAATATTAACAATCTGATGTAACTATGGACCCACAAGGGAGTCAATCACATGGAAATACTCGTACATACGACATGGGACAAATATGGCAACGGATTCCGACGATATGCAGGGGTTTCCGACGACATGCAAGCGTGTGGTAGCAGAAAGCAGAAGTATCTCGATACAAACACAAGGGACATAGGTGTGGAAAGAGGGTCGGAGGAGATGTGTGTTTAGGGGAGAACATGGAGTTGATCCGGTCGCAGGAAGATCTCTTGTGCTTGGGCTTGGTTTCCGAAGATAAGGATATTTGTGGCCAAGATATGAAGCATGCTGTAGTGCAGCATGGTTTCCGACGAGATAAAGTCAGCACGGGCGGTCGGATCTTCGTGGATGGATATGGTACGATCTGGGCATGGCAACCAGACGGGTATTTAAGGAGTAGAATATCTCTGTACTTCTCCAGCTTCCTTCAGGGTTAAATTCTACCTACACACACCATACCAGTTCACATCGGAAACCGTTGTTTAAACCTCGTATACTGGAAGCTCCTTGTTTTAAAACAAGTAAAACCTTTTCAACGTGCTATCGTTGTACACACGTTGCCTTCGCACATTGTGAACTTTAGAGACAGGCTTTTCAGACCAGTCCAACCCAACTTCGCACCTCACAATGTGGAGCCCACCGCAAGGGTCTACAGTTCACAATAGATCCGTCTGTTCCAGACTGTCGGATAACTCGTCAACTTGCTGCAGAATTTGCTATACCCCTACAACCTCCTGAAGCGCCCATCAAGAGAAGAAGGAAAAGACCAACACTGTCAGGAAGCCAAATATCTTCAGTACTCAGCCATATATCGGAAATGGATCACGGAATTGAAGCAAACCCTTTTGAAGTTCAAACCATGGCCCCCAAAGTCAAACCTTACCCAAATCGCAACTCAAAAGATGCTCCATTGTTTACAGGACCCACTACTCCTTTACATCGATACCTAGAGGACATCGAGGAATTATGCAAAGACAGGGGAGACACATCGGATATCACACGGATTACAAAAACCCTGTGGTATGTGGATTACTGATACCACGAAACATGGAAGAATATTCTAGATGAAAACAAATCCTGGAAGGAGAATAAACAAATATTACTGGAATATTTCCCTGGGTTGGATTCGCTCTACAAATACTCAGTCAACGATCTGCATAAATTAATACAGAAGTTTTCGAGCAAACCCATGGATAATCAAGAACTTTTAGCAGAATATCATTGTGAATTCATGATTATAGCTACTTATCTGGAGAAGGAGCAATTATCATCAAGAGACGACATCAACAGAAACTATGTTCTAGGTCTTCCAAAAGAATTCAGGGCGAAGGTTCTTACTCAATTAACGGCTGAAGACCCGAAGCAGAAACCGGGCCTGGTTCATGATTATCTTCAAGTTAATCGAGCAGCTCGATATGTTCTTCAAGATAATGCTTATTCTGATAGGTATGGCCTTGAAGACACACCTCGTGAACGGACGAAAACCGAAGAAACTGCTCTTGAGCTCATGCTAAGGAAAATGACATCGGAATTAGGATCAATAAAGATGTTTATGCAAGGCCAACCTAATACATCTTTTCCGACGCAAGAAAGACCTATGTATCATTCCACTCCGCGCTACGCCCCTGGTTGCTTGTTTTGCGGAGACATTAATCATATTATGAGGTCTTGCAACTTGCCGGATGAATTTATAAACAAGGGAATCATCAAACAAGGACCGAATGGTAGATTCACAATGGCTAACAGCGACTGGATCAATGGAACTGGAACAATAAAAGAAAGGATTGAAAACATCCTCAAACTGCAACATGCTCGAGATGTACCCCTCACCTGTCGCCAGCTACCACGATGATGTTTTCCTGTACTACGGCTGAAACCTTGTTTAATTCTTCCAGTAAACTCGAAGAAGTCGACGAAGAAATCGGTGAGGTTTATCTGAAGACAAGGTCTTCGCCCCAAGACAAACCTGGACCAGGCAAAAACTCATCTGCTTATGAAAAAGTTCCTGAAGTCGTGATTGCCGAAAGGAAATCGGAAAAGACAATACCAGAAGCACATGTAAGATTTGAACTGGCTAAAGGACCCCAGTACCGATTCACCTCAGGAGCGGAAAATCTGGATCTTCTTAAGAAAGTCATATCAAAATCTTTGGATGCAGAAATTACTATTTCTCAAAGAGAGTTGTTGGCTATTTCTGGAGAACTTCGGAAATATTTCAAGGAAACAACTACACCAAAGAGAATTCCGACGGTTAGCTATGTCCATGGCGAAGAAAATGAAGGGTCTTATGTGCTACAATTTGCTTCAGAAAATGGGCCATCAGATAGAGTCCTTTTGACGGCTTCTCCCCTTATGAAACTCAGGGTGATACCCGCGTTGCTAAACGGTGAATTCACGGCGGAATGTGTCTTGGACCAAGGATCGGAAATCATGGCAATGGACAAGCGCATATGGAGAAAACTGTCCCACAATATAAACCCAGAAAGGAAAATATATATGGAGTCTGCCAACACGGAATTATCACAAACAGATGGAATGTGCGAAAACCTTAAAATCACTATTGGAAGCCTTGAACTCTATTTTCAAGTACATGTCGTGGATAAAGCCCCTTTTCAAGTTCTGATAGGACGACCGTTCTTTGTGTACACTGGGTGCACTACTAGGGATTATACAAATGGCGACCAGGAAATTACTTTGACTTGCCCCAACACGCAAAAGGTGGTTACTATTCCAACTCAGCCCAGGAACAAGGTTTCCGAAAAAGAGTTAGCGGATTTTCCAGAATCCCGACTGAATTAAAACGGTCGGGAAAGATGTTCATGTTAAATATAGTGCACAAGAAACGACATGAACAGCAAGAGAAGGATATTCCTTCAGCACTATCATTTGGACGATTTATAACTCCCTTATTTGCGGCAAGAATAGATGATGAAAGAGGATCATCATACCACGAAATATACCCTACTAATTTTAATTTTGAAGTTTCGGCCAGATTTATCGGCCAATGTTTACAGAAGACTTATGCTTACTCTTTTCAACAAAGAGCACTAATAATAAAAGCCAGGAAAAAATATAAACCTGTGGCGAGACGGACATTTCCTGTGTCAACTATGCTTCCCGAAGAATATCATGTTATTAGAAGAATTCCATCGGATCCTCTGGCTAATATGAAACTGTTACCTTTTAAAGTGGACCATATTGAACCAGGAATACGCTATACTAAAGAACAAATGGACGCCTGGAACATAAATGAAGATGGCTTCTTGACACCGGATGAAGCTCGTCTAGTTCAATGGATCATTAAAGAACATGAGATGGGATTTGCCTGGAATGAGATGGAGAAAGGTGCCTTCAGAGAAGACTATTTTGAACCACTAAAGATACCCGTTGTACTGCATGAACCATGGGCGGAAAAACCGATACCGATACCTCCAGGCATCGCTAAAGAAGTCATGAGAATTTTTCAAGATAAAGTCGCAAGCAAAGTATATGAACCTTCTAGTTCACCTTATCGGTCCAGGATCCTATATGTGCCAAAGAAAAGTGGAGCAATACGGGTAGTGCATGACCTGAGAAGGTTGAATGCAGTGACCATAAAAGACTCTGCTCTACCGCCAGTTGTAGAACTTTATGCAGAATCTTTCGGTGGAAGAACTATCTATGCCATGTTTGATTTGTTCGTAGGATTTGACCATCGGGTTCTTCATCAAGATTCAAGAGATTATACTACGTTCTCTTCGCCTATCGGAAACCTGAGATTGACCCGTCTACCACAAGGATTTACAAATTCGGTTCAAGTACAACAGGGAGATGTGTCATTTATCTTGGAGCCTGAGATTCCTGAATTTACGGCACCTTTTGTGGACGATGTACCGGTCAAAGGACCACGATCTTATTATCAAGATGAGAATGGGGTCTATGAAACGATTTCCGAAAACCCTGGTATCAGAAGATTTGTCTGGGAACACTTGAACAATGTACATCGCATTATTCAAAGAATACAGCATGCTGGAGGAACCTTCAATGCCTCGAAATCCTTTTTGGCTGTGCCAAGAATTAATGTTGTTGGCCATATGTGCAGCATCCAAGGAAGGACGGTTGATGAGTCAAAAGTCAGAGTTATCAGGGATTGGAAACCTTGTGAAAACTTGACAGAAGTTCGTTCATTCTTGGGAACATTGGGTGTAATGCGTATCTTTATTAAAGATTATGCAATGCATTCAAGACCGTTAACTGAACTAACAAAGAAGGACGTTGAATTCACATGGGGACAAAGAGAACAAGAAGCAATGGACAGTTTAAAGCGTCTCTTAATTCAGTCTCCAGCATTAACGGCATTGGACTATGAATCCGAAGGACAGATAATAATGGAGGTGGACTCAAGCAACATAGCCGTGGGTTTTATTTTATCTCAGGTTAAAGAAGACGGAAAGGAACATCCTGCGCGGTTTGGTTCTATAACTTGGAACGAAAGAGAATCAAGATACTCACAAGCCAAGATCGAGTTATATGGCCTATTTCGCAGCCTTAGAGCGTATCGGATATACCTGGTTGGAGTGGAAAACTTGATAGTCAGGACTGATGCGAGTTACCTCAAGGGAATGTTAAACAACCCCGATATACAACCTAATGCTACGATAAATCGCTGGATAGCCGCCATACTTTTGTTTGACTTCAAGCTAGAACACGTCCCTGGAAAATCACATTCACCAGACGGTCTGTCAAGAAGGAGACGATCAGAATTAGATCCTCAAGAAGATTCCGAAGAAGAAGTAGAAGACTGGATCGACAGGGCATGCGGCTTCGGAATCTGGGTCTTAAACAAAAATGACGATCGGAAATTCACTCACATGTCCATGGTACAGAAGAAAATACCAGGATCGTCATTGTCTTACAAGGCTATGGTACTTATTGCAGCTAAATCGGTACCTCACCGTTCGGAAATTACTACAACGCTTAAGTTACCGGTTTCCGACAGAGGGGCTGACATGGATGAGGAATTAAAGAAGGTCAAAGAATTTCTAGGCGACCCCGAAAGACCCGCATGGATTCGCACAAGAAAGGAGTATGACCGCTTCCTCAAGAAAGTAAGGCAATTCTTCATACTGGACGGAAAGCTATGGAAAAGGTCCGATGATGGTGAACATAAACAAGTGGTACAACAAGAAGATAGGCTTCGGATACTTCAAGAAGTACATGATAACTTAGGACATAAGTCTTATTTCACTGTGTGGAATAGGCACACTAAGAGTTAATGGAGGCCTAACATCAGTAATGATCTTACGTGGTACTTGAAGACCTGCGATATATGTCAGCGACAGTCTAGGGTAAAGAACCTCATTCCGCCAACGGTAGCTCGTCCATTGTCGCTTTTTGTCAAGGTTCACGCGGATACTTTCTTTATGCCCAAAGGAAAAGGGGGAAAACATCTCTGTCTTCATCTACGATGTTCACTTTCGGGAATGCCTGAAGCTCTGGCTGTAGCGTCGGAAAATCATACGGTTATAGGAGAATTTCTGTTGGATGTTATGTCGCGATGGGGAGCTATGGCTATTATCGTGACAGACAATGGTACACCTTGGGTTAAAGCCGTGAACTACTTGGCGGAAAAATATGGAATCTACCACATCAGAATTTCGGGATATAATTCGCAGGCAAACGGCTTGATTGAAAAACGACATCTCGATGTTAGGGAAGCAATAGTCAAGACTTGTGAAGGCGACTTATCAATATGGCCATTAATTCTCCGATTTGTTTTATGGGCTGAACGTGTTACGGTACAAAAATCAACAGGTTATACTCCCTACTATATCGCACACGGAGTGGAACCATTATTTCCATTTGACATTACAGAAGCGACTTTCATGTTTCCCGATCAAGTTGATATGATTTCGAAGAAGAGCTAATAGCACGAAGAGCTATAATGCTGCAGAAGCGACCGGAAGATCTTGAAAGGGTCAAGGACAAAGTGGAGCAAGCACGGCTGAGGCAAGCTCGTTATTTTGAGCAATACAATAAGCATCGCATCGTGTTACAGGATTTCGCACCAGGTACTTTGGTCCTAGTCAGAAATTCACCAGTTGAAAAATCACTTGATCGGAAAACAAAACCGCGATACTTTGGGCCTCTAATGGTGTTACGACGAACGAAAGGGGGGTCTTACATCTGCGCTGAACTCAGTGGAGCCGTATCCTACAAGAGATTCGCCGCATATCGCCTAATACCTTATATATCAAGAGAACCGCTTGAAATACCATGGGAACTATTGTCTCAACCCAAGGATCTAATTGAAGGCATGGTACGCGAAGAGGTACCTGAGGACTCGCAAGTGGCGCCTGATGATGAATAACAAGTTTCCGACAACGCTTACACAACCTATATTTCTTAATGGAGCTTCAACAGTTTCAAGTTCATTTCTTCTCATTTGTTAAATAAACTCTTTTTCTTTTAGGTTATGTTTCTGTTTTTACAAGATTATGAAATTATTGCTTTCAAACTAAAATGTGCATGACCAAGACAATTTATTGACTACAAGATACTATGACAATATGGTTTCCGGCGAAGGGCGAAAGGAAATACGACAAGAAGAAATACATATAAATCCTTTTTTACCTCCTGCGGAATCTTTTTACTTCCCCGGACATTCTACGGATCTCCTCGATACGCTCCATTGATAATTCCACCAGATCGCGAAGCCGATTTTCCATGTCAGAATAATGTCGCAGGTTTCTTTCGCAAAGGTCGTCCAGCTCTTCAAGCCCATCTGTTGGGTTGGCAGTCGTTTGCCATTCGCGGAAATCTCGCACCAACTGTGTATATGGTGCATACGAGGGTAAACCCTCAACAGGACCGCTAGAACTTGCGTTGGGACTAGAACGCGTAATACCTGTGCAACGAGGTTACCGAAACCTGTTAAAGATAGGGAATTGTAATTACTCACCTGAAGTTCCCTCGCCAACATCTTTTTGCTTTGCGACGATGGACTCCGTGTACTCGAAAACAGGCGTTGCCTCATAGTATGGAAGAGGGCCATCATCCTCAATTCGCATAGGGCTCGAAGGCGCGTTGTAGGGGGCTACTGCATTGGCCGTGTCGTCTGCTTCAAGTTCGTCCACTTCTTCGACCTCGTTGTCCTGGCTGCTGTCGCTGTCGCCGTCGCTATCTTCTTCGGGCTCTGGGTGGACGGTACGGGACCGTCGGTCGTATGAGAAGTCGCTGCCAGCTAAGGCACGAGTCAGGAAGTCGCCCGGGTGTTGTTTCTAAATTACGGATGAAGTTATCAGCATGAAAGCGACAGAATACAATTAACAGACACTTACACATTCGGCAGTATTATTGCTGCAATTCTTTTTGTCAACCTTGCAATTGGTACATGCCCTGCTCCAGCGAGGTGTGTAGCGCAAAGTACACATATAGCCGGGGTGACTTTGGCACCAAGAACACCGCTAGGTCAATGCTTTAGTATGGCTGTAACTCAGTATGGCATATTTACTCACCTGGTCGTACTCATACCACCCTTCTGCAAGTCCAAGAATTTGTGGAGCGGACCAGCGCATATCGACTTCATACGTAGAGGCGGGACGAGCGGTGCGACGAGGAGGCATGTCTTAAGCAGGTGATGAATGTGGGGGGGGAAGAATGGTGAAAGTATGAGTGGAATGGGCAGGCTTTTTATATTCTTCTGGGACAGTGGTTCAGCACGCTTTCGGAAATCGGCTAGCTTTGAATGGGTCCGGCATCAGGCGTGGATGGCACTATGAAGAAACCGATAGAATGCTGTGGATTCTTCTCTATGACTCGGTCCTATATGTTGGACAATTGGCCTGCCTTTACTGGAACCGCGATAACTTCGACGCGAATCTTGTTCGGATTTTCTATTTTTAGGTCGGAAATCACCGTGGCTCATGTTCTGGAAAGCGGCGTTGCCTAATCAAGTATGACGGCGTGATGGCGTCGGGTTTATGGTGACGTGCCGTGCTGCTTTAGGGAATGGCGATACCTCTTTTGTCTGGTTGTTGCTGCGGCATTGCTCTGGGCCGCGCGAATTTTCAACTGGCGTTTTCGGCTGTAATGGCGCATGTGTAAGCTGGGCGGCTTGTTCAGTTTTACTGCATCTTCCATTTTCATTCGGCATTTTTCGCATCGTATGGCAGTGTCAAATTTGTGTGCGGAAATCTATCATAAGGAGTTTACATCTATGGGCAGTTGTATCTACGGCTGATTGGCTTGTTTCTCAATCCAGTCCCTCCATCTCTCTACTCCATCTATGGTGAAGTCAGTTTCGCACAAGTAGCAGTGGCGGAAACCTTGCGACTGCTTCTCAGCTGCTTTGAGTAGGCTCAATGCCTTATCCTGCTCGCTGTCTACAAGAACGGCCCCGTATTCGCTCATGACCCGGCGAAGCAAGAGTAGTGTCCACGATGACTGGGGTCGGAATTGTTTCGTGGATATATAATCTTCGAAATGGTCATTCTGTGCAGAATAGGGATTGTCAATTGGGTTTGATTTCAACGGGACAAGTGGGTCAACTTACAATGTAATGGCACAGGGCGGCAAGTGTCCGATGTGTTTCCATCGCGTCTGTTGCGGAACGAGATAGCATTTGATCGGATATCAATTGGTCTATGGTAGGCCGAATGGCATGCTCTAGGACCTGCATGATGTCCGCTGGATTCTTCACAGCTGTGGTCAATAATGTGGTGAATCGCGTGGCGGTGCTCATTTCTGGTGTTTGGGCAGACTAGTTGCCTTCCCTTTTATACAGATTTCAGGCGCTGGGCTACTTGGCATTGGACGATCTGGACGCATGGATACATGTCACTTGTCTGGAGATTATCTAGCTAATTTCCGACAGCCGGTTGTTGGTTATGGGTCGCCTACTCCGCACACACATGCCTGTTGATACTGGAAGAAAACGTCGTCCATGCGCTCCTTGATTTCGGGAATCTCGTGCCCGGTGTATCCAAATGTCATCGTCATGTATCGCATACGCATTAACACCCTCAATTCGGCCATGGTGATTTGCTCGTTGGGCGATTGATGTATGCCTACATGTTGACGACCATGCCATGCTATATACTATGATAGTGTTAGGGCGGCACGTCCCCTGAAGACGTTACTTACTGCTATGGTTTGTCCTAGGAACAAGAAGGACCGGAGATCGGTTATGACAGGCTGCAAGTTGATGGTGTCAAGCTGGAGTATTCGTGTGTATTCATATTCTAGGGCTTCGACGAATGGATCAAGGCAATGTTTGAAGACATATGGGATCGGAAATCGCGATCGGAAATCGTTTAGATCGGTGGGCAACTCAAGCACTAAAGATTGAAGATATAGACGTAAAGGCGCTTGCATTGCGGGTGCTACGGAATAATCTACTAGAGCTCTACACTTTATATATCCATCTCTCGCACCGATGTTCGGAATCTAGCATGTGGACGCTGGGAGGGAACGGCCGTTTGAAGATGAAAGATCGCCGCTGGAATTTCTTCGATGTCTGATGTGTCTTCAGGTGTTGCGGCTGGCCTGAATGCTGGCAGGTGTTCTTCAAGGGGGTCTTCGGCTTTGACGCGGTTTGAAAACTGTAACCACCACCGACTGTTGCTGTCCAGGTCATTAAATTCTTTGAAGTCGACTTGGTTTTCTTTGGTGGCATCGGCAGTGTCCTCAGCATATAGCGCCATGAACCGCAGTATGGTCGACCAATACTCAAACCCTTCATGTTCCTCCATCGGAAACATCTCCAGTAAATGCCTGGCACTGGCGCTTAGGTAGCGGCATTCAGGTGGAATCATACGCTCGATTTCACGCTCATTTGACGGCCGCATGTTGACGCGCGAGCATAGCAATAAACGCTGCGCTATCATTAGCAGGGCTAGTTGTGAAGCGGTTCGAGGGCTTACCATGTGATCAAAATGATCATGAACGTACGCTTCCACTTGCGCATGGTCGATTATGTTCAGTTCTCGTACGCTGCGAGTGCGGATGTCCTTGTAGATGGCGAGGCATAGGATTTCATGTTGGTGACGGATGGTCAACGCAAATTCACGCATGGTTGTTGGTACAACGAATGCATGGCTTCGGTTTCCTGGAGCAAAACAGAGCGAGCGAAATATTCTTTCTGCTGCGGGGTCCATGGTGCTTGATGGCGACGACGCTTTTGGCTGAAATTTATAGGTTTCCGACCACCCAGGAGGGTGGTGTTTTAAAAGTTGGGGGGAGATGTGAGGGGCTGGGGCTGGCCCCTCGTGAAAACATGAAAAACCATAAGGTTCAGAACATAGATACACAAGAAGCGACATATCCGCCATAACGATCGGAAACTACTATCGGAAACTGAAGGAACAAGAAGAAGCACGAAATATGAAGTCTAAGATATGAAGATGCAAGTTTATTCGAAGATATGAAATATGTACATGATGAAACAAGAAGACAAGCACAAGGAAGACTCAAGATGTTATTACAACTCAATGGCAGATCAAGAAAGATAACAGCATCAGAGCAATATTGGACTTCTGATGCCGACAACATCAGATCAATATTAACAATCTGATGTAACTATGGACCCACAAGGGAGTCAATCACATGGAAATACTCGTACATACGACATGGGACAAATATGGCAACGGATTCCGACGATATGCAGGGGTTTCCGACGACATGCAAGCGTGTGGTAGCAGAAAGCAGAAGTATCTCGATACAAACACAAGGGACATAGGTGTGGAAAGAGGGTCGGAGGAGATGTGTGTTTAGGGGAGAACATGGAGTTGATCCGGTCGCAGGAAGATCTCTTGTGCTTGGGCTTGGTTTCCGAAGATAAGGATATTTGTGGCCAAGATATGAAGCATGCTGTAGTGCAGCATGGTTTCCGACGAGATAAAGTCAGCACGGGCGGTCGGATCTTCGTGGATGGATATGGTACGATCTGGGCATGGCAACCAGACGGGTATTTAAGGAGTAGAATATCTCTGTACTTCTCCAGCTTCCTTCAGGGTTAAATTCTACCTACACACACCATACCAGTTCACATCGGAAACCGTTGTTTAAACCTCGTATACTGGAAGCTCCTTGTTTTAAAACAAGTAAAACCTTTTCAACGTGCTATCGTTGTACACACGTTGCCTTCGCACATTGTGAACTTTAGAGACAGGCTTTTCAGACCAGTCCAACCCAACTTCGCACCTCACATCGTCAATATTGAAGTGCTTAAAATAAGCACCAATGGGCGCATGCCCTAGTAGGCACCAGGTCATGCACAATGTGAGAGAAATAGAGTCCCCACAAGATGAAAGCCATGATCCACCCTTGGCATATGATGGCTTGATATGATGCTCTCCATCGATAGAATCAAGCTGGAGGAAGTGTCCTGTGTAATCTGTGTCTCGAAAGAACAGTTGACGCCAGGCCTGTAATTGTTGGTCAGCTACTGCTTTGCTGCAGCTATCCAGAGAAGAATCCTGGTATCTGCCAAGTACCCGGGGTTGGGCCTTTAATAAAAGGTGAGCTTCATGATGAATACCCCATTCAGACTTGGATGGGACGTCGACGAATGTAATGGAGTGCGAGGGGTCTTTGGAGAACCACTTGCCTAAGGCGCGACAAACGGCCAAGGAGTGTCCTTGGCCGGAGTGAATAGAGGGATCCAGGGCTCTCTTGGCAGTGGAGAGAGAGTCCGTGAATAAATGAATGTTGGTACAGTTGTCACGTTGCAGTGCACGGACAATAGCATAACAAATAGCTGCTAGCTCCGCATCAGGAGCAAGGACCTTACCGGCAACGTATTTGACATCATCAATACATGTACTGTTTTGATATAGCACAGCACCTGCGAGGGCTTGGTGCAGCTTGCTGGCCGGTGCTGAGGCATCTGTGCCAATCAAGATTGCATCATGTATCTCCTCTGCTTTCTTGCGGATGGAGTTGTAATGCTTATGTTGCGCATTTTTGATGTGGAGACAAATCCACTCATGGTATGCAACAAGGTCGCTGTCGAAATCCGAGACGTCCTTGTGTTCAACAGGGACATACTCAGATCTGGGATGGAAATGAATGCGGTTAGGAAATAAATCCAAGAGCCGCTTTCCTGGCTGAGCCTCATCTGTGCACGGAGAGAAAGTCTCAGTCATGAAAGGAAGGTCGATTTGAATGTCGGGGATACTGCCCCTGAGCTTCTTGTGAATGCATTCAGGGATATGAAATAAAGCATGGTAGTGGGGATCACTACTCTTGGCATATGGATCCGATAACAGGGATCTTGTAGGATGGGTGTCCGACAAGGTTGCCACACAGTAAACAGACCGGAGTCTCAGTTTACGAAGGTGGAGGTGGATTGGCATGAGGCCAGCAATAGCCTGAACACCGCCAGTGGGTGAAGTGCGAAAAGCACCTGTGATCCATACAGCTGCTCTCCGCTGCATGCTAGTGAGGTTTTTCAAGATGCCCTCCATTGGGGCAGATTTGTAATACCAAAGTTTATAGCCATACGTCGCAATGGGTAGGATGCATGACCGGTAAAGGAGGCGTCTCTGTTTAGGAGATAGGCCTCTTGCAGAATTCCCAAGCATGCCCATGGCTTTCACTGTGGTCAGTGCCTTGGTGGCATAAAAGCAGACGTGTTCATGGAACCTAAGCTCATGATCAAAGAAGAATCCCAGATAGCGCCAAATGGGCTTAGGGGTAAGTGGGGTATTTCCAGTGAACGGGGCAAACCCAGTGTCCAGAGGAGGGTTGAAGCCGTCTCTCGAACGAGAGAAGTGAAAACACTCGGACTTGTTATGTTCCATGCGAAGTCCAGCAGCAGTAAATAAATCGACAAGGTAGGCATAGCCGGCCTTGAGAATAACGTTGTTGGTACCTAGATTACCCGATTGAGTGACTAGGGTACCATCATCAACGAAGGAAAGGAGCGTAGTGTCAACATTCACAGCACATAGGTCATATATCTTCATAATAGGAGATATGTAGATAGAGGACAAAACAGGGGATAGGGTGGAGCCTTGGCCACACCCCACGTCTGCCTGTTTAGGGCCAGAAGAATAATTGTTCCAGAGGTACGATGTAACTCTGTCAACAAGGTAGGAGGCAAAGAATTTCATCACGATGTGAGGAAAGCCAAGCCTTGCAAGGGTCGCCAACAAAAAGTTATGGTTGAGCGACGGAAAAAACTGTGCGATGTCGAAGGCCACCACACTAGTCTTGAGCCCCCTGGCCCATCCTGCGCGAACAAGATGGGTAAGGTAGACTCCAGCATCTTCCGTAGAACACTGGCAGATGCTGCCAAACTGGTTCAGGTGGACAAGGTCAAGTTTGATCATATCAAACTGGAAGCAATTGGCAAGAAGCTTTTCAAGAAGTTTACCAAGGGTGTTCAGGAGAACGATTGGCCTGAAGTCCTTTTGTGTTGTGTAGGAGGGTTTGTTGGGTTTGGGAATAACCACAGAAACTGATTCCTTGAAGTGTTTAGGCCAATGGGAAGCACGAATGCACCCGTTAGCCAACACTAGAATCACACTACAACAAGAGTCGTTGCGAACGATCCTTTTTAAGTGCTGCCATGTAACATGGTCAGGCCCAGGGGATGAGTTGTTAGAACAAGACACAAGAGCATCAGTCAGTTCTAGCTGAGAGAAGTTGACCCATTCCCTGACAGGGACCTGGTCCATTTCTTCAAGAATAGAAACATCACAAACACGGTCAGAGGCTGCGTTGTATGTATTGTGGAGTGCGTCCCAGAGATCCGGGAGGTCGTGACATGGAGAGCCATTGTAGAGGATGGACTCACAAGGGGGATTTTTATGCTGTTGGATCCAATTCATGAGATCCCACGGCTGTTTCTTAGATTCAGAGATTTCCTTGATGCACTCATCAAAGAAAATATGTTTAGCACACCTGGTATTGGCGCGGAACTTTCTCCAGTTTGTAGCAGAGTGGTCAGCTTTGTACAAATTGAGGGCATCTTGGCACCCCCAATCCCACCAGGGTTTGGAGTGAGCAACAATACAGGCCTCGACGGCATGCTTATCCCATGCAGTGGAGAAGGCATCAGCGATGGCCGAAGCACACACATCCACCTGAGCCGGAGTGTCAATAGTGCAGGAGAGTGCGCTTATTGATTCAATAATGTCTGTGAGGAAGGCCTCTTCGGCCTCCGATCCCGGTTTAATAGATTTTCTGAGAGGATCAGAAATGGTAAGTGAGAGGGGCAGTGACACCGCTAAGGGGCAGTGATCAGAGGCCAGTTTGAGATCCTCAACACGCTCAACAAGACATGTGAGTGAGTCCGAGGTGGGGATAAACATCAGGTCGATGACCGATGGGGTGAGCCTCATGTTGCATGAGACGTAAGTAGGTCCTGGGTTGCTTCTGCAACCCAGGCTGAGTGTAAAGGTGGCTGCCATGTCAAGCAGCCGGTCAGCAGCACTTCGGTGATGAGGGACATTAGGGTCCCATTCATGAGAGTGACAGTTAAAGTCCCCGCCCATGTAACACAGGTTGATGGGGAGATTGAGGTCATCAAGGAGACGAACAGCAGAGTGGCACTCATCATTATACACATTGAGCAAATTAAAGGATGTGCCCTGATGAAATAGGGACACAAGAAGTAGGTCACGGTGATTGATCAAGTCAGACCTCATCGTGGGACGCAGTGTGGACAACCGACTAGCAATATAGGCCATGACCCGAGATGGGCCTTCACTGTCAGGTGGGCATACCATTGGCACCCAATTAGGGTTGCGTGGTGTGCTGGTAATGTCATCGCCGTCTGGGTTGGATGTTGATGGAGTGGATCTTACAGTCTGCCATGCAGGCTCTTGTATAAATATTAAATCATACTTGTTATGGCATAGATTCAGAAGTACATCAATAAGCAAATAATTTTTTGCTACATTGAAAGATAGAACCCTAAGACTCTCCGGCCCTCTCATTGAGCTGGACAGGGGGAGTTAGAATGGTTACGCTGGGTCGCATTTGGGGTGTGTACCTGGGCATATTTAGCCGTGATCCATTCAGGATCATAGCAGTGGCGCCAGAAGGGACAATGCCTTCTGTCAGTGGCACTGTGGTCCCCCTTACAGTTGGGGCACCTTGGCGCATGTGGGCAATCATCGCCTTTTGGGGTGGGTGCGACAGGAGGGTTAGCTTTAGGGTTCCCTTTGCAGAGACTGCAGAGCTGACAGTGCAATGCCGCATCGTGCAAGCCGCAGGGTGGCCCCACCTATAGCAGCGAGTGCAAAGTGAGACACTGATGCAAGCCCTGGCTGCCATGATATGGCAAGCACGTAAGCAGTCTGCTTTCAACAGGTTATGAGCCCTGTGCTCTGAGCATCCTACTCATCACTCCTCTACTGTCCTTTCTCCACTGAGTGGCTTGGTATTCAACCTAGCACTCATCGTCATTCGTTTTGCCTCGTTTTTTCGTGAGCACGACTGCCATGTCACGACCGTCGTTCTGGTACCACCTGCGTTCCACCAGCTTGCACGGTTATTGAGCAATCTGCTTCTTTTGGTTTTAGGTCAATAGCAGTCTCTGGTGTTCACCAGAGACTTTGCTCCCTGGGCTTCCCTGATCTTCGGAACACGTGGTTCTTTCGAGGACTGCACCGTTACACGTTCCTCTCGTCACTTGCCCACTCACAGGTCGTCACGCTCAGCCGTTCACTCACAATTCACTGTTCTTCACCAGAGTGCTCAACTCCGTCCAATTGACACTCTCAAACAGATTTGCTCACTGCACTAGCACACTGTCACTGTCGTTCGCACAACTCGATCACACACGTTCCGCCGTGTTGAACTACCCTCTTGCACAGTCTCGTGTCAATCGGTTCAGTGCTGCTCGTGCAATCGATGTTTTACTGCAAGTGCTCAACTTGGCCTCATTGTGATACCTCAAGTGTTCTGCCAGCTGCTCGTGCATTTCAGCCCAGCTCGTCTCACAACTTTGTCATATCGTTTGCGCCATTCTCAGCTATCACCTCATACCACTTCACGTCGTTTACCACTTTGCTTCACCTGCAACCATGAGTTTCTTCGGAACACCTCAGTTTGACAAACTGAGCACTGCCAACTACATCTAAGTTGGAATGGGGCATTCATCATGAAGCTCACCTTTTATTAAAGGCCCAACCCCGGGTACTTGGAAGGTACCAGGATTCTTCTTTGGACAGCTGCTGCAAAGCGGTAGCTGACCAACAATTACGGGCCTGGCATCAACTGTTCTTTCGAGACACAGATCATGCAGGACATAACTTCCTTCAGCTCGACTCGATCGACGGAGGACATTGCATCAAGCCATCGTATGCCAAGGGCGGATCTTGGCTCTCATCTTGTGGGGACTCCATTTCTCTCACATCGTGCATGACCCGGTGCCTACTAGGGCATGCGCCCATCGGTGCTTATTTTAAGCGCTTTAATATCAATGAAAAGTACTCCTGTGACTGTGGGGTCCTCCTCCAGACCAGGCAGCACCTGTTCGAGTGCCCTCTGCTCAAACACTCTTACGACAGCGTTCCGACTTACCTCCCTACGCTTATCAAATTCTTGCAAGACAATCCATCTGTCTTTGCCAACTCTCCTCCTGCTGGGGTTGGATAACAGCTTTGGAGGCCTTGCAGTGATTGTGATGATTGCCAGCTTTGGTCAGCTTCGGCGTTAATGGCATGCACCCCACCAGCCTGATCCCCGTCCTTAAATGGTGCATGATGAGTGACTGTTGGGGCTTTCCAGGTCTCATCACCAGAAGGGTTTCGGACAAAGCCTTTAGGTGCGGTGCATGGTGAACCATACTGGGCACTTCGGCCATCACAGAGTAAGGAGCCTCCTCTAGCTTTTCTGGCATGATGTGCTCTTTTGCATGTCTCGTCCTTGTCTGATGCGTTACCTGCTTAGCCTTGTTCCATGCGTTGTGTCTCACCCGGGGAGTATGTTTCCCTCTCTACTGTAGGTAGTATTCTGTGATGTATTTCGCAGTGCGGACTGTGTTCAGACACCGCATAATAAATTGGTGCAAGCCATGAGCTCAAAAAAAAACAAAAAAAAAAAAAGCACTGCCAACTACCACCTCTGGTCTTGCAACATGAAAGCATGGTTATGCTCTCAGGAGCTATGGCGTTTGGTTACAGGTGAATGCAAGCGTCCTGTGCTCTCTCTCACGCCGTCTATGGCTGAGATCGAGGCACACAACATATGGACAAGCAAGTTGACTGCTGCTGCTGGCTACATCCACAGTCACATTCAGAATGAGCTCAAATCACACTTGGCTCACATTCTGCATGACCCAGTTAGTATGTGATCGACTCTGGCAGCTGTTGGTCAAATGGCACACTCTGCTTCGCCCCCAGCAGAGGAGACGTCGCAAATCATCGAGTATGCAGGTTTTGCGTCTGCACTTGCTACAGGTGACGCACAAGGCAATGATTTCGACTGGCTCGCAGATACAGGTGCAACTAGCCATATGACGCCTCATCGAGACTGGATTGTGGAGTACAAACCTCACTGTGTCCCAATTCGTCTTGCAGATGATTCTATTGTCTACTCTGAGGGTGTTCGCAATGTGGTGTTCCACCCAGTCATCAATGGCAAGAAGAGAAGTGCATTTTCATTGGTGATAATATCCTACAGGCTACAAAGGCTAGCAGTTCTACAATCTGTCCACTAAGAAGTATGTGATCTCTGAACATGCTATCTTTGACGAACGCAGTTTGCCTGGTTTGAAGGTCACTTCACCAATCAACCTGTTTCCAAAGGGAGCACCTTCACACTTCTCAGATGTGCCAGATTCTGGGGGGGATTCAACTGCTGTCTATTTGCCTGACTTGTACACTGATGACTCGGACGCACCAACTGCACCTCCTTCGGTGGGACCAGCACTATCTGACTTGTCGTCTGACGAAGAACAAGATGCACTTACTCCCAACTTGCAGAAACCGACCACTGGTGCGAAATCATTGAGTTTACCAAAGTGCTCAACTTTGCCCAATTCGCATTCTGGGAAATTGCATGTGCATTCCAGTCCAACTGCTCGTCCTAGCAAGTTGAGTCAAGTACCATCAGATAGGGTGTCGAAAGACGAGTCTGACAGTACCACACCCAAGTTGGAGTCATTGCATTGCATTCCGCAATTGTCGAAAACACCAACATGCTCAACTCGACGAGATCAGCATTCTTCTCCAAATGTGTTGAAAGCAGACTGCTTACAGGCGCAGAGAGCGAACCTAACTCACACAGAGATGATGGTGGTAAGAGATTAATAGGCATCTACACTAGTACATGCCTTATATACTACCATAAGCGAGATTAACTATATATGGAGCGTACTAAATATAGTACGCGATATCTAATCTACTGCTGATGGTCAGTCCAATCCTATGTAATCTAACACTCCCCCGTGACCAAGGCAGTCTCTATACTACAGTATATACACTATGGTCGGATTCCCATGTGAGAGCAACAGTAATCTACTTTCGCTGCTGAGAGCGGTTTGGTGAGAATGTCAGCCACCTGTTGTGTTGTGGGTATAAACGAAGGTGTAATGACTCTGTTCTGTACAGTGTTGCATAGCCAGTAGAAACGAAGGTCGAGATGCTTCATGCATCTGTGGTGCTCTGGGTTCTTCAATACACTGATAGCAGACTGATTGTCAATGTGCAGTGTGGAGGGAACTGGAATCGTGAAGCCAAACTCGCGCAGAATGTTGTGCATCCAGGAGATCTCCTTACCAGCCTCAACCGCAGCCACAAACTCAGCTTCAGTGGTAGAGAGCATCACAATACTCTGCAATTTGCTAGACCAGCTAATTGCACCACCAGCCATGTAAACGACATATCCACCTGTAGAGCGTCCAGTGTCCTTGCAGTCGCTGTATGCAGCATCACAGTAAGTTGTGAAAATATCTGTACCAAGTGAACCAGAGTAAACCAACTTGTACTCAAGTGTTCCTTTCAGATACTTGAACAAGTGCTTGACTGCTGTCCAATGCTGCGGTCCAGGATTGCTGTTAAAGCGAGCGAGATAGGACACAGTGTGTGCGATGTCAGGATGTGTCATTGTGGCGAGGTACTGGAGAGAACCAATGGCGCTGAGGTAGGGAACATTTCGCATGAACTTGATGTTGTCAGAGCTGCTAGGTGCCATTGCACGAGTTAGCACAGTGCCAGCTGACATAGGAGTGGTAACAGGAATTGCATCTTGCATACTGTAATGTTTGAGCATGTCCAGAATGAACTGGCACTGGTGAAGCGAAATCTTGCATTTGCTGCGATCCCTGGTTATGCCAACACCTAGTAGAAACTCCGTCGCACCAAGATCCCTGCATTTGAAGCGTGCACTGAGTTGCTTCACAGCACAGTCAATGGATGAAGTCGATTTGGATACAACCATGATGTCATCAATATAGATGGGCACGAAAATGTGAACTGTGCCATCTGAGTAGATGTACACTGACCTGTCTGCTTCCACATGCTTGAAACCCATATCAGTGAGAACAGAGTGTAACTTTGTGTTCCATTGCCTAGCTGACTGCTTGAGACCATGAAGCAATTTGCGCAACTTGCAGACCTTGTTTGGTGTACCTTCATGAAATCCCTCAGGCTGCAGCATGTAGATGTCCTCATCCAAGTCACCATTGGTGAATGCAGACGAGATGTCCACAGAACGTAGCTCAAGGTCCTCTGCAGCTGCAATAGCCAGTATCATGCGCAAGGTTGCTGGACGGAAGGTGGGAGCAAAGACTTCGGTGTAATCAATTCCAGGACGCTGACTATAGCCCTTTGCGACGATACGAGCCTTGTAACGCTCCACAGTGCCATCTGCATGACATTTGACCTTGAAGACCCAACCTGAACCAATAGCCTTTGCACCAGGTGGCAAGTCAATGATTTCCCAAGTGTTGTTCTGCAACAGTGTGTTGTACTCTGCGTTTGCTGCATCTCGCCATGTGTCTGTGTCGTCGCCCTTGAGTGCCTGCTTGTAGTTCTTGGGATCCGAGACAGTAGCAGCACCAGCAAACTGAACCTCTTCCAAGCCTTCGTCAACAGTGTAACTGTCGAGTTCGTCATTATCGAGGTCATCAGTCTCAGAAGGCGGCATAGAAGGCGGGAGGGGCACAGCAGCAGGTTTGACTTTCCACCATTCGCCAGGAGGTCGAGATTCATGTGTAGTGTGTCTCAGAGGCTCAGCAACAGCCTTGGGTTCCACAGGAAAGGGAGGTGCAACAGTACGAGGCGGTTGGGGCACGTTTGCAGCAGAATGCTGATCTCGTCGAGTTGAGCATGTTGGTGTTTTCAACGATTGCGGAATGTGATGCAATGACTCCAACTTGGGTGTGGTACTGTCAGACTCGTCTTTCGACGCCCTATCCGATGGTACTTGACTCGACTTGCTAGGACCAGTAGGTGGACCGGAATGCACATGCGATTTCCCAGAATGCGAATTGGGCTGAGTTGAGCACTTTGGTAAACTCGATGATTTTGCACCAGTGGTCGGTTTCTGCGAGTTGGGGGTAGGTGCATCGTGTTCGTCGTCAGACGACAAGTCAGATATTGCTGGTCCCGCCGAAGGGGGTGCAGTTGGTGCATCCGAGTCATCAGTGTCCAAGTCAGGCAAATAAGCAGCAGTTGAATCCCCCCCAGAATCTGGCACATCTGAGAAGTGTGAAGGCGTGCCTTTTGGGAACAGGTTGATTGGTGAAGTGACCTTCAAACCAGGAAAACTGCGTTCATCAAAGATAGCACGTTCAGAGATCACATACTTCTTAGTGGACGGATTGTAGAACTGCCAGCCTTTGTAGCCTGTAGGATAACCGACGAAAATGCACTTCTCAACGTGTGGTTGCAGTGACTTGCGTTTGTCTTTCTGCACAAAGACGTACGCAGCACAACCAAAAACACGGAGATGGCTCATATCGGGTTTCTTGCCATGCCATTCAGTGTAGGGCACAGAGTCAGTCAGAGACGACGTAGGGAGCCTATTCCACACGTGAATGTAAGCCATGACTGCAAGTCGCCAGAACGAGAGTGGCAGCTTTGCTTCTACAAGCATTGCAGTGACGTTGAGAGGTCTACTGCGTAGCTAGACTCGAAATCGCGAAACACAACACACACACACACACCCAGCGGAGCGAGATCCTATCCCCTAGATCGAGCGAATGCTCTCAACTAAATGGCTAGTATAATCTGTGCTCTGCTCTGGTTCCTGTTCTGGGCATGCGATGTGCGCACCTCGTGTCTTCTAGTCTTTGTAATAGCAAGTAGTGCCTGCAAGTTCGTTTGTAAGGAGGGGTTTAATTCTAGTAAATCTCGGATAGAGCCCGGTTGCTAGTGGTGTGCGCAAAGCAAAATGATAAATGAAATAAGTTGTTTTTAGCAAACAGCTTCGCTGCGCGCACTTCCGGGTCCGGTGACCTCGTACAATGTGCGGACTCTCCAAAGTCCAATAACACAAGACTCTCCAAAGTCTTTCACCCGGCGGTGCAGTCTCACAGTCTAAACACTACAGTGCAAGTTTCTGTACATGGTTGTACTGACTCCTCACTGAGCTCTCCAAATGACCCGGTGGTCAGAAGCTATCCAAAACTCCTATGATGCACAAAACACTTCACAGTTAAAACCCTAACAAAAGCTAAACACAGCCCGCTGACGGCCTGGGACAGAACCCAGCACACAGATCTAGTGGGTAGACAATTGCTTAATTACTATAGACAAGGATACAGGTTTATATGCGATGCGTGCATGTGTACTAATAATAAGGTAAAGTAAATACTAGCAACGCGCGGCCAAAGGTCCGCGCATCGCATCCGGGCTTCCCTTCGAGTGTCCTGATCCCTTGGCATTCGCTGCGCGCATGTCGTTTGTTCCCTCGGGCTTTTGCGCGTCTTTTTGATGCGCACTGCCACGGTCACATGATGTGTGGACTTAGTCAATTTCTGCCTTTGCGATGCGCGCACATGAGATGCACGCACAGCCCTTCACACTGCCCTTGGTACTCGCTCAGCTGTACTCACACCGCACTTGGCTGGTGCTTAACCGTTCTACGCACACCTAATTGCCCGCACAGATGGCCAAGCTATGCACTTTTAAAAACTTGTACAGTTCACTGCCCAATCCTTCTCACAATAGGTGCGTGCAGGCGCTTGTAGTCATGATGCGCGCTGATAGCTATAGACTATGAGTCAGGCTCAACTCTAGTCTCTCTGTGTTCTCCCGCGCGCAGCTATCCCACTAACGGACCTTCTGACTGTTTACACCCGTAGCCAAAAAGCAGCCCTGTCAACGTGCTCAGCAATAGTGCGGTTGGCACGTTCAGCAACACCATTCTGCTGAGGTCGATTGCGTGTGCTGTGTCGTCTGTGAATGCTGCATTGCTCCATAAACCGTATAAACTAGTTTGACATGTATTCACCAGCCTTGTCATCCTGCATTGCCTTGATTTTCGCGTTTAGCTGATTCTCTGCATATGCCTTGTACACCTTGAATGCATCAAATGCATCCGACTTGCGCTTCAGGAACATGACAGCATGCAGGTGAGTGCAGTCGTCAATGAATGTGATCCAGTAGCGATGTCCCTCAGGTGTAGGCACTGAGAGCGGACCATGCAAGTCAGAATGCACCAATTCAAGCGGTTTGGTCGATTTGCGAGTTGAGCTCGGAAATGTGCCAGACATCATCTTGCCAGCTAAGCATGGTTCGCAAATCGGATCTGGTTGCTCTTTTGACGTTACGAGCATGCCAGTGACCAGACCCTTGGTGAGCAGCTTGTTGATGTGTGCATGGCTGTGATGTCCGCAACGACGATGCCAGAGCTCTGCATTGAGGGGTAGAGTGGATGACGATGAAGCAGAGCACGCAGATTCGCAAATGGGACAAGTGAGACCATCCAGAATGGCAGAGTGCGATGCATTGATAGTTGCAGTGAAGATGGTCTTGCCAGAGCAGTTGAAGTACATCTTGTTTGCATCGATCTCAATCAGGATGCCAGAGCGCTTGGTGAGGTACAGACATGCAAGCAGGTTGTTGCGCAACTTGGGGACATGCAGGACACGTTGAATGACTACTGCGTCCGCTTTCTTGCCATTGATGACTGGGTGGAACACCACATTGCCAACACCCTCAGAGTAGACAATAGAATCATCTGCAAGACGAATTGGGACACAGTGAGGTTTGTACTCCACAATCCAGTCTCGATGAGGCGTCATATGGCTAGTTGCACCTGTATCTGCGAGCCAGTCGAAATCATTGCCTTGTGCGTCACCTGTAGCAAGTGCAGATGCAAAACCTGCATACTCGACGATTTGCAATGTCTCCTGTGCTGGGGGCGAAGCAGAGTGTGCCATTTGACCAACAGCTGCCAGAGTCGACCACATGCTGACTGGGTCATGCAGAATGTGAGCCAAGTGTGATTTGAGCTCGTTCTGAACATGACTGTGGATGTAGCCAGCAGCAGCAGTCGACTTGCTTGTCCATGCATTGTGTGCCTCGATCTCAGCCATAGACGGCGTGAGAGAGAGCAGAGGATGCTTGCATTCACCAGTAACCAGACGCCATAGCTCCTGAGAGCATAACCATGCCTTCATGTTGCAAGACCAGAGTTGGTAGTTGGCAGTGCTCAGTTTGTCAAACTGAGGTGTTGCGAAGAAACTCATGGTTGCAGGTGAAGTAAAGTGGTGATAGACGTGATGTGGTATGAGGTGGTAGCTAGTAATGGCGCAAACGATGTGGCAAAGTTGCGAGACGAGCTGGGCTGAAATGCACGAGCAGTGGGCAGAACACTTGCAGTATCTCAATTAGGCCGAGTTGAGCACTTGCAGTAAAACGTCGATTGCACGAGCAGCAGTGAACTGATTGACACAAGATTGAATGAAGGTATAGTTCAACGATGCGGAACGTGTGTGATCGAGTTGTGCGAACAACAGTGACAATGCACTAGTGCAGTGAGCAAAACTGTTTCAGAGTGTCAATTGGACGGAGTTGAGCACTCTGGTGAAGAACAGTGAATTGCAAGTGAACGGCTGAGCATGACGACCTGTGAGTGGGCAAGTGACGAGAGGCACGTGTAACGATGAGGTCCTCAAAAGAACCACGTGTTTCGACGATCAGGGAAGCCCGGGGAGCGAAGTCTCTGGTGAACACCAAGAGAGTTCTATTGACCTAAAACCAAAAGAAGCAGATTGCTCGATAACCGTGCAAGCTGGTGGAACGCAGGTGGTACCAGAACGACGGTTGTGACGTGGCAGTCGTGCTCACGAAAAAACGAGGCAAAACGAACGACGATGAGTGTTAGGTTAAGTACCAAGCCACTCAGTGGAGAAAGGACAGTAGAGAAGTGATGAGTAGGATGCTCAGAGCGCAGGGCTCATAACCTGTTGAAAGCAGACTGCTTACAGGTGCAGAGAGCGAACCTAACTCACACAGAGATGGTGGTGGTAAGAGATTAAGAGGCATCTACACTAGTACATGCCTTATATACTACCATAAGTGATATTAACTATATATGGAGTGTACTAATTATAGTATGCGATATCTAATCTACTGCTGATGGTCAGTCCAATCCTATGTAATCTAACAACATGAAAGCATGGTTACGCTCTCAGGAGCTATGGCATTTGGTTACAGGTGAATGCAAGCGTCCTCTGCTCTCTCTCACGCCGTCTATGGCTGATATCGAGGCACACGACATATGGACAAGCAAGTCGACTGCTGCTGCTGGCTACATCCACAGTCATGTTCAGAACGAGCTCAAATCACACTTGGCTCACATTCTGCATGACCCAGTCAGCATGTGGTCGACTCTGGCAGCTGTTGGTCAAATGGCACACTCTGCTTCGCCCCCAGCACAGGAGACATTGCAAATCGTCGAGTATGCAGGTTTTGCATCTGCACTTGCTACAGGTGACGCACAAGGCAATGATTTCGACTGGCTCGCAGATACAGGTGCAACTAGCCATATGACGCCTCATCGAGACTGGATTGTGGAGTACAAACCTCACTGTGTCCCAATTCGTCTTGCAGATGATTCTATTGTCTACTCTGAGGGTGTTGGCAATGTGGTGTTCCACCCAGTCATCAATGGCAAGAAAGCGGACGCAGTAGTCATTCAACGTGTCCTGCATGTCCCCAAGTTGCGCAACAACCTGCTTGCATGTCTGTACCTCACCAAGCGCTCTGGCATCCTGATTGAGATCGATGCAAACAAGATGTACTTCAACTGCTCTGGCAAGACCATCTTCACTGCAACTATCAATGCATCGCACTCTGCCATTCTGGATGGTCTCACTTGTCCCATTTGCGAATCTGCGTGCTCTGCTTCGTCATCGTCCACTCTACCCCTCAATGCAGAGCTCTGGCATCGTCGTTGCGGACATCATAGCCATGCACACATCAACAAGCTGCTTTCGAAGGATCTGGTCACTGGCATGCTCGTAACGTCGAAAGAGCAGCCAGATCCGATTTGCGAACCATGCTTAGCTGGCAAAATGACATCTGGGACATTTCCGAGCTCAACTCGCAAATCGACCAAACCACTGGAATTGGTGCATTCTGACTTGCATGGTCTGCTCTCAGTGCCTACACCTGAGGGACATCGCTACTGGATCACATTCATTGACGACTGCACTCACCTGCATGCTGTCATGTTCCTGAAGCGCAAGTCGGACGCATTCAATGCATTCAAGGTGTACAAGGCATATGCAGAGAACCAGCTAAACACGAAAATCAAGGCTATGCAGGATGACAAGGCTGGTGAATACATGTCAAACGAGTTCATACGGTTTATGGAGCAATGCAGCATTCACAGACGACACAGCACATGCAATCGGCCCCAGCAGAATGGTGTTGCTGAACGCGCCAATTGCACTATTGCTGAGCACGTCACTGCAATGCTTGTAGAGGCAAAGCTCCCACTCTTGTTCTGGCGACTTGCAGTGTTTGCTTACATTCACGTGTGGAACAGGCTACCTATGTCGTCTCTGACTGACTCTGTGCCCTACACTGCATGGCATGGCAAGAAACCCGATATGAGCCATCTCCGTGTTTTTGGTTGTGCTGCGTATGTCTTTGTGCAGAGAGACAAACGCAAGTCACTGCAACCACATGTTGAGAAGTGCATTTTCGTCGGTTATCCTACAGGCTACAAAGGCTGGCAGTTCTACAATCTGTCCACTAAGAAGTATGTGATCTCGGAACGTGCTATCTTTGACGAACGCAGTTTCCCTGGTTTGAAGGTCACTTCACCAATCAACCTGTTTCCAAAGGGCACGCCTTCACACTTCTCAGATGTGCCAGATTCTGGGGGGGATTCAACTGCTGCTTATTTGCCTGACTTGGACACTGATGACTCGGATGCACCAACTGCACCTCCTTCGGCGGGACCAGCACCATCTGACTCATCGTCTGACGACGAACACGATGCACCTACTCCCAACTCGCAGAAACCAACAGCTAGTGCGAAATCGTCGAGTTCACCAAAGTGCTCAACTCAGCCCAATTTGCATTCTGTGAAATCGCATGTGCATTCCGGTCCAACTGCTGGTCCTAGCAAGTCGAGTCAAGTACCATCGGATAGGGCGTCGAACGACGAGTCTGACAGTACCACAGTCAAGTTGGAGTCATTGCATCGCATTCGGCAATCGTCGAAAACACCAACATGCTCAACTCGACGAGATAAGCATTCTGCCCCAAACGTGCCCAAACCGCCTCGTACTGTTGCACCTCCCATTCCTGTGGAACCCAAGGCTGTTGCTGAGCCTCTGAGACACACTACACATGAATCTCGACCTCCTGGCGAATGGTGGAAAGTCAAACCTGCTGCTGTGCCCCTCCCGCCTTCTATGCCGCCTTCTGAGACTGATGACCTCGATAATGACGAACTTGACAGTTACACTGTTGATGAAGGCTTGGAAGAGGTTCAGTTTGCTGGTGCTGCTACTGTGTCGGATCCCAAGAACTACAAGCAGGCACTCAAGGGCGACGATGCAGACAGATGGCAAGATGCAGCAAACGCAGAGTACAACACACTGCTGCAGAACAACACTTGGGAAATCGTCGACTTGCCACCTGGTGCAAAGGCAATTGGTTCTGGTTGGGTTTTCAAGGTCAAGCGTCATGCAGATGGCACTGTGGAGCGTTACAAGGCTCGTATCGTCGCAAAGGGCTACAGTCAGCGTCCTGGAATTGATTACACCGAAGTCTTTGCTCCCACCTTCCGTCCAGCAACCTTGCGCATGATACTGGCTATTGCAGCTACAGAAGACCTCGAACTACGCTCTGTGGACATTTCGTCTGCATTCACCAATGGTGACTTGGATGAGGACATCTATATGCTGCAACCTGAGGGATTCCATGAAGGCGCACCAAACAAGGTCTGCAAGTTGCGCAAGTCGCTTTACGGTCTCAAGCAATCAGCTAGGCAGTGGAACACAAAGTTGCATTCAGTTCTCACTGACATGGGATTCAAGCGTGTGGAAGCAGACAGGTCAGTGTACATCTACTCAGATGGCACAGTTCGCATTTTCGTGCCCATCTACATTGACGACATCACGTTTGCATCCAAATCGACTTCATCCATTGACCGTGCTGTGAAGCAACTCAGTGCACGATTCAAATGCAGGGATCTCGGTGCTACGGAGTTTCTACTAGGTGTTGGCATAACCAGGGATCGCAGCAAATGCAAGATTTCGCTTCACCAGCGCCAGTTCATTCTGGACATGCTTGAACGTTACAGTATGCAAGATGCAATTCCTGTTACCACTCCTATGTCAGCTGGCACCGTCCTCACTTGTGCAATGGCACCTAGCAGCTCCGACAACATTGAGTTCATGCAAAGTGTTCCCTACCTCAGCGCCATCAGTTCTCTCCAGTATCTCGCCACAATGACACGTCCTGACATCGCACACACTGTGTCTTACCTCGCACACTTTAACAGCAATCCTGGACCGCAGCACTGGACAGCAGTCAAGCACTTGTTCAAGTATCTGAAAGGAACACTTGAGTACAAGTTGGTTTACTCTGGTTCGCTTGGTACAGATCTGTTCACAACTTACTGTGATGCTGCACACGGCGACTGCAAGGACACTGGACGCTCTACAGGTGGATATGTCGTTTACATGGCTGGTGGTGCAATTAGCTGGTCTAGCAAATTGCAGAGCATTGTGACGCTCTCTACCACTGAAGCTGAGTTTGTGGCTGCGGTTGAGGCTGGCAAGGAGATCTCCTGGATGCGCAACATTCTGCGCGAGTTTGGCTACACGATTCCGGTTCCCTCCACACTGCACATTGACAACCAGTCTGCTATCAGTGTATCGAAGAACCCAGAGCACCACGGACGCATGAAGCACCTCGACCTTCGTTTTTACTGGCTACGCGACGCTGTACAGAACAGAGTCATTACACCTTCGTTTATACCCACAACACAACAGGTGGCTGACATTCTCACCAAACCGCTCTCAGCAGTTAAAGTAGATTACTGTCGCTCTCACATGGGAGTTCGACCATAGTGTATATACTGTAGTATAGAGACTGCCTTGGTCACAGGGGAGTGTTAGATTACATAGGATTGGACTGACCATCAGCAGTAGATTAGATATCGCGTACTATATTTAGTACGCTCCATATATAGTTAATCTCGCTTATGGTAGTATATAAGGCATGTACTAGTGTAGATGCCTCTTAATCTCTTACCACCATCATCTCTGTGTGAGTTAGGTTCGCTCTCTGCGCCTGTAAGCAGTCTGCTTTCAACACAATGTAGATGGGCACGAAAATGCGAACTGTGCCATCTGAGTAGATGTACACTGACCTGTCTGCTTCCACACGCTTGAAACCCATATCAGTGAGAACTGAATGCAACTTTGTGTTCCACTGCCTAGCTGATTGCTTGAGACCGTAAAGCGACTTGCGCAACTTGCAGACCTTGTTTGGTGCGCCTTCATGGAATCCCTCAGGTTGCAGCATATAGATGTCCTCATCCAAGTCACCATTGGTGAATGCAGACGAAATGTCCACAGAGCGTAGTTCGAGGTCTTCTGTAGCTGCAATAGCCAGTATCATGCGCAAGGTTGCTGGACGGAAGGTGGGAGCAAAGACTTCGGTGTAATCAATTCCAGGACGCTGACTGTAGCCCTTTGTGACGATACGAGCCTTGTAACGCTCCACAGTGCCATCTGCATGACGCTTGACCTTGAAAACCCAACCAGAACCAATTGCCTTTGCACCAGGTGGCAAGTCGACGATTTCCCAAGTGTTGTTCTGCAGCAGTGTGTTGTACTCTGCGTTTGCTGCATCTTGCCATCTGTCTGCATCGTCGCCCTTGAGTGCCTGCTTGTAGTTCTTGGGATCCGACACAGTAGCAGCACCAGCAAACTGAACCTCTTCCAAGCCTTCGTCAACAGTGTAACTGTCGAGTTCGTCTTTATCGAGGTCATCAGTCTCAGAAGGCGGCATAGAAGGCGGGAGGGGCACAGCAGCAGGTTTGACTTTCCACCATTCGCCAGGAGGTCGAGATTCACGTGTAGTGCGTCTCAGAGGCTCAGCAACGACTTTGGGTTCCACAGGAATGGGAGGTGCAACAGTATGAGGTGGTTTGGACAGGTTTGGAGCAGAATGCTGATCTCGTCGAGTTGAGCATGTTGGTGTTTTCGACGATTGCCGAATGCGATGCAATGACTCCAACTTGGGTGTGGTACTGTCAGACTCGTCTTTCGACGCCCTATCCGATGGTACTTGACTCGACTTGCTGGGACCAGCAGTTGGACCGGAATGCACATGCGATTTCCCAGAATGCGAATTGGGCAGAGTTGAGCACTTTGGTGAACTCGACGATTTCGTGCCAGTGGTCGGTTTCTGCGAGTTGGGAGTAGGTGCATCGTGTTCGTCGTCAGACGACGAGTCAGATGGTGCCGGTCCCGCCAAAGGAGGTGCAGTTGGTGTGTCCGAGTCATCAGTATCCAAGTCAGGCAAATAGGCAGCAGTTGAATCCCCCCCAGAATCTGGCACATCTGAGAAGTGTGAAGGCGTGCCCTTTGGAAACAGGTTAATCGGTGAAGTAACCTTCAAACCAGGAAAACTGCATTCACAAAGATAGCACGCTCCGAGATCACATACTTCTTAGTGGACGGATTGTAGAACTGTTAGATTACATAGGCAATCATCACCATCAGCAGTTAAGATTAGATAGTGCGGACTATAATTAGTTCGCTCCACATTTAGCTTAGTTCGCTTCTGGTAGTATATATAGCATGTACTAGTGTAGATGCCTCTTAATCTATTACCACTACCATCCCACCTGAGTTAGGGGCGCTCTCTGTGCCTATAAGCGTCCGCTTTTAACAGGTTATGAGCCCTGCGCTCTGAGCAGTCCCTACTCATTGCTACTCTCTCTTATTCTCACTCTCCTTTCACCTGGGTGGCTTGGTACTTAACCTAACACTCATTCGCGCTTCGCCTCGTTGTTTCACGAGCAGGACCGCCACGTCACGACCGTCGTTCTGGTACCACTCTCGTTCCGCCAGCTCAATCGGTCCTCGCACATTTCGCTCTTTTTCTTTACAGGTCCTCTGCACTCTCTTGGTTTCACCAGAGACTGCTTCAGCTTTGGGCTTCCCAGAGCTGTCCGCTCTTTTGTGCTTTTAGGGCTTCCCTGATCGTCGCCCCACTCCGTTCTTTCGAGGATCCACTCTTCATACGACCCCTCGCTGCCTGCCGATTGCCACATCACTACGCTCCGTCGTTCTTCTGCAATCGACCAGTCTTCACCAGAGTGCTCAACTCCTCGAGTTAGGACCTCGAAATTTGTTCAGCTCACTGCGACCTCGCATCGACGTTGACTCTGTTGCAACTCAGCATACCATTTCCTTCATCATCGATACATCGAGCCCCAACTCTCATCTCGATCAGTTGCATTGTTGTCAAGAAATTCACACTTTAGTACCCAAGTGCTCAACTCCTCGAGTTTGCAACTCCAATTTTGTCGTCGTTGCCACGCCCGAGTTCGTCATCGTTACCCCTATAACTTGGCAGTCCTAGGTTTCACGTGTTCGACTATCGGTCCTTCCACTCTCACGTCGATTGCATCTCTCATCGCTCTGCAATCATGTCTTCTTCATCAACACCTCAATTCCCCAAATTGAACTCTGTCAACTATCCATCATGGTCTGCATCCATGAAGGCCTGGCTTCGTTCTCATGGTGTTTGGCGCATTGTTTCTGGTGAATCTACTAAACCCAGACTGTCCTCACCGCCTACTGCAGCTGAGGAGACTGCGCTTGAAGCATGGTTAACGAAATGGGACAAGGCAGCTGGTATCATCTTCCTGGCAGTGGAGAATGACCAAATGATACATCTTAACAACGATTCTGACAATCCAGTCAAGATGTGGTCTGCACTCGCATCCGTGCACCTCCAGAAGCGTCCTGGTACACGCTTCAATGCCTACGACGACCTGTTCTCTATCAGGAAGCAGGAAGACAAGACCTTGCAGTCTTTGATGAACAGAGTGGACACTGCCATTCGCAGGATCCAGGATTTGCGACCTGACAAGTACGACCTAACTAACTTGGATGAGGAACTCACCTGCATGATGCTTATCCATGCACTACCAGATGAGTACAGCACATTTGCGTCGTCTCTGTTGCTTCAAGACACTCTCAACAAGACTGTGCTGCAGCAGGCCTTTGTGACAGAGGAAGCGCAACGTTGACATCGTGCTGCTGAAGCATCTGCTGTGGCACTTGCACTTGCTGCACGCCAGAAAGCGGTCTCTGACTCGCCTACTGGGCCATGCACGCTGCGGGTTAGACGGACACATGCAATCGATGTGCTTTCGATTTGAGCGTGCACGGAAGGATGCGAGGTCGTCTGCACAACAGGGTGCATCGCAGAAGCAAGGGAAATCGAGGGGTAGAGGGAAGGGCAAGCAGAAGGCAAATGCTGCGAAGGAAGAAAGCGAATCAACTGAAGAGTTTGCTGGTTCTGCAAGTGCTCGCTCCTCTAATGACTCTGGCATTGACACTGACTATGAATGGCTTGCAGACACGGGCGCTACTAGCCATATGACGCCTCATCGAGAATGGATGTATGATTACAAGCCTCACGTCATTCCCATTCGTCTTGCAGACCATACTATAGTATACTCGGCCGGTATAGGGTCAGTTGTCATCCACCCGGTTATTAATGGGAAGGAAGCGCCTTCTGTAGAGATATCTCGCGTTTTACATGTACCATTGCTTAAGAATAATCTACTTGCTTGTTTATACCTCACTAAACGCAAAGGCATGATTATGGAAGTTGATGATAGTACTATGCACTTCAAGCGAAACAGCAAGACTCTGTTCACTGCAACGATTACTGCATCTCACAGTGGTATCCTGAATGCGCTCACGGAGCCTGCTACACAGTCTGCAAATGCAACGTCGACTCTACCACTGAATGCTGAGCTATGGCATCGCTGTTGCGGACATCATAGCCATGCACACATCAACAAGCTGCTCTCAAAGGATCTGGTCACTGGCATGCTCATAACGCCGAAAGAGCAACCAGATCTGATTTGCGAAGCATGCTTAGCTGGCAAGATGACGTCTGGCACATTTCCGAGCTCCACTCGCAAATCGATGCAACCACTTGAATTGGTACATTCTGACTTGCACGGCCCGCTCTCAGTGCCTACGCCTGAGGGACATCGCTACTGGATCACATTCATCGACGACTGCACTCACCTGCATGCTGTCATGTTCCTGAAGCGCAAGTCGGACGCATTTGATGCATTCAAGGTGTACAAGGCATATGCAGAGAACCAGCTAAACGCGAAAATCAAGGCAATGCAGGATGACAAGGCTGGTGAATACATGTCAAACGAGTTCATACGGTTTATGGAGCAATGCAGCATTCACAGGCGCCACAGCACACGCAATCGGCCTCAGCAAAATGGTGTTGCTGAACGCGCCAATTGCACTATTGCTGAGCACGTCACTGCAATGCTGGTAGAGGCAAAGCTCCCACTCTCGTTTTGGCGACTTGCAGTCATGGCTTACATTCACGTGTGGAATAGGCTCCCTACGTCGTCTCTGACTGACTCTGTGCCCTACACTGAATGGCATGGCAAGAAACCCGATATGAGCCATCTCCGTGTTTTTGGTTGTGCTGCGTACGTCTTTGTGCAGAGAGACAAATGCAAGTCACTGCAACCACATGTTGAGAAGTGCATTTTTGTCGGTTACCCTACAGGCTACAAAGGCTGGCAGTTCTACAATCTGTCCACTAAGAAGTATGTGATCTCGAACGTGCTATCTTTGACGAACGCAGTTTTCCTGGTTTGAAGGTCACTTCACCAATTAACCTGTTTCAAAGGGCACGCCTTCACATTTCTCAGATGTGCCAGATTCTGGGGGGGATTCAACTGCTGCCTATTTGCCTGACTTGGATACTGATGACTCGGATGCACCAACTGCACCTCCTTCGGCGGGACCAGCACCATCTGACTCGTCGTCTGACGACGAACACGATGCACCTACTCCCAACTCGCAGAAACCAACAGCTAGTGCGAAATCGTCGAGTTCACCAAAGTGCTCAACTCAGCCCAATTCGCATTCTGTGAAATCACATGTGCATTCCGGTCCAACTGCTGGTCCTAGCAAGTCGAGTCAAGTACCATCGGATAGGGCGTCGAACGACGAGTCTGACAGTACCACAGTCAAGTTGGAGTCATTGCATTGCATCCCACAATCGACGAAAACACCAACATGCTCAACTCGACGAGATAAGCATTCTGCCCCAAACGTGCCCAAACCGCCTCGTGCTGTTGCACCTCCCATTCCTGTGGAACCCAAAGTCGTTGCTGAGCCTCTGAGACGCACTACACGTGAATCTCGACCTCCTGGTGAATGGTGGAAAGTCAAACCTGCTGCTGTACCTCTACCGCCGTCTACACCGCCTTCTGAGAATGATGACCTCGATAATGACGAACTTGACAGTTACACTGTTGATGAAGGCTTGGAAGAGGTTCAGTTTGCTGGTGCTGCTACTGTGTCGGATCCCAAGAACTACAAGCAGGCACTCAAGGGCGACGATGCAGACAGATGGCAAGATGCAGCAAACGCAGAGTACAACACACTGCTGCAGAACAACACTTGGGAAATCGTCGACTTGCCACCTGGTGCAAAGGCAATTGGTTCTGGTTGGGTTTTCAAGGTCAAGCGTCATGCAGATGGCACTGTGGAGCGTTACAAGGCTCGTATCGTCGCAAAGGGCTACAGTCAGCGTCCTGGAATTGATTACACCGAAGTCTTTGCTCCCACCTTCCGTCCAGCAACCTTGCGCATGATACTGGCTATTGCAGCTACAGAAGACCTCGAACTACGCTCTGTGGACATTTCGTCTGCATTCACCAATGGTGACTTGGATGAGGACATCTATATGCTGCAACCTGAGGGATTCCATGAAGGCGCACCAAACAAGGTCTGCAAGTTGCGCAAGTCGCTTTACGGTCTCAAGCAATCAGCTAGGCAGTGGAACACAAAGTTGCATTCAGTTCTCACTGATATGGGTTTCAAGCATGTGGAAGCAGACAGGTCAGTGTACATCTACTCAGATGGCACATAGCCTTTGCACCAGGTGGCAAGTCGACGATTTCCCAAGTGTTGTTCTGGAGCAGTGTGTTGTACTCTGCGCTTGCTGCATCTTGCCATCTGTCTGCATCGTCGCCCTTGAGTGCCTGCTTGTAGTTCTTGGGATCCGACACAGTAGCAGCACCAGCAAACTGAACCTCTTCCAAGCCTTCATCAACAGTGTAACTGTCGAGTTCGTCATTATCGAGGTCGTCTGTCTCAGAAGGTGGCGTAGACGGCGGTAGAGGTACAGCAGCAGGTTTGACTTTCCACCATTCGCCAGGAGGATGAGATTCACGTGTAGTGCGTCTCAGAAGCTCAGCAACGACTTTGGGTTCCACAGGAATGGGAGGTGCAACAGTATGAGGTGGTTTGGACAGGTTTGGAGCAGAATGCTGATCTCGTCGAGTTGAGCATGTTGGTGTTTTCGACGATTGCCGAATGCGATGCAATGACTCCAACTTGGGTGTGGTACTGTCAGACTCGTCTTTCGACGCCCTATCCGATGGTACTTGACTCGACTTGCTGGGACCAGCAGTTGGACCGGAATGCACATGCGATTTCCCAGAATGCGAATTGGGCAGAGTTGAGCACTTTGGTGAACTCAACGATTTCGTGCCAGTGGTCGGTTTCTGCGAGTTGGGAGTAGGTGCATCGTGTTCGTCGTCAGACGACGAGTCAGATGGTGCCGGTCCCGCCGAAGGAGGTGCAGTTGGTGTGTCCGAGTCATCAGTATCCAAGTCAGGCAAATAGGCAGCAGTTGAATCCCCCCCAGAATCTGGCACATCTGAGAAGTGTGAAGGCGTGCCCTTTGGAAACAGGTTAATCGGTGAAGTAACCTTCAAACCAGGAAAACTGCATTCGTCAAAGATAGCACGCCCGAGATCACATACTTCTTAGTGGACGGATTGTAGAACTGTTAGATTACATAGGCAATCATCACCATCAGCAGTTAAGATTAGATAGTGCGGACTATAATTAGTTCGCTCCACATTTAGCTTAGTTCACTTCTGGTAGTATATATAGCATGTACTAGTGTAGATGCCTCTTAATCTATTACCACTACCATCCCACCTGAGTTAGGGGCGCTCTCTGTGCCTATAAGCGTCCGCTTTTAACAGGTTATGAGCCCTGCGCTCTGAGCAGTCCCTACTCATTGCTACTCTCTCTTATTCTCACTCTCCTTTCACCTGGGTGGCTTGGTACTTAACCTAACACTCATTCGCGCTCGTTTCGCCTCGTTGTTTCACGAGCAGGACCGCCACGTCACGACCGTCGTTCTGGTACCACTCTCGTTCCGCCAGCTCAATCGGTCCTCGCACATTTCGCTCTTTTTCTTTACAGGTCCTCTGCACTCTCTTGGTTTCACCAGAGACTGCTTCAGCTTTGGGCTTCCCAGAGCTGTCCGCTCTTTGTGCTTTTAGGGCTTCCTGATCGTCGCCCCACTCCGTTCTTTCGAGGATCCACTCTTCATCCACTCTTCATACGACCCTCGCTGCCTGCCGATTGCCACATCACTACGCTCCGTCGTTCTTCTGCAATCGACCAGTCTTCACCAGAGTGCTCAACTCCTCGAGTTAGGACCTCGAAATTTGTTCAGCTCACTGCGACCTCGCATCGACGTTGACTCTGTTGCAACTCAGCATACCATTTCCTTCATCATCGATACATCGAGCCCCAACTCTCATCTCGATCAGTTGCATTGTTGTCAAGAAATTCACACTTTAGTACCCAAGTGCTCAACTCCTCGAGTTTGCAACTCCAATTTTGTCGTCGTTGCCACGCCCCGAGTTCGTCATCGTTACCCCTATAACTTGGCAGTCCTAGGTTTCACGTGTTCGACTATCGGTCCTTCCACTCTCACGTCGATTGCATCTCTCATCGGTCTGCAATCATGTCTTCTTCATCAACACCTCAATTCCCCAAATTGAACTCTGTCAACTATCCATCATGGTCTGCATCCATGAAGGCCTGGCTTCGTTCTCATGGTGTTTGGCGCATTGTTTCTGGTGAATCTACTAAACCCAGACTGTCCTCACCGCCTACTGCAGCTGCAGCTGAGGAGACTGCGCTTGAAGCATGGTTAACGAAATGGGACAAGGCAGCTGGTATCATCTTCCTGGCAGTGGAGAATGACCAAATGATACATCTTAACAACGATTCTGACAATCCAGTCAAGATGTGGTCTGCACTCGCATCCGTGCACCTCCAGAAGCGTCCTGGTACACGCTTCAATGCCTACGACGACCTGTTCTCTATCAGGAAGCAGGAAGACAAGACCTTGCAGTCTTTGATGAACAGAGTGGACACTGCCATTCGCAGGATCCAGGATTTGCGACCTGACAAGTACGACCTAACTAACTTGGATGAGGAACTCACCTGCATGATGCTTATCCATGCACTACCAGATGAGTACAGCACATTTGCGTCGTCTCTGTTGCTTCAAGACACTCTCAACAAGACTGTGCTGCAGCAGGCCTTTGTGACAGAGGAAGCGCAACGTTGACATCGTGCTGCTGAAGCATCTGCTGTGGCACTTGCACTTGCTGCACGCCAGAAAGCGGTCTCTGACTCGCCTACTGGGCCATGCACGATTTGCGGGTTAGACGGACACATGCAATCGATGTGCTTTCGATTTGAGCGTGCACGGAAGGATGCGAGGTCGTCTGCACAACAGGGTGCATCGCAGAAGCAAGGGAAATCGAGGGGTAGAGGGAAGGGCAAGCAGAAGGCAAATGCTGCGAAGGAAGAAAGCGAATCAACTGAAGAGTTTGCTGGTTCTGCAAGTGCTCGCTCCTCTAATGACTCTGGCATTGACACTGACTATGAATGGCTTGCAGACACGGGCGCTACTAGCCATATGACGCCTCATCGAGAATGGATGTATGATTACAAGCCTCACGTCATTCCCATTCGTCTTGCAGACCATACTATAGTATACTCGGCCGGTATAGGGTCAGTTGTCATCCACCCGGTTATTAATGGGAAGGAAGCGCCTTCTGTAGAGATATCTCGCGTTTACATGTACCATTGCTTAAGAATAATCTACTTGCTTGTTTATACCTCACTAAACGCAAAGGCATGATTATGGAAGTTGATGATAGTACTATGCACTTCAAGCGAAACAGCAAGACTCTGTTCACTGCAACGATTACTGCATCTCACAGTGGTATCCTGAATGCGCTCACGGAGCCTGCTACACAGTCTGCAAATGCAACGTCGACTCTACCACTGAATGCTGAGCTATGGCATCGTCGTTGCGGACATCATAGCCATGCACACATCAACAAGCTGCTCTCAAAGGATCTGGTCACTGGCATGCTCATAACGTCGAAAGAGCAACCAGATCTGATTTGCGAAGCATGCTTAGCTGGCAAGATGACGTCTGGCACATTTCCGAGCTCCACTCGCAAATCGATGCAACCACTTGAATTGGTACATTCTGACTTGCACGGCCCGCTCTCAGTGCCTACGCCTGAGGACATCGCTACTGGATCACATTCATCGACGACTGCACTCACCTGCATGCTGTCATGTTCCTGAAGCGCAAGTCGGACGCATTTGATGCATTCAAGGTGTACAAGGCATATGCAGAGAACCAGCTAAACGCGAAAATCAAGGCAATGCAGGATGACAAGGCTGGTGAATACATGTCAAACGAGTTCATACGGTTTATGGAGCAATGCAGCATTCACAGGCGCCACAGCACACGCAATCGGCCTCAGCAAAATGGTGTTGCTGAACGCGCCAATTGCACTATTGCTGAGCACGTCACTGCAATGCTGGTAGAGGCAAAGCTCCCACTCGTTTTGGCGACTTGCAGTCATGGCTTACATTCACGTGTGGAATAGGCTCCTACGTCGTCTCTGACTGACTCTGTGCCCTACACTGAATGGCATGGCAAGAAACCCGATATGAGCCATCTCCGTGTTTTTGGTTGTGCTGCGTACGTCTTTGTGCAGAGAGACAAATGCAAGTCACTGCAACCACATGTTGAGAAGTGCATTTTTGTCGGTTACCCTACAGGCTACAAAGGCTGGCAGTTCTACAATCTGTCCACTAAGAAGTATGTGATCTCGGAACGTGCTATCTTTGACGAACGCAGTTTTCCTGGTTTGAAGGTCACTTCACCAATTAACCTGTTTCCAAAGGGCACGCCTTCACATTTCTCAGATGTGCCAGATTCTGGGGGATTCAACTGCTGCCTATTTGCCTGACTTGGATACTGATGACTCGGATGCACCAACTGCACCTCCTTCGCGGGACCAGCACCATCTGACTCGTCGTCTGACGACGAACACGATGCACCTACTCCCAACTCGCAGAAACCAACAGCTAGTGCGAAATCGTCGAGTTCACCAAAGTGCTCAACTCAGCCCAATTCGCATTCTGTGAAATCACATGTGCATTCCGGTCCAACTGCTGGTCCTAGCAAGTCGAGTCAAGTACCATCGGATAGGGCGTCGAACGACGAGTCTGACAGTACCACAGTCAAGTTGGAGTCATTGCATTGCATCCCACAATCGACGAAAACACCAACATGCTCAACTCGACGAGATAAGCATTCTGCCCCAAACGTGCCCAAACCGCCTCGTACTGTTGCACCTCCCATTCCTGTGGAACCCAAAGTCGTTGCTGAGCCTCTGAGACGCACTACACGTGAATCTCGACCTCCTGGTGAATGGTGGAAAGTCAAACCTGCTGCTGTACCTCTACCGCCGTCTACACCGCCTTCTGAGAATGATGACCTCGATAATGACGAACTTGACAGTTACACTGTTGATGAAGGCTTGGAAGAGGTTCAGTTTGCTGGTGCTGCTACTGTGTCGGATCCCAAGAACTACAAGCAGGCACTCAAGGGCGACGATGCAGACAGATGGCAAGATGCAGCAAACGCAGAGTACAACACACTGCTGCAGAACAACACTTGGGAAATCGTCGACTTGCCACCTGGTGCAAAGGCAATTGGTTCTGGTTGGGTTTTCAAGGTCAAGCGTCATGCAGATGGCACTGTGGAGCGTTACAAGGCTCGTATCGTCGCAAAGGGCTACAGTCAGCGTCCTGGAATTGATTACACCAAGTCTTTGCTCCCACCTTCCGTCCAGCAACCTTGCGCATGATACTGGCTATTGCAGCTACAGAAGACCTCGAACTACGCTCTGTGGACATTTCGTCTGCATTCACCAATGGTGACTTGGATGAGGACATCTATATGCTGCAACCTGAGGGATTCCATGAAGGCACACCAAACAAGGTCTGCAAGTTGCGCAAGTCGCTTTACGGTCTCAAGCAATCAGCTAGGCAGTGGAACACAAAGTTGCATTCAGTTCTCACTGATATGGGTTTCAAGCATGTGGAAGCAGACAGGTCAGTGTACATCTACTCAGATGGCACATAGCCTTTGCACCAGGTGGCAAGTCGACGATTTCCCAAGTGTTGTTCTGGAGCAGTGTGTTGTACTCTGCGTTTGCTGCATCTTGCCATCTGTCTGCATCGTCGCCCTTGAGTGCCTGCTTGTAGTTCTTGGGATCCGACACAGTAGCAGCACCAGCAAACTGAACCTCTTCCAAGCCTTCATCAACAGTGTAACTGTCAAGTTCGTCATTATCGAGGTCGTCTGTCTCAGAAGGTGGCGTAGACGGCGGTAGAGGTACAGCAGCAGGTTTGACTTTCCACCATTCGCCAGGAGGATGAGATTCACGTGTAGTGCGTCTCAGAAGCTCAGCAACGACTTTGGGTTCCACAGGAATGGGAGGTGCAACAGTATGAGGTGGTTTGGACAGGTTTGGAGCAGAATGCTGATCTCGTCGAGTTGAGCATGTTGGTGTTTTCGACGATTGCCGAATGCGATGCAATGACTCCAACTTGGGTGTGGTACTGTCAGACTCGTCTTTCGACGCCCTATCCGATGGTACTTGACTCGACTTGCTGGGACCAGCAGTTGGACCGGAATGCACATGCGATTTCCCAGAATGCGAATTGGGCAGAGTTGAGCACTTTGGTGAACTCGACGATTTCGTGCCAGTGGTCGGTTTCTGCGAGTTGGGAGTAGGTGCATCGTGTTCGTCGTCAGACGACGAGTCAGATGGTGCCGGTCCCGCCAAAGGAGGTGCAGTTGGTGTGTCCGAGTCATCAGTATCCAAGTCAGGCAAATAGGCAGCAGTTGAATCCCCCCCAGAATCTGGCACATCTGAGAAGTGTGAAGGCGTGCCCTTTGGAAACAGGTTAATCGGTGAAGTAACCTTCAAACCAGGAAAACTGCATTCGTCAAAGATAGCACGTTCCGAGATCACATACTTCTTAGTGGACGGATTGTAGAACTGTTAGATTACATAGGCAATCATCACCATCAGCAGTTAAGATTAGATAGTGCGGACTATAATTAGTTCGCTCCACATTTAGCTTAGTTCACTTCTGGTAGTATATATAGCATGTACTAGTGTAGATGCCTCTTAATCTATTACCACTACCATCCCACCTGAGTTAGGGGCGCTCTCTGTGCCTATAAGCGTCCGCTTTTAACAGGTTATGAGCCCTGCGCTCTGAGCAGTCCCTACTCATTGCTACTCTCTCTTATTCTCACTCTCCTTTCACCTGGGTGGCTTGGTACTTAACCTAACACTCATTCGCGCTCGTTTCGCCTCGTTGTTTCACGAGCAGGACCGCCACGTCACGACCGTCGTTCTGGTACCACTCTCGTTCCGCCAGCTCAATCGGTCCTCGCACATTTCGCTCTTTTTCTTTACAGGTCCTCTGCACTCTCTTGGTTTCACCAGAGACTGCTTCAGCTTTGGGCTTCCCAGAGCTGTCCGCTCTTTTGTGCTTTTAGGGCTTCCCTGATCGTCGCCCCACTCCGTTCTTTCGAGGATCCACTCTTCATACGACCCCCTCGCTGCCTGCCGATTGCCACATCACTACGCTCCGTCGTTCTTCTGCAATCGACCAGTCTTCACCAGAGTGCTCAACTCCTCGAGTTAGGACCTCGAAATTTGTTCAGCTCACTGCGACCTCGCATCGACGTTGACTCTGTTGCAACTCAGCATACCATTTCCTTCATCATCGATACATCGAGCCCCCAACTCTCATCTCGATCAGTTGCATTGTTGTCAAGAAATTCACACTTTAGTACCCAAGTGCTCAACTCCTCGAGTTTGCAACTCCAATTTTGTCGTCGTTGCCACGCCCCGAGTTCGTCATCGTTACCCCTATAACTTGGCAGTCCTAGGTTTCACGTGTTCGACTATCGGTCCTTCCACTCTCACGTCGATTGCATCTCTCATCGTTCTGCAATCATGTCTTCTTCATCAACACCTCAATTCCCCAAATTGAACTCTGTCAACTATCCATCATGGTCTGCATCCATGAAGGCCTGGCTTCGTTCTCATGGTGTTTGGCGCATTGTTTCTGGTGAATCTACTAAACCCAGACTGTCCTCACCGCCTACTGCAGCTGAGGAGACTGCGCTTGAAGCATGGTTAACGAAATGGGACAAGGCAGCTGGTATCATCTTCCTGGCAGTGGAGAATGACCAAATGATACATCTTAACAACGATTCTGACAATCCAGTCAAGATGTGGTCTGCACTCGCATCCGTGCACCTCCAGAAGCGTCCTGGTACACGCTTCAATGCCTACGACGACCTGTTCTCTATCAGGAAGCAGGAAGACAAGACCTTGCAGTCTTTGATGAACAGAGTGGACACTGCCATTCGCAGGATCCAGGATTTGCGACCTGACAAGTACGACCTAACTAACTTGGATGAGGAACTCACCTGCATGATGCTTATCCATGCACTACCAGATGAGTACAGCACATTTGCGTCGTCTCTGTTGCTTCAAGACACTCTCAACAAGACTGTGCTGCAGCAGGCCTTTGTGACAGAGGAAGCGCAACGTTGACATCGTGCTGCTGAAGCATCTGCTGTGGCACTTGCACTTGCTGCACGCCAGAAAGCGGTCTCTGACTCGCCTACTGGGCCATGCACGTTTTGCGGGTTAGACGGACACATGCAATCGATGTGCTTCGATTTGAGCGTGCACGGAAGGATGCGAGGTCGTCTGCACAACAGGGTGCATCGCAGAAGCAAGGGAAATCGAGGGTAGAGGGAAGGGCAAGCAGAAGGCAAATGCTGCGAAGGAAGAAAGCGAATCAACTGAAGAGTTTGCTGGTTCTGCAAGTGCTCGCTCCTCTAATGACTCTGGCATTGACACTGACTATGAATGGCTTGCAGACACGGGCGCTACTAGCCATATGACGCCTCATCGAGAATGGATGTATGATTACAAGCCTCACGTCATTCCCATTCGTCTTGCAGACCATACTATAGTATACTCGGCCGGTATAGGGTCAGTTGTCATCCACCCGGTTATTAATGGGAAGGAAGCGCCTTCTGTAGAGATATCTCGCGTTTTACATGTACCATTGCTTAAGAATAATCTACTTGCTTGTTTATACCTCACTAAACGCAAAGGCATGATTATGGAAGTTGATGATAGTACTATGCACTTCAAGCGAAACAGCAAGACTCTGTTCACTGCAACGATTACTGCATCTCACAGTGGTATCCTGAATGCGCTCACGGAGCCTGCTACACAGTCTGCAAATGCAACGTCGACTCTACCACTGAATGCTGAGCTATGGCATCGTCGTTGCGGACATCATAGCCATGCACACATCAACAAGCTGCTCTCAAAGGATCTGGTCACTGGCATGCTCATAACGTCGAAAGAGCAACCAGATCTGATTTGCGAAGCATGCTTAGCTGGCAAGATGACGTCTGGCACATTTCCGAGCTCCACTCGCAAATCGATGCAACCACTTGAATTGGTACATTCTGACTTGCACGGCCCGCTCTCAGTGCCTACGCCTGAGGGACATCGCTACTGGATCACATTCATCGACGACTGCACTCACCTGCATGCTGTCATGTTCCTGAAGCGCAAGTCGGACGCATTTGATGCATTCAAGGTGTACAAGGCATATGCAGAGAACCAGCTAAACGCGAAAATCAAGGCAATGCAATGCAGGATGACAAGGCTGGTGAATACATGTCAAACGAGTTCATACGGTTTATGGAGCAATGCAGCATTCACAGGCGCCACAGCACACGCAATCGGCCTCAGCAAAATGGTGTTGCTGAACGCGCCAATTGCACTATTGCTGAGCACGTCACTGCAATGCTGGTAGAGGCAAAGCTCCCACTCGTTTTGGCGACTTGCAGTCATGGCTTACATTCACGTGTGGAATAGGCTCCCTACGTCGTCTCTGACTGACTCTGTGCCCTACACTGAATGGCATGGCAAGAAACCCGATATGAGCCATCTCCGTGTTTTTGGTTGTGCTGCGTGCGTCTTTGTGCAGAGAGACAAATGCAAGTCACTGCAACCACATGTTGAGAAGTGCATTTTTGTCGGTTACCCTACAGGCTACAAAGGCTGGCAGTTCTACAATCTGTCCACTAAGAAGTATGTGATCTCGGAACGTGCTATCTTTGACGAACGCAGTTTTCCTGGTTTGAAGGTCACTTCACCAATTAACCTGTTTCCAAAGGGCACGCCTTCACATTTCTCAGATGTGCCAGATTCTGGGGGGGATTCAACTGCTGCCTATTTGCCTGACTTGGATACTGATGACTCGGATGCACCAACTGCACCTCCTTCGGCGGGACCAGCACCATCTGACTCGTCGTCTGACGACGAACACGATGCACCTACTCCCAACTCGCAGAAACCAACAGCTAGTGCGAAATCGTCGAGTTCACCAAAGTGCTCAACTCAGCCCAATTCGCATTCTGTGAAATCACATGTGCATTCCGGTCCAACTGCTGGTCCTAGCAAGTCGAGTCAAGTACCATCGGATAGGGCGTCGAACGACGAGTCTGACAGTACCACAGTCAAGTTGGAGTCATTGCATTGCATCCCACAATCGACGAAAACACCAACATGCTCAACTCGACGAGATAAGCATTCTGCCCCAAACGTGCCCAAACCGCCTCGTACTGTTGCACCTCCCATTCCTGTGGAACCCAAAGTCGTTGCTGAGCCTCTGAGACGCACTACACGTGAATCTCGACCTCCTGGTGAATGGTGGAAAGTCAAACCTGCTGCTGTACCTCTACCGCCGTCTACACCGCCTTCTGAGAATGATGACCTCGATAATGACGAACTTGACAGTTACACTGTTGATGAAGGCTTGGAAGAGGTTCAGTTTGCTGGTGCTGCTACTGTGTCGGATCCCAAGAACTACAAGCAGGCACTCAAGGGCGACGATGCAGACAGATGGCAAGATGCAGCAAACGCAGAGTACAACACACTGCTGCAGAACAACACTTGGGAAATCGTCGACTTGCCACCTGGTGCAAAGGCAATTGGTTCTGGTTGGGTTTTCAAGGTCAAGCGTCATGCAGATGGCACTGTGGAGCGTTACAAGGCTCGTATCGTCGCAAAGGGCTACAGTCAGCGTCCTGGAATTGATTACACCGAAGTCTTTGCTCCCACCTTCCGTCCAGCAACCTTGCGCATGATACTGGCTATTGCAGCTACAGAAGACCTCGAACTACGCTCTGTGGACATTTCGTCTGCATTCACCAATGGTGACTTGGATGAGGACATCTATATGCTGCAACCTGAGGGATTCCATGAAGGCGCACCAAACAAGGTCTGCAAGTTGCGCAAGTCGCTTTACGGTCTCAAGCAATCAGCTAGGCAGTGGAACACAAAGTTGCATTCAGTTCTCACTGATATGGGTTTCAAGCATGTGGAAGCAGACAGGTCAGTGTACATCTACTCAGATGGCACATAGCCTTTGCACCAGGTGGCAAGTCGACGATTTCCCAAGTGTTGTTCTGGAGCAGTGTGTTGTACTCTGCGTTTGCTGCATCTTGCCATCTGTCTGCATCGTCGCCCTTGAGTGCCTGCTTGTAGTTCTTGGGATCCGACACAGTAGCAGCACCAGCAAACTGAACCTCTTCCAAGCCTTCATCAACAGTGTAACTGTCGAGTTCGTCATTATCGAGGTCGTCTGTCTCAGAAGGTGGCGTAGACGGCGGTAGAGGTACAGCAGCAGGTTTGACTTTCCACCATTCGCCAGGAGGATGAGATTCACGTGTAGTGCGTCTCAGAAGCTCAGCAACGACTTTGGGTTCCACAGGAATGGGAGGTGCAACAGTATGAGGTGGTTTGGACAGGTTTGGAGCAGAATGCTGATCTCGTCGAGTTGAGCATGTTGGTGTTTTCGACGATTGCCGAATGCGATGCAATGACTCCAACTTGGGTGTGGTACTGTCAGACTCGTCTTTCGACGCCCTATCCGATGGTACTTGACTCGACTTGCTGGGACCAGCAGTTGGACCGGAATGCACATGCGATTTCCCAGAATGCGAATTGGGCAGAGTTGAGCACTTTGGTGAACTCGACGATTTCGTGCCAGTGGTCGGTTTCTGCGAGTTGGGAGTAGGTGCATCGTGTTCGTCGTCAGACGACGAGTCAGATGGTGCCGGTCCCGCCGAAGGAGGTGCAGTTGGTGTGTCCGAGTCATCAGTATCCAAGTCAGGCAAATAGGCAGCAGTTGAATCCCCCCCAGAATCTGGCACATCTGAGAAGTGTGAAGGCGTGCCCTTTGGAAACAGGTTAATCGGTGAAGTAACCTTCAAACCAGGAAAACTGCATTCGTCAAAGATAGCACGTTCCGAGATCACATACTTCTTAGTGGACGGATTGTAGAACTGTTAGATTACATAGGCAATCATCACCATCAGCAGTTAAGATTAGATAGTGCGGACTATAATTAGTTCGCTCCACATTTAGCTTAGTTCGCTTCTGGTAGTATATATAGCATGTACTAGTGTAGATGCCTCTTAATCTATTACCACTACCATCCCACCTGAGTTAGGGGCGCTCTCTGTGCCTATAAGCGTCCGCTTTTAACAGGTTATGAGCCCTGCGCTCTGAGCAGTCCCTACTCATTGCTACTCTCTCTTATTCTCACTCTCCTTTCACCTGGGTGGCTTGGTACTTAACCTAACACTCATTCGCGCTCGTTTCGCCTCGTTGTTTCACGAGCAGGACCGCCACGTCACGACCGTCGTTCTGGTACCACTCTCGTTCCGCCAGCTCAATCGGTCCTCGCACATTTCGCTCTTTTTCTTTACAGGTCCTCTGCACTCTCTTGGTTTCACCAGAGACTGCTTCAGCTTTGGGCTTCCCAGAGCTGTCCGCTCTTTTGTGCTTTTAGGGCTTCCCTGATCGTCGCCCCACTCCGTTCTTTCGAGGATCCACTCTTCATACGACCCCCTCGCTGCCTGCCGATTGCCACATCACTACGCTCCGTCGTTCTTCTGCAATCGACCAGTCTTCACCAGAGTGCTCAACTCCTCGAGTTAGGACCTCGAAATTTGTTCAGCTCACTGCGACCTCGCATCGACGTTGACTCTGTTGCAACTCAGCATACCATTTCCTTCATCATCGATACATCGAGCCCCCAACTCTCATCTCGATCAGTTGCATTGTTGTCAAGAAATTCACACTTTAGTACCCAAGTGCTCAACTCCTCGAGTTTGCAACTCCAATTTTGTCGTCGTTGCCACGCCCCGAGTTCGTCATCGTTACCCCTATAACTTGGCAGTCCTAGGTTTCACGTGTTCGACTATCGGTCCTTCCACTCTCACGTCGATTGCATCTCTCATCGTTCTGCAATCATGTCTTCTTCATCAACACCTCAATTCCCCAAATTGAACTCTGTCAACTATCCATCATGGTCTGCATCCATGAAGGCCTGGCTTCGTTCTCATGGTGTTTGGCGCATTGTTTCTGGTGAATCTACTAAACCCAGACTGTCCTCACCGCCTACTGCAGCTGAGGAGACTGCGCTTGAAGCATGGTTAACGAAATGGGACAAGGCAGCTGGTATCATCTTCCTGGCAGTGGAGAATGACCAAATGATACATCTTAACAACGATTCTGACAATCCAGTCAAGATGTGGTCTGCACTCGCATCCGTGCACCTCCAGAAGCGTCCTGGTACACGCTTCAATGCCTACGACGACCTGTTCTCTATCAGGAAGCAGGAAGACAAGACCTTGCAGTCTTTGATGAACAGAGTGGACACTGCCATTCGCAGGATCCAGGATTTGCGACCTGACAAGTACGACCTAACTAACTTGGATGAGGAACTCACCTGCATGATGCTTATCCATGCACTACCAGATGAGTACAGCACATTTGCGTCGTCTCTGTTGCTTCAAGACACTCTCAACAAGACTGTGCTGCAGCAGGCCTTTGTGACAGAGGAAGCGCAACGTTGACATCGTGCTGCTGAAGCATCTGCTGTGGCACTTGCACTTGCTGCACGCCAGAAAGCGGTCTCTGACTCGCCTACTGGGCCATGCACGCTTTGCGGGTTAGACGGACACATGCAATCGATGTGCTTTCGATTTGAGCGTGCACGGAAGGATGCGAGGTCGTCTGCACAACAGGGTGCATCGCAGAAGCAAGGGAAATCGAGGGGTAGAGGGAAGGGCAAGCAGAAGGCAAATGCTGCGAAGGAAGAAAGCGAATCAACTGAAGAGTTTGCTGGTTCTGCAAGTGCTCGCTCCTCTAATGACTCTGGCATTGACACTGACTATGAATGGCTTGCAGACACGGGCGCTACTAGCCATATGACGCCTCATCGAGAATGGATGTATGATTACAAGCCTCACGTCATTCCCATTCGTCTTGCAGACCATACTATAGTATACTCGGCGGTATAGGGTCAGTTGTCATCCACCCGGTTATTAATGGGAAGGAAGCGCCTTCTGTAGAGATATCTCGCGTTTTACATGTACCATTGCTTAAGAATAATCTACTTGCTTGTTTATACCTCACTAAACGCAAAGGCATGATTATGGAAGTTGATGATAGTACTATGCACTTCAAGCGAAACAGCAAGACTCTGTTCACTGCAACGATTACTGCATCTCACAGTGGTATCCTGAATGCGCTCACGGAGCCTGCTACACAGTCTGCAAATGCAACGTCGACTCTACCACTGAATGCTGAGCTATGGCATCGTCGTTGCGGACATCATAGCCATGCACACATCAACAAGCTGCTCTCAAAGGATCTGGTCACTGGCATGCTCATAACGTCGAAAGAGCAACCAGATCTGATTTGCGAAGCATGCTTAGCTGGCAAGATGACGTCTGGCACATTTCCGAGCTCCACTCGCAAATCGATGCAACCACTTGAATTGGTACATTCTGACTTGCACGGCCGCTCTCAGTGCCTACGCCTGAGGGACATCGCTACTGGATCACATTCATCGACGACTGCACTCACCTGCATGCTGTCATGTTCCTGAAGCGCAAGTCGGACGCATTTGATGCATTCAAGGTGTACAAGGCATATGCAGAGAACCAGCTAAACGCGAAAATCAAGGCAATGCAGGATGACAAGGCTGGTGAATACATGTCAAACGAGTTCATACGGTTTATGGAGCAATGCAGCATTCACAGGCGCCACAGCACACGCAATCGGCCTCAGCAAAATGGTGTTGCTGAACGCGCCAATTGCACTATTGCTGAGCACGTCACTGCAATGCTGGTAGAGGCAAAGCTCCCACTCGTTTTGGCGACTTGCAGTCATGGCTTACATTCACGTGTGGAATAGGCTCCCTACGTCGTCTCTGACTGACTCTGTGCCCTACACTGAATGGCATGGCAAGAAACCCGATATGAGCCATCTCCGTGTTTTTGGTTGTGCTGCGTACGTCTTTGTGCAGAGAGACAAATGCAAGTCACTGCAACCACATGTTGAGAAGTGCATTTTTGTCGGTTACCCTACAGGCTACAAAGGCTGGCAGTTCTACAATCTGTCCACTAAGAAGTATGTGATCTCGGAACGTGCTATCTTTGACGAACGCAGTTTTCCTGGTTTGAAGGTCACTTCACCAATTAACCTGTTTCCAAAGGGCACGCCTTCACATTTCTCAGATGTGCCAGATTCTGGGGGGGATTCAACTGCTGCCTATTTGCCTGACTTGGATACTGATGACTCGGATGCACCAACTGCACCTCCTTCGGCGGGACCAGCACCATCTGACTCGTCGTCTGACAACGAACACGATGCACCTACTCCCAACTCGCAGAAACCAACAGCTAGTGCGAAATCGTCGAGTTCACCAAAGTGCTCAACTCAGCCCAATTCGCATTCTGTGAAATCGCATGTGCATTCCGGTCCAACTGCTGGTCCTAGCAAGTCGAGTCAAGTACCATCGGATAGGGCGTCGAACGACGAGTCTGACAGTACCACAGTCAAGTTGGAGTCATTGCATTGCATCCCACAATCGACGAAAACACCAACATGCTCAACTCGACGAGATAAGCATTCTGCCCCAAACGTGCCCAAACCGCCTCGTACTGTTGCACCTCCCATTCCTGTGGAACCCAAAGTCGTTGCTGAGCCTCTGAGACGCACTACACGTGAATCTCGACCTCCTGGTGAATGGTGGAAAGTCAAACCTGCTGCTGTACCTCTACCGCCGTCTACACCGCCTTCTGAGAATGATGACCTCGATAATGACGAACTTGACAGTTACACTGTTGATGAAGGCTTGGAAGAGGTTCAGTTTGCTGGTGCTGCTACTGTGTCGGATCCCAAGAACTACAAGCAGGCACTCAAGGGCGACGATGCAGACAGATGGCAAGATGCAGCAAACGCAGAGTACAACACACTGCTGCAGAACAACACTTGGGAAATCGTCGACTTGCCACCTGGTGCAAAGGCAATTGGTTCTGGTTGGGTTTTCAAGGTCAAGCGTCATGCAGATGGCACTGTGGAGCGTTACAAGGCTCGTATCGTCGCAAAGGGCTACAGTCAGCGTCCTGGAATTGATTACACCGAAGTCTTTGCTCCCACCTTCCGTCCAGCAACCTTGCGCATGATACTGGCTATTGCAGCTACAGAAGACCTCGAACTACGCTCTGTGGACATTTCGTCTGCATTCACCAATGGTGACTTGGATGAGGACATCTATATGCTGCAACCTGAGGGATTCCATGAAGGCGCACCAAACAAGGTCTGCAAGTTGCGCAAGTCGCTTTACGGTCTCAAGCAATCAGCTAGGCAGTGGAACACAAAGTTGCATTCAGTTCTCACTGATATGGGTTTCAAGCATGTGGAAGCAGACAGGTCAGTGTACATCTACTCAGATGGCACATAGCCTTTGCACCAGGTGGCAAGTCGACGATTTCCCAAGTGTTGTTCTGGAGCAGTGTGTTGTACTCTGCGTTTGCTGCATCTTGCCATCTGTCTGCATCGTCGCCCTTGAGTGCCTGCTTGTAGTTCTTGGGATCCGACACAGTAGCAGCACCAGCAAACTGAACCTCTTCCAAGCCTTCATCAACAGTGTAACTGTCAAGTTCGTCATTATCGAGGTCGTCTGTCTCAGAAGGTGGCGTAGACGGCGGTAGAGGTACAGCAGCAGGTTTGACTTTCCACCATTCACCAGGAGGTCGAGATTCACGTGTAGTGCGTCTCAGAAGCTCAGCAACGACTTTGGGTTCCACAGGAATGGGAGGTGCAACAGTATGAGGTGGTTTGGACAGGTTTGGAGCAGAATGCTGATCTCGTCGAGTTGAGCATGTTGGTGTTTTCGACGATTGCCGAATGCGATGCAATGACTCCAACTTGGGTGTGGTACTGTCAGACTCGTCTTTCGACGCCCTATCCGATGGTACTTGACTCGACTTGCTGGGACCAGCAGTTGGACCGGAATGCACATGCGATTTCCCAGAATGCGAATTGGGCAGAGTTGAGCACTTTGGTGAACTCGACGATTTCGTGCCAGTGGTCGGTTTCTGCGAGTTGGGAGTAGGTGCATCGTGTTCGTCGTCAGACGACGAGTCAGATGGTGCCGGTCCCGCCGAAGGAGGTGCAGTTGGTGTGTCCGAGTCATCAGTATCCAAGTCAGGCAAATAGGCAGCAGTTGAATCCCCCCCAGAATCTGGCACATCTGAGAAGTGTGAAGGCGTGCCCTTTGGAAACAGGTTAATCGGTGAAGTAACCTTCAAACCAGGAAAACTGCATTCGTCAAAGATAGCACGTTCGAGATCACATACTTCTTAGTGGACGGATTGTAGAACTGTTAGATTACATAGGCAATCATCACCATCAGCAGTTAAGATTAGATAGTGCGGACTATAATTAGTTCGCTCCACATTTAGCTTAGTTCGCTTCTGGTAGTATATATAGCATGTACTAGTGTAGATGCCTCTTAATCTATTACCACTACCATCCCACCTGAGTTAGGGGCGCTCTCTGTGCCTATAAGCGTCCGCTTTTAACAGGTTATGAGCCCTGCGCTCTGAGCAGTCCCTACTCATTGCTACTCTCTCTTATTCTCACTCTCCTTTCACCTGGGTGGCTTGGTACTTAACCTAACACTCATTCGCGCTCGTTTCGCCTCGTTGTTTCACGAGCAGGACCGCCACGTCACGACCGTCGTTCTGGTACCACTCTCGTTCCGCCAGCTCAATCGGTCCTCGCACATTTCGCTCTTTTTCTTTACAGGTCCTCTGCACTCTCTTGGTTTCACCAGAGACTGCTTCAGCTTTGGGCTTCCCAGAGCTGTCCGCTCTTTTGTGCTTTTAGGGCTTCCTGATCGTCGCCCCACTCCGTTCTTTCGAGGATCCACTCTTCATACGACCCCTCGCTGCCTGCCGATTGCCACATCACTACGCTCCGTCGTTCTTCTGCAATCGACCAGTCTTCACCAGAGTGCTCAACTCCTCGAGTTAGGACCTCGAAATTTGTTCAGCTCACTGCGACCTCGCATCGACGTTGACTCTGTTGCAACTCAGCATACCATTTCCTTCATCATCGATACATCGAGCCCCCAACTCTCATCTCGATCAGTTGCATTGTTGTCAAGAAATTCACACTTTAGTACCCAAGTGCTCAACTCCTCGAGTTTGCAACTCCAATTTTGTCGTCGTTGCCACGCCCCGAGTTCGTCATCGTTACCCCTATAACTTGGCAGTCCTAGGTTTCACGTGTTCGACTATCGGTCCTTCCACTCTCACGTCGATTGCATCTCTCATCGTTCTGCAATCATGTCTTCTTCATCAACACCTCAATTCCCCAAATTGAACTCTGTCAACTATCCATCATGGTCTGCATCCATGAAGGCCTGGCTTCGTTCTCATGGTGTTTGGCGCATTGTTTCTGGTGAATCTACTAAACCCAGACTGTCCTCACCGCCTACTGCAGCTGAGGAGACTGCGCTTGAAGCATGGTTAACGAAATGGGACAAGGCAGCTGGTATCATCTTCCTGGCAGTGGAGAATGACCAAATGATACATCTTAACAACGATTCTGACAATCCAGTCAAGATGTGGTCTGCACTCGCATCCGTGCACCTCCAGAAGCGTCCTGGTACACGCTTCAATGCCTACGACGACCTGTTCTCTATCAGGAAGCAGGAAGACAAGACCTTGCAGTCTTTGATGAACAGAGTGGACACTGCCATTCGCAGGATCCAGGATTTGCGACCTGACAAGTACGACCTAACTAACTTGGATGAGGAACTCACCTGCATGATGCTTATCCATGCACTACCAGATGAGTACAGCACATTTGCGTCGTCTCTGTTGCTTCAAGACACTCTCAACAAGACTGTGCTGCAGCAGGCCTTTGTGACAGAGGAAGCGCAACGTTGACATCGTGCTGCTGAAGCATCTGCTGTGGCACTTGCACTTGCTGCACGCCAGAAAGCGGTCTCTGACTCGCCTACTGGGCCATGCACGCTTTGCGGGTTAGACGGACACATGCAATCGATGTGCTTTCGATTTGAGCGTGCACGGAAGGATGCGAGGTCGTCTGCACAACAGGGTGCATCGCAGAAGCAAGGGAAATCGAGGGGTAGAGGGAAGGGCAAGCAGAAGGCAAATGCTGCGAAGGAAGAAAGCGAATCAACTGAAGAGTTTGCTGGTTCTGCAAGTGCTCGCTCCTCTAATGACTCTGGCATTGACACTGACTATGAATGGCTTGCAGACACGGGCGCTACTAGCCATATGACGCCTCATCGAGAATGGATGTATGATTACAAGCCTCACGTCATTCCCATTCGTCTTGCAGACCATACTATAGTATACTCGGCCGGTATAGGGTCAGTTGTCATCCACCCGGTTATTAATGGGAAGGAAGCGCCTTCTGTAGAGATATCTCGCGTTTTACATGTACCATTGCTTAAGAATAATCTACTTGCTTGTTTATACCTCACTAAACGCAAAGGCATGATTATGGAAGTTGATGATAGTACTATGCACTTCAAGCGAAACAGCAAGACTCTGTTCACTGCAACGATTACTGCATCTCACAGTGGTATCCTGAATGCGCTCACGGAGCCTGCTACACAGTCTGCAAATGCAACGTCGACTCTACCACTGAATGCTGAGCTATGGCATCGTCGTTGCGGACATCATAGCCATGCACACATCAACAAGCTGCTCTCAAAGGATCTGGTCACTGGCATGCTCATAACGTCGAAAGAGCAACCAGATCTGATTTGCGAAGCATGCTTAGCTGGCAAGATGACGCTCTGGCACATTTCCGAGCTCCACTCGCAAATCGATGCAACCACTTGAATTGGTACATTCTGACTTGCACGGCCCGCTCTCAGTGCCTACGCCTGAGGGACATCGCTACTGGATCACATTCATCGACGACTGCACTCACCTGCATGCTGTCATGTTCCTGAAGCGCAAGTCGGACGCATTTGATGCATTCAAGGTGTACAAGGCATATGCAGAGAACCAGCTAAACGCGAAAATCAAGGCAATGCAGGATGACAAGGCTGGTGAATACATGTCAAACGAGTTCATACGGTTTATGGAGCAATGCAGCATTCACAGGCGCCACAGCACACGCAATCGGCCTCAGCAAAATGGTGTTGCTGAACGCGCCAATTGCACTATTGCTGAGCACGTCACTGCAATGCTGGTAGAGGCAAAGCTCCCACTCTCGTTTTGGCGACTTGCAGTCATGGCTTACATTCACGTGTGGAATAGGCTCCTACGTCGTCTCTGACTGACTCTGTGCCCTACACTGAATGGCATGGCAAGAAACCCGATATGAGCCATCTCCGTGTTTTTGGTTGTGCTGCGTACGTCTTTGTGCAGAGAGACAAATGCAAGTCACTGCAACCACATGTTGAGAAGTGCATTTTTGTCGGTTACCCTACAGGCTACAAAGGCTGGCAGTTCTACAATCTGTCCACTAAGAAGTATGTGATCTCGTAACGTGCTATCTTTGACGAACGCAGTTTTCCTGGTTTGAAGGTCACTTCACCAATTAACCTGTTTCCAAAGGGCACGCCTTCACATTTCTCAGATGTGCCAGATTCTGGGGGGGATTCAACTGCTGCCTATTTGCCTGACTTGGATACTGATGACTCGGATGCACCAACTGCACCTCCTTCGGCGGGACCAGCACCATCTGACTCGTCGTCTGACGACGAACACGATGCACCTACTCCCAACTCGCAGAAACCAACAGCTAGTGCGAAATCGTCGAGTTCACCAAAGTGCTCAACTCAGCCCAATTCGCATTCTGTGAAATCACATGTGCATTCCGGTCCAACTGCTGGTCCTAGCAAGTCGAGTCAAGTACCATCGGATAGGGCGTCGAACGACGAGTCTGACAGTACCACAGTCAAGTTGGAGTCATTGCATTGCATCCCACAATCGACGAAAACACCAACATGCTCAACTCGACGAGATAAGCATTCTGCCCCAAACGTGCCCAAACCGCCTCGTACTGTTGCACCTCCCATTCCTGTGGAACCCAAAGTCGTTGCTGAGCCTCTGAGACGCACTACACGTGAATCTCGACCTCCTGGTGAATGGTGGAAAGTCAAACCTGCTGCTGTACCTCTACCGCCGTCTACACCGCCTTCTGAGAATGATGACCTCGATAATGACGAACTTGACAGTTACACTGTTGATGAAGGCTTGGAAGAGGTTCAGTTTGCTGGTGCTGCTACTGTGTCGGATCCCAAGAACTACAAGCAGGCACTCAAGGGCGACGATGCAGACAGATGGCAAGATGCAGCAAACGCAGAGTACAACACACTGCTGCAGAACAACACTTGGGAAATCGTCGACTTGCCACCTGGTGCAAAGGCAATTGGTTCTGGTTGGGTTTTCAAGGTCAAGCGTCATGCAGATGGCACTGTGGAGCGTTACAAGGCTCGTATCGTCGCAAAGGGCTACAGTCAGCGTCCTGGAATTGATTACACCGAAGTCTTTGCTCCCACCTTCCGTCCAGCAACCTTGCGCATGATACTGGCTATTGCAGCTACAGAAGACCTCGAACTACGCTCTGTGGACATTTCGTCTGCATTCACGAACGGTGACTTGGATGAGGACATCTACATGCTGCAGCCTGAGGGATTCCATGAAGGTGCACCAAACAAGGTCTGCAAGCTGCGCAAGTCGCTTTACGGTCTCAAGCAGTCAGCTAGGCAATGGAACACGAAGTTGCATTCAGTTCTCACTGACATGGGATTCAAGCGTGTGGAAGCAGACAGGTCAGTGTACATCTACTCAGATGGCACAGTTCGCATTTTCGTGCCCATCTACATTGACGACATCACGTTTGCGTCCAAATCGACTTCATCCATTCACCGTGCTGTGAAGCAACTCAGTGAACGATTCAAATGCAGGGATCTCGGTGCGACGGAGTTTCTACTAGGTGTTGGCATAACCAGGGATCGCAGCAAACGCAAGATTTTGCTTCACCAGCGCCAGTTCATTCTGGACATGCTTGAACGTTACAGTATGCAAGATGCAATTCCTGTCACCACTCCTATGTCAGCTGGCACCGTCCTCACTCGTGCAATGGCACCTAGCAGTTCTGACAACATCGAGTTCATGCGAAATGTTCCCTACCTCAGCGCCATTGGTTCTCTCCAGTATCTCGCCACAATGACACGTCCTGACATCGCACACACTGTGTCTTACCTTGCTCGCTTTAACAGCAATCCTGGACCGCAGCACTGGACAGCAGTCAAGCACTTGTTCAAGTATCTGAAAGGAACACTTGAGTACAAGCTGGTTTACTCTGGTTCGCTTGGTACAGATCTGTTCACAACTTACTGTGATGCTGCACACGGCGACTGCAAGGACACTGGGCGCTCTACTGGTGGATATGTCGTTCTCATGGCTGGTGGTGCAATTAGCTGGTCTAGCAAATTGCAGAGCATTGTGACGCTCTCTACCACTGAAGCTGAGTTTGTGGCTGCTGTTGAGGCTGGCAAGGAGTGTTGAAAGCAGACTGCTTACAGGCGCAGAGAGCGAACCTAACTCACACAGAGATGGTGGTGGTAAGAGATTAAGAGGCATCTACACTAGTACATGCCTAATATACTACCATAAGCGAGATTAACTATATATGGAGCGTACTAAATATAGTACGCGATATCTAATCTACTGCTGATGGTCAAGTCCAATGCATGTAATCTAACACTCCCCCGTGACCAAGGCAGTCTCTATACTACAGTATATACACTATGGTCAAACTCCCATGTGAGAGCGACAGTAATCTACTTTAACTGCAGAGAGCAGTTTGGTGAGAATGTCAGCCACCTGTTGTGTTGTGGGTATAAACGAGGGTGTAATGACTCTGTTCTGTACAGCATCGCGTAGCCAGTAAAAGCGAAGGTCGAGGTGCTTCATACGTCCGTGGTGCTCTGGGTTCTTCGATACACTGATAGCAGACTGGTTGTCAATGTGCAGTGTGGAGGGAACCGGAATCGTAAAGCCAAACTCGCGCAGAATGTTGCGCATCCAGGAGATCTCCTTGCCAGCCTCAACCGCAGCCACAAACTCAGCTTCAGTGGTAGAGAGCGTCACAATGCTCTGCAATTTGCTAGACCAGCTAATTGCACCACCAGCCATGAGAACGACATATCCACCAGTAGAGCGCCCAGTGTCCTTGCAGTCGCCGTGTGCAGCATCACAGTAAGTTGTGAACAGATCTGTACCAAGCGAACCAGAGTAAACCAGCTTGTACTCAAGTGTTCCTTTCAGATACTTGAACAAGTGCTTGACTGCTGTCCAGTGCTGCGGTCCAGGATTGCTGTTAAAGCGAGCAAGGTAAGACACAGTGTGTGCGATGTCAGGACGTGTCATTGTGGCGAGATACTGGAGAGAACCAATGGCGCTGAGGTAGGGAACATTTCGCATGAACTCGATGTTGTCAGAACTGCTAGGTGCCATTGCACGAGTGAGGACGGTGCCAGCTGACATAGGAGTGGTGACAGGAATTGCATCTTGCATACTGTAACGTTCAAGCATGTCCAGAATGAACTGGTGCTGGTGAAGCAAAATCTTGCGTTTGCTGCGATCCCTGGTTATGCCAACACCTAGTAGAAACTCCGTCGCACCGAGATCCCTGCATTTGAATCGTTCACTGAGTTGCTTCACAGCACGGTGAATGGATGAAGTCGATTTGGACGCAAACGTGATGTCGTCAATGTAGATGGGCACGAAAATGCGAACTGTGCCATCTGAGTAGATGTACACTGACCTGTCTGCTTCCACATGCTTGAATCCCATGTCAGTGAGAACTGAATGCAACTTCGTGTTCCATTGCCTAGCTGACTGCTTGAGACCGTAAAGCGACTTGCGCAGCTTGCAGACCTTGTTTGGTGCACCTTCATGGAATCCCTCAGGCTGCAGCATGTAGATGTCCTCATCCAAGTCACCGTTCGTGAATGCAGACGAAATGTCCACAGAGCGTAGTTCGAGGTCTTCTGTAGCTGCAATAGCCAGTATCATGTGCAAGGTTGCTGGACAGAACGTGGGAGCAAACACTTCGGTGTAATCGACTCCAGGACGCTGACTGTAGCCCTTTGCGACGATACGAGCCTTGTAACACTCCACAGTGCCATCTGCATGACGTTTGACCATGAAGACCCAACCAGAACCAATAGCTTTTGCACCAGGTGGCAAGTCAATGATTTCCCAAGTGTTGTTCTGCAACAGTGTGTTGTACTCTGCATTTGCTGCATCTTGCCATCTGTCTGTGTCGTCGCCCTTGAGTGCCTGCTTGTAGTTCTTGGGATCTGACACAGTAGCAGCACCAGCAAACTGAACCTCTTCCAGACCTTCGTCAACAGTGTAACTGTCAAGTTCGTCATTATCGAGGTCATCATTCTCAGAAGGCGGTGTAGACGGCGGTAGAGGTACAGCAGCAGGTTTGACTTTCCACCATTCACCAGGAGGTCGAGATTCACGTGTAGTGCGTCTCAGAGGCTCAGCAACGACTTTGGGTTCCACAGGAATGGGAGGTGCAACAGTACGAGGCAGTTGGGGCACGTTTGGAGCAGAATGCTGATCTCGTCGAGTTGAGCATGTCGGTGTTTTCGTCGATTGCGGAATGTGATGCGATGACTCCAACTTGACTGTGGTACTGTCAGACTCGTCTTTCGACGCCCTATCCGATGGTACTTGACTCGACTTGCTAGGACCAGTGGTTGGACCGGAATGCACATGCGATTTCCCAGAATGCAAATTGGGCAAAGTTGAGCACTTCGGTAAACTCGACGATTTCGCACAAGCAGTTGGTTTCTGCGAGTTTGGAGTAGGTGCATCGTGTTCGTCGTCAGACGACGAGTCAGATGGTGCTGGTCCCGCCGAAGGAGGTGCAGTTGGTGCGTCTGAGTCATCAGTATCCAAGTCAGGCAAATAGGCAGCAGTTGAATCCCCCCCAGAATCTGGCACATCTGAGAAATGTGAAGGCGTGCCCTTTGGAAACAGGTTAATTGGTGAAGTAATCTTCAAACCAGGAAAGCTGCGTTCATCAAAGATAGCACGTTCAGAGATCACATACTTCTTAGTGGACAGATTGTAGAACTGCCAGCCTTTGTAGCCTGTAGGATAAGCGACGAAAATGCACTTCTCAACGTGTGGTTGCAGTGACTTGCATTTGTCTCTCTGCACAAAGACGTACGCAGCACAACCAAAAACACGGAGATGGCTCATATCGGGTTTCTTGCCATGCCATGCAGTGTAGGGCACAGAGTCAGTCAGAGACGACGTAGGGAGCCTATTCCACACGTGAATGTAAGCAAACACTGCAAGTCGCCAAAACGAGAGTGGGAGCTTTGCCTCTACAAGCATTGCAGTGATGTGCTCAGCAATAGTGCGATTGGCACGTTCAGCAACACCATTCTGCTGAGGCCGATTGCGTGTGCTGTGTCGTCTGTGAATGCTGCATTGCTCCATAAACCGTATGAACTCGTTTGACATGTATTCACCAGCCTTGTCATCCTGCATAGCCTTGATTTTTGCATTCAGCTGGTTCTCTGCATATGCCTTGTACACCTTGAATGCATCAAATGCATCCGACTTGCGCTTCAGGAACATGACAGCATGCAGGTGAGTGCAGTCGTCGATGAATGTGATCCAGTAGCGATGTCCCTCAGGTGTAGGCACTGAGATCAGACCATGCAAGTCAGAATGCACCAATTCAAGCGGTTTCGTCGATTTGCGAGTTGAGCTCGGAAATGTACCAGACGTCATCTTGCCAGCTAAGCATGGTTCGCAAATTGGATCTGGCTGCTCTTTCGACGTTACAAGCATGCCAGTGACCAGATCCTTCGAAAGCAGCTTGTTGATGTGTGCATGGCTATGATGTCTGCAACGATGATGCCAGAGCTCTGCATTGAGGGGTAGAGTGGATGACGATGAAGCAGAGCACGCAGATTCGCAAATGGGACGAGTGAGACCATCCAGAATGGCAGCGTGCGATGCATTGATAGTTGCAGTGAAGATGGTCTTGCCAGAGCGGTTGAAGTACATCTTCTTTGCATCGATCTCAATCAGGATGCCAGAGCACTTCGTGAGGTACAGGCATGCGAGCAGGTTGTTGCGCAACTTGGGGACATGCAGAACACGTTTAATGACTACTGCGTCTGCTTTCTTGCCATTGATGACTGGGTGGAACACCACATTGCCAACACCCTCAGAGTAGACGATAGAATCATCTGCAAGACGAATTGGGACACAGTGAGGTTTGTACTCCACAATCCAGTCTCGATGAGGCGTCATATGGCTAGTTGCACCTGTATCTGCAAGCCAGTCGAAATCATTGCCTTGTGCGTCACCTGTAGCAAGTGCAGACGCAAAACCTGCATACTCAACGATTTGCGATGTCTCCTCTGCTGGGGGCGAAGCAGAGTGTGCCATTTGACCAATAGCTGCCAGAGTCGACCACATGCTGACTGGGTCATGCAGAATGTGAGCCAATTGTGATTTGAGCTCGTTCTGAACATGACTGTGGATGTAGCCAGCAGCAGCAGTCGACTTGCTTGTCCATATGTCGTGTGCCTCGATCTCAGCCATAGACGGCGTGAGAGAGAGCACAGGACGCTTGCATTCACCAGTAACCAGACGCCACAGCTCCTGAGAGCGTAACCATGCTTTCATGTTGCAAGACCAGAGTTGGTAGTTGGCAGTGCTCAGTTTGTCAAACTGAGGTGTTGCGAAGAAACTCATGATTGCAGGTGAAGCGAAGTGGTGAACGACGTGAAGTGGTATGAGGTGGTAGCTGAGAATGGCGCAAACGATGTGGCAAAGTTGCGAGACGAGCTAGGCTGAATTGCACGAGCAGTGGGCAGAACACTTGCAGTATCACAATTAGGCCGAGTTGAGCACTTGCAGTAAAACGTCGATTGCACGAGCAGCACTGAACCGATTGACACGAGATTGAACGAAGGTATAGTTCAATGATGCGGAACGTGTGTGATCGAGTTGTGCGAACGACAGTGACGATGTGCTAGTGCAGTGAGCAAAACTGTTTGAGAGTGTCAATTGGACGGAGTTGAGCACTCTGGTGAAGAACAGTGAATTGCAAGTGAACGGCTGAGCGTGGCGACCTGTGAGTGGGCAAGTGACGAGAGACACGTGTAACGATGAGGTCCTCAAAAGAACCACGTGTTTCAACAATCAGGGAAGCCCGGGGAGCGAAGTCTCTGGTGAACACCAAGAGAGTGCTATTGACCTAAAACCAAGAGAAGCGGATTGCTCGATAACCGTGCAAGCTGGTGTAACGCAGGTGGTACCAGAACGACGGTTGTGACGTGGCAGTCGTGCTCACGAAAAAACGAGGCAAAACGAACGACAATGAGTGTTAGGTTAAGTACCAAGCCACTCAGTGGAGAAAGGACAGTGGAGAAGTGATGAGTAGGATGCTCAGAGCGCAGGGCTCATAACCTGTTGAAAGCAGACTGCTTACAGGCGCAGAGAGCAAACCTAACTCACACAGAGATGATGGTGGTAAGAGATTAAGAGGCACCTACACTAGTACATGCCTTATATACTACCATAAGCGAGATTAACTATATATGGAGCGTACTAATTATAGTACGCGATATCTAATCTACTGCTGATGGTCAAGTCCAATCCATGTAATCTAACAGAGTCATCGCATCACATCCCACAATCGACGAAAACACCAACATGCTCAACTCGACGAGATCAGCATTCTGCCCCAAACGTGCCCAAACCGCCTCGTACTGTTGCACCTCCCATTCCTGTGGAACCCAAAGTCGTTGCTGAGCCTCTGAGACGCACTACACGTGAATCTCGACCTCCTGGTGAATGGTGGAAAGTCAAACCTGCTGCTGTACCTCTACTGCCGTCTACGCCACCTTCTGAGCATCACGAAAAAGACTTTTGATCGGAGGGCACTTTAGGAAAGTGCGATCAGATCATCAATTGATGGGGCCTTTAACTACTTTAGGATGTCATGAGATGCCTTGGCATGTCCTGGCATGCCCTGGCATGCTTTGAATTTCCATGCAACGTGGGGAAATAAAGCCAGCTTGAACGACTTTTCCCACCTTCATTGTTGATTTTCAAACATTAAAATTATACACATTATGTGGGTGACATGCCCATTTAAGTACTTCAAATAGTGCGATAATTTGATTATGTAAGCCTATCCAATATCACACTAAGTCGACTAAGTCCTCTAAGTTCACTTGCACTTCACTCTTGTCTTCCCCACCCCCCTCACCCAACTTTACTTGTATGCTTGGGCTTCACTCTACTCAGGCAGTTTTGATGGCTGCTACCTTGTTGGATCCTGACCTGGGCTTAGGGCAGACAAGGATGGATCATGGAATGGGCCTGTTCCAATAGAGATTGCTGTATATCGTCGGAACGGTGAACCGCATTATAAAGCGGTTTTTTGGTACATTTTTAGCTCGTCTATACGTTTCTAACGCACCCAAGAACACTCCAAACGAACCAGTATTCGACATGCAAACTTAACACCATCTGGAGACCCCTATTGGTACAGTTCACCATTTCCCTTCTCATCTGTTTATTCCGAGCCTTCGGTCGCCCCAGATTCAGAATGTGGGCAATTATGCGATTCTAACGAGCTCAATACCAATGGATTTGGTCGCCTGGAAGGCGAGAACCGGCTATGTTACCCTCCTTCCCCCAATTTCCGATGTTTTATTGATTTTAAAGGTATGTGTTGGGTTTATTGTGTCATTCTTTTCACATATGAGCTCCTGAAGATTAGAGGATTCCATCGAGTGCTTGAACGTTCGATTCCGACGCCTGGAAGCCATACAACTGTGATGTGCTCCTCCTGCCCCTGGACTGCCTCTGCTTGTAAGTGCCATAACTCCGGATCCTGTCCACCTTCACTCCTAATTTCTTTTGCACCTTCAAGACCATCTTAGTCCTCTGCCAACCGTCTCCAAGATCATGCCAATTCATCCAGTACTTGCCAAGTATCACCTTATAGGTGTCAAGTCCCCTTTCACCACTTTCTATCTTGTCCGTTTCCTCCGAGCCCTCGGTCACCGCATATTCATATTGTGGGCAATTATGCGATTCTAACGAGCTCAAGACCGATGGATTTGGTCGCCTGGAAGGCAAGAACCGGCTATGTCTCTCTCCTTCCCCCAATTTCCGATGTTTTATCGATTTTAAAGGTATGTGTTGGGTTTATTGCGTCGTTCTTTTCACATATGAGCTCCTGAAGATTAGGGGATTCCATAGAGTGCTTGAACGTTCGATTCCGACGCCTGGAAGCCATACAACTGTGATGTGCTCCTCCTGCCCCTGGACTGCCTCTGCTTGTAAGTGCCATAACTCAGGATCCTGTCCACCTTCACTCCTAATTTCTTTTGCACCTTCAAGACCATCTTAGTCCTCTGCAAACCGTCTTGAAGATCATGCCAAATCATCCAGTACTTGCCAAGTATCATCTTATAGGTGTCAAGTCCCCCTAGGACACATTTTCCCTCATATATCTGTCAATACCCGGCCAAACAGTATGATCTTTGCATTTCCTGGTTCGTCTCATTAATACCTATCGAACAGTACCATTAATTGCGCGATTTGACAAGCTTGAGGGCGATCTCACTCTGTGTGTCCTCCTACCCCTAGGTGGGACAAATTAATTCATAGGTGCGCTTCTAGATGTCCTGAGTGTCTCAAACTTTGGGAAAACTTACTCAACTACATAAGGTACCCTTTCCTGTGACGGATTAATTTTTGGGGCCACCAAGCGTCCTTCATCTCAAGTTGCTAGTCAACTTCGGAGTTTTGGAGTATTTCTTTGATTCTGACATAGGTTCGTCTCCAATCTCCTTAATTCTTTCTATGATGAACTCACCTTGATTGTAGCTTTCTAACGAGCCCTTAAACGCTATATATTGTTGCTTGGAATCCAAAAATCCGCCATGTGCTCCTCCTCCCCCTCCCTCCTCCAGGTAAAGTACTTCATATCTTGGGTTCCAGTTCGTATTTTTGGCTAATTCTTTTTGGAGTCTCTTACTATAGATATGTATTGACTAATCGACCAGTTTATGGCGTCCGATATGCCCTCAATATCCGATGTCCTTAATGACCATATAACTACTATTGCAGACTTAAATATCATCTCCCTCCTTTAATTTTCAACAAAGGCTTTCGAAATTTGGCATGTTCATTCACCATTTATGTTGGGTCTGAATGCGTTCCTTACACAAATTTTGAGACTCCTGGATGCCTGTGAGTAGCCATGTCCTCCTCCATCTCCCTGTCTTGGACTAATTTTGCTCTAAGTCAGGAACAACTTCTTCAATTGCGTCGCGGTTTTTTTCAGCTTCTTCGCGTTAATTCAGGCTTTCTAACGAGCCCCCGAACACGTTATTCCAAGCAGAATTACCATCTTCATAAGCGCCCTATCACTGTGTTGTATTATATGTATCTACATGAATACTGTATTATCTAGTGTAGTTAGAGTCAATATATAACTTGTTTTTTATAAGAAGTTTGAATAGTACTTGTTAAATGGCATTATATATAAACATCTTTGAATGATACAAGGCCCATCTGGTGGATCCTAGGATGCCTTGAGCTGCCCTGGATTGCCTTGGGAAAGTTGTACCTGGTAGTTTGCAGAGGGACCTTGCCCTGAGTGCACCTAAGGGCCCTGGCTGCCTTAGGATCTCTAAGGCTGTGCCAGGGAGATACAAAGCCCCTGGGGACAAAAGTCATTTTCCTGATGAGACAGACGACCTCGATAATGACGAACTCGACAGTTACACTGTTGATGAAGGCTTGGAAGAGGTTCAGTTTGCTGGTGCTGCTACTGTGTCGGATCCCAAGAACTACAAGCAGGCACTCAAGGGCGACGACACAGACAGATGGCAAGATGCAGCAAATGCAGAGTACAACACACTGTTGCAGAACAACACTTGGGAAATCATTGACTTGCCACCTGGTGCAAAGGCTATTGGTTCAGGTTGGGTCTTCAAGGTCAAGCATCATGCAGATGGCACTGTGGAGCGCTACAAGGCTCGTATCGTCGCAAAGGGCTATAGTCAACGTCCTGGAGTCGATTACACCGAAGTCTTTGCTCCCACCTTCTGTCCAGCAACCTTGCGCATGATACTGGCGATTGCAACTGCAGAGGACCTTGAGCTACGTTCTGTGGACATCTCGTCTGCATTCACAAACGGTGACTTGGATGAGGACATCTACATGCTGCAGCCTGAGGGATTCCATGAAGGTGCACCAAACAAGGTCTGCAAGTTGTGCAAGTCACTTTACAGTGTCAAGCAGTCAGCTAGGCAATGGAACACAAAGTTACACTCTGTTCTCACTGATATGGGTTTCAAGCATGTGGAAGCAGACAGGTCAGTGTACATCTACTCAGATGGCACAGTTCGCATTTTTGTGCCTATCTACATTGACGACATCACGTTTGCATCCAAATCGACTTCATCCATTGACCGTGCTGTGGAGCAACTCAGTGAACGATTCAAATGCAGGGATCTCGGTGCGACGGAGTTTCTACTAGGTGTTGGCATTACCAGGGATCGCAGCAAACGCAAGATTTTGCTTCACCAGCGCCAGTTCATTCTGGACATGCTTGAACGTTACAGTATGCAAGATGCAATTCCTGTTACCACTCCTATGTCAGCTGGCACCGTCCTCACTTGTGCAATGGCACCTAGCAGCTCCGACAACATCGAGTTCATGCAAAGCATTCCCTACCTCAGCGCCATTGGTTCCCTTTAGTATCTTGCCACAATGACATGTCCTGACATTGCACACACTGTGTCCTATCTTGCTCGCTTTAACAGCAATCCTGGACCACAGCATTGGACAGCAGTCAAGCACTTGTTCAAGTATCTGAAAGGAACACTTGAGTACAAGTTGGTTTACTCTGGCTCACTTGGTACAGATCTGTTCACAACTTACTGTGATGCTGCACACGGCAATTGCAAGGACACTGGATGCTCTACAGGTGGATATGTCGTTCTCATGGCTGGTGGTGCAATTAGCTGGTCTAGCAAATTGCAGAGTATTGTGACACTCTCTACCACTGAAGCTGAGTTTGTGGCTGCAGTCGAGGCTGGCAAGGAGATCTCCTGGATGCACAACATTCTGTGCAAGTTTGGCTTCACAATTCCGGTTCCCTCCACACTGCACATTGACAATCAGTCTGCCATTAGTGTATCAAAAAACCCAGAGCACCACAGACACATGAAGCACCTTGACCTTCATTTTTACTGGCTATGCAACGCTGTACAGAACAGAGTCATTACACCCTCGTTTATACCCACAACACAACAGGTGGCTGACATTCTTACCAAACCACTCTCAGCAGTGAAAGTAGATTACTGTTGCTCTCATATGGGAGTTCGACCATAGTGTATATACTGTAGTATAGAAGCAGCAGTGAACTGATTGACACGAGACTGTGCAAGAGGGTAGTTCAAAGATGCGGAACATGTGCAATTGAGTTGTGCAAACAACAGTGACAATGTGCTAGTGCAGTGAGCAAAACTGTTTCAGAGTGTCAATTGGACGGAGTTGAGCACTCTGGTGAAGAACAGTGTATTGCAAGTGAACGGTTGATTGCAATGACCTGTGAGTGGGCAAGTGACGAGAGACACATGTAACAATGAGGTCCTCGAAAGAACCATGTGTTTCGACGATCAGGGAAGCCCGGGAGCAAAGTCTCTGGTGAACACCAAGAGAGTGCTATTGACCTAAAACCAAAAGAGGCGGATTGCTTGATAACTGTGCAAATCAACTGCTGATGGTCAAGTCCAATCCATGTAATCTAACACTCCCCTGTGACCAAGGCAGTCTCTATACTACAGTATATACACTATGGTCGAACTCCCATATGAGAGCAACAGTAATCTACTTTCACTGCTGAGAGTGGTTTGGTAAGAATGTCAGCCACCTGTTGTGTTGTGGGTATAAACGAGGGTGTAATGACTCTGTTCTGTACAGCGTTGCATAGCCAGTAAAAATGAAGGTCAAGGTGCTTCATGTGTCTGTGGTGCTCTGGGTTTTTTGATACACTAATGGCAGACTGATTGTCAATGTGCAGTGTGGAGGGAACCGGAATTGTGAAGCCAAACTTGCACAGAATGTTGTGCATCCAGGAGATCTCCTTGCCAGCCTCGACTGCAGCCACAAACTCAGCTTCAGTGGTAGAGAGTGTCACAATACTCTGCAATTTGCTAGACCAGCTAATTGCACCACCAGCCATGAGAACGACATATCCACCTGTAGAGCATCCAGTGTCCTTGCAATTGCCGTGTGCAGCATCACAGTAAGTTGTGAATAGGTCTGTACCAAGCGGACCAGAGTAAACCAGCTTGTACTCAAGTGTTCCTTTCAGATACTTGAACAAGTGCTTGACTGCTGTCCAATGCTGTGGTCCAGGATTGCTGTTAAAGCGAGCAAGATAGGACACAGTGTGTGCGATGTCAGGACGTGTCATTGTGGCGAGATACTGAAGGGAACCAATGGCGCTGAGGTAGGGAACGTTTCGCATGAACTCAATGTCGTCAGAACTGCTAGGTGCCATTGCACGAGTGAGGACAGTGCCAGCTGACATAGGAGTGGTGACAGGAATTGCATCTTGCATACTGTAACGTTCAAGCATGTCCAGAATGAACTGGCGCTGGTGAAGCGAAATCTTGCGTTTGCTGCGATCCCTGGTTATGCCAACACCTAGTAGAAACTCCGTCGCACCAAGATCCCTGCATTTGAATCGTTCACTGAGTTGCTTCACAGCATGGTCAATGGATACAGTTGATTTGGATGTGAATGTGATGTCAGCAATGTAGATAGGCACAAAAATGCAAACTGTGCCATCTGAGTAGATGTACACTGACCTGTCTGCTTCCACTTGCTTGAAACCCATATCAGTGAGAACAGAGTGTAACTTTGTGTTCCATTGCCTAGCTGACTGCTTGACACTGTAAAGTGACTTGCACAACTTGCAGACCTTGTTTGGTGCACCTTCATGGAATCCCTCAGGCTGCAGCATGTAGATGTCCTCATCCAAGTCACCATTGGTGAATGCAGACGAAATGTCCACAGAGCATAGCTCAAGGTCCTTTGCAGCTGCAATAGCCAGTATCATGCGCAAGGTTGCTGGACAGAAGGTGGGAGCAAAGACTTCGGTGTAATCAACTGTAGCACACTGACTGTAGCCCTTTGCAATGATACAAGTCTTGTAGCGCTCCACAGTGCCATCTGCATGATGTTTGACATTGAAAACCCAACCAGAACCAATAGCCTTTGCACCAGGTGGCAAGTTGATGATTTCCCAAGTGTTGTTCTGCAGCAGTGTGTTGTACTCTGCATTTGCTGCATCTTGCCACCTGTCTGCATCATCACCCTTGAGTGCCTGCTTGTAGTTCTTGGGATCTGACACAGTACTGAAGCCAATCCACCCAACAGTTTTTCGAAAACACATGGCCTTGTTGTCATGGGGTATTTTTCCCATATGCCAGCTATGAACTTAGTAGATAACATGAATGCATCTGTACTGCTGTATGTCTTGGCAATCACATCTTGCCTCCATTGAGATAATTCACGCATCCAAATAACACATCAATAATGCGACTGAAACTGTTTGAAATATAATTACTAAGCACGATGTGTAGTACTGGCACGATTGATGCGATGTGTCTTTTCTAATTAAGATACCTCAAGCATACGCAACCGACACTTATGAAGCATGAACGTACAACATCAGCACAACAAGGCCTGTGAACGCTGCTTACATCAGAAGCCTCACAATGCTGAGTACTTCAAAATAAAAGGGCCTGGGTGTTTTACCAAAGTCTGCAAAGAATGCTTGGAGAAACTTGCTAAGCGCAATGCTGAGAAGCAGCTCGGAGATATCGAAAAGGAAAGCAGAGCCAGTTCAGAAGACACAGAAGATGGCAAGAATGACAACACCAAAGGTCTTACAGAACTGACACTCAAGTTATTCTTAGACACCATTGCATTAAATCAAGATGTCCAGTCATTTGCTGCGCTTGTGTCTGTGGCAATGCTGTATGGATCAGATCAAGAACGTGCGCACCAGCTAGCAAAATGTGTCTGGGAGTCAACCGAGTACTGCTTTCTGTACGTATATAATTGTGTGAGAGTAATATACTAATTTTGTATCAAGTTATCATAGCAAACATCGCTACAAGACCAGGCCCGTAACACGGTTCTCATACCACTGTGCACAAATCAAGACACGTCAGCACAAGCCAGCGAAAAGCGAAAATAAGCGAGGTCGTGATAAGGAGCAAATGCAATCATTTGACTGCTGTGGATGGCTGCACATAATGATCTCAGACGGACAAAGTGATGTGGTCTTTGTTAAGTATTCACACCAAGACAATCATGTACTGTACTGCAACATAGCAATTCCTCGGAATATCAAGGACTACATTGTAGATAATATAAAATCAACACCAAGCCAGGTAATATTTTATATATCTGTCAATAGAACTACTTAGTACTAATATTTATTAATACATAGATATGGGATTATGTTCTCGAGAACTATCCGTCACCAGCATTCTCATGCAAGTCAGTTTATTAGTATTGGAATGAGTGCTCAAGTAAGCAATGGAAATGCGATGAAGATGAAGTTGCATCTGCACGTAAACTCCTTCAGGAAGCAGCAAATAATCCATCCACATCTGCCTACAAAGCTGAGGAAATACCATTGCATCAAGAAGACGGCTACATAGCTGTTGCATTTGCGCTTACTGAGCCTCTTCGAAGATATGGTAAAATAATCAGGGAAGTTCTGCTTGACTCTGCATGTGAGTGGTTGTCAACAAAGTAAAATCAGTTTTACCTAATGTATATCTATCATACAGGGAATACCAATGGCTCAAAGTTCGAAGTGTTTGCCCTTTTAGGTGAACTGCATAACTCAGGCTGCCCACTGGGATATTTATTTTTGCAATCTCCACCAAACGAAAGCACAACAGGTGCCAAGGAGCGCTATATCACAGAGTTTCTTGGATACTTCAAAAGAAAATGGGTGCTCAAACCTACTTTTACTCTAACTGATAAAGATTTTTCAGAGATCAATGCATTTCAGAATGTGTTTCCAGATGCAAAACACCAGCTCTGTTTCTGGCACTGCTTACGTGCCATCAAAAAGCGCATGTCTATTTTAAAATGTCTTCCAAGGTACTACAATGTCAAAGAAGCCGCTAAGGAGTTCAAATGGATTAGCAATTCATTTGTTCCTATTGCTCAGGCAAATACATCCAAGGTTCATGCAGTGCATGTATACATATTACTAAATCATTTAAAATATCTTTAATTATTCTATTAGCCCGCGACACAATCAACAATTCCAATTTTAACATTGTGCTTAAATGGAGAGCAAGTTAATCTTGCTCCTGAACCGACACCTGTTCAACTGCGGCTTACCATAAGATTGAACAATATTGTTCAGGCCGTGATACCATTGAATCCAACACAAGTATCCACTAACGGCTTAGATCCATGTTTGGGCGTGGAATCAGACCCAGAATCGGATGAAGATGACGATTCTGATTTACTAGCACGGTTAGAAAACTTGGACGATGATGATGATCAAGAGGATGGCCCCAATTGGATGTTTGATGCCGAAGAAACACTGGTAAAAGATCCGGATTATATCTTTTGTCCATCCCAACATCGAAAACAGTTGCTCCACCTATTCACCAAGCACTTTTGCCAGCATCCTGCATTTCCAGAGTGTCAAGAACAGTCAACCTGGTTGCCTGAGAAAATATGATGTAATGCAGTGTATGAAATGTACACCTTTTGCAACACTCGCAATTTATGCGAGGTCTGGGGATACATGTGGTCATGTTGGTATTCTCCACAGATGTGGAGACTATGGGTGCGCTCTACATCTCCTTATGTCTTGCGCACAAGGACAACAATGACCGTCGAAAACCACTGGCGGCAACTGAAGCATAATTACCTCAAGAATGGCCATTCCTGTGCCGACTACGTAATCTGGATCATTATCTACAGAGTCGCACCCGCATTTCTAGCTCGCTGCGATGCTCTTGGAGACACATTCCGGCTGGGCTGCACAAAGCCTGTTAGCAATTACCAGGACTACTTCAAACGGAACTGGATTAAGCACCTCAAGAAGCCAGCAGACACTAGTGGCAAATATGTTACCAATGTGGCTAACTGGACGTGCACATGTGGTCATCAGAAATATGATGCCCATCACATATGCAAGCACCTTGTACAGGCAGTTGGCAAACCTCAAGATACTCATTTTTGGCATGAGGTAAAGCGGCGCAGAGTGATGCCGCTTTATCAGCATCCTTTATTACAGTCAATCGAGCATGTAGACTCTGGTGAAATTACTGATGGTGATGACTATGTGCTTTCAGGTGGCAAGGGTTTTTTGCAGGGCGGCGGAGGTTGGAAAGACCTTGATACAGTCTCTCGGAAGCGAGCTTGGGATGAAGGTACGCCAACGGATCAAAATAAGTGTGCCCGGCCCGGGGACCAAACCACTGCGGAACACACTGACATACCTGAAATAATAGATTTAACAGCAAGCTCTCCTCCTATCTCACCTGTTCGTGGGTCATCTGAAAAGCTGGTTGACTATGATAGTCAAGGTGAAGAGGAGGTATAATTTATCTACTCAAGTGGTTTATATCATTAAGTTAACTCATATCTTATAGTTGCAGGATCTTATACAAGGGTCATTAAAGCGAGCAAATGCATTAGAAGATGCTGCCAAATTTATCCACACACAAGTTCAATGTGCAAAAGATAGCAAAATTTGGCTTTCTTCAATTGCATGCCGTGGAGTTGGAGATGACATAATCAATCTTGTTTCCGACATCCGTAGACATACGGAAACAGGCTGCAAGCATGACACCACATGGGCACGAGGAAAGGATAAGGTCTCGAAGCACCGGGTAGATAATACCATGGGATATCAGGGTGGAAGAGATATGGACATTGACTTGTAAAAGTCAGTAATCATGCTTAGTAATTATATTTCAAACAGTTTCAGTCGCATTATTGACACATTATTTGGTTGCGTGAATTATCTCAATGGAGGCAAGATGTGATTGCCAAGACATACAGCAGTACAGATGCATTCATGTTATCTACTAAGTTCATAGCTGGCGTATGGGAAAAATACCCCATGACAACAAGGCCATGTGTTTTCGAAAAACTGTTGGGTGGATTGGCTTCAGTTGACACAGTAGCAGCACCAGCAAACTGAACCTCTTCCAAACCTTTGTCAACAGTGTAACTGTCAAGTTCATTGTTATCAAGGTCCCTCTGCAAACAACTAGGTACAACTTTCCCAAGACAATCCAGGGCAGCTTAAGGCATCCTAGGATCCACCAGATGGGCTATGTATCATTCAAAGGTGTTTGAACATAATGCCATTTAACAAGTACTATTCAAACTTCTTATACAAAACAAGTTATATATTAATTCTAACTAGACTAGATAATACAGTATTCATATAAATACATATTATACAACACAGTGATATGGCACTTACAAAGATGATAATTCTGCTTGGAATAACATGTTCAAGGGCTCTTTAGGAAGCTTGAATTAATATGAAAACACTCCAAAAAACTGCCAGGCAATTAAAGACATTGTTCTCAACTTAGAGCAAAATTAGTCCAAGACAAGGAGATGGTGGAGGACATGGCTACTCACAGGCATCCAGAAACCCCAAAATTTGTGTAATGAATGCATTCACACCCTACATAGAGGGTGCATAAGCATGCCAAGTTGTGAAAATGGTTGTCCAATACTGACAGAGGGAGATGACATTCAAGTCTGCAACAGCAGTCATATGGTCATCAGGGAGGTTGGATATTGAGGGTCTATTGGATGTCGAAAATTGGACAATTAGTCTATACCTATCTGTAATAAAAGACTCCAAAAAGAATTAGGCAAAAATACAAACAGGAACCCAAGATATGAAGTACATTACCTAGAAAGAGGAGGGGGAGGAGGAGCACATGGTGGTTTTTGGGTTCCAACCAGCAATATAGAGAGTTTGAGGGCTTATTAGAGATCTGTAATCAAGGTGAGTTCATTATAGAACAAATTAAGGAGATTGGAGATGAACCTATGTCAAAATCAATAAAATACATCAAAACTCCAAAGTTGACCAACAACTTGGGACAGAGGACACTTGGTTGCCCCAAAAATTAAGCTGTTGCAAGGGCAGGTACCTAATGTAGTTGAGTAAGTGTTCCCAAAGTTTGAAGTGCTCACAATATTTAGAAGAACAACTATGAATTAATTTGTCCCACCTGGGGGAAGGAGGAGATCCAGATTGAGATCACCCTTAAACTTGCCAAATTGCACAATGAATTGTTGGATAGGTATTAATGAGACAAATCAGAAAATGTAAAAATCATACTGTTTGGTCTGGTATTGACAGATATATGATGGAAAATGCATCCTAAAGGCACTTGACATCTATAAGATAATACTTGGCAAGTTCAGGATGGATTGGCATGATTTTGGAGACAGTTTTCAGAGGACTAGAATGCTCTTGAAGGTGCAATAAAATTGAGAGTAAAGGTAGACAGGATCTGGAGTTATTGCACTTTCAAGTAGAGGTAGTCTAGGGGCAGGGGAGCACATCACAGTTGGACAGCTTCCAGACATCAGAATCAATTGTTCAAGGACTCAATAAAATTCCCTAATCCCCAGGAGCTCATATGTGAAAAGAATGACACAATATACCGGATACATACCTTTAAAATCAATAAAACATTGGAAAATAGGGTAAGGAGAGAAACATAGCTAGTTCTGGCCTTCCACATGTCCAAAAGCTTCAGTCTTAGGCTTGTTAGAATCACTTAATTGTTCACATTATAAATCTGGGGCAACTGAAGGCTTGGAAGAAACAGACAACAAGGAAATTGGTGAACTGTTTCAATAAGGGTCTCCAGATAGTGCTAAGTCTACATGTTGAATACTGGTTCATTATGGATGTTCTTGGATGCATTAGAAATGTATAAATGAGCTGAAGACGCACCAAAAACTGTTTGATAATGCAGTTCACTGTTCCGACAATATAAAGCAATCTCTATAGGGATATGCCTATTCCATCCACATTTTCTCTCCTGATATAAATCCAAGCTGTAGACCAGATCTAACAAGGTATCATCCACCAAGGACTGCCTGAGTAGAGTAGAGACTAAGCATACAAGAAAAGTTGAGAAAGGGGAGTGGGAAACATGAAAGTGAAGTGCAAGTGAACTTAGAGGACTTAGTTAACTTAGTGTGATGTTGGATAGGCTTATATAATCAAATTATCAGACTATTTGAAGTACTTGAATCAGCATGTCACCCACAGAATGTGTATAATTTTATTGTTGGAAAATCAATAATAAAGGTAGAAAAAGTTGTTTAAGCTGGCTTTATTTCCCCACGTTACATGGAAATTCAAAGCATGCCAGGGCATGCCAAGGCATCTCATGACATCCTAAAGTAGTTAAAGGCCCCATCAATTGATGATCTGATTGCACTTTCCTAAAGTGCACTCAGATCAAAAGTCTTTTTCGTGATGCAGTAGAGGCATAGCAGCTGGTTTGACCTTTCACCATTCACCAGGAGGATGAGATTCAAATGTAGTGTATCTCACAGGCTCAGCAACAACTTTGGGTTCCACAGGAATGGAAGGTGCCACAGTACAAGGCAGTTGGGGCACAACTGGCACAAAATGCTGATCTCATCGAGTTGAGCATGTTGGTGTTTTCGACAATTGCAGAATGTGATGTGATGACTCCAACTTGACTGTGGTACTGTCAGACTCATCTTTCAATGCTCTATCTGATGGTACTTGACTTGACTTGCTAGGACCAGCAGTTAAACCGGAATGCACATGTGATTTCCCAGAATGCAAATTGGGCAGAGTTGAGCACTTTGGTAAACTTGATGATTTTGCACCAGTAGTTGGTTCCTGCGAGTTGGGAGTAGGTGCATTGTGTTTGTTGTCAGATGACAAGTCAGATGGTGCTTGTCCCACCAAAGGAGGTGCAGTTGGTACATCTGAGTCATCATTGTCCAAGTCAGGCAAATAGGCAGCAGTTGAATCCCCCCCAAAATCTAGCACATCTGAGAAGTGTGAAGGCATGCCCTTTGGAAACAGGTTGATTGGTAAAGTGACCTTCAAACCAGGGAAATTGCATTCATCAAAGATAGCACGTTCTGAGATCACATACTTCTTAGTGGACAGATTGTAGAACTGCCAGCCTTTGTAGCCTGTAGGATAACTGATGAAGATGCACTTCTCAATGTGTGGTTGCAGTGACTTGTGTTTGTCCCTCTGCACAAAAACATATGCAGTACAACCAAAGACATAAAGATGGCTCATATCAGGTTTCTTGCCATACCACTCAGTAAAGGGGATAGAGCCAGTAAGGAACTGGATGCTATCTTAGACACAACTTTGTCCAAATATAGTCTTTTTACTATGTCAACACCAATGCAAGTAAAGCAACAGATGTGTATGACTGTAGTATCAATGGACAACACCATGGAGAACAGGTTTATGAGGTGAGTCAATTGGTTCATCTCATCATATGCTGCCTGCTTACCTCAAGCCATGGTCTCCATTATTAGCCTCCCCACCAAATCATTGTATACACTACCTCAGTTTGCAGGTCTCCACTCTTTTGTTGCTATCATTTGTTTTTTCCTCCCCCTCTTGTCATTGACCTAGTGTCCACATTCCTTGTACCAGACATGTGCACACATGCCCCAGGCAGCCCAAGCATTAGCAAACATTGTTGTTCACAGTAATGTCAAGTTGTTATGGGATGATTTCTTTTTTGTTTTGTAGGGTTACATATGACTAAAGCCATAAAGGAAACTAAATCTTATGGCTTTAGTCATATGAACATCTCTAAGTAAGTGTTCAATTTCAGGCTTCTTTTCATATATACCAAAACTACTATTTTTATTCAAAATTTGAGCCTAATTTAAAATCTCATAAAAAATACAGGTTTATCCAGTGTTATAAGCTTGCCAAAAAAGTTGCACTGCCCAGAGTGACAGTGGGCACAAAGCTCAGACAAGTGGGGATCAATGATTCTCACTAGTCTGGGTGTACCTGTGGAAAATTTGCTTTCCATGCCTATCACATCCTCTCTTTTGCACATGCCACATATTTGCCCACCATGCAATGTAGCACAGGTGGGCATAGCATCTCTGCACTCTCTATAACTGTTCCTATTGTGTGCAGTAGCAACATGAGCACAGCAGCACCATGAAAAGTGGGGATTGTGGATATACATGTGTAACAATTGCTTCCCACACCTCTCATATTATTTCTTTCTCACATATCCCATATCTGGCAACCATGTGATGTTGTACAGGTTGGCAGAAGAGTTTGGAATATTTGGGATCTTTGATTCCCACTTATTTAGGTTCTTCATGCATACTCCACAAGCACCCTACACCTTTGCTTGTAAGCATGGGTAAATTGCTTTCTATGCCTTGCATGTTGTGGCCACACCCAGTTCTGTCACATGTATGTGTGTTTAATAGCTCTTCACTATCATGTATTGTTCCCTATTAATTTAACCTTGGTAGTTACATGTATATTCTATGCTCCATAAGCACTACTTAAAATTACACATTTATCACAAAATAGCACAGAACATAATTGCAGCAAATAATATAAAGACTGTCAGTGCTACTAACAAAAGAATCCACTACTCTGTGCATTTTAAACTACAGGAACACAGTCCCATCTGATCAAGCTTCATGGTGTAGCCTTTTGTTAATTGCAACCAGGCAATTTTTGAAAAGCTTTTGGTCCAATTTAGTATACCAGACACAATCAGACTATATGTTTGGTATCCAACCTAATATATGGAATCTTATCTTTAGAACCTTGCACATATCTGCAATGACATTGTCATTGTTGGATCTTCTAAACCTTTCAATCAACCCAGCCCAGTTGACATAATAAGTCATGCTAGGGAGGTTCTGTGGTTTGCCTGATAGAATGGGATAAAAGTTTTGACTTAAAAAAGTGTGTGTTCATGCTTTCTTGTTGAATGCCAAAGATGTACTTGAACATCTTCCAGATTACCATGGGGATGGTGTGGTCATGGAAGTAGGGAACTGTGATTCCTTCTCCTATATGGATTGGATGTAGAAAAATAATGCCATAAGGGTTATAAGGGAGCATTTTGGGATAGCTGCTGAGTAGATTATGGGCAACTGGATGATTTGTATTAGAGCAATCAAATGCCACAAACATATTGTCCTCCTGATAGTAATTGACAAATGTAGGTAGGCCTTCATGATCTTCTTTATCCTCCTTCAGCTCTTCAACCCCAGTTTAAGCAAGGTACACTTCATCCATATGAGTACAAGTGCTGATGGGGTAGGCAAGGGTGTTTTATTCTGCCTCAGTTCTATGCACAAGTGGGAGAATCTTTCCCATGAGATCACAAGATGCAGGACTGTTATCTAGAGTCAAATGAAGTCCATTAATAAACCATAGAGCTGCTGCAGTCAAGAGCAGAGCAGAATCAGTTGAACAATAGCATGCCTCCCTATGTAACTATTGCTCAAGAATGTGTTTAAATGCAAGCAAGCAGTATGCACATAGGCTCCTTAGGATTGGATGTGAGGAATTTGCTTGCAAAACAACAACCACACACTCACCACTACACAACAGGTTTGATTGAAACCAGTCCCCTGCAAACAATGCCAATATTGACATTGACCAAGACAACAGCTGCATCTGAAAGAGGTACCTGAACTTTGATACAGGCAAGGCCATGATTTCTTTCTAATGCTCTGGTGTATAAGTCATATAGGGCACAACAGAAATCATCAGCCTTGCCCTTTAGAATATCCTGGCCTTTAAGAAATTTCCCAAAGTGATTTCCTTCCTCACAGTAGGTTATTGACTTCTCTGTAGTGTATATCTGGAGGTATACTGCTTTGTGTGGACCTTGTGCCCAAACTCCAGGAGAAATGTGATATCCAGACACAGATGTGTAATGTAAAGTTAAATCACAAATGTACTTCAAGCTCCCAGGAGAGGTAATGTGCTTTGCAGGCCTGGATGGAATGTCTAGAATGTGCTTGACAACATGGAAATGAGAGTTGGTCCTCCATACAAGGCATTTGTCTCTCTGAGACAATATCTCCAGCCAAACATTAATCCACCAATGGCCTTCTTTATAGCAAATTTCCAAAAGGTGATTATCTGTGAAGAACTCATCGAGTGCAGCAAATTTTGACAACTCAAATCTGCACATAGGATAGTGCCTGACTGCTGGTGACCTAGTGGCCCTAAAACTGGCAACCTGATGATGCCCAAGTGCATTATACAGCATGTACAAAGCCAGACAAATCTGATTATCAATTAAACAATTTATATCATTGATAGATCTGTGTTTCAATTGTTTCTAATTGCAAAAGTCATTTCTTATGCTTATAGACCTCTAGTGACTTGATGACCCTAAGACTACACCATTAGAATCCTAGCTGCTGGACCTTATCTCTTTATTTGAGTCACTATAGCCTTGTGAAGCATAGTAGTATATTGAATTTAAATACTGCCAGTCAAGCAGTCAAATCACCAGTTAGTGCTGACCATGTGTACATTGAAATTAGCAGTCAATATCCAAGACTGCTAGTTGGTCTTTTCTTAACAACTCTTGCCATTTGTTGATAATGGCCCTGTAAAACATAGTAACATACTAGAAAACCATTAGTCCCATGTGACATGGTAGTATACTAGTTTTGCAATGGCTCAAAATAACTCTGTGATTCACAGTATAATAATAGTTCACTGTAGTACTATAGATTACGGTACCTAGGCACTGTCCTATGTGTCTCTGCATGTTCTCAGACCACAGACCAGCCCAACCACATCTATGCATCCCCAATCAGCTCATATGCCTCTACAAACAATGCCTTGTGGCAGGAGCTTCTCCACATGGTTGCACAGTCCTGTCTCCTCTATGCCCAGAAATTTGAAACAGCTGCTGTTCTTCCTCATTGTACACTGCACTTTGGCTGGGCACAAGTTGTTTCCAAGCAATTTATCCTCTACCACCTCCATTTAGACTCTGCATCAGTTGAGACCTTGATTGTTCTCTCTGTCCCCTGCCATAACTGTATTACTTATGAAGATCACATGGCTTCAGCCTTGAACCCTGATTCACCCATCTAGAGACAGACTTGTGCCAACTTGGGGGCTGTGGCAGCACTGCAAAGCCAAACAAGGTGTTAGCCCTAACCTTCATGTCCCATTGCCAACCAGCATTGCTGACCAGCACCACCAATGAGACTTGCCATTACACCTGCTATGTTTACACCAAGGCAGCAGGATGAATGCTGTCAAGTGATTTTGCACCTAACACAGCAAGGATAATCTCTGCTCCATAACCTCCCTTGCAAAACTGGATTGGGTACCAACTGTGATATTTGACTTTGAGCATATCTGCAGGCTACAAGTAAAGCATTGGATGTATCAAATTCTACTTGTGGTCACAAAAAGTGATGTTGCTGTCACTCAGTTCCCACGGATGAACTTAAAGTACCTGTCGTTGTTCATGCCTTTACAAAGGTATTCACAAGTAAATACATGACAAAAATTTATAGAACACATTATGAGATGTATGAAAATGTGAAAGTAAAACTAGAATCTTGTATGACTGCCTTTGGCTGCTAAAATAGCCTGAACTCGATCACCCATCTTCCCAATGTGCTTATTGATGGCATCAATTGGGATCTCCTCCCAAGCAGTATGGACAGCGGCAATTAGTTGATCAACTGTGTTGGGAGGGTGTGGAAGATGCCGTAGAATATTCTTGAGGTCGAGCCAGACAGGCTCAATGGGATTAAGGTCTGGAGAAGATGCTGGATGTGGGAATAAATTGATATGGTTGCAGGAAAACCATTGCATTATTGATTTGCTTCGGTGGCTTGCTGCACCATCTTGCTGAAACTTCATTGGACCTCTCTCCTGGGTCAAGCGAGTATAAAAGTCAAGTAAAGCACCTTGAAGTACCTGTTCCTGATAGCAGGTAGAGTTCATTTCCCCACCTTTTCCTCCAGAATATTCAAGAACCACCAAAGGTCCCTTTTCTCCTTCGACAATGCAGGCCCAGACCATGACCTGTATTGATGATTGCTTGAATGTTGGAATAAGGCATTCATTGATAAATTCCTTGTCAGCTTGTTGTGTGATGTAAATACAGCCTCGATTATCACCCAGATAAATATAGCATTCATCTGAGAAAATAATGTGCTTCCAATGATGTGGCTGCAAAACTTTGTTGATGCATGCCCAGTTAAGTCTAGCTCATGTATGACGAGGGGAGAGGTAAGGGACACAATGTGCAACTCTGCGGTGGTATCCGTGCCTTGCAAGAACATTTCGGATAGTACTTGTGCAAACATTTACCGCAATTTGGTTGGTAATTTGCCCAAGGGCAATACGGTGCTGATTTCGGGCCAAGCAAATGACATGTCGCACATCGTAGCTGTTAAGCTTCGGAGGATGACCGGAACACAGTTTATTTGACGTGGAACCAGTTTCTAGGTACTGTTTAACTATGTGCTGTGCAGTGCAAGGATTGACATTTTCATGCCGGCCAGCTTCGGCTGCATTTCCTGTTGCAATGGCATATCCAACAATTCTGTTCTTTTTTGGAGTATCAACTTCTTGCTGAGAAGTAGCACTTTGTGACATTTGGGAGGGAACAAGTAAGTGGTTAGTGATATACAGCGAAACAAAGGTTCAACTAAATCGGCACACTGACATGTTTATTACATAAGCGACATCACTTTTTGTGACCACGAGTATATGTACACTCTATTTCTCTAAGCGACATACCCTACTTAAGCAGACTCTTCAGCTTTACCTCATTGCAAACCTGCCTAATCTTTGCCTCATTATATTTTGAGTGCCTTCACCCTCAACCCATTAATCCTCTTATGCTTTCATTCTTTGACTACAAGCATATTATTCTGCTGATGTGTTTTCCAAGCTTGTATGCTTCTTATACATAGCTGTGTCCAGGACTGCTCTCTCCTTCACCCTCCAGCTTTGGGTTGGGCCTATCCTCCCTTTCTTTTACCATGCTCTGCCCTGGCATCTCATGTACAAATGTACCCAAATGCTTGCCTGTAGTGCACTTATCTGCATCCCCATGTTTGAACTGACTTACAAAGCTTTGACTGCTGCAAAGCTCAACATTGACCACCCCTTGGATTGGAAGAAACATACAGCAATTTCTGTGAGGCATCAGGTGTTAAGAACAGTACATAGGGGTTTTGTTAGGCAAAAAAAAAAATGCTCTGGTGAGTTTTTAATTTTCTAAGCTACAACTCCTACTCACCTATTTCCTCACCACTCTACCTGCTATGCTGCCCTCAATTGTTGTCCACATTGCCCACCACATTGCCTACATCCACCACATGCTCTGTCCTGTTACCACCTTGTCTACCATCTCTGCAGGACTGCATTGTTTACTATGTCACTGTTGTGTATAACATAGAGTTCAACAAAAAATGAAATATGTTTTGCTCATAAGAACACATGGGACATGAGTTGTTTCTTGACATCTGCATCACAATAGCCAGTTGCTAGTTTATTTTCTTGATGAACATCTACTGACTTGTTTCTCAGGCTTTACATGCAATAGGAGCTCCTGGCTTCTCTGTATATATATATCCCTTTTTCCCCATTTTATCATTTCTTACTAGGAATATTGCTCTTTCCTTCCTATTCCATCATGAAACTTGACATCCTCAGCAAACTGAAAGGCCTGTTAGCCATGGCTCTTGTAAGCTATCCTGGACAAGCACTGGTGTCTATGCTGCCCCTAATCCCAGGATCTTTAGGTAGTTCTTGCCTCTATTTACTTTAACTTAGGCAAAGCACTCGAACAAGCACTTGTTACCCTGAGCTCATTTGATAAAGAGACAATTATGGCTAGCTATGTCAATGTCCCCAACCTTGACCTCCTAGGCCACCCTTCTCCCCACTGCCCTACCTCATCTATGATTGACAGTGAACTACATGCCTCTCCCTGGGCTCCTTTTGAGCCTCTGGAAAGCAGCAAATGAGACAAGGCTGCTTCACAATCCTCTATGCCTATTCATAATTCCTACCTCATGGCTTTGTCCATGGCAGATAGAGGCTTTTTAACATACAAGCCTATCATAAACCAGGCAGATTTTGACCCATTGATTTTGTGTGTTGGACCTTCCTCAACAGTTACTAAGTTGGTATCAATGCAACAAAGAGCCATGCTGTGCAAGGCCTTGAAGACAGACATGGGACATGTTTCCACCCTTGTAGCCAAGAAGCAATTCACTGCTGCCTCCACAACTATTTCAGCCCATTTCAATACTGCTGAGCTCCCTGCAGCTGCAGGAGCTTACATAGTCAAGGACCAGCACAGCTCTCCACTAGAGTTCACCAAAAATTCAGGGAAAGCATACACACTAGATGAGTTGGTGCATGAGCATGGCTTTGAGCTGCTTGAGTGGGATGGTATGTGAGTACTCTCTAGCTTTATTAAAAATAATGTCTAAGTAGTTGTTCTCTATAGCCACCTGTTTCATATTTTTGACAAAGAGGACCAAGTGCTTGTGTCCTGTGTCGGACAACCTAACTCTCCCCAATACATGGAGCATGCTTGGCAGGCACACCAACTTTTTATGCATGAGTGCAAGGCAGCAAATATTCCAGTCCAAGTGGAACTTCACCTTAGAGGAACCTATCCTGCTATTCATATTAGCAGGTTTCATAGCAAGGAAATGTTGCAACCTGTCTTTCTTAACCATAAGGGCAACAAAGAAATGACTCATTGTCTCGTCCATAGCCCACATGTCCAAGTTTTGGCAAGCTTTGCTAGCTGTATGTACTTGCACTTATATATATTATCCTTTTTATTTACAAGTCAATAGATGCATTTAGCCTTTGCTAGCCATAAATATACTGTCATTGCCGGAAACAGCTACAAGACTTCTATGAAGAGCAAACTCTATCTAGCTGCCATGTTTAACCTTGGGTTATGGGCTATTTTTTGGGGAGGTAGGATTAGGAGTAGAGTTTAGCTCTAGAGATGGGATGTGTTAGACAAGGCATGTATTGAGATTGGAGGACCTGATACAGCCTGGTAGTGCTCAGGTGCATTATAAAGTGTGTACAGAGACATACAAACCTCACAATTAAATAAACAATCTTTATCCTTGATAAATCTAGGTTTCAATCTTTTCTACTTGTAAAAGTCATTTTTATGCTCAGAGGCCACCGGAAACTTGGTACCTCTATAGGCCTGCACCCTAGTGCATCAAATAAATGCACCATAAGAATTTTAGCTGCTAGACTTCACAATCAATTTTTTTCAAATGCAAACCATACAATATCTACTTTTTTTACAAAACAAAAAGTGTAATGAAGTAATACCATTTATCTGGCAGAAATATTAAAAGTCATCAATTACAATCCATTATCTAGCTTTGCACACTAATTCTGCCAGATTTGCTTCAGAATAATATATATAATACTGCTGTAAATTATTTTTCTACCGAATTTACATCACCTATATATGCAGATGCCATTTGTTGAAAATGGCCCTGTGAAACACAGTACTAAGATAGGTCACCATTAGCTTCATGAATCACAGTATTATACTAGGTTGCCATTTGTTGAAAATAGCTCTGTGATCTACAGTATACTAATAGTTCACTGAAGTCCTGTATACTACAGTACCCAGCCACTGTCCTATGTGATAGGATTGTGAAAGATGGGGATTGTGGATCCCCACTTTCCTTTGTATGCATACATGTCCAAGTCTATACCCACAGTGCACTGTAGCATAGTGGGCACAGAGTATTCAAAAGTGGGAATTGGGGATCATCAATCCTCACTTTTCTGTGTGCCTATGCATTACCCACATCAATGCCCACCATGGACTGCAGCATAGTGATAAGGCACCTAAGTGCCTGGCCATGAAATTTTGTAATTTTACTACAAATCCTATTATTTCAATAGCCTAGCCTACCAAAGTCATACTAGAGACTTGGGTATGACCCAGTAAATAACAGAGAATGACAAAGACAAGTGTAAACCTCCACTTAATCAATCAAGCAGGCTATTTTAACTATAAGTGAAACCACACTTGAAAGCTTAAGTAAAAGTAATAACATTAACTGTTCATATTAAATAATTTAACTGAAAAGTAAACCGGGAGACTTTAAACAAGCAGGTTAATAAACCCTTAAGATTGGACTTAGTCACAGGACTAGTATGGCTGATAAGCACATCTGACCAGCTTAAAGTTAAAATAATAATAAGCCTGGTATAAAGGAGAGCATAGGTATGCTTTACATTTAACCCAGTATAATTATACCGGGCTAAATAACTTAGGTATTATACTAGATTGTTCAGTTCAAATATTATACTGGGTTAATTAGCAAAAGGGTCAATAAGCCAGGTTAATAGACTTAGGCAATTCTACTAGGTTAATTAACAATGTCTTATACCAGCCATGCAGAGGGAATATAGCAGGCTATTTGGCAGGAGCCTGATAGACCCTGAAAAGTGGGTACAGTCAGGAAGTGAGGTGACTTACCAGTGAGGTAACTTTTTCCCAGCTTACATTCCAAAAAGGCAAGGTGTAGCAAAGCTGACTGTACTCAGGTTGCAGACAGGTGCTCAGGCACCAAAAGACAGTTTAACTGTTCTAAAAATAGGCTCATACCTGACAAACTTCCAGAATCTATCCTTTTTTAGTTATTTCAAATTTTCCTCCACTCATCTAGAATGTCCAAAATGTAATTAAACAGACAGAATTGTATGGATGTACAAACCAATCAGGTGCAAGATTTTAGTAGAGAACATCTCCAAGCACCTATAAAAACCAGTCTCCCAGAAATATATTAAAAGACATAAAAAGACCTAAAAAGTCATAGAAAGAATTACATATTTCCCTAAAGTCTCTAGGAGACCTTTAAAAGTACAAAAAAGATATAAAATTTACCAAAAGACATATTGATATTTCAAAAAGACACTAAATTTCCCAAAAGACACATAGATGTCTAAAAAAGTCTTTTTGGAAAAAAGTGGTTTTCCTGATGCATTGAATTGCACTGACCTGAGCTAGTTTGAAGTTTCTTGGCCATGTACCAGGATCAACTGGGTGGCTTATGAGCAAGACAGCATAGCAGCTTTCCCTGTGTATAGACATCTATGAAGCATGGGATATAGTGATGCATCTGTCAGGTAAGTTACTCATGCATAATATGCCCTGTCCATCCCCTGTGTTTGCACATTGCACCTTTCCTCCCAATGCCATACCACTTTGTGCATACTATTGCACAGTACAAGCTTCCATTTCTTCATGGCCATCAAGGCTTTGCTTGTAGGTCAGATGGGCATGCAAAGTAGGACATGGTGCAACAGAACAGGACATGAATAAATAAAAGTTGTATATGTGGAGGCTCATTGAATAAGAAATTGGGGCAGAAAGTGAGGAAGGCATAGAAGAATAGACAGGAATTATAGGATAGATACATGAATGGATCCCGTAAAAAGTGTGCTGGATAAACAGAGCATACACAGTAAAGAATGTACATGGGACCCAAGGGGTGGTCTACATGAAAGTATGTGTGTTCAGAGTTATAGCCTATCATGCTCTCCAAGTTATGCTTGGAACTTTGCCATAAGCAATGTCTAACTACATAGACTTTGGTTTTGCCCTCTTCCTTTGGGTAGAAGTAGTTAGGAAAAGGTAGGACAACCAATACAGAATAGTCAAGTACATATAGGAGCATGGTACATTGATATACAAAAGTAAAATGATCTATTGAAGGGAAAGTGGATATCTGGAATAAGCTGACTAAGACTATTTCCATAGAAACATAGGCATCTCAGCCATCTCCAACTGTATGTTACTCTTCCTAGTATTTTGCTCTAATTTAAACTGGAAATTATGTCTCTACAGAGTCTCACATGCATGTGAGATTGCTTACTAATGTGATGCTATGAGCCATTTCTCACCTCTGTTTGGCCTTTAATGTCTTTGTAGACCTTGAAATTTAGTGAGATTATATACTTGAGTTTCATATAGGTTTCCCTGGTATACTACAGGCTGTAATACTTACCTGCCCATCTTACCTCACTACCTTTTGTTTTATTTCTCCATCCTCATGCGGACCACTTCCAATGAGGTTTGAGTTTGTGTTAAAATACAAAGGTGAGCATATGACTCTGCACTGTTTGTTACTAAAGGCACAGTGACTGGGATGTGGCACATTTGGCATGGTTGCAGTTGCAGTAGATGGGTAGATAACATATGTGCTACATAGTAGCACAGCTTGTCTCGTGCCATATATAGCCAGATGCTCTTCAAAAAATCCAGAAAATTGGGATATTGTAAAGAGGCTTAGGGGGTACCTCTTTTTAAAAATTCTGGGTGATCTATTGGCTGTGTGCAGAAATATAAGGTGCATAGAAAGGGATCATTGTGGGCCATTTTCACACATTGGTAAATGGTGTGAATCCGAAAAAAATACATTTCCAGTTATGTATTGACTATAGCTACATAACTATGTAGTTTAATTGCCGTCAAACTGCCTTGTAGGTGAGATACAAGGATGTGTACCCAGGTCAAATCATGTGAAACTGGACATCTGTGCAGTTTGAGATGGTTACACATGGTGAAAACATTTTTCATATGCTCCAAGTATCCCCTAGTATTTTTAGTTTGATTCAAAAGTGCCTGTGAGAGTGGAATAACATGGGGTGCACTACTATACAGTGACTCAAAAAACTGTCCCAATGTTTGGAAGACATCCACAATCCCCACTTTTCTAGGTGTTATAGTAATACAGTAAATGCTTGCACTCACTACTCATCTGCTTTCACAATGGGTACACTCACTTATGGCATACTTTAAAGTGGGGATTGTTGATCCCCACTTTCCAGAATACTATAGTGACCCTACCACATTGGCATTAACATGGTCAGTTAAAGGTTCAAGGTTTAGGGTGCACCTATTCAGAGCACACTAAAAAGTGGGGATTGAGGATTCCCACTTTCTAGAGTCCTGTGCCCTTTGTGCTATTGTACACAGTAGACACAAATTTGTGCAGTGTGTGGGCACCCAGAAAAGTGGGATCCCCACTTTTTAAAGCTCTGTGCTGACTGTGCTACAGTGCATGGTGGTCATGGATGTAGGTACTGCATAGGCACAAATAAAAGTGGGGATCCACAATCCCAACTTTTCTATGCTCCATGCCCATTGTGCTACACTGCATAGTGGGTACAGCCATGGGCATGCATGTGCACACAATCTCCACCTTTATATGTGCTATGAGTGATTGCACCATAAACCCTTAACTCTTAATCCACCATGCCCACATAAACATAGTGGCTACATTTACATGTTGAAGGACTAGCATACTCCTAAAATCCCCACTTTAAGAGTCCTGTGCTCACCATGCTATAGTGAACAGTTTACACAAACTCACCTAGTCTGTGAGTACCCAGAAAAGTGGGGATTTTTGATCCCCACTTTGCAGTGTGCATGGTGATACACCTATGAGTACTCCACGTGCAGAATGGCGATGAGCAACAAACAAAGACAAAGGGGACACATAGGGAACTCATAGAAAGTGCATAGGGGTGCAAGTGTATTTCCAAAGGCTTCTAACCAACAGTTCTCTAAGGTGAACAAAGTTTTTTCACAGTGTAAGCTGCCAATCAGCTTCAAACCACTTGGAGACTGAAATACAACAAGAAACAAGTGGGAGATAAGGTAGAATAGTAGACAAGAAGTCCATGCTAGGACTAGGTGATAAAATGAATATTACTTGTTATTTTGTAGCTGAAAGTACATGTCTTTTATACTACAGATGTGAGTCATAATTGTAAGCAAAGAACTATTTAGAAAAATTGTAAAATGGAATGGATGAGTAAGAAAATGAGTAATCTACATATTTACAAAGTTTTAGAATGAAGGGGAACATTCTACAAGGTGAGGAACATAGATGATACAACCATATTCCATGAGCTGTGCACAAACTATGCATGAAGCTGTGCCAGCTGCAAGTTTCCCGGTAATGCTAAGATATGCTGGGCATGGGAAATGGACTTGTGTGCATCGCATTTTGTGCTGTTTTTGTGTATGGAGCCAGCTACAGTTCATTAATGGACTTGGGCTGTCTGTGTAAACACAGAAAAGTAGGGATCAACAATCCTCACTTTTCTGAGTGCTGTGCCCACTGTTAAAGGACCTTGTTTGGGTATAGTCAAGCACTGTGTGATGGCTCATTTGTATATCCAGCTAAAAATGATCTAACACAATACAACCAATAACCACAACAAAAACACACAACCAATCTCTATGGCAGATATATTGTGCAAAAAGTTTACTTGTTTTTTTGGCAAAGTAAAGAGCAGTTTGCACAAAGTTGTAAGTATTTCATGATGTTTTGTTGGTTATATGAAGTGGTTTCATATTTGTAACAAAGTGAAAATAAATTTTGACAAAGTTGAGCTGTGTTCCAAATGCAAAGTTAACAAGATTAATGAAGTTCTCCCTTTCAATTCAGACCAAGTTTCAGACAATTATACCAAGTTATTTGCTTTGTCAATTTGACGCTTTAAGGGCTGTTATAATAGATACAGCTCTACAATATATGTCCATACCAAAATTTCCATCATCTTCCATAAAGTTAAACCCCTTCAGAAGTGTTTTGGCCTCTTCTATCTCATTATCACCATTCACAAATAGCCCTGCATTTCTCTTGTCATCTGCATCCAAAAAGTTGGTGTAATTTGGCAAGTCTGGGTCTTCTTGTAATTCATCAGCCGATGGAAAGCCTTCATTTGGATCCTCTCCATAATTAAGATCCACTGCACTAATATTATCACCTGCATCACCTGTCCAGTATCTGCAATTGATTGCATGTTCTCTGCTAAGCTGGTATAGAGCCAAAGGTGACTTGTTTCCTGCAGTATGGACTTTGTGGAGATTCTATGAAGCCACAGTTTCATTAAGAAAGTTTTGAATATGGTGATGATATGTGAGAAATAGACACACCTACTGAATATCCAACTCCATGTCAAGTAATTCAATTTTTTTGAGATGTAAGAATATTGTTGGAAAGAATTCCAGGGTGTCATGGTGCACATCCTGCCAGAGGCATTCAATGCATACATTGTGAATAGAACTAGAATTTAATTAGAAGTCTTTTTATTTGAGTTGCCTTATATGATGTACCATCCTCATAAGTATACACAATGTGCTTCACCCCACTTTCCAATCATCTTCCTTTCAACACTATTATTCTCTGTTCCAAAGTCCCCACAGGCCCAGACTGAGACTGCTGGGACAGCAGCCTTGAAGTGTTTGGGTATTCAGCATGGGCTTGCTTTTCATTCCTTTGTTTGGCAGCATCCAGAAAGGAGAAATGAGCATTTTTTTGCTCCCAAAGGTGGTTGCAAGGGCATAGAATGAAACTGGTGACAAAATACTATAAGTATGGATACAATAATGAGTGAGTTATGTACTGTGGGAAGTGGCAGCACTGGAGTAGGTTCTGGCACAGTACCAAAAGCCTTTGTTCCTTGTTTTGTGGAGAGTGGTGTTGGGTCTCCAGAAACTGGTCAAGCATGTTGATTACTTCGGCAATCACAGATACATTTTTTTGGAAGAGAATTTCCTAGTTCATCATTGTCATCAGGATAGAATGAAATACAAGAACCCTTGTCAGGACAACGAGAAGACATGCAGGCACCAAGACTGCTAAAATTAAGCATTGTGTTTCAGCTTTCACACCGGCCTTGCCTTGTCTTACAACTGTTTGTGGATTGCATGGAAAAATAAGGTTTGATATGCTGGATAGTTTGGCTCACAGCTCCTGATCAAAACAACAGAAGCTAACTTTAAATTGTGTTTGGAAGGGCAGACTACAGTGTTAGTGTTGGAAATATCAAGCATTTACTACATTATATCTCTTAACTTTTGCTACTTGAAATTGGGAATTTAGCCCATCCAATTATTGCATATAATATCACATAGGGACCCATATTGCTAGGTTTGTGTGATGTATATCCTAATTCAGTATTAAATGATTAAGGTATTAATTAATGTGTTACTAAGGTTTCAATAACTTGTGATGTAATAAATTAATGTAATCTAAAGCATTACCATCATATTTGACCTGCAGTTAGATTATATATACAGGCACATGGTTTAGGGGAAAGTATGCTGGTTTTAAGTCACATAGTGTAGCTACATAGGACCGTACCATACAGTCCAGGGAACCATCCCAGTGTAGTCGTATGATCCGGGTCGAGGGAAATCCCTCGTTCCCTCAAGAACATGTCCTAAATAAGAAATATACACTGTATACGAGTCATACAGGTCCAGGGAGACCCTCCCCAGTTTATATATGGGGGCTGATAATATTCCCCACATTACCTACGGCGGTCGCTTAGCAAATGGGGGCCGACAGTACCCCTTGTGTATTACCTACAGCAGTTGGTTATATAAATAAATGGCCTGTCCTTCCAATCCATCCACATAAGTGAGCAGCAATGTATATATTGGTGGTCATGGATTAATGGGCTCTTGAGTGCTTATTGTTTTGGCCCTCAATCTTCGAGCACCTGCTTTCTTGGCTTTCGAGCACCTGTTGGCTCGGCTTTCAAGTGCCTGTTTTCTTAGGTCTTGAGCACCTGCTGTCTTGGCTTTTAATTGTTTTTTTTATCTCGCCTTCAAGCACCTGTTTTCTCGGCTCTCGAGTGCTTATTGTCTCGGCTTTCAAGTGCCTGTTTTCTTGGCTTTCGAGTTCCTGTTTTCTTGGCTTTCGAGTGCCTGTTTTCTTGGCTCTCAAGCACCTGCTGTCTCGGCTTTCAATTGTCTTTTATCTCACCTTCAGGTACCTGCTTTCTCGGCTTCTCGGCTCTCGACTGCCTATTGTCTCGGCTTTCGAGTGCCTATTGTCTCGGCTTTTGATTGCCTGTTTTCTCGGCTTTCAAGTGCCTATTTTCTCGGCTTTCAAGTTCCTGTTTTCTCTGCTCTTGAGTGCGCTTTGTCTTGGTGTTTGAGCACCTGTTTTCTCGGCTTTTGAGTACCTGTTTTGTTAGTGTTCAACTGTCTTTTATCTCGGCTTTCAAGCACCTGTTTTCTCGGCTTTCAAGAACCTGCCTTCTCGACTTTTGAGCACCTGCTTTTTCGGCTTTTGATTCTCCATGTTCAAGTATTGTTTTCACTATTCATTCCATGTATATTGCTATGATTTCATATTTGATGTCTGGTTTGAATTACCTCATACAGTATATCTTGCTTCGTAACTGTTGAGTGGTGTTTTGGTTGCTATGGTGCTTTTTCTCATCTTGTAGAACTTTATACTATTTTACTTCTATATACCTAGAAATCTGCATTTTACAGATCTATCATGCTATTTCCAAACATATTCACAAATCTTTAACTTGTTTTATGTAATTTCATTGTACTGGGGTGTGGTCTTTCTCATTCAATAGATGATATAGGCATGCAATCCACATTAACAATAACCTGCGTGTATGGGCATATATCAACTGTAAATAGTAACGTACATGAAATGAACAGTAGCTAATTTATTTTGCCACAAAATATTAAGAGCACATGCATGAAGACCATAACATCAGTGCTAGTTTCCACAGAACAAAGAACAAGTAACTGAATGACAAAGAGAATTGACACTCAAACACAGCCCATAACAATCCCATAATAAGTTGAGGGTTGAGTTAACAGGCACTCAAGGAACAAAAAAACAGGTTCACAAGTAATTGAGTGCTGTTGCTTGAGAGCCAAGATAACAGAAGATCAAAAGCACAAATAACAGATGCTTGAGTGCTAAAACAGGTGCCTCAGCAGCAGCACTTGAGAGCCAAGAAAAAAGGGGCTCAAAAGGCGAGATAAAAGACATTTGAATGCTGAGAAAACAGGCACTTGAAAGCTGATATAACAGATGCAAAAGAGTGGAGAAGGGTGCTTGAGTGCTAAGAAAACAGGTGTTCGAGAGCTGAGATAAAAAATGCTTGAGTGCCACAAAAACAGGTGCTTGAAAGCCAAGATAAAAGACAGTTGAACACTAAGAAAACAGGTGCTCAGAAGCCAAGAAAACAGGCAATCAAAAGCCGAGAAAATAGGCACTTGAAAGCCAAGAAAACAGGCAATCAAAAGCCGAGACAATAGGCAGTCGAGAGCCGAGAAGCCGAGAAAGCAGGTACCTGAAGGTGAGATAAAAGACAATTGAAAGCCGAGACAGCAGGTGCTTGAGAGCCAAGAAAACAGGCACTCGAAAGCCGAGAAAACAGGTACTCAAAAGCCGAGACAATAGGCACTCGAAAGCCGAGACAATAAGCACTTGAGAGCCGAAAAAACAGGTGCTTGAAGGCAAGATAAATAACAATTAAATGCTGAGAAAACAGGTGCTCAAAAGCCGAGACAGCAGGTGCTCGAGAGCCAAGAAAACAGGTGCTCAAGTGCCGAAATAATATGCACCCACAAAGGAAAAATGCAGCCCAGTAATGCAAACAAATATTTGACCAATTTGCAATACAACTGCCAAATAAAAGCAGCTCCCAGAGCCCAAACTGTGAGCACATATTATCAACTAACAGGGTATCCAGTGGCCCACCAAAAGCCAACCAAAACGAGCCAAAAATGGGTGCATAATGGCCAAAATAATAGGCATCTACCGGTGAAACAAGCCACCATGAAAGCCAAAAAAAATGCCCATCAGGGCCGACTAAAGATACATTTGATAGTTTAGTATATTTGATATAATACAGTCACTATCTAACATTACAATATATATGAAATAATGTACTCGGCATTCTAGCCATCTCAGCTTTCACAGAGCCTTCCCAATTTGGCATGCAACTCCAGGGAACAAGGGAGTTCCCTCGACCCATATGATACGACTACAGTGGGTTGGTTCCCTGGACTGTATGACTCGGTACAGTGTAGCGACACTACCTGTTTAAGTGATGCAGGAAGCCATAGGTTTGATTCCTGCAAAAGATTGGATCCGGTGGGCTGGCCTCTGGCCTGTGACCTACAACCTTGGCAGCCCTTAGCTGGCAACATCACAGTGTGGGCCTTCAATGAACCACAAGGCCAAACATTCTGCTAGCTACCAGGAGCCATTGTGTTTTAATACTAGTCATAGCTAGCCCTCTCAGTAAATATGTCAACTTATGTGGTAGATACAGTTCATTACACAGATTTCACTCTACAAGCCACCTTCAAGATGAAATTCTTCAATTCTCATCAAACAAGTGATACTTGTCCACTTAACATTATCTTGAGCAAGTCCCTATTTCTCTATACAACAGGAAATAGTTGCTTCTCTGATCATTGGTGCACCTTCTGGATTTTTTAACATTCCTTTATCTTATACTTACACACAAATCACAGCTACTATCAGTGCCTACATTATGTCTTCATTTTCCCAGAACTCTCAAACTTCTGACCACTTTGCCCTGTTTGATCAGAATCACCCCAATCTCTATCCTTGTCCTAATGACATTAGCACATTTTGCTCTCAATGCCAGACAGATAGTCTGGGACCATTAATGGAATGCAAGGAAATGGCAAAGGATATACAAAACCTGGGTAGGTAGTTTTAAAAAGTATGCTTGCTGTATATCTCATTGTTGCATATGGATATACTTATGGTTTTTGTAGTGCCAAAAAACTCTAATAAATGGCAAGACCTGTCCAGGTTTTGTCTGGTACAACCCAGTTACTCCTCTTGAAAGCATTCTGCTTCACATTCAGGAAGCTGTGGCTTACCAAAAAAGCATTCAATCAACCCCTTCGACTGTTCGAGTTCTCTACCAAGAGCCAGGCTGCCAAACAGCAACAAAACAGCTTTGCAGCACCAATTGCTTATGCTGTGCTAGGCCCATTTGATGCCAGGCATGCTGCATCTACTGTGATGACATAGCTACTGATGCAGATAGCAGTCTACCTTCAGGTGTAGTATATCTAATTTCTAGATAAAAGTATGACTTCCTTATTAACTGTTTATGAATAGAATATTTGTGAAGTTCCAGTAGATGCTGTTTCCACAATAGCTCTTTATTCAAACAGATTGCCAGAGAATGCTCCAGCCAACATTACACATGAAGCAGATGCTCAAGAACATTGTTGCTTTGCACAATCTCTTAATGAACTCTACAGTACAGCCTACTATCAGGCTCATTGACAAAAAGAGGAGATAGCTTGCCAACTACATACTAAACAGCTTGCACTAATTTAACTTGCACAGAGAGTAAATGTGGTGCTCTAGAACATCACGAAAAAAACTTTTGATCTGAGTGCACTTTAGGAAAGTGCAATCAGATCATCAATTGATGGGGCCTTTAACTACTTTAGGATGTCATGAGATGCCTTGGCATGCCCTGGCATGCTTTGAATTTCCATGTAACGTGGGGAAATAAAGCCAGCTTAAACAACTTTTTCTACCTTTATTATTGATTTTCCAACAATAAAATTATACACATTCTGTGGGTGACATGCTGATTCAAGTACTTCAAATAGTCTGATAATTTGATTATATAAGCCTATCCAACATCACACTAAGTTAACTAAGTCCTCTAAGTTCACTTGCACTTCACTTTCATGTTTCCCACTCCCCTTTCTCAACTTTTCTTGTATGCTTAGTCTCTACTCTACTCAGGCAGTCCTTGGTGGATGATACCTTGTTAGATCTGGTCTACAGCTTGGATTTATATCAGGAGAGAAAATGTGGATGGAATAGGCATATCCCTATAGAGATTGCTTTATATTGTCGGAACAGTGAACTGCATTATCAAACAGTTTTTTTGGTGCGTCTTCAGCTCATTTATACATTTCTAATGCATCCAAGAACATCCATAATGAACCAGTATTCAACATGTAGACTTAGCACTATCTGGAGACCCTTATTGAAACAGTTCACCAATTTCCTTGTTGTCTGTTTCTTCCAAGCCTTCAGTTGCCCCAGATTTATAATGTGAACAATTAAGTGATTCTAACAAGCCTAAGACTGAAGCTTTTGGACATGTGGAAGGCCAGAACTAGCTATGTTTCTCTCCTTACCCTATTTTCCAATGTTTTATTGATTTTAAAGGTATGTATCCGGTATATTGTGTCATTCTTTTCACATATGAGCTCCTGGGGATTAGGGAATTTTATTGAGTCCTTGAACAATTGATTCTGATGTCTGGAAGCTGTCCAACTGTGATGTGCTCCCCTGCCCCTAGACTACCTCTACTTGAAAGTGCAATAACTCCAGATCCTGTCTACCTTTACTCTCAATTTTATTGCACCTTCAAGAGCATTCTAGTCCTCTGAAAACTGTCTCCAAAATCATGCCAATCCATCCTGAACTTGCCAAGTACTATCTTATAGATGTCAAGTGCCTTTAGGATGCATTTTCCATCATATATCTGTCAATACCAGACCAAACAGTATGATTTTTACATTTCCTGATTTGTCTCATTAATACCTATCCAACAATTCATTGTGCAATTTGGCAAGTTTAAGGGTGATCTCACTCAACCATGGTGGTTACTTTTAAACATAAAACAATGGTAGTTGCCCGGGTATATTCAAATATCCACAGTGTCAGTTGCCCAAGGCCTGGGGCAGTTTCCCAGCAAGAATTCTTGAAGACTAAAGCATACACACAATGGGTAATTGGCCCAGGGCATCTCTGCCATCAGCTGGCATCTGTGGCATCTCAGCTGAGTTTGAAATTTTGAGAGGGCAGTCATGGCAAAAGTTTTGACCTAAAAAGTGAACAAGGTCAAAAATGCTTGTGCTTACCATTCCCTACACAGCCACATGTCTAAAAATGAAATTTTGTGATAAGATAGAGGCAGATTAGGGCGTCCTAAATATACCATTATCATCCTTATCAGGCAAGATTTGATGGAGAAATAATCACTAGGTGCACTACCAAATAAATCGATGTAATTTATGTGAAAGAAAGTTGATGGTTTATTTAAAATAAAGTTCAAAAAAAAACCATTGATTATTTTGATGGTTTAATTGATAAATTGAAAAAAAGATTACTGCGATTTATTTGAAATTTATTTAATGAAATAATTTCATATATAAAATAAATCATCAAATAAATCATTACATAAATTGATGGAATTTATTTGAATAATTTATTTGAAACATGTCACATAAATTCACAAAATGATTTACATTCTTTTATTTGAATGTTTTTTGATTAAAATATTTGAACAAATTTTCAAATAAATCTGTGTAATTTATTTGAAAGTTTTTTGGATGGAATTGAAATCTTCAATCCAAAAACAAGTTGAAAACAGGGTAAGCATGTACAAGTACTAGTAGTGTCGCAAATGCAAATATCCATATGTGGCATATGGCCAATATCGGCATGTGGCAAATGCTGGCAAATACCAGCAAAAATTGTGCCAAATCACATGTGGTAAATCGCATGTGGCAAATTACATGTAGCAAACATTGTGCCAAATCACTTGTGGCAAATGCCGCGGCAAATCTGCATAGATACGCATGTGGCAAATACTGTGGCAAATTCACATGGCAAATATTGGCCGCATGTAGCAAATGCTGGCAAATGTCGTGGCAAATCACATGTGGTAAATCGCATGTGGCAAATCACATTGGCAAAAATGTAGCAAATCCACATATGGCAAATGTTGGACAAATGTCGAGGCAAATTTACGTGTGGCAAATGTAGCAAACCCGCATATGGCCAAGGCAAATATTGTGGCAAATGAGCAACGTTTTACTATTCAAGTACGTGCTATTCCCGTGTTGTGATGCTTCTCGCTGGTTAGTCGTTCGGGAATATATACATTTAGGAAGCGCCGGCTACCAGCATGACATGCATATAGTTAGTCATTGTACATATGATAGAGCGATCGTGCCAAGAGTGAGACATCCGAGACGTGTTGTTGATATATTAATACGATATGTGGGCGCTTGTTTGTTTATAATTTAATTTCCTGATCTACTCTGTGTGATAATTGATTTTAGTTCATAAATAAAAATGGAATACTTTCCCAATTGCAGTTTTGGAATTATATTTCAATTTATGTATTTCAAGGTGCACGATAGCAAATCAACAAGAATTGATCAAACTGCCGACTGGCGTTCAAAACAGGTAAGTCGGTAGAAAGAAATTGGAAGAAACTATTATGCTCACCACCAAAGGCGAACTATGCCCTGGCATCTGCTTTGAAAGGTGGTGTGACGCCAAGTACTCCACATAGTGTTGTGTCAGCTCTTCTGAAAAGTCGGCGTCCAGTCCTGAAACTACGGCCATATGCATGTACACCCCCAATGTAACTTCCGTGATGACCTGCCTTGAATACGCGAACCGTCCAGTATTTATGACTTTCATGGTAAGGACGACTAAACATCCCGCTGGGTTGGCAAAGAAGTATCAAGGGGAAAGACAATGCGTACGTGATCATGACTACAGACCCACGTCCGATCCTCAACTCTCCTCAACTCTCCAACTGATGGAGTATATCCACCTTGAACATTTTGAGAAGTCAAAATACAAGATTGGGAATAGAGCATGAAGAAAAAAAACCATGATACAATGAGTAGAATGTACAACGACGGTAACTAGGTCACGGAAGTACTTACATGGGTAGATATGTGTTTGTCGGTGGTGCATGCTGCCGGACTCCGGTCATTGACCATCAAGTAGCCAGTAGCATTGAATTATGCATGGAACTAAGAAAGATATAATTTAATCAAAGGTCTCTCGTGGTGAGAATTGAACTTACATGCCTACATTGAAGTTGAGATGGTCTACGACAGTTGCACCTGCACCAGATCACACCTCGCTTTTCCCAGAAGCATTGGTCTAGCCCCCACCCTCAGGCCGACCGTTACGCATATCCTGACAAGGGCTTCGCCTCTGCCTCGAGCCCCCGACAGAAAGCTTTCCACCACCCGGTCGTCGGATTTTCTTATTTATCAAACGTCTGGAGCATCGCACTGGTCTCTGGCGCCGTAAGCTCAGGGATGCGAATGGAAGGCGCGAGTTGCGCAGTACATGTAACACTGCCGACGCTATTAAACATTTGACGCATTAACTGCGACGTGCCTTGTTTTCAAGGGTCTGTGAACATTGAATGCAAAACGAACAAAGAGGAGCGTCAGCCCCCGGATCACGGTACAAGCAGTTGTACATTGTGGGCTGGCGCGTCATGTCTGCGTCGTATCACCAGTCGGACCGGATGATGCACGGGTATATATGCCTTGACCGTCTGCGGCAGGGAAACTTCTGCATCGTAAGCAGCACTTCTAGCAGTGAGCAACCTATATCGTGGACTGTATTGACAAGGCAAGGCGATCCACGGGGCATGTAGTGGGCACATTGGGACCGCTCTGTCGATCTCTGCGCACTGTTTGAGTATGCGGTAGCGCAGAGACGCAAATGATTTTTGGACGTACGCCGTGCACATTGCCCACCTGCGACGCCGAGTTAGCACTAACGTCGCCACAGCCTTGCTATCTGTTTAACTTGCAAACAGCGGACTGTTTGATCTGCTCGGGGGCCGGAGCCTGGAAGGCAATGGGAGCGGCGTCAGAGCGTGTCGGGCAGTGCAGATAGGCTTAATAGCGCGGCTATGAGCTTCTCTCTGTTAGCACTAGATTCAAGAGCATGAACTACATGACTTTGAGTACTTACTACTACTAGTACTTATGAATGGATGAATGTTTGCATGCTGGCCCAGCAGATACCCAGCAGCTCGCATATGACAGGGAACTGCAGCCACGTTTGTGCTCGCCACCCCCTTGCAACGTCCAAAGTGCGGGCTCTGAGGTATAAGAGATGACATGTAATAATATTATTGTATAAGATTCGTCCAGATGATATGGCTGTTATGTAATTTTGGAGGTTGTTATGTAATCTGGATGTCATTCAGCAGCCGCTGACACGAACGCCGGGATGCAACCGGGATGTGCGCACCGCCGGCGCGACTCAAGGCTCTATGCCTCTCAAGCTTTAATATGGAACAAATAAGTACTAGGAACGAGGACGCGCGACTGGAGCGTCGTTGTGCACCGGACGTGGCCGGCGCTGCACTGTATTGCATATTGATGGGGAATGGTAGGAAAATATGTATTTCAAATGTGTTTGGTAATATTAACCATGCCGCGAAGCTCGAAGGCGTCGCTTCATCGTCGAGAGTCTCAACCAGTTTGGTGAAGAATCGTCCCCAAATTCGAAAATATATTCAAAGCCCTCTATGCTTCGATGTTGGCCTACTGCAACTGAACACCACTCTTGTTCAACCCAGATCCATGCTTGTGGTTGCGAAGCTTTGTCACATTTGCATATGAACATATCACCTTCTCTTACCGCAAAAGATTCTCCGGTGGAGCCACCAGCAGGAAAATCTGGTGGCTCCTCCAGCGGGCCTACCCCTTCAAATGCATACCATTGGAAAATGCCACGATCGTATATTCTCTTCGGCTTTGGATGCAAATATGCATGATAACTTGGTAAGTCCTGAATACAAAATTAGTCCAAACGTTGATCAAAATGTCTGATAGAAACAAAACTTGGGACTCTTACTGTACTTTGCACGCTAATGTGTTGTGCGGTTCTGCGAGAGCACAAACTTCGTGTTGCAGGTTGGTCATTTTGTATTGTTAATCGACTTTGTGACGCTGACTTCGATGACCTGTTCGAATCTTGGGAAGGTACGCTATTCCGTTACAATCAACTTAGGGAAGTAAACTGAAATATTGTAGTGCAGCGACGTACATATAGTTTAACTTTTCCTTTTCCTTCCCTTTCGGTGACGGTGTTTTGGACTCAGTAACCCCTGCGCTGCTAATATACTCTATATATTAGACCATAAACCAATAACACTCATGATAGTGGTAGGCTTACTCAACGACTTGGTCAGGTAGTGCCGTTTCAAGAATCTCTATGTTCTCCGTGTCGTACGATAAAGCTGGACAGAGATCTTTCGATTTATTTCTAATAGCTGATCCTGTGTCGTAGTAGGATTGTAAGGTGGCCGAGTCTCGGTCAGCCAGTTGAGGTAAGATGAAAGGGTCGGATGGATTTTCAGTGGAAAACTTTACGCTCAGCGTAAACCGAGGCTCAGAGTCAGGTTGAAAATCATGACAAGGTTGGAACCCCCGAGAAGACCAAAGAGACATCAGAGACGAAGGGAAGGAGGGAGTATCTGTTTAAAGTCACATGCAAGGTATCATGCATCATGTTCAACTTCTAACTCCGCTAGCTAATTGCCACAAATGCAATATATATATAAACGCTGATCATGAACGTTGGAACATTTGAAAGTGAATGCTCACCATCTAGTTGCCCTTTCATCACCAGCAATTGACTGCTCAAGCCCACCGTTGAAGCAGCAACATGATAAAATATAGTCTGCATATTGTGAGCTTTCGGGTTCTATCGTTCCTATGCATGTGCTGACGTGTTCAAGACTTCAAGCTCCAAGACCTGTTCCTTTGCGCATCTTCCATGACGGGGAGAGGGAGAATGTTCCCTACGCTCCAGTTTGGATTCAGCACGTACGATCTGTGCCGACCTGGGAAAGCATCTGCCCCCGTTTCAGTTCGAATTCAGCGCGAATGATTTACTGCGACCTTGACTGGGCGAGGAAGAGTGCTTACCTCCGCTCCACTTCAGGATTCGACGCGAACGATTTCGTTATTCCGACCTTGACTGGGCGAGGGAGCTCTCCCTCTGCTCCAGTTCGGATTCGACGCGAACGATTTACTCCGACCTTGACTGGGCGAAGGAGATTGCCTCCCTTCTCTCCAGTTCGGATTCAGTACGTACGATTTGTGTCGACCAGGGAAACCATCTGTCCTCGTTTCAGTTCAGATTCAGCGCGAACGTCATAACGCCCTACCTATTGACCTCTATCTAACCGTCTGCTATTGAGTGCTACTGTGGGGAAACGTTGAAGGCAATGTAATAAATAGTCAGGTTCCGCATAATTACATATTGTTACCTTATGCTCACGTCCTAATATCGTGCCATTTCTGTTCAAGTACACTCTTAAGCTTGTCTACCTTTACAAATGATGATGATCATGGATTTACACTACGGCACCTTCCAGCAAAGTGTCACAAGAGAGAGACGATACAAAACATTTACCAGCAGATGACGGCCGGGATTCAGTTAACTCCATTGGAAAGTGAAAACCAAGATGAAGAGCTGTTTGTGAATAATGGAAAAAGGAAATTGAATGCAGACATAGGAAATGACAGCGAAGCAGGGAAACAGAAATTGAGAAAGCTGAAGTAGTCTCTGAATATTGTTATGATTCGCATTTGTACGTTTGTATCAGTCGCGCAAACGCGCTAGTACTTATTTATTGTCAGACTGTATGACCTAAAAAGGTTCCCATCTTTGGATTATGAACTGTGATACCTGCCCGTATGCTGAACAGTTTTGCCGCAAATGTACTCGCGCCAATCCTGTATCTTCATCGATCATCGATCATCGCTGCTGTTTATAGAGTATATAGCTTACCACTATTTACTCTCCCAAATCGAGACAGAGTGAGTACACATACACACATGACAATGCCGATAGTCCCTTTGGTTTGCACTAAACAACTTGCATACAATTTATTTGTGTAGTACTAATCCATAGATTAATTAGATATTTGTACTATCGTCAATCCATTGATGGTGTCGAAATTGCCTGGAAAATAATTTACCATTCAAGTCTTCATCACTAGTCCTCGTTATGGCCAGAAAATATACTAGTACTAAAAAAAGTATAGTAAAGAATGGCGCCGCAGTAATGGCTATCCGCTGCTTCAGAAAAGCCCTAGTGCGAGTGCAGATGCGAAAAAACCAGCGAAGACAAGCGCTGCAGTGGAAAATGAAATATATGACGTGATGGGATGGCTCAATCCATGTAACAGATGCCAGATAATTCAAGCACGCAGGTATCGCAACAAGTGTGCCCATATCGAGAGAGCCGCCTATATTGAGAGAGCCGTCCGTAAGACATATGATCGCCGCGTGGACAGCACGGCAAAAGGCTGCCTGACCGATTGACAGGAGTTGAAAACAACGGCTGTAAAAGTCGGAACCATAGCACTTGGCAGCCCCTAAGTGTGCACTATTTGAGACTAACGGAAGGAAATAACAGTCAGATATGGATATGAAAGAAACAAATAACTCCTACTTAATGAATAGAGAGAGGGTTTAGCAGAGGGGAAGTCGCACGAGTTCCTTAATGCAGAGGCTTGCCTTTCTCCTTCGCCTGTACTAGAAATTAAGTCGCCTTCCGAAACGTCGCCCTCCGAAACGCTGTTATGCGTATTTCTCACATCTTCATCAAACCTAACATATTGTATATCAGCCAATTCATGCGCTAAAGATATCATTGGGGCATGTTGCTCATTAGTTGTTGCGCCTCCCTCCGCGAGATCGCTAGGCATGGATTCTTCTAATGACATGGCGGTTATTTCAAGGGCCAATAGATAATCAACCGACCGAAACATACCATATACACTTTGCCGCGTTGAAAGATCATCCAGGCGATTTTGAAGTTCTGCTAACCCATACCTTAAATCTACCAGAAGGTTTTCATTCTGGTTCATCGCACTGTTAACCAGAGCAATCTCCTTTTCCCTCGCGGACAAGCCAATGTTAAGATCTCGCTTCGCGTCGTAAATCATTTTCTTCAGATTTCCTTCTAGGAGGCAAAGCTGTTCAGTAGTGACAATGGTGGAAACTGGAATCTGTTCTTTCAAAACGCGTTCCAAACCTGTGTTGAATATTTAGCGCATTAAATCGTGGTGTGGCACAAGTGCGGCGGCGAGGAATAAATTTTACCAAGGGCGACCCTCTCCACTTCCCTCACTTTAGTGCCTAGTTTATCCAGAGACTCCTTTGTGTGGCATATGTCAGTTTCGACATCGAGAAGCCGAGCATTAACGGATTGCTTTAAAAATCACGCGTAAGTTGGCGCCTGTTAACAGGGAATACACAGTACCTGCGCTTTGTCATACTCTCTCTTCACTTTCCGAGATGTTTGAATTTCCAATAAATCGTGTTGATTGGCGAAACTCTGCATAGTTTCCTGTACGATATACAATGCTTCTTCCATCGTCAGAAACTTTGCTTTGCTCCTTCCCTGAGGCATAAAGTGTAAACGAATTAGCAGTGATATCACCAGGAGAAGAGTGGCCCCTCGTTACTGATCAGCCATAAGCACACTTCTATTGGAATTGGTTCTAAGAAAGGAGATTGAGGAGACCCAGACTCCATACTGTTGGCGGCAAGTATAAGGTGGCAGGGGTAAGGAAGTCTTCAAAGTATTGAAAATGAAAGAAACGAGGCCACCCAAACGCCGCCTTGAAGCGGCATCTAGAGACTGGAGCTATTGATGTAATTACAGGCGAAGCGAGTATCTGGAGCTAGCTCCGACCAGCTCCGACACCCGGGCAGCTGCCGTCTTGCGGCTGCGATCAACTGGTACAAGGTAAATATACATTGTCAATTGTCAATTACGTACCCTGGCACCGTGGTGCGCGTGGGTGATCAAAAACATTGTATGCTGTGAGAGTGTTTTAATGATGCGGCGGTGGGTGGCGACCGGTGACTGCATATGCTTGTCATAACTTCCAAAGGTAAGGTAACACCGGCACTTGCTCTTACCTGCAAGCATTTACACAAGCATTTTACACAGCTCTATCTCAATCTATTCAAGTATCTGAACGGTTTCAAAACATCACCGATTTGTGGCCGTTCACGAGCCGTTCAACTCGTCCAGTTCAATGCGTTCATTCGGCGATATAAAATACGTCGAAGCAAGGAAAGACGGCTTGATACAGCCTTGGGAGGAGCCTTGGGTAAAGCATCAGCCCTTTCTTTTGCAGCAGGGGTATCTACTTCCTGAACGTTATAACCCAAACTGGAGACCATCCTGGCTTAACAGAAACATCGACCGCCGCAAAAAGTGCCCTGACTCTGCATGTATGCAAGTAAGTCTGCTGCGCAGTTTGATAATTTTGGGTACTTAAGAGGCACATTTAGCCAATATGGCCTCTTTTGGATGCGATGCGCATCTCCGATGGTAGAAGAGTTGTGATTAAGGTCGTCCGAGCGGATGAAGACATTCCCGTTCTGAAATATTTGAATTCTCCGAAACTACTTCTAGATCCCAGAAATCACACAGTACCACTGCTAGATATGATACAGGTACCCAATGACAGCAAGTACATATGGATTGTCATGCCGTATCTTTTACCCTTCGACTGTTACACCTTTCCTTTTGTTTTTGTATCGGAAATTGTTGAATGTGTGGGCCAATTACTTGAGGTGAGCAGTCCTACCAGCACATTGCACTCATATTCATATGTATGTGCTAGGGTCTTGAATTTATGCATGAGCACCATGTAGCTCATAGGTAAGCATGCATATGATGTAGCTCACTTTAATACACACTTGCATGACCTCTATTTACAGAGATGCATGTTTTTACAACCTCATGGTTGACTCATCAAAGTTGGTCCCGGATGGTAATATATCTTTCTTTCGCCCAGGAAGAACGATAGACTGGAAACGCGAGGTTCGAAGAGTTGAACGGCGCTCTGTTTCACCGCTGAAATACTTCTTCATTGACTTCGAAACTGCTATTTGTTACTCTCCGGACCAACAGGACTTTCTCTGCGTTGGGAGAGTTGGACAGGAGCGAAGCGTCCCAGAGTTATCTGACACTACCCCGTACAATCCCTTCAAGTTGGATATATACCAATTTGGAATGATATTCCCAAAGCTTTTCGAGGTAAGTGTGCATAGTCACTTTTGTGGCATATCGCCAGATCTTATAACTTGCTAAATTTCTACTCAGAAATATGAAGGGATGGGATTTTTACAACCCTTGCGAGAAGCAATGACCCAATGTGACCCAAGTAAACGGCCTACGGCCGCAGAAGCCAATCAACTGTTCAAGGGCTTGGTCGCTTCGCTCACCAAAGATGACATGTCGCGACGAATCTGGACAAAAATGGACATACTTCTTGGGTGTCGTGAACGGCATGAAAAGTTGAAGTCAAAGACAACATTACAGTCCTTGCTTGCCCGTCTTTTCTCCTCTAGGGTTTCCAGGATACTGCATTGATCTGAGTTTTTTGTTTTGTTTTTTTGTTTTGGACTTTTCAAATGCTTGTAATACATATTTACAGCCCTGACCAACTCGCACGGTTCCCTTTCTGACTTTGGTGTAAGAGTTTAAGATTTGAAGCAGGGTTACGAGCACGTACAGCCCACGGTGAGTAAACTGACGACTCCGAGGATCTGCCATGTCAGTCCGGGAGGGAAAAATGCTCTTCAGCTCTTTCTACCCTTGAGCGCTTGAGCTCTTTAAATAGCATCCACACTCAAGTTGACCGACGAGTTTGCTCATCCACTCCCCCGAAACCATCCCTCCAGTATAACGACCAAGCTGTGAGTGTTTAACCAACAGAGCAACTGGCGACTGACCTGGCGTATTGGAGGATGGACAGGTGGCAATGCTCCTGGGGGGAAGAAAGGAGAAGACCGGTGACGTGCAGGCCAGTGAAGCTAATACTAGGAGTGAGGGTACAAAGGAATTTATACACTTCAGCGATCTCTCACGTCACATCGGAGTATACAGACTTTTAGTAAGTACTCAGATGTACGCATTCGCTGAAGAAAATTCGGAATTGATATGTGTAATATATATAAGAATATAAACGTAGACAATGAACGTAGACAGTAAGGGAAATGCAGGGGCAAACGATATAACACTGAAATTGCGGTAGTAAACAAGTAATAGTAAATTTGTAGAAATAAAAACATGGCATAGAGCGTGAGGCCTGAGGTCCAGGCCACGAGGTCTAGACTAGCTAATTGTGCTGAATGAGTCGGAATGTCAAAGTTAAAGTTCAAGCCAGGATTCCGTGGATGCCTATTGCATGCACGCATGTTGTGTTTGCTCCTTGATTGGCCTCAAAGTCCAGGATTATAGTTTGCGTAGATGGCAGCCATTCTGCATTACCGATGGTGAACTGTGACCATGAAGCACATACTGGAACCTGATATTCTACATGGGCTACCTGAACAAAATGATCTGAAGTTCTGACGATCGAAGTTCGACTGGTACCCGTAGTCATCTTTGAAAAAGACGAGGCTGGGCGTATCTGCATTCCATCTGGGATCTTGATGATTGTGTCATTACGGAAGAGAGCCCATAGAGAGATGATACGGGGTGTTTTTGCAGTAGAAAATGGTGACATACGATTCAGTGGAAGATGACCAATGCTTATGTGAGTGAGTTTGATCGCCTGAGACAGATGAATCCCAACCTGGGCATCCAACGCAGCTGCTTCCCAACATTCTCCATCAATTACTCTGTCGTCCAAGATGGATCCAGGCCGCATAACACTTGGGTAGTCGTAGATATATCCTGTCGACTTTAGAAAAAGTCGCCCAAAGAATGTGGACTCTGGCAAGTTATAGGTCGGTGACGTATACGCCGCAGCAATGCGAGCACCATTACTGCGTGCAGCAAAGTTCGACACAAGATGTCTATTGTCGTTGTAGGTTGTGTGGCTTCGACAACATCTGAAATATTGTAAAGTGTCTGAGATTAGACGGAACAGCGGATGACTGAAAGGCAATTGCAATAGATTTCCACATTCGGTGGAGATATTGATTCCTATTCCTGACGTATATCTTTGCAAAAAGCATGGGAAGCGCGTATATGTTAGACCGAAGCCACTGTGGGGCATAGAAAACTCGAAGGTAAGAAGAATAATCCATAGAAGAATTAGGCAAGTGCCTAACAGGACTCTAAAGGCCTGAACGTTTGAACTATCATTAGTGTATATTCAAATTTTTGATGGGTAGAAAAGCACAAACACGTCCTCCTGCCTTTGGCAAGGCCCTCTTAGAGTTACCTTTTCTGCTAGGATATAGAGTGCCACGAACTTCGCCATTCTTCTCTTCAAAGAAAGTATCCCCAACTGGGAACTTGTTGGACAAGAAAGGGTTTTGCATAGTACTAGTGGAATAACCGTCAGATGGAGCACTGCAGTTTGAGAGAGGCATTGGAAATCGAAGTGAACGGGTAGAAGGTTGAGGTATATCGGATGTGGACATGTGACGGGCAAGTGACGGGCTGGTGGTAGCTAGCCAGGGTGGTCCACAGTGGCTCGTACTGCCCTTTAAGCGATGGCGCATTTATGGCCACCAAACATGGGTCGGCGCCGGCAGGAACACAATTGTAGTTTTTTAAAGGGTCATTTGAAAGCCACTCTCAAGCAGCTTTATTTATATACCATGCATATTCTTTAGGTGAAGTGGAGCTCCCTCTTCTTGTAAATTATCATGACCGAAACGACATTGGATGTAGATAAAGCAAACTTTGTAACTGAAGTTCGACTACGCGAAGTATCACTGGTAAGCAAAGTTTCTGGCTCTCAAGTGGCTCTTTTAATTCATTAGACTAATGATTTCCCAACTAGACTCAAGCTCAGTCCATACTTACTACCTCAGTGTGTGCTGTCGAAAAGCTGATTGGAACGAATCGGACTCCAAATGAAGAAGAAAGGCGAATGCTATCTCTCAGTCTTCAGGAGGCAGACAAAATGTTAAACAACATGGATCACCAAATAGTGCGCGTCACAAGAGTCCTTGCGGATCTAATTGAGCAGAAGGAAGGGCTTTCGAGAGCTATTAGTCCATACAGTATGCTGATTTCTCCTTTCCGACGTTTACCAAGCGAGATTGTAGGAGCAATATTTCTGCAGTGTCTTCCAAGCTATAAAAATTCCACTTTCGATACTACACAGCCACCCTTGGTTCTCACTCACATTTCAAGCAAGACGAGGCGAATTGCGCTTACCACTCCAGGCCTCTGGACGTCTCTTCATGTTCCCATCACTGTTCCATCCTTTCATGTTTGGGATGACGGGAGAAATACATTGCGCCAGTCAGATGCCGAACGCTTGATGATTAAGCGTGCTGGGATCATCAAGGAGTGGCTTGACCGATCCAGATCTTGCGACGTTTCGGTATCAATTGACGAAAAGGGACTTCACCCTGCAGAAATCTATACGGCAACGGTCTTCCGCGAGATAATTCGCGCATCCCCAAGATGGAAGGCTGTATCATTATCTTGCTCTGCCTACTCAGCACAAAATTTCTTTGAACTCCTCGGCCATTCCCATTTTTTCCCGACTCGCTTGCGAATACTCAAATTAGATATTTTGAGACAACATGATGCGCAAGACGATCCAGTGCAAATTTTCAATGATTTGTCTCCTTTTCCAATCACTAATCTTACTACTTTGGAACTATCTTTGCCTGCTAATAACTACGATCTTTATCATCTTCAATGGGCGCACATCACACACTTGGTACTGGGAAACGAAACTTCGCCCGCCGCTCAATCAACCATAAACTCAATTCTATGTCTCTGCTTTCACCTCATTAACTGCAGGCTGTGCATTCAGGTAGATCACACAGATTTCGACTTTCAATTACTGCGGCTGGAAATATTATCCATGTCGTTCCACGAAGAGTCGTGGTTTACAAGGTTCTCACCAACAGAGCACAATACCTCCGATCTATTCACAAATATCTCAGTGCCTGCTCTTCGGCACATCGAATATAATGCATCAGTTGATTTCTTACCTTTGGTTGGCCTTCTCCACAAAGTGGGCCCCTCAATTGAACATCTTTGCATACGAAACTTCGATGCTCCCAAGGAGTTAATTCTATGCCTCAAACTTTGTCCCAATCTAACGAACCTTTCCGTAATACGATGTGCTGGTATCCCATCTTCTAGGTCAAGGAATGGCGTGTGGAATTGGACATCTGGATGGTCTAACTTTCTGAGGCTCTGGAAGACGGCAGGAGACCAAATTCTTTGCTACCTCATGACACCGGGTGCAAGAGATGAGATGGTTCCCGACCAGCTAACACCCAAACTAACACACTTTTTGTATCACGTGGCGGATGGCGCAGTATCATGCGACGCTGTGAGGAAATTCATACTGAACAAAGGCTTGCCCACTGACAAGGGGGAATGTGGCCAGTATTCTATGAAGCATATCAGCATTATTTTCGATGGGAATGAAGGAGACATAGCACAAATTCAGCAACTCGTGGATCAGGATTCTGGGTTTGAGATTGAACTGTTAAAAATAACATAAAGTCTACTTTAGCTGGGAACATTGAAAACCCTATTAGGATAGGAACATGTAGGTATCTCTGTTTGAACTCTGTCGTGGGGTGGTAGAAATGTATTACAATCCAGGGAACACCGATGGAGCAGGAACAGTCCGTTTTATCGCTTGACAGTGTTGATATACCCTTTGCAGCTCAGCCTGTGCGGTAGCAGATGAGATGAGATAGTCATAAGGCCGAGACTTAGAGAAAAGAATGACGTTCACCAATGAAGTCAGACTAAGTAATATATATAGAGTTCCCAAGTTGACTTTTGAATCTTTGCCACAATCAAAATATTGGAGAAGAGTCCAGGCCATCTTCGCCGTGAAAACATTCATGACTGCTTTGTAAGGAATGTCGAAGTTTTCTCTTCTCTTCTATGTCCTCCTGGTCTGGGATATTTAGGTATCCTCTGCCCGAAAAGCAGTCTATTGTAGGTATGACCAGCGCTAACAACCGCATGAGGTTCCATAAAGTCAAATCTGCACAGCAAGATCGACAGCTGATGGTTATTTCCCGCAGGCGCCAGCTCTGGATTTCCTGATAGGCCATTAAATCCCGCACAAATTCGTGAGTATCTCTGTGCAGTGCCTAAAAATTACAATACTTGTTAGCACTCAAGATTAAAATAAGTTTGATGTCTCAAAGTTCATCTGACGTACCAGTAACAAGGGAAAATGCTGTCCTGGTACAAATGATGTCGCATTCTGACTCGCTACTCTTGATATGCTTAGTTTGAGTATCTTCAAGCCCGGTAGTAGCTCAATCAGCTTGTGAAGTAGATTCAAGTCCAATTTATAGACCGAGATTGATAATGCTGTAACGAGCTTGAAACGGTGTCGTACATCGGATAGGAGATTAAGCACCTCATCGAGTTCAGAGGGCGACATGTCCCCCAGGACTTCAAAAGAATACAGTGTATGCCTATGTATCTTCAGAAATTCGGTAACATGCTCACGGCGAGCCACAAGAATATTAGTGTTGATACAAAGAGATTGCAAGTGAGGAAAAATCAGGTCTGACTCCACTTTCTGGTCAGCGTTCACATGGGCAAATCGCAGAGCCCTACAGGAAATATGTTCAAGATGCTCCTTATGGCGTATTAAAAAAGCATAACATGGAAATGCAAGTAGCTGGTCGGAATTTAAGGACAAGCCAGGCGGCATAGTTATATCCATGATGACAGTTTTAAGGGAGGGGAAGTATCCAAGGCTAACCCAAAAAAGTTCTAGATCATGAAATGGCGCAGGTCTAACTTGAAGAGATTGTAGAGAGCTTTGCGCAGAGTTCAAGAAAGATGCAAGAGAAAGCTGCCTGGCCCGTAATTCTACCTCTTCCTTTTCTGCGTTACTCTTGTGTTGTATGATCAATATGACGGATGTAAGGCGGTTTATCGCAACCATAGGCGGTGGGATGAGGGTAATTAGCCCCATTGTTGTAGAATCGAGAGTGATGTTCTTGATAGGATGGGAGGCAATAGCTGGCCATAGAATATCTGCATATGCGGAAGGAAATGCTTCGAGAAAACTCCATTTGACATGTATGTTTTCAAGGCGGTGAAGACACAGAATGGCCTCCAACAAATGCGCAGCAATTTGTGCCTGTGAGAGGTGAGAGCTAAGGCGGCAATGATATTATTTGTTGAAACTCTGGCTCAATATTGAAAGTACAGCGCGAGGCCCACCTCTTTATGCCTTGATTGTCATTGAGATACGGGATATGGTCCGGTATGTATGGCGAGACTGGCATTAGATGAACTGACTTCACGCGGAAGGAAACTACAGGACTTCTGCACGTATATTGTCAGACAAGTTCATTCTGGGCGCCTGCAGGGGATCTTACCGAATGGATTGAAGCACCTGAACCAAGGTGTAGTCATTACTCAAGTCAATAACAGCATTCCTGTATTTCTCATTCATAGCTTCGTTGAAGAAGATGCGGTTGAGCGCATAAAAACGTCGGAGAACTTTCTGGGGAAGGAGGGAAATGACATAGTACCATACCTCCGCGGGTAGGTCAACCATCGAAAACACAAGTCCGGTGCAGTCTAACAAAGAAAAGTCGCAGAACGAAAGCTACTTGGCGCCAATTTTCGAACTACTAGCAATTCGTTTTAATTAAATTAGGAATAATCAGGAACGGAAAGGCGCGAAAATGAACAAAGTTCTGTCAAGGAGCCCTTACGTATACGTATCCATATCCACAGCGCCAAATTGCATATTATTGGTGGTTCCCGGTGCCGAGAGCTATTCAATCATGATTAGATGGTCAAATTTTATCAACGGATGATGTGAAAATAGTTAAGTAGTTTTCTTTGGGACAGTGCCAGTGGTAACGAGTTAAGGACACTGATCACTGATATGAGGTTGATTACTATGCAATAACAGGTCAGGCGCATGTAAAACGGGTTAGAACAGGATAGAACCACTTCAAAGTCAACTTAATGGAAACGGCCGCAAAATGCGGATCAAGTAGCCAGAAAGAGCGGGCGAGGTACCTTAAAACTGCGCGCCAAAGGCCGGGAATTCCATATCTGAGATGGAACAGAATGGAACCAAACTGGCTCTCCACAATATTCCGAAAAGGAGCGATTAGTTTCAATCTTACAAGTTCCGTCTCGCTACGCTGCGGCTTAGGGCGTACACAGTAAACAAAGTAGTAAGTGATGTTGTGAAGCATTTGTAAATAGTATAACATTAAGGTGACATCACAGCGCTGTTAACGCGCCGCGCAAGCAGCGCGCAGGCGCCCGCGGTGCTTATAGACTCCTACTGTGCCAGCCGCTGATGCAAAAGTACGGTATTCCTACACCCAGATACACACATAGTATATATGTGATTGGGTTGGTTTGCGGTATCAGTCTCCATTTCACTTCCATGTTACATACCTCCATGCCCTTCCATACCCAGCTCTACATGCCGCGACTCCGTCAGCCAAACACCTACATACAAGAGCATGTCATAATGATAAAGGTATGGGGTATATAGATCTACTCTCAGTATACAATTGACATCAATCTATATCTATATACTTAAAAGGCTGTCCACCTTTGGTTCCTAAATTACCAGTCCAGAACTGGTGGGAAGAACTTTTCAATGAGGTGTAGAGGTGGTCGATGAGCTTCAGCGTCGATGGGGCTCTCTGATTTGCTGTATAGGTCGTAGGGATTAAACGCTTGGACCTCCCTGTGCCAGAGGTAGAAGCTACGGTAGCGAATTATGGCGAGGGCCTCTTTTGGAAGAGAAGATTGGCCCTTGACGACACGGTACAGACACTACAAGTGCATTGAAACTTATCAGATATCAGAAGCGATAGAAGAAGAGTCCAAGCGCACCTCGTCATGCCTCATGAGAGCATAATATTGTCGAGACTGCAGTTGGGCTCATAAATTCCATACTCTGTGAAATAAATGGCGTCTTTAAAGTCGGGATTGTCCTTGAACTTATCGAAGGATATGTTTTTATCGGAGTACCTGCATCCAACAACTAAGAGCAAACATTGGTCAGGTTTATCAATAATGAACGGTTACATGAAGCTCACCGAAAGTGTCCTATTAAGCAGAACGATCAGCCTACGTCAAAGGATAATGTTGAAATGCTGCGATCAATTCTCTTACACTCACAACGCCCCATTGTTCCTGTGAGTCTAAAGGCAACAGGAACTCCCGAGATCATGAATGAGATCGGTGACCTGCATCCAATCTGGCTTTCCGTCCTTGCGGAAAGCTCAGTGGTCTGTAGTATGTGGTCAACCTGGATTGAGTGCGCCTACCATCTTGGCGTCAAGAACAGAGCTTTTAAAATACAGACCTACTTCCATCAGGGTCCGAGTCATCCTATTATTAAAATCCGTGTGGACCTGGATGCTGAACGCTACGGTTTGATATTCTAAAGCATATTTCAGTAACGGTTTTGTTGGACGCCACCGGTGCACGCACCATGCTTTTCCTTGTAAAGCTTTTAACACGGTTACAGGCAGAGCCGTAGTCGTGGAATTGGGGCTTGACAACCTTTTCGTCAAACTGGAACTTGTGCTTTCGAAGCTTCCCCTTTAAAGACGGATAAAGTGGAGATACCAACGGCGAAGAAGACCATATGCATATCTTCGTCAATTGCGTCTGAGGCTACCTTGATGAGCCCACTGCGATATGGACTCAGAAGAAAATACAGCACATCCACCCATTCGGAGGTCCGGGGATGTTGATAGTTATAGTCCCGCTAAAATACATGATGAAACGGGATCTTGCTGTTAGCGTACTTTGAAGGGCCGCTTACAACTAGTATATACACCCGCTCCAGGTATGTAATTTTGCAGTGAACATCTGCTAGAATATATGGAAGCGCACTAGCTAGCCAGGCCAAAGGTCGTCCCCAGAAGATTCAAAAAGAAAAAAATGTTGCATCTAAGTACGTGAATATAGGTCACCGTTAGGTAGACCGGGCACTCGTGAGGCGGGCAAATCGAATTATAAAACAGAGTTAGAATTGACTTGGATATCGGCCCACATCCCTGCAAATTCGATGGTCATGTATAGACAGAGGCTACCATGCCTATTGAAGAGGATGGTGTTAACGCAGCGCTGCTCCAGTCGATCGATATTCAGGTATCAGTTCTGGGACAACTATCAACCACTCATGCAGTACGGACTGTTCATATCCCTTTCCCAAGCAAATTTTGTAAGCAAGCTCACGCGGTGCATTACATCACTTAAGGGTTCACGATGTGACGCCGGGTCATTGGACTGGACCTCAACAAAACTAAAATAGTTGACCAGTCGAAAATGCGACGAGAAAGCCATCGCCATTTGTAATTCATGCGCAATCTAGACTGGAAAGCGAGGGTAGAATGAAGTAACCCTCAGCAACCAGTCGAGGGTTACGGGGTCGAGAAGGTCCCCCCCTCACTCCAAACTGGGCAGAATTACGGGGGAATAAGAACAGGTCATGAGGTTGGCAAGATCGCTGTCCGCATACAATCCAGACTGGGTAAGCAAGGCCAAGCCTTGGCCAGTCGAGGTTGCAATGTCGAGCACAAGCAGGCCATCCCTACATAATCCAAATCCAGACTGGTCAGAATCACGGGAACGCAAAGAACCCCCTCAGCCAGTCTAGGTAAGGAGTTGGCATGGTTGTCATCCGTTAATTGAGCGTAATCCAGACTGGACAATCAAGGGTAAAATGGAATAACCCTCAGCAGCCAGTCGAGATTGCGGGCTCAAGCAGGTCGCCCCTCACTCCAAACTAGGCAGAATTACAGGGAATAAGAACAAGTCATGATGTTGGCAAGGTGGTCGTTCGCAGGCAATCCAGACTGGGCAAGCAAGGCTATATCATATAGCCTTGGCCAATCGAGGTTGCAATGTCGAGCACGAGCACTTCTCAACTAGGGTCAGCTCAGGAGGTCGAGAACGTCGCTATCTACACCGAATCCGAACTGGGCAAAGTAGGGGGCTGGTCAATGCCCCTCCTCAGCCAGTGCAGGTTCGGAGGCTGAGCAGATAATAGGTGTGGAAGAAGATAGGGGGAGACATAGCCTTTGTTTTCAAATTGTCCGGGTCAGGAGGTCGAGGTGATTGATGCGCGCAACGCATCCAAACCCAGTCGAGGCCGTCATGTCAAGCGAGCTTTTGTTGTATGTATCTGCTATGGCGAATTCAGTCTGGGTACAGTGGTATAGGAAAACAGAGTCGTGCCTTACCCAAACCATTGGACTACAAATTTATGGTGTTCAAGTAATTCCAGTCGTTAGCAAGGAGTATAGCAGACTGCACCCAAAAAACTGCGTCAAAAAGGGCCAACGGAGGATAAAAGGTAGCAAAAACTCACTAAAAATTTCAGGAGCCATTAGACCAGACATGGATATTACGCGGGACGCCGAGAACGAGAGGTAGAAGCTCAAGGAGTAGCCGTTCGACTTGAATCCTGAATCCTGATACGTGGTACTACACGTGATGTAGTTCAAAATGTATGATTGACATGTGACACCTTAGGCCCTTAAGCTTAAGGCCTTAGCGCTTAGCGCTTTAGGCCCTAAGGCCGTGGCCGATGAGGTCTGTGTGTACGTCCCTGAAGTGGATCTCGAGCAGGGTTGGGCGGGAGAAGTTGATTGAGGGACATTCTGTCGCGATCGGTTAAGCAACAGCCTCTGAGGTTTTGAGTAGCTTAAGGCCAAAGGGCCTTAATTAGTACCGTGCTGGTGCGGCAGCCGGCTGCACAAGGTTACATAGTAGGTTGAGTATACAAAATGGTACATGCTGGTACATGTAACTCGATCGATCGAGATCCCAAGACTGATTCATTCAAGTTTCATTAATTCAATAATTGCTGTTTCACCGCTGTTAGCGTATTTGCACAGGTTGTCAGGTTTGCACCCAGCAACCTGTCAAGCATGTCAAGCTTCAAGTTTCAAGTTCACCAGTTTTAATTCGCACTGATCAAGCACTAAGTATAATCGCCGACATAACACATAACTCCATGGAACCCATTAAAAAATCACCGTTTCCGCCTGCTAATGAGTCTGTTTGCAGCACAAAATCGACAACTTCCCGGATGTACAAAAAGGGTGTCGACATCCGGTTTGAGTACTTCAGCCCGGAGTGGGAGAGTGTTAGTAAGAGTATGCACAGACACGTTGCAGACAAAGCCGAAGTAAATTTAAAGTACATAGTCGGTCCCCTTTTCCGAATTTTACGGACAAAACATATGATGATTTTTCCTTCCACTTCATTGCATTTATTCTTGATTTATCTATACCTTGTCAAATGCTACTTTATACCATACCTAGGCCTACACTGCGGGCGCCCACCTGTATATCACGACCGAATATGTGTCTTTAAATACGTCTTGTATCTGTTTCGAGATTTATGGCCTGCAAATAGGTCAGAAATGGCCTCGGGCTTACCACTTATGGTAAACCCGAAGCCTTCATCTTGTGGCCAAATGTATGTCTGGAAATATATGACATATTTTGGAACACATATTTGATCGCCATATACAGATGGGTGCCACCAGTGCTAGTACTGCTTTGATCCCCAGTTTATTATATCCGATGATAAGAGCAAGTGGTCACAATAATATTTTATAGCGCACTTACAAATCTGTAAACGTGTTTACAGATTTGTAGGTTTTACAGAAAATGAACATCTCGATCTTTATATGCATACAAAAATAACAATATCCCGCATGCAAAAAATAGAAAGGTGAGAAACATCATGGTAAGGATGTGGGGCTTCCCACTTCTCTGCTGCTCTAGTTCCTCATTTTCCGAACTAAGCGAAGCAGTAGAGTGATCGGGAACATCTGGTAGAATGCAAGTAGCGGGGCATAATTAAAAAGAAATGTAGCCTTATTGATTGACTAGTGACTGACCATCGACGGAAGAATAATCGCCTTTCCAGATAACCGCCCTTCCATTCAAGGAGGATGCCGTCACAATTATGTAGTTCTTATCTGCATCATTGCCATAGAACTTGCATTTCAGCGTCAGATAGTACTGCTCATACCACGAACAAGTTATACACGTACAGATAGGTGATCAACCACAGGGTCAAGTGCATTTACTGGTCTAGGAGCTTTCCTGCTGAGAGGCCACCGAAGACTATGCACACAATCATCCTTTCTTCTCGGCGCTGAAACCCACAACGTTTGAATACTGGCCTTAGTCTTTGAGTCCAGAATCTCGGCGCACCCTCGGCCGCCAATGAGAATAGCATGCTCTCCGTGAATGAAAATAGAGCTTGCAGATATATCTTGCTTAGATGGTGATATAGGGCGCGATAAACCTGTTTTTATATCACAGGTCTGGATTTTTCCCAGGTCTGATATTACCAGAAAGGAGGTCCCACTACTCGAGAGTGATCCACTGACCCTAATAAAATAGAGGAGGAGGTGAGTAGTAGTATCTGGTATCTTCGCAAGCTTAATGCATACTTACAGTGGACCAGGTATGTTGAACAGCCTCTGCGTGGAGTACCTTTCTGTATTCCAGACTCTATCAGATAACATAGCAGAATGCATAGTAGCATATCAGTTTCACAAGCATCATAACGATTTAGTGTCTTACATGACCTGGTGCTCGTATATTACTAGTAACTCTTCTTTCTTGGTCGGCAGCCACGAGCTCAACAAAGGGCGCAGGTCTTTTGGGTGCATGCCCTCGATATCTGGCAGACTATTCATCAATACCCAGTGCAACGTTTTATCTAGAAGGATGTGTATGATATATGGCAGGCGCTGTTTATGTTTACAATTCGCACCTGGTCTCTCTGCTTTATGCAATACAATCACTCGGCCTGTATTGTTCTGTAGCTCTTCTACTGCTGCAAGTCTGTCTCTGCTGCCACTGCAAGACAAATGACATATAGGATATCTTGAAGCCCGGAAGCCCGAAATATCAATCATCTTAGTAAGTAATATATTAGTTGCCATTGAGTCGAGTAAAATAGATGCTTACATCGGCGCTGGGCTTAATAACAAAGGAAAGTATGGAGCCATTGCGTAGGCTTGCAACAAAAGACAGATTGCTAATCCATACCAAGCTAGAGGTATCAATGGCCCGTAGAAATGGTCTCATAGGTTTTCCAACAGCGACCGCCCATACGACGATACATTTATTGGTTGCAATGGCGAGGTAATCTCCATCTGCAGAGAAACTGGTGCATGTTATTCTGCTTTGGGAATTTGTACTAACATCGATGAGAGGCTTATAATGGAATGTCATGGTATACAAGATGGGGAGAAAATGAATAAGAATAATAAGAGAAGGAAAGCTCAGTTCCTTTGAATTTCGCTTCGTTAACATGTTCCACTGGCGTGTACTGGTGATAAGATTAGATGGTCCTCCACGGACGACTGAATTTTCCTTTTTTGTCCTTGCTCAGACATCTGTTATCCACTTCCTGTATTCACTTGACGTTGACCACTACACCAGACCACCTTGACATGTCAATAACTACATAATTCCATGATCTTTTGATTCATTGTGAATGGAGATTTTTATTTTTATTTTTATTTTTTAATTGTTGTTTATTGTCTATGGAACACTACGTTATTATAGACATTGACTATTGTAATTTAGGTACTTTATGGTATGGCTGGGTCTGCTCGATCTTATCCCGGGGTTTATAACCGGTCATTGTATATGTTGGCAGCGATCGAGAATTGGAATTCAAACAAAGTCGTGTTTATGCTGACGCAGAAAGTTTCGAGTGGACTGGTGGATGGACAGCGATTTTCGAAGATTTGGATATCTGTCTGCGTAGTTCTGTCTGCGATGACGTACATATATCTTCCCGGCCGATCCGGGGCTCCCGGGAAGGTAGGTACAGTTAAATTTGAGCTGTCGATAATGGGAGGGGCTAGTGCTTGATGTATAATTACAACATAAATAGAGCGACAGACTGTTCACTACCAGTGTGATGAGGAACCAGCATACGAAAACCGAGCTGACAGTGAAGCGAGCAGGATCGAGAGGCCGACGAGTCCTAGTGACGAGCCAATACCGAGGATGGTACGATCTTGGACACGGCACGCAATATACCAGATGTTCAAGAAAAGGAAGGGGAAAAAAGACAACGCTTCCGAGGACGATAAAGTTTCTAGCGTTATATCCTAGTTCCATGACAGTAAACACGGGGATGTTGGGCTGCCAGCTGCTAGTTGGCGGGACACTTGGAATGAGCCTGCCCTGGCGAATTGAGGTCAGTCAATTTAACGTTTTCTCTTGCTGCTAAGGTGATGTTGGGTCTGGGTAGGACGTCGGTGAAAGTAAGGGTACTCAGACCCAAGAATAGAGCCCGAAGACCGGCCATGATCCACCCTGGGCTTGTGATGCCGTTGAAAACCTTGTTGTCTAATCCAATTTTGAAGAGTAGCCCTGCAAAGAGGGGCCCCGCTGAGAAACCAAAAGCCTGTCCAATAACGAGCATGCTTGCTAAAGTTGTTCTTCTGCGTACACCGAAAATTTGTTACCGCTTGCTAACATGAAGCCAATGAATCCTATGCGGCCAATGAGAAACATATACAGCCAGTGCGACTTAGCCTCAATTTGAATTCAGCAAGACGTATGAGGGAGAGGCTTACTGAGAGCATACCTTTATCTATCCTCGTCGTGAAAATCAGCGCAAAAATGTCGTCGGAATACCAATTGTCAGCCCTGAGAAGGTGGCCATTCCTCCTAGGACTTCTGCATACACATACAATAATGAAAAAAGAAAGTTGTAAGCCGAAAGCTGAGCACATGATTCCGATAATATAGGGTAAATAGGAATACTTGAAATAGGGCATTTCCACCAATGTACATAAATAACGACGTGCGACTTGGGAGCTTGAATTTTGCGTTTTCGTTGATTTCGCCATCATTCCTCACAAGCTCCACCAGTTGGAAAGAATTGTCCTTCTCCTTATGCTCAAAACCAATTTTCCTGGACGAAACTGCCTCGGCTACGTTGAACAATGAAAGTACAATTTGCCCTAGTCCCATGACGGGCTCGATTGGTACAGTGGCTCAAAAAACTGTCCCAATGTTTGGGACATTTGGACATATCAGTTAATAGCGGAACAACCAGATTACGTAAGGACTTGAAATTTCACACATAGGTAGCTGGACATGTGACCTATCCAAAACAAGTAGTATCACGTGATTTGAAGAAAAAGTTGCGTCACAATAAAATAAATAAAATAATGAAGCATTGGGACAGTTTTTTGACCCCCTATTTACTAACTACTTAGTACTTAGTATGTCCCCCTTTGGCCTTGATAACAGCTTCAATCCTCCTTGGCATGCTACTAATGAGATTTTGACATACTTCTGCTGGAATTTTGTTCCATTCTGCAGCCAATCTGTCCCACAATTCATGTACTCCTCTAGGTGGTGTTGGATATTCATTAAGTTTGAGTTTGATATGGTTCCATAGGTGTTCAATGGGATTGAGGTCAGGAGATTGAGCAGGCCACCCAAGAACATTGATATTGTTGTCTTCAAACCATTTTGTGGCCTTTTTTGAGGTATGCTTTGGGTCATTGTCTTGTTGGAAAATCCGCTCCTCTTCTGGTATGTCAAGTATGTCGAAGCTTTCCTGTAGGGCATCCTCCAGAATGTCACAATACTGTTGAGAATCCATGATACCTTCAACTTCCACAAGTTTTCCCACACCATTCCAACCCATACAGCCCCATACCATCAAGTTATTGCCACCACCATGCTTTACTGTAGGGATTGTTGTTCTGTCAGAGATGCCTTCACCTCGTGGTTTCCAAGTATACACCTTCCCATCTGAGCCAATCCTATTGACCTTGGTCTCATCTGACCAGAGTATCCTTTTCCAGTCTTCCACTGTCCAGTTTCGATGGTATAAAGCAAATTTCAGGCGTCTTTGCCGGTGGATCTTCTTGAGTAGGGGGCGTTTGGCTTTGACAACAGACCTGAAATCATTCTTTTTGAGAACATTTCTGACTGTTTGTGCAGAGACAGGTGAAGGAATGATATCATTGATGTATTTGGCAGCCTGAACAGCATTGTCAAGCTTTCCAGAAGTGATTTGTTGGAGGATAGTTCTGTGATGTCTAAAGGAGAGTTTGGGAGGACGGCCACCTTTGTTGTTTTCCTTGTCCAAATCCAGCTCCTTTTTGATTCTTCCAATAGTAGACTTGCCCAGACCAGTTTTGGACTGAATTTGACGGACAGAATATCCATCTTGAAGAAAAGAAATAATAGAAGAGTGTTGAGAAAGGCTAATTGGCTTCATGAGGTAGTGGTAAGAGATTAAGATGGTTGAAGTTGAAATTCAACATTATGAACATTGTCACATGACATCACATGACATTGTTTAATATTCTCACGGAGTACTGCCACCCATTTGCCCTGCTACATAGAGGATTAAGCAAAGCAAATAGGGGGTCAAAAAACTGTCCCAATGCTTCATTATTTCATTTATTTTATTGTGACGCAACTTTTTCTTCAAATCACGTGATACTACTTGTTTTGGATAGGTCACATGTCCAGCTACCTATGTGTGAAATTTCAAGTCCTTACGTAATCTGGTTGTTCCGCTATTAACTGATATGTCCAAATGTCCCAAACATTGGGACAGTTTTTTGAGCCACTGTAAGTGTGGCTTCTAGCTGTATCACTCTGGTTGTGGGCGGGACTGGAAGGTGAACATGACGGTCAAGTTAGACTATATCCTGGGGACGCAAGTGAGTAAGCAGGTGCAATGAAATCGCATTAGTATGAGTGGCATCACATAATATATAAACCACCTACATGTGGGCGAGTATGCCGACGGCGTGGGCGCTACAAAGAGAAGTCAGTTCTGGGCTAAAATTTAACTTGTTAAAACGTACAATATTTTGGTGAGGATGGCGAGGCCATGGGAGAAGTTGGCGAATACTATGGAGACAAAGGCGACATGTGCGCGGGGGCTGTAATAAATTGTAACGTTAGTCCGAGAAAGAAGATATAAATGGGAGAAGACATACAAGCTGGTTGAAAAGATAGGAAGAAAGAAGAAAGAAAAAAGGCATTAACAAATGAAATTAAACGTGAACGAATACTTACAACGCGGAGAGGCGGGGCTGAACGGGGGATGTGTGGTTGAACGGCAGAGACTGTGGGCTGTATCGAGGCGACGTGGGCGAGAACAATGGAGAGGTAGGTGAATATCTCGGACTCGTTAGCGAATATCCAGGTGATGTAAGGTTGAGTGCAGAGGATGTGGGAGAGTAGGTAGGAGATGTCGGCCCTCTGCGATCGTAGAAGGGCGACGTTGCATACAGTGGAGTACCGAAAGGCGACGCCCCGCCGCTGAAGGGGGACTGTGGCACGAAATGCATACATTCCAATATCACCGAGTTTGGCAAGCTCGGACTGTAAACCTCCCCCAGGGGAAATACCACCAGCTCCGCGAGGTGACTAACGATAACTAAGGAACTCGAAATTCGTCGTGTTATCACCCTCGTTGGAAGCGAGAGGAGAGAATGAAGCAGAGCCACCCTTGAAGGGCCCCGTCCTGTTGCCACATCGATGAATGCGTGTCGTACAGTGACATCGCCACTTATGCTGGTGTCATTCCGCCATCTATCTGCGCCGCAACCATAGATTGCACTGGCAAATGGTCGACGATAGCGTCCTTCAGTATGTCAATGTCGAGCGCTACTTCGAATGAACCTGTACCCATGGGAGCCATCTGTCTGAACATAATGTTTTCAGCAATACCGTAGCAGTCATCCTTCTCGCCGACAGCTGCAGCCTCCATCAAAATTCTCTTCGAACGAACATCTCATATTAGGGGCTCCAGTGTCTGCACGATGATACCATGACGAGTAATGGCCATTAACGTTCCGCGATGGGTCATGAGGTCGCATAGTAATGCAAGATGGCTGTAATTGACGTAGGAACCGTCGAACTCGATGAACCCGCGCAATTCCTTCAAGATTGCTGCATGCACTGCTTCAATACCAAGGACGTTGAAATTTTCGACGTAGCTGTTCGAATACAGCCTCCTGAAATCGACGCCATCGATGTACATAACAAGGATCCTTGAGAATTGAGAAATGAAACAAGGACAGGCGGGTATAATCAATCTTCGTCCATAGCATCGTCGGCAGTGATTGCTGAATTAGCTACCTTGCTCCGTACAAGGTCAGGGGTATCCCCATGATCGACATAGCAACCTAAGAAGGTATTTAAGATGTATTCATGCCGGAGTAACCTGTCAGCACTTTATACGTATAGCTATCAGCGTAGGGAACACCGGATTTGAAGCTAGACGTTTCGACCCTAGGTAATTTTTTCAACTCACGGACCCCCTTGCTCCGGATGCCTTCGGTGTATCTTTCTGTTGGTCCATTCATGAATGAGATAATTTTGGTAACAATCTCTTCCCGATATTCGGTCTCGGGTGGAGATCCAGATCCATTATCGACAGGTTCCTGAGCACTATCCGACGTCTCCAGAAGAGTTGTCGATGTTTGGGACGTTGAAGGAATAGAAACTGCAGGTATGAGTATAGGTGTTGGGGCCACAGCTAGTGTTGGGCCATTTGGTGCATCTGTTGTGCTGCAAGGGCTGCTGAAGTTACATAATTTTCAGATGCTATTGGCGTGGCTTGCGTTTCTACGACAGTTAGCTCTGTTGGAACAGTGGTTATGGTCGGATTCACCGGAACGGTAGAAGTTACTGTAGAGCCTGCAGTAGGTGGGGTGGTGATAGAAGTTTCAGGCATCGGGATTGCTCCAGGGTAGTCGAAGCTGTAGATGTCGACGCAATCGCCAGTGTAGCTGACATTGGTGCAATGGGTTTGAAATGACCAGTGAATAATATGATTGATGATTAGGTACGGGCCAAGTTGAGAAGGGCAAAAGAGAGGGATGCATGTAATGAAGGTAAGACAGAAACGTTGTAGTTGAAGGTTGAGACGGAGTTGATTGTACTGTACCTTGCTGAGACGTTGACCCAGAGGTCGATGCAGCCATGGAGACGGTCGGCGGTTGCACCTCCCGGATGGCTGTACATTGTAGGAGTAAACAGGCTACCGGGTGGCCCATGCATACCTCAGTAAGCCGTTGAAGAGGGACTAATAATAGAGACAGGCGGGACTGGCGGTGGAGGTGGAGGTGGGGGTGTAACAGCTTGTCCAGTCGGTACTTTCAAAATCAGAACCGAAAAGAAAACATCCTCTTCAACTAAGAAGAACACCCTGAATAAGTGAGACGGAACAACATCGTCAGACCGCATTTGGAAGCCCTGGGAATGACCAGTTTTTCCTCCCCCCGTCTCACACATGTGATCTAGCGCGGAGCTTGCCTTATGTAAATGGAATCCCGCGCATGCAAGTACATAACACTTTTTAAACAAGCTTAATAAAGATTACTTGGTGTAATGGTATTGACGTTTCCATCGTCAGGAAATAGTGTGTAAGTAGACCTTAGTTTGATTTTCGTGTAACGCCTATTTTTTGTCCTGTCAACCCAGGAGTCTGACTCCCAGAGGTCAAGTTAGATTGAGTGATGAATCTCTTATGATTTTTTCAAGTAGCCTACTATTGGGCGGCCTACAGGGGATGGGCTTGTGTTAACACAGTGTGTTTAATACAATTTTAATAACATAAGTATATTCATCGTTCCTGGTACTTATCATTTATGCGTGGTATCCCCCTATGACAGGCTTTTCAGTTTTTGTTCTTTTTATGCTTCCCTCTTGCACACTGAATACACAGTGCATAGTAACCTCTCAAATGTCGTGGTCTTGAATCATCGCACACTGCACATCAGGGAATTTCCTTACTTAGAACACGGCTGGATGACGACCGGCATTTGCCAGTGGATCACGTGTGTGAGACGGGGGGAGAGCTAAGACCGTTCGGTACAGCAGGAAATCGGTACGTTTCATCTAATGTATCTTTGCTTTCCTCATCATCGTTCAAAGTACGGAGGCAGCTCTGGCAGAGATGGCATTGGAAGATTTGCGTTTGCAACATTGCATGCTTGTGCTCACCGTCTACTAGGTTGATGGAGCATCTGGACTCTCTTGCAGGCTCTATTGCATATAAGCATATGCTCGGCCCAGGAGTGGATACTCTTGGACAGATACCGGAAACAGGTTTCTACATCGTCACAGTATCAGTTGATCGGTGCGTTGATCTATATGGTGCACGTACGTTATCGGCTTGAGATAGAGTTCGGCCTCGATATGCTCGCACTGCCCGCGACCTTAGATTCAGCGGCCATGTTATCTACACAGGAAAAAACTCTACAGAGGTGGCCGTCAAAATGGAATTAGTTGGCATGGGCCAACCAGATGAAACAGTTTTAAAAGGTGTAGTAATTCTACTCAATTCTGCCGAAGTTTATCATTAATTTGCGACGCAAGATCGCTTTTCGATTCGAATCAGGCAAGCATGCCCTCTAGCCATCGATAATACCCCAGAGGAATGCAGTCTGTATGCCCTTGGGGAACGCAAGCTACCGAGATAAACCATTTTACGTTGAACGATCAACAGCCGAACCAGAAATCCGGGGGCGTCGCAAGGCTGTCGCACTCCGTTCATTATCCAAAGTCCCCCAAAGCTCGAAAGAGGCTGCGGAATTGCACACATTCTTCCTGAAACACAATTAAGGAAGCACAACTAGGAAGACGAGGCGGTTTCTGGAGAAGACCGTGTTGGCTCTATCCGTGTACACGACTGCATCGCAGGATTATTCTACCCTGGTGGTACGTTTCGAGCTATAATCAATTTCCTTGTGCTCATCAGTCTGTGCAGAATGTTGGTGTCAAAGCAAACTTGGGCAGATGACGAATGAACATAGGTTTACGTGGTGCCAGGAACATGGGTCCGCGAGTCCGAACCTGCGACGGGTGGTCCCTAAGACGTATAAAGGTGCGGTTTGTGTTACACACCGTGCTGGACTGCAAAGGTATTTATCGCGTCTCTAATTGCCGTCTTCATATTTACCGAAATCTGTCAGCTTTCACTACTCAGCAGACTCGTATGCTCGGCGAACTCGCCAACACCCTCTCTTTAATGCCATTACCTGATCGCGGCCGCTCTGATGAATTTAGGCAAACGATCACCTCACCAACTCGACTCGGCCAACTGGTAAGGGAGTTCGGAGTTGACCCGCAGGTGGTACAAGCTTTGACCGAGCGATTGACCAATCCTTGAGACGCTTCTCTTGTCGGTCCCTCTTCCACGTTACGACTTCTCATGACAAGATCCCCTGTGCTTCATGCCGCCCTTTACGTTCACCTCATTTCTATGCTTGCTACTCATTTTCCCCTGCTTTTCATTCTCGTGCGCCCAGGTTCAGTTCTTATTATTGCCCGATCGCTATGCCCCTTGCAATTGCTGTCTTAACCACTCTCGCTTTCCTGCTGCTACCCACACCAAAATCATTCTGCTTATTATTGCTGTCGAAACCTTTCCCCCTCTTCTAATTGCCACCCCACGAAGATATCATCACGCTTTCTTTCCTTGAAGTCAAAACATCGTTTATAACCAAAAAGTATATTCTTTTTTTGTCGGCCCCTCTTTGCATTGCTACTAAGTACCTGCGCCTTCTATTCGCCACCACTACTTGCGCACGGCCCAGATGCAGCAGGAAACTTTCTATTAACGCCGTTCCACTGCACAGCTCTTTCATCAGGTCGACCATAACGTCAACAAAACACGGCTGAATCTGTTGTTCCAGCGCTTATAGTGATAGGCTAGGGCCTGTAAGTTATACATGAGCTCACGCAGGTTCACGCCTCAATCACGCCTGTTCACGCAACTCTCCGCAACTTAATAAAGGTACGCTTGCTCTGATAGGCTTTCACAGTGGTGTCTGAGATGACTTTGCAGGCAACTATGTTACTCGCTAACTCTTTTCGACACATAGAGAGAGGTACCTGAAATGCTGGCCTAAGTCTATTAACAATCTGTCCAAGCTGGTGACAAAATTTCCGCCAGAACTATTGTTGTTGGCAAGTATATCGGTTTGAATTTTATATCGGTTCGCTCTTAAAGATTCTCAGATCCTCGAACATCCACATCCAATAGACCTATACCACCTTGTTCAGACGACGTGGCACTTTAGAAAGTTAGTTACTACTACTCAGTAACTTAGGCTCATCTCCAATATGGAATAATAGCTTCTTGGCACACCCCGATATTCCACGCTATTCTGACGATGTCTCAGCGCCGAAATGGGTTTCTTTATTTTTCGGGCCAGCTACTTGCAACGCCAGTTACCCGATTCCTCTTGAACGCATACATTTTCTCATTTGTAGGTTCAGTCAACAGGATGGATCCAGTTCTAGATTGTTAATTTTTTTGGTCAGGAATTACTCTACCCATCCGCGGTCCACATGTTATCTCCTATCGACGGCATCATTCGAAGATACCCTGTCGTCGAGGACGTTATCTGGCGTTTATTGCAGAAGACTTTTAGGATAAAAGTTGGTGCGACGAACTGATGGCGCCACATCTCACGCATTACCCTCCTATCGGGGTACACCCTTTTGTAACGCACAGCAAAGTTGGACATCAGGCTCTTCAGGTGATCGCGGGTCTGCTCAGTCTAGAATTGAGTTTCGCCCAGATTGAGGATCTCGATTCAATGAACCGCCGTTTCTTCTGCAAAACTTGCGGGTTATATAGAAATGGTTCGGTTTACGGGCTTGACGCGATGAACTGGAGGGAATGTGTACGTACACTTTAAGATGTTCACCTGCGACGGTGCTAAACTTTTTATCTCAAAAATTTCCGGAGTCGGCGCAATGCCCCCATCCGTCTTCGACGTTGCTTCTGATGAACTGACCAAGTCTATTCTACTCCTAGAGAAGCCGTGGTCATTTGATTGGGAGGATGCATGGTTTTGCTTACATTGCACATATTTTCCCCATAGACACTGCAAACGGTCAGAGGTAGTCACCCATGTTTGTGAAGTGTAAGTCTAATATAGCGGCTTTGACCAGTTTGTTAACACGCATCCAACTTTCCTCTCTAGGCACGATGTACGGAGGCCGGTGAGGGGGACTGATTTTCCTTACGAACCCTGTCCCATGAAGAAACCGACAGCGAAATGCTTTTTGTTGGTCTGGCAGAAACATTAAACTACCGTTGTTTTGCGCTGTCCGGCGGAGACGAGGTCCCTGCGACTCTGACAGCACGAGAATGTGTGCCGACACCTCGTCGATGCGTAAGTGGTTTTGGCACAGTTGATGTAGGGGTTTGAAGATGCTGACAATGGTGAACAGGCATAAAGTGCAATGATACAAGCATGCACTTAATATTCTCGTCTCGCCCGAATCAATGTTGTGGCTTGAAGGCAGGAGAGGGCTGGAGGTCGGTGAAGAGATTAGAGGGAGCAAGCTCACCTTGACCATTTAGACATTTATTTTCTTACCGTACTTCTTTATAATGAGGCATATTAGACTAATATATAATATACACATAGAATTATCGTACTGAATGAGCTACTGACGCGATATGATCAGGATGCATGATGTCAGGACGAGTCCCGATGAGATGGCTTAAGCTTAGTATGTATGTTTGTTTTTTGTGATAGTAGACATAAATCGTAGTTAGGCTATCAATATTCTACCACCACCAGTGTTACACTCATATATCTTTTAATCCGAAACAGAGAACAACCTGCTGGAACTGTTATCCAAATTAACTTATACATACACTGAGCAAACCAGGTCTTCTGTCGAGCTTATAAGCAGAATAGTCAGAGTGATTTTTGACTTGAACTTTTTTAAGTGGGGGAATAGCATCAGATTTGTATATTTCAGTTAAAAAATTTCTTAATAAGGTAGAAGGTATTAATGGCCAGTGTTTAAGAAGGTTCACGAGCATTAAGCTTAAGAAGGATCTAGTAAGAAGAAACACTTGGGATAAGCCCTCGAGGCCGCGCGACGGCGTGTTGTGGCACGCTTTGAGCCATCTTTAATTTGTGCTTTCCGTTCTTCCCTGGGCCTCCGTTGGGACGAGACAATCTTATTCACGACTAAACTGGGGCAAATGAGTCTTGATAGCCGTCGAGGTGCCGCAGATATCTAAACTTAATAAATCTACCTACTGTCAGTCTGCACGAGATGGGCGGCTCGACCCTGGCTTAGCCACCGTAACCCATCGTATCCTCGTCCCTCGTTTACAATCGGTCCGGGGCAATGCTGCTATGGCTTGTCTTAAGTTGGAGCCTCTTGACCAGCGTTATTAGCGCCGTTGACCCATGTCTTCTCGCTGCTGGCCGTTCCCGACCTTGCGCAAAATATATGCTTTGACGGATAGAAAGCAACACAAATCGAATGCGCAGTACAGTGCACCTCCGAGGTTCAAACTTGCAGACCACACCGACAAAATCAAGCTCAACCACGCCACGAGTGGTTCTCAACAAAACCGACAGCACGAGTCCATCAAAAAAATAGTTCTTTGCACAAAATGGCTCTACTATCAATAAGTAACCAACTCTCCAACGAATCTCCCCGTCGAATGGGTCAGATGACGAAGTAACCCGAGTGAAGGATAATCGAACGGCCATTTAAGTAGACCCAAGATTCAAGAAATCTCCATCGGGAGGGTGGCCAATAGGCGGGAAGTTTTGAGGCCGCGTTTTGCGATTGGGGCGGCATATACTATCCCATGAATTTGGTTGAATTGCATCCATGCCCTTCTTGTTAGACCAACTATAGCGAAATATTGAGGACCGGTCATTATACGCTTTATTATCCACAAAAATGACAGATAACCGAACGTTGTCATCGGTCTCGACGAAATTGAGTGAGTTATAAACAATTTCTGCGCCTTTCGAGTTATACATTGCAATCCAGTAAACTTGTTTCAAGCCATTTGGTTTTGCTTGTTCTATGGATCGAAGAACTCGTTGGACACCCGGGGGATTGATAGGTGGAATCGCTTTGCGCAGTAAACGGAGGACGTCGTCTATATCGTAATAATCAGGAAGATTGACGATAGCAAGGATGCGGGCATCGCTGGCATCTGCGGCAGACATTATGCCAGGGGAGGCATCATCCTTTGCCGTAGGAAAGAGTCGTCGAAGCATCGGAATGAGCCGGTCCTGCGTGAAAGCATGCAATCCGCGAGGCGACGCAGAACGTCGATTGCCCTGTCGAGAACGTTCATACCACTCCGCTTGATAAGGGGGTATTTTAGAACGGGAAAAGTGGGCTTGCGAGAACTGAGATCTTGAAGGCGTCTTAGCCAACACTTGAAGGCTGTATTGATACCTTCGAGAATATCATTCAGAATTCTGGTTTTTAAGGTAATCTGAGTGAGGACTTGGGTATCGCTCCCTCGGCCCACTAGGAGAAAAAGAACTAAAGGCCCGAACAGAGCGCCGGTCAGTACTCCTTCCTGCATAGGCTGAGCGATGGCTAGGAGACTTGGACCTTGTACGTGTGTATGTCGCCTGAAGATGAGACTGGCGGTCGTCCAAAGACATGTCCTTCGTACTTCTGCTTCCATCGGCTGGATATTGCAACAACGAGAATGGTTCCGGTCCAAATAGCGAGTACCTGTCTGTAGAATGAGAGCAGCAGGTTCTGTGGCGATTTCGGGGGGATTGACAAGGCATTGGAGAATTGGGCCTCGAAAGATCATGGTGCAATGGCGAATGGGTGTCTGATCCCTGAAGCCTGAGCCTTGTTTGTGAATAAGACATGACGTGTTCTCGATAACGTCTTGGTGAAGCAGTCGTCGAGCGACCACGTCGCGATGGAGAGCGGATATTTGAACTGTGATGCATAAGCCTCGTTTGTGAGTGAGACTCACGACGTTCTTGATAATGTCTTGGTGAACTCGAACAATCGCGTCGCAAAGGGGAGCGTGCGTCTAAGCCGTGAAGTCTGGTCCTGGTTTGTGACTGAAAGTCGTGGGCTCGATAACGCGCTGGAGAACGATCATAACGCGCTGGAGAACGATCCCGTCGTGATGGGGAACGGGAGTCTGAATCCCGGAGTCTCGTCCGCGAGTAAGAATCGCGGCAGGTTCGATAGTGTCTTGGTGAACTCGAACAATTGCGTCGCGAAGGGGAGCGGGCGTCTAAGCCGTGGGGTCTGGTCCTGGTTTGTGACTGAAAATCGTGGTGGGCTCGATAATGCGCTAGAGAACGATCCCGTCGTGATGGGAAGCGGGAGTCTGAATCCTGGACTCTCGTCCGCGAGTAAGAGTCGCGGTGGGTGGTGTCGACGCTGTAAAGTTTGGTCCTCGTTTGTGAGCGAGAATCGTGGCGGGCTCGATAATGTGCTGGAGAACGACCCCGTCGTGATAATGGGGAGTGGGACTCTGAGTCGTGGAGTCTATGACTCGTTCGTGAGTAAGAGTTGTGACGGGTTCGATAATGTCTTGGTGTATACGAACGGTCGCGTCGCGATGGGGAGCGGGTGTCTAAGCCATGAAGTCTGGTCCTTGTTCGTGAATGAGAACCGCGGCGGGCTCGATAACGTGTTGGAGAATGATCATGTCGCGAAGGGGTGTGGGAGTCTGAGTCTTGGATTCTGGGAGAGTAAGAGTCGCAGAGGTCCGTAGAGTGTAGTAGGGAAGAGGACCTCGATTGAGAGCGGGAGCGGGAGCGCTTCCGTTGTGATCTTGTATGGGAGGGGGGTTTTGACATGTAATAAAGTCCTGCTGCTAGATTGTGGTGTCCGCCCTGCAGGACAAGAACGTCATGAGCATAGGATGTTGCATACAATGCGCAAGAAATGACTGCCTATACCTTACTCGATTACAATTAATAGCATCCAGGAACACTATAGAGCAGAGAAATTCTGTAAGAAGTGTGGCCCCCGAGAGGTGGGCCAATATTTGCCACTATTATTACTATGAAAGGGCTGCCGTGCCGTCGCCTCACTGAAAGGTTATGCTTATTTTGAATCATGTATCAAATTCGACTTTTAATAAACTCCCCTCGAATTTCTCCGTGATATCCCAGAAGTTGATCTTGTTTGCTTTGTCGAAGGTGGTTATTGTGTTGACTTTGTAATTGTTGTAAAGCGATTCCAAATATTTTTTGTATTCGTCTTTTATCGCCCAGTTTTCGGTGTCGTTATTGGCATCTGTGTGACTTTTCAAAATCGCAAGACACTTATTTATATTGGATTACCATATTTTATTCTGAATAATGGTTGTCAGAAGTTGATTTGAATTTCGTTGACATTCCTGCCCGACTGGTTCCCATTACTCCTGCAACAGCAGATTCAAGAAGAGTGGAAGGGGAAATATACGCTTACTTCGCGAGCTCAATGAAAACCTTTTTACAGAGAACCTAAGCGAGGAGCTAAGGCAAGATATAATACGATTATAAGAACTCAGACAACTGACAAAGACAAGAATTACGCGAGGAGAATTATGACCAACGACGAAGCAGAATGTAATATGTACGTGCCCGTACCAGATCAATTACTTATCTTATCTTATCTTGACATCATCGAAAAGAGATTGATTGAACCTCAATTTAGTCTATTAAGGGTCGACGTGCCGTCGCCTCATATACACTGCTAGCGCCCATCTGTATATGGTGACCAAATATGTGTTACAAAATACGCCATGTACATATTTCCAAACATACATTTGGCAGAGATAAAGGCTTCGGCCTTACCATAAGTGGTAAGCCTGAGGCCATTTCTGATTTATATGCAATGAACCCAGCATCTCGGGATGCCTATTGGGTCTCGTAACTTACAAGTTGAACAGTGAATGTATTGTAAAGGACGTCGATGTGGTTTTCAATGTCCCGTGCTGTGGAGGAATATGATTTTGACTCGGGTATGCGGATGTGGGGGACCATTATTGCTTTACGGCAAGGTAATTTATATAACGAGGTAAGACTTAGTGGGCACCGTATCATGAGTTGATGACAGACCTAGTCAAGACCTAGTACTAGTTCCAAAGGGGCTGCCTTATTACATGTAAGTAGTACTCATATACTATTGCCACAATGATCTAGGTTCAATCTAAGCAAACTAAAAAGATACATATATGGTTTACTTGGATGGTTCTGCTATTGTGGTTAAGACGCCATGAGATTGCATAAAAAATTACATCGAATTTGTCTAAACTATTCAGCAGTGTAGGGAAGCTTGTCTAGTAAATGACTAAGACCCCATACAGGAGCAAAACTGGTGCGCTGATATACTTGGGCTAGGCAACAAGGACAACTGAAATATCCCGCATACGTCACCGTAGTAGCATTTGGTTCCGCGAGGCCTTTACGGGCGGCGAAAAACTTGGAATGCTTGGTTATGCATGTATTGCAAAATATATGCCCACATGTCAATCTTTGTGTTCGTTAAAAATTCAGCGACATTATGCACAGAGCTTAAAAGGTAAAAAGCACATACCCAACCGGATTGTCATATATTTCTAGGCATATGCGGCAGGTGCCAAATTCAATTAAGGCTTCAACAATCTGATAAAGTAGGTATAAGCAATCGTCGCAATTGAATTACAAACAAACTGACACAGCGCTGACTCTCAACACGTTTCCTGAGTGTGTCCCGCTCCTCTTTGACTTTCTTGTACTTGGACTTATACTGTTTGTCGAGACTGAGCACTTGAAGGGCTGGAACCTGATTCATGGCCTAGTATGCGTTAGAAAAAAGACTTTTAAATCTTTTCACTAAAAATATTTTTTGGACATACTGGTAATGGTGACTGGTCATCGTTGGAAGAGCAAGTGTCCGGTACTGTCTTTGCGCTGTGAGTTGCTACAGAGCAGTGGTTATGTAATCTGGCCACTGGATTAATAACCGCAATATGATCCATACTCACGAAGGTCATGGCCGGTCTCTACATCTCGGACCGCGCCCCCCGCACTGCCGGATTCTGCGATGTTCACCGCAATATTGGCCAAAACTAGTGATTTTTTGGTATGCGACCGGGTGATTGGCATTAAAGTAGAGCAATGGAGTTCTGGGATACAGCTATATGGATCATATATTTATACTGGGGCGTGCAAAGCATTAATGCAAAGAAGTTTCTTTTGATGAATAATTGATGGCGATGCAATGGCGATGTTTATTTAATTTCCGAGTCTTTCAGAGCAACTAATAATTCACAAGTCTGCCGCTCCATGATATCAAAGGTTGGTCAAAGGGATTACTAGTTATTGGCAGGGGTTACGATACACTAAAAGCTGCGATTTACGAGCCAATATAGCAGAAATAATTTGAATGCAAATTTAAAGGCCTTACCGAGAGTGCTTTGTGCTTTGACAGAAGACAGTCTTACTAGCGACAAAAGGGCGCAAAGCTTGGATCACCTAAATCGCACGCAAATGCGACTCTGCATGATCGTCACTGTGCATTCTCGATGTTTTGGCAGCAATTATGAGGTTAAGGAGCCGGGGACTGGGCGGGGCCTGAGGCCTGAATCGGAAATGACTAAAGGTGCAAATGGCTTGGAGGAGCTGCTCGGGCGAGCTCTGCCAATATATTCCAGTGACAGTACGCGAACGGGATAGAGTTGGTGCCTCGGTCACCTTCTACTTTAATGTTTACTGATGTACATCCTTACGAGTGTTATGCTTATCTCCAATGCAGCATGGCCGAACTGGGAACTATGCCGAGCTCGTACATACTCGAGTCAAAACAGAGCGAAGAGAGTTGGCACACCGCCGGGGGTTGGATATAATATCGTTTGACAGCAATGCGGTCGGAAATTCCTTGATAAACGGTAGCCGACAGAGGCTATTAAGCGCGTTTGATAAAGCTTTCAAGCACACATGTGAAATGAATATAAAATTTGAAACACTGGCCATGGTACAGTATGCAGTTGTGAAGTCTGCCCTTGTCATTGTTGGAATTAAGACTTGAAAATGACTAGATGAAAGACGTAAATCACGCCACGCGGTAGGTAGTCGCCACACGATCCTAGTTCTGATGAACGTGCTCTTGCTCCATCAACCTTTTCATGAAAGACTTTAAAATAATCGGTTTGATGATTAACTAGAGCTCGTGCGAAAATGAGTAAGTCCTCGAAATGTCCAAGATGGATTATCGCAGTGCTGCTTAGTGCTGTGCACGGCCCTCTCACACTCAGTATATAACCCCAGCTCGATATTAGATTCTCGAAATGCTTGTCCATTCGCCGCGGGAAGTGGGGCCGACCTAAAAAAATTTTTTTTTGGGGGGGGTTAAATCTGTCCAAAGTAATCCCGTGCTTTGAGTGCCACCAGGACCGGTCGATCTTGATATTTCATGCTCTCTAGGGTGACGTTTCTCACTATGGGGTTGAACCTCAAAAACAAGGTCAATGACCTGCACTACGATTCTGCTCTCTGCGTCTCCGCGTCGAGTGCCTTATACGATGTAAAACCGTTTCCTGGAACGCGAAATAAGAGGGTTTGATGTGTGGCAAGCGCTGAGCCTTTTCAGCTTATTTGTAGCGATTTTAAAAAAAAACCTTTGCCGGGTTCTCTTCAACATCCATGGATTCTTTGAATGGTGATGGAGGTCGGCCGTACGGAATCATTTTCGACGTTTCGATTTCAGCTTCGGCATAGGGCAAACAAAATTCCTAGTCCTAGAAAGATTGACTAAGTTGGACGACACACGAGACGACGACTACCTGGCTATGATACGTACGTGAGGAGATCGACTCTAAGTGATAATAAGACCTGCTGTTGTTGGACGTTTTGGAAACACGGGTCGTAATGGTCCAGCACGACCAACGGAGTATCGTATAGTTTCCATATAACGCCGTTGACACAGCTGGGCCCGTTCATTTCTGGCGTGAGCGATTTGCCTTGGTGGTGTATAAGTGTGATATCTCTGAATTTAACCAACTTCACGACCTACGAGAAAAATATGGGCTGAATGGCACGGGATGACCGTATGGAGTTGATATCGCCGCCGTGGAAGAATACGGCGGTGACAGATAAATGTTAAACCGTTATTGGAATGATAATCTGAATCTGAATGGTGGTAGAGGCTCAAACTTCAGTAGTCGATAAGATCCCGCCCTATGGAATGCTTCGCTATCCACGTCTTTCTCTGGATGCTCGTACGCGCGACTGTGATATCTCTTGTTCACCCTGCTCGACATGTGTGTTCCTAGGCGACATAATCGTTGAACGTTGATCAGTAAGCCACTAAAGCGACATACGTCAATTTACTGCTCGAGCAGCCTCTTCTATGTCGAAGGAACCAGTATCTCTATTGCTCGGTTGGCGCAGTGCGTGCCCACGACAGGTACATCCGGGGGATGTTCGGGATACTTATCAATTATAATTAGTGACTGCATCTCGGTCATCACACGCAGTAGTAATTACTGCAGAAACCACGGCAGATTGGGAAGCAATGCAATGTCGAATCGATGTGCCGTTAGTTGGCTGCTAGTAGTGCTTTTGATTTTTGAAGTACTATGCGTAGCCCTGGCAGGAGTGTTAGGTAAGTTAGAGGTCACGGGGCTTGAAGCCCAGTGAAAACGTGCTCTGCTGCCATCTGCAGAGAGCGGCATCATCGGAGTTTTCGCGCGCATTTCCGAGGTTATCCGCGCTGGTCCACCACGATCTGTTCAATAGTGCTACCAGCTACCTGCGGCAAGAGGCCCACCGGTATGTGACTGGCGTAGCAGAGTCCGTAGCTATAGGTGGTACCCATGTAGTAGACGGTTACAGAAATAAATATATGTTAGCAGTTTTGCTCGGATATGAACAAAAAAACACAGATTTGATATTATTCAAGGGAAAGATCTCCACTTCTGTTATGTGCGGAAGTGAGCAGATTTTCTCGTTTGTTACCAGATAGTCTCAGATTTTTCTAACAGGTCAACCAAATATGTGCGGATATCGCCTGACAGTTTTCTGCAAACGGGACAAATTCTGCGTGTCTCTGTGCATATCCATATTAGAACGGATATAAACAGTCTCCGGTTTTAAGCGGAGCTTCAAGCTTCAAGCCCAGTGAGAACAAGCTCCGCTTGACACGCAGGATTTGTCCCGTTTGCAGAAAACTGTCAGGCAATATCAGCGCATATCTGGTTGCATTCTTAGAAAAATCCCAGACTATCTGCTAACAAACGAGACAATCCGCCCGTTTCTGTGCATGACAGAGGTGGAGATCTTTGCTTTGAAACAATATCAAATCTGTGCTTTTCCGTTTATATTCGAGCAAAATCATTATATTTCTGTAAATTTCTGCTACATAGGTACCACCTATAGCTACAGATTCTGCTACACCAGTCATGTACCAGTGGCCCTCTCGCCGATGACAGCTGGTAGTCCTACAGTCATCTCGTAGCCTTGGTTCCCTTACTATGGGCTTCATACTAAGTCTTGAATCAAGGTCAGAGAACGTTTGCTCCTTCGTATTAAGAAAACGGGATATACCTTGTTGGTTGTCCAGTCAATGACTTTGCCTTACTTCGGAAGTCCTCCATTGTACGTGTGTGATTACATACCGGGCCATAAGGTATATCTGATAAATTTATGTCAAGCCTTGCTCTTACCACCAACACGGCACAACGGCGTCGCAGCAACTTCAGGAACTTCCAGGGTAATGGAGGTAGGAGCAATGGCGGACTGCACTGGGAGAGACAGCGCTGGGAGTGATAGCAGCCGGATGAACAAAGGGCCTGCTTGAGCTCGTCAATATCTTTCTTGTGGTCACTGATACGATTGCTGCAGAATATAGTGAGTATATGCGTACAAAAACCCATGAAACCGACGCTTTCAGGGATAATTCACGCATCTTCTCGTATGTATATTGCTCGAGAGTCTGACTTTCAAATATGTTCTCGTTTACAACGCGTGTCTGCGCCTGCATGAAGTGGATGAATACGGAACATATAAGTGACTTTAACCATAGATATAGTCTCAGGTAGTTGTTTATGAAACTGACTCACAGAACCAACGCAGAACTCTGCAGCGCGCCATATGTCATTTGTTGATTGTCGACATACTATTCAGCAGGTGAAGGCAGGGGACAAGCAGGGTTGAAGAAGTTTGCCCAAATTTTGCTCCATAGTGAGCTAGGTCTCAGCCATGTTGACGAGCTACGTTGACGTTCATGCCAAAGGAAAGATACATAGATTGAAGAGGACGAGGAGACAAAGACGACGCATCATCGATTGTTTGCGCTTGTGCCTCAAGACTATTGATGCATATGTAAGCGCCTGCACGCCGACATTTACATCATAGTCAAATCCAAGTCGAAATCATTTTTAAGTCATAGTCAAGGCTTAAGTTGGTCAAATCATAGTTCTACCAAAGTTTCGCAATCCTGTACATCGAACCAGATTGTGGTGGACCAGAGCGGACAACCCCGGAAATGCGCGGGAAAACTCCGACGATGCCACACGCTGCAGCTCTGCCCGGATGGCAGCGGAGTACGTTTTCACTGGGCTTGAAAGCTTGATTGGTAACTGTAGGTTTGTAGTGACGATTTTAATCGCCTAAATTACATGGAAGTTGGTCTTAAGCCGAAGAAATTGCCTTGCACTGCTGGCGCCCATCTGTATATGGCAACCAAATATGTGTTCCAAAATACGTCATGTATTTCCAGACATACATTTGGCAGAGATAAAGACTTCGGGCTTACCTTTCTGACCTATTTTCAGGCCATAAATGTCGAAACAGATACAAGACGTATTTAAAACACATTTTTGGTTGTCATATACAGGTGGGTGCCCGCAGTGTTGTCGGACCTATATCGCGCATTTTACAGGAGCATCGGAGAGCGTATAAAAGGTAGTTTTTTTCAACAGAAATAAACTTGAGCAGGCGATTCTAGATTGGTTATGCACCGGGTGTTTGGGAGGGATATACTACATTCTCGCCAGTTGCACACGAACAGAGGAGCCACCGAAATGATAATCCCATTCCATTCTTGCCATCTGTTTTGAACAACTAGTAACGAGTCTCTTCAAATGTAGGACTGTCGGGCCCGCACATGCACAAAATCGATCTGAGCACACACATTGCACAGATCTATATAACATTGTACCCGTTAGCTCTGCCCAAGTTGAGTACTGGTCGTATTTCTATATAACTTCCAATTGTGATACAAGGGCAAAGTCTAATTTACATCAATATTAGGCAAATCAAAATCTTTCCGATAGAGGAACCCCGGGGTTCCCCATAGCCAGAGGGTTGCACACTATACAAAAAAATACAATTGTATTTATGAATCACTGATTTCCAAGGCATTAAAGACCTACATGCAACATGCATCGTCACTTCTTTGAATAATCCCCGCCTGAATTGATGTAGCTTGGCGTGGCGGACGGAGAGACAACCGCAGATCGAGGTCGCGGTCGAGGTCGAGGTCGCGGTCACGGTTCAGTTATTTCATCATCTGAAACCCTAATGTTCCTGAATCCATCCACTAAATCTGTATGTCCTTTCTCATACTCCTCGATCTCATGGCGACGTCTCCGCGCTCGGTTCAATACTATTTTGTCGCTTGTAGTAAATTCATCTTCCTCGAGTTCATCATTCTCGGGAAACATGCCGATACCGTAAGCACGACTATCGCGTAAGGTCTTAAATGCCTCTTCTATCCCTACTACACGTCCGTTCCGGCCAGTTGCCATGTCTTCCATAATTAGACGGAGGGCCACCTCAGGTATGAGAATCCGCCTCACAAACTCTTCTCGCGTTAATGGATAAACAAGTATAGGATCGATACCATGCAAAGGCAACATATCATACAGCATCTGGAAAATGATGCAATAGCCTTGCTCCCCATAACTATATATATATGGTAAAGAATAAGTCAGAAAGGCGAGATACTGATCACGACTTACTATCCTGTTTGTCCATTGTCAAAAGTACAAAATTCTTCCTGAATGGATGATCGAGCCTTTCGACGTTGTTTGTCGCCCACCACTTCCAGCCAAAAAATATTTTCTCGATCTGACGAATGTTCTAGTATTGCCTGTAGGTGGGGCTTAAGTCGCAAAACACGACTGGGAAAGATTTCCCAGTCAATCGTCTTTGGCCAACCCTTCGAATCGGCTTCGCGGAGGACTTTGTTCTCGAATTCGTGACGCGTGCAAACTTTGACAAATGCAGTAAACGGCGCACGCAACCCGGCAGAATTATCTGGTCTAGGGTCTGGGGTAGAATATTTGCGTGCATTGTTAATAAGTTGCAACAACCGGCGTGATGGGGACGACTTGAAGGGTGTATCGCAGTATGGGCAGAGAATGATACCTACCATATTTCAGCGGGAAGTCGTGAGCGGATAGTAGGACGTAGCACGGACTAAGGTAGTTACTTACCCCGCTTACTGGTCGTGACTGTGTCCATTCGAAAAACGGTTCCCCTTCAGCTTTGAGTTCTATATGCTATATATATGCATATAGTACTGGTAGTGTGGCCTCACTGTGGCGATGAATGCGACGAATGCCATTGTTTGGAGTTGGCTTGGAGACTAAGTTCAAGCTTAAGCTTCACGTACTATATATATACTTAGTCACTATAAATAGTATAAATATTTGATTATGTAATATTGTCACCGACTAGCTAGTACTTTCGAATTCACGGTGGACCATGTTGTGAAATTTAAACAAAAGATCACACTGACTTGGCTCGTTCAAAACCACTAAGCACAAGTTGAGCACAAGTGACCCAACATTGACCTTGGGCTGACCATCGACTAGTAACTATAGTACGGTATCATACGACTGAACGGCGACCGGCCTTTCATCAAACTGAATAATGATCGGATATATATGCATTGTCATGCAAGCAGCAAGTTATATGTATGGAAGTTACATCGATCCCAGTACGACATATACAAGACATATAGTACTATATATATATTAAATTCAGGCTCAAGAGTAGTATATCTACTATCAGGGAGTGAGCGCCAGTAGTACTCGAGTAGTACTAGAGTAGTACTAGCGTGACTACTCTTAATTAATCGCTGATAGATTCTGCCATGGCATCTAATTTCTACCATCCAAAAATCAATAAAGTAAGAAGGTTCTGTTAGCTTTTAAATTATTATTTGAGAAAAAAAATGCGGCTTACAGACTTCAAAATAGCATTCTCCTCTCTAAGATGTTCAATGTGATACCGAGCTAACTCAATTTGTTGCTCTAGCAAGTCTATGTAATTGAGCAGGCCTCCCTTGAGCATTAATACGTAAGTCATGGAACATATAACATTTCACGTGACCTCGACGTACTCTGGCGTTGTCCTCTGATCTCGACGCGAGTGATATAAGCACCGCAGAGTCGTCATCCACAGCGTCTTCTATAATAACCTCGTTCTTATAATCCTTCATTGCTCGTTAGTGCAACGGTAACTGGTTTCTTGGGTAGGCGAGGGTAAACTTGGTCTCTTTGGGTCAGCGAGGGAAGAGGATGTACGTCGGTTTAACGGGTCCGGGTCGGAAGAGGTATGTGTTTATATATCCTTCAAGACAGGACCTACTTGGAATTGCAACCGCATACTTACACGAAATAAATCCAAAGGCAAAAGTCATTAAGACTAAAACATGAAAGGACAACACTTGAACCAGTGGCTCAGTGGCACTTGCGACGGCGGCCGTTTTAACCTTATCAAAGAATCCACAGCTCCTTTCTACGCCCTCTACTTTTCCCCATCTCACTATCAGCACCCACTTGGCAAGCCACCTCTCTGACCATCGTAGCATCTCTCTTTCTTTCTGATTCTGGTTGTTATGTCTCAGGCTGAAAGCGGTAAGCTGTTGTCAACTTTGCTCAGAGTGCCAAAGTGCCAACCATTCGCAGTTCTCAACCCGCCGCATATCACACCTTCTAAGAGGTCCCGTTCCCCGACTCCGCCGAGGCTCCTGTCTGGAGACGACCCTCCACCTGCCTTCACCCAGCGACAATCGGACTGAGAAGTCAAGCGGACGAAATTGCTTTCCCCGCCACTTCCAGTTCCACCTCCTGCGGCGCCTATTCCCTTAAATCTGGCCCAGGATATTCAATCAGATCCCAATGGGGATTATTCTGCTCCATGGCGCCCTTTGCAGGAGCTTCCCACCTCTCCTACTTCGACAGCGTTGGCGGGGCTTGAACTAGATGACCCTTGGAGGGCCAATCCGCCCAGCATGCTTGTTCTCTCTCAGAGTGGAAATGCTACTTTACAGCAGGAACCAATAATATCTCGTCTGACCAAAACAATAGGCAATGAGGAAGACACTCAGTCCGGAGCCCTGCGAACGGACCTACAGTGGCTCAAAAAACTGTCCCAATGTTTGGGACATTTGGACATATTAGTTAATAGTGGAACAACCAGATTATGTAAGGACCTGACATGTCACACATAGGTAGTTGGACATGTGACCTATCCAAAACAAGTAGTATCACATGATTTGAAGAAGAACTTGTGTCACAATAAAATAAATAAAATAATGAAACATTGGGACAGTTTTTTGACCCCCTATTTACCAACTACTTAGTACTTAGTATGTCCCCCTTTGGCCTTGATAACAGCCTCAATCCTCCTTGGCATGCTGCTAATAAGATTTTGACATACTTCTGCTGGAATTTTGTTCCATTCTGCAGCCAACCTGTCCCACAATTCATGTACTCCTCTAGGTGGTGTTGAATATTCATTAAGTTTGAGTTTGATATGATTCCATAGGTGTTCAATGGGATTGAGGTCAGGAGATTGAGCAGGCCACCTAAGAACATTGATATTGTTGTCTTCAAACCATTTTGTGGCTTTTTTTGAGGTATGCTTTGGGTCATTGTCTTGTTGGAAAATCCGCTCCTCTTCTGGTATGTCAAGTATGTCGAAGCTTTCCTGTAGTGCACCCTCCAGAATGTCACAATACTGTTGAGAATCCATGATACCTTCAACTTCCACAGGTTTTCCCACACCATTCCAATCCATACAGCCCCATACTATCAAGTTATTGCCACCACCATGCTTTACTATAGGGATTGTTGTTCTGTCAGAGATGCCTTCACCTCGTGGTTTCCAAGTATACAGCTTCCCATCTGACCCAATCCTATTGACCTTGGTCTCATCTGACCAGAGTATCCTTTTCCAGTCTTCCACTGTCCAGTTTCAATGGTATAAAGCAAATTTCAGGTGTCTTTGCCAGTGGATCCTCTTGAGTAGGGGGTGTTTGGCTTTGACAATAGACCTGAAATCATTCTTTTTAAGAACATTTCTGACTGTTTGTGCAGAGACAGGTGAAGGAATGATATCATTGCTGTATTTGGCAGCCTGAACAGCATTGTCAAGCTTTCCAGAAGTGATTTGTTGGAGGATAGTTCTGTGATGTCTAAAGGAGAGTTTGGGAGGACGGCCACCTTTGTTGTTTTCCTTGTCCAAATCCAGCTCCTTTTTGATTCTTCCAATAGTAGACTTGCCCAGACCAGTTTTTGACTGAATTTGACAAACAGAATATCCATCTTGAAGAAAAGAAATAATAGAAGAGTGTTGAGAAAGGCTAATTGGCTTCATGAGGTAGTGGTAAGAGATTAAGATGGTTGAAGTTGAAATTCAACATTATGAACATTGTCACATGACATCACATGACATTGTTTAATATTCTCACGGAGTACTGCCACCCATTTGCCCTGCTACATAGAGGATTAAGCAAAGCAAATAGGGGGTCAAAAAACTGTCCCAATGCTTCATTATTTCATTTATTTTATTGTGACGCAACTTTTTCTTCAAATCATGTGATACTACTTGTTTTGGATAGGTCACATGTCCAACTACCTATGTGTGACATGTCAGGTCCTTACATAATCTGGTTGTTCCACTATTAACTAATATGTCCAAATGTCCCAAACATTGGGACAGTTTTTTGAGCCACTGTAGGAAGGAAGCGCAGGAGGTCACCAAGCCCAGATATTCCTGGTGGATCTCCGGATGAGCAAGTTGAGCGAAGCCGTACCTCGTCAACAACAGTCCGGCCGCCAATTAAACGCGCCAAGTTAATTTCTTCCTTGGGATTATCTGTAACGTCTGCAAGTACGCCGCCGGTCTTTGGTACCCAAGCAATGCGCCGCAAGCATAGATCAGGAGTGCCGGCTTCTCAAGAATCTTTGTTCAGAAAAGTGGGTTATAATAAGGTCGCATTGGCTTTGCCATCCACCGGGTTCAATTTCGGCTCTGCAGACTTTGGCAGTGGGTCTGCAGCCACGAGCAGTGTTGGAAGCATAGGCGCATCCCAACATTCACCGACCAATGGTACTGAGGCCACCAATTCCGCGCTAGGTGCAATGCCGCTTAGCAAGCAACCCCCGTCCATACCACAGGCAGACCAGCATGTAAGTGGCTTCTTTGACATTTTTCACAATCTGATAATTTTAACAGTCAGTACACATGTTTAATCCCTGGGCTGCTACGGGGGGAGCGACCTCCGCGCCAACTCTACTGGGTCCATCAGCGGACGAACAGCTTCCTCTGTCCCTGCTCCCTATTGGACGAGTGCGCATATTCAGCATTTTCATCATGCCTTTCCTAACTATACTCTCATTAGTTAGAAGTCACAATCACTTCAAACAAGGAGGGTGGTGAAAAATCTCCCTCATCCCAGGGGGTAGCGGCATCAAACGAAAATAATCTTCCTCTCTTCCTCGGACAGCCAACTCAAAGGGTGAGTCTTTGAATTTAATATCATAGTACGAGGAAAATCTAATACTATCCAAGGCCGTGCCTGCAGTAGATCTATTCGAACCAAACCCGTTTCTGGCTTCTCCCTCCAATAGCGAAGCCGTGGCCGTGGATTTGCTCCACCAGGGTGCCTCGGAAGCAATAACAGGTCGGTTACCACCGACTGAACTAGAGTCCAACCGCCAACCTGACGCGACTTTGGAAATGCAAGGACATGTCCCTTCAGGCTCCGCCACTCCTACGGTGGCCACTGATATATGCTACCAAGAATCCTTGAAAACGTTAATACATCAATCACTACCTCCGAGCGCACTGGAGTCCAATCACCGACCTGACTTGAATTTCGAGATGCAAGAACATGTTCCTTCAGGCTCCGCCATCCCTGCGGTGGCCACTGGTCTATACTACCACGGTTCCACGGCAACGCTGATACATCGAGTGCTACCTCCGACCTTATTAGATTCCAACCACCGACCTGACATGGATGTCGAAATGCAAGAATGCGCCCATTCAGGTTCCTCCATTCTGGCAGTAGCTCCTGCGGTGGCCACTGATTTATGCTACCAGGGTACATCGGAAATAACGACAAACCGATTACCGCCTCCGACTGACCTAGAGTTCAACCGCCAACCTGACGTGGACATGGAAATGCAAACAAGTGCCACTCCTTCACGTTCCATCATCTCAGTGTTGGCTCAGAGGCCCCGGCCATTGAACGAACCGTTTGACTACCATCCAGATGCTTTTGAAAATCCATGGGTACAACTTCCAGCGACATTGCCATCCCTGGAAGCAACGAATCTGCCTTCAAACCACCTTTCGCCGCACAAGAACCATGGAAAACGGAAGGCAACTCGCATCGAAAAATCATGGGATCGCCTCTGCGACACTGAACCTGTGTACATAAATGTGGGGACCCCTTTGGGCAATGCGTCATACAACCAGAGCCGTACTCTTCCTTCAGATGACAACAGCCGCACTCGAGAGGGTGGCGAGCATCAGATGGATGGCGAAGTTTTTAGCGATCAAAGAAATGAAGTAGGGGAATATGCTGGCACTTCCATGGAGCTAGATAACGAAAATGTAGACGATTGTGGTCATTATGTTGACGGATTTAGACAGGGTAGAAGTCAAGCGCACCAGCCAAGCACCAACGGCGGGCAGGTGGATGAGGGACTTGCGCCAAACGTCAATGGTAGGCCTGAAGTTTTAGGACCCGTCGCCACGGAGGAAGATGGCAGATCCAAGCAAGATAATCGATCAAACACTGGCAGGGATGGTATGTACCGATCAAACGATGGCGCTGGCATAGACTACGGCTATGACGCTGGAGAAGAAGACGGAGAAGACGGAGAAGACGGAGAAGACGGAGAAGACGGCGAAGATGGAGAGACTCCGACTAGAGTCGCGCGATGTGCTACAAGTGCACATCAGCCCCAAGGACCACGTGTTAAATTCGCAGATATGGTGAGTCTCAGTACGCTACCTGGGCATTTTTCTAACCGATGCTAGTTCCAAACTATTGAAGAGCTCATGAGACATCCGGTATATGTTCAAGTTTTTCTGACAATGTCGTACGTGCTAATATGTAGTTTCCATTGTACCAAGGATGAACCTGTCAAAAATTCTTCTATAGCCGCCCTTATAGAAGTCTTCCATGAAATAAATATCACTACCAAGGACGCCGTGCAGCAGTTAGCAACCAGTAGCCCTAGCATGTCAAACAACAGGGTTGGGAGACCGCCAGTGTCACCGAAGACGAACTTTGGTGTTGTCCGGCAGGACAACTCTGCTTTAGTCCTTAAGGTACTTTCGTTTTCGTTTTATGTATATACTTACTCATATGCGCATAGGCTGACGTATGCTCTCTGTTGAATGAATTGCTTGGCATATTCGTCAGAAAACCGCACTGAGTTTTGCATGCGCCTACCCGCGAAGAACTCCGATTACATGCAAAAAAAGCCAACAATGCCCCATGTCCTAAAATCGACAAGCTCGTACTCGACCTGAACAGTTCGGGAATCCAAACCCCATGGAACAAAGAGGCTGCAGATCTTTTCGCTCAAGAATTTATATCACGCGGTGACTATGACTGCAAGGATCCCACCCTTATCAAGGCCGCTTTTATGACTTACCTTTTAACACTGCGGAAGGATTACCAAGAAGCAAATGCAGAAATCACCGAGGTTCAAAAAAACGATGCCATTGATGAAAAGATGAAGAAGAAGAGATATGGACGCAGAACTCTGGTAAGATTATGATTTCTTTTACCGATGGAAGACATTCTCAAACGTACACAGAGGCGCCATCGACGATGCCAGGCCTTGAAGCCTTACTTGAATATACCAGGCACTGCCCGCCTCAACATGGAGTTGGACTCGCTTCCAGTTGATACTATGAGCGGAGACGAAACAAGCTACGACAGTGATGGCAATCCTCGCCTTCTAATCACTCGCAGCAACTGGCGCAGCAAAGAGGTCGACAATCTTGTTGAAATTTGCGATGCCCTAGACCTTTCAACACGCTTCAATCCTGATGGGCGACCAGACTGTGGTAGATTCCCCGATATCAGACATCCATCGAGTCGCCCTGACCACACTCGAACTGCACCACCCCGTCTTCCTAGAAACTTTTATGATCCAGACTATCTCCTGACTTTGGGGGAAGAGGAGCGCAAGAAGTTGGATATGCGCCCGGCCTTCACATTTATATTTCCGGTAGAACTTCTTCAGTCAGTCCTTTGCCTTGTCGTTCCCTATACTATCTAACACATCAATATTATGCAGAATTGCAGAGAGATACAGGCGTTCGAAACACCGCAAAGTACCTCCTTTGCCTCTTGCTGATCCTTGCCTGGGTAGGTATATCGAGCCTGCTACCAGCCTTTTGCCTTTAGCCTAGCTAATACACTATATTGTACAAATTATATGATATTGTTGAGATCTAATACTGTAAGGGAAGAATATAGATGCAATTCCTTCTTATACTTCTGATACGAATAGGCATGTAACCTGCGTGGCAAATAACATTTGCAAAAGGTACAAGAACCATATCTGGCAGAAGTGTGTCATAACAAAGTTGTCCGCCAGCAGGGTGCCGGTAAGGGTCCAGTGCAATATCACTTTCTACCAGACCCTGATATTGCCGGATGAGGGCAAACGTCTGGATAACAAATTTCTTCTGGGTTACCGACCAGTGTTCATGAGTAAATAGGGCGTCTAGGACTCCATATTGTTGAGGTGCATCGAAAGCGGCCTGAAACATCACGTGTGCATTTTTGGGGTGAGATTGGCTCTGAAAGAGCTGTCCGGCGCGTTCGATGCCACTAACCAAACAGATATTCCTAGGGATAGTGGCATTCCCGCCTTCTATACAAGAAATTAGAGTGCACAATGCACTGTAAATGCGCCCAGGACATTGGCCTGATTTTATGGGACCCCTTGCTGATTCTAGCTTCGATGTATCCCAATCGTATGAGGCCTCCAAGTCAGGGCTAGTGCCGAGGATGGTGTCTTTGATACTAATTTTGTAACGCTTCTCGTACACTTCGATAATGGGATAGGCGCTAGCAGGAAGACGTTTCTTGTGAAATAGAGCCCGAAGGTTTTGTGCCTGGCAGAATTTCTTAAACATGGTTACTTCAAGTTCACCTGTATTGAATCATGGTTAAATAAGATTTGCATTTTGTACGGGTTATAACAACTAACCGAATTTATTATTAGTCGGAATCTGCTGAATAAGCCCATTGTAGCGTTCGAAAGCGTAACATCTCCAGGAGTGAGTAGGACCAAAGCAAAGCAATTGATCTGCAAAATGTAAAGAAAGATGCTGGTATGGTGTAATTTTAGTGGATGGATACAAGTCAAGAAGACCTTTCAGATATGTGTTCATATGCTTGTCATATCCCTGGATATCATCCTCAGTAATATTGCGAAGATTGGCAAGTTTGACAGCAGCCACCAATTCCATGAAGTTGTCTAGCATTTTCCGGTACCGATCGCTTTTGGGCTTGCGCCCCCATAGCCGAGTCAGCGTAATAGGCAAGTTAATAGTGCAGAATGACTTCCACTCTTCGGCTTTGAAATTCCCCCACTTCACTTCGCCCGGGTGCTTGGGGGCACGAGAAATATGGGAAGGAAGACAGAGCTGTTCCATATCGTCCCGAACAGCCTTGAGTACGTCCTTCCCCAGAACAACAGTCTGTCTCTTATTAAAACGAATATTGGAAGCTTTCGAACGAGGGTCAACTGGATCATCTGTATCAGAGTCAGTTTCATCGTATTGCCCTTTATCGTGAGCCTGGTGTTTGAGATGTTGATGAAGATGTACTTCTTTCTCGCGCTGTAGTTTCAAAATTAACAAGTGCGTACTGAAGGGTGAATTAAAGGCGTACCTTAGCAAGGATGCGGTCTACCATAACTGCCTTATTCATTTTCTCAAAATGTTCGCCAGATTGTTGAAACAACAAGTTGCAAAGGACAAGAAGAGATTGTTTCCGGAGTTTGGAAATTGCCATCTTTGTACCGGTCCTATAAGCTTCCATTGCATGCTCTTCCTGCATAGCAGCTTTGGATGTCATGTTTTGCGACCAGTTTTCCATATCCTGGTCGACATGTGCATCGGGAATGTATATTCCATCCAGAGTAAACCATCCGCGCTCGAGTCTCTGACACCATGCGGGCGTTTCGATCAGCATCAATAAAATGCAAGAATAAAATCATGAGAGCACTTACATAGCACTGTAGTAATCGAACAAGTTGTTTAGGGTTATCATTGGGATTTATTCCGGCTTTGCGTGAGAGGTGTTTAAGCAAATCCGCTGGAAGCTCGTTTAGTTGATCAATGCTGCCATTGCGCAGCAAGTAGTTTGCGCGAATCAGATATTCTTCACTAACAAAATATCTGTCTCCATCTCCATCAGCCACCTTGACGTTCATCCCCCATATTTCCCTAATATGGCAGAAGAATATGCGCAAAAAGAAGCCGTGCATGGGGTCAATGACGACGTGCTTTGTTGGATCCCAGTAGGGTAGGCGAAGAAGTTCAGACCATCGTACTCCAAAAGTAGAGAAAATAGTTTCCTGGTTGGCCAAAGTTCTGGCTTCTTTCCACATATTAGCACATTGTAGATGTTCATGGAGATCTCTTGGGATCCATGAAGTTCGGTCTAGGTTGTTTATATCATTTAGTGTAAGGTGGCACTCGGAGCAGAAGTGTTTTGCACTGTGTGAACTATGTCCAGAGGCGCGGCGAGCAGCAGGAAGATCACAGACCAATGGCAGCATGGCTGCTCGAGCGGAGCGCCCTAGCGGGTATCTTGCAGTTTTCTTGATGTGAATACCTGAAAACCACAAGACCAACAAATCATCCACCAATGGCCGAATATAATGATTTACCTGATCCAAGCTCGGTTCATTAGGACCAGGAACAATACCAACAAGGAATATGTTCTCAGTCTTGTATCGTACATCTGGCGGCAAATTGTAGCACACCATGTAGATTCCACAGACAGAGACCTTCTTCCCACCCTTCTTCTTGCTATACGGACTAAAGCCGTCCATATTCAAGCCAAATATTAATCGACCCTCGTTTGCCGGACTGTCTAACCATGGCGCGCCATCTGGGCCACAAAACTGTTGCAGCATAGAGCCATGCCACATATCTTTCAGGCTGCCTGAGAGAGTGCAGGTGCTGCGCGGGTAGTCATTGAGGTATTGTTCAATCTCAGGCCGTGCATACATTCTGCCAATCCACTGATGCAAGTCTTGGTAAAGGAAGCTTCGGATTGGTTTGCATTGAGATGTGAGCAATGCATGATCACATTTTGGACTCCCTGGCGTAGACTGATATGCACACGTCGCTGAACAGGAAACTGGGTTACTCGTGTCGTATTTGTACGTGCAGAAGCAGGCAGGGCAGCATGCAAAAGTCGAGAACACAGGGTCAATTTCGAGGGCTTGAATGACCGTGCGCACGTCAGTTGGAATTGAGTGCCTAGCGCGGAAGTCGTCGGCTTTCACAGGCTCCTTCAATAATTTTTGCAACACCAATTGTAGGCAGGAAAGAATAAAATTACAGTCGTCCGTTGATAGGTTAGCCAAGAGATATAAAGCAGAAACAAGCAGGTAACATATACATATAACAGGCTGCATAATTCTAGTCCTGGCGTAGAATATATGGGCTATACGAGGTGGATTCGGTTAGGGTGATTTGGACTAGAGATTAAGAAAAGTGTGCATACCGGTATCTATGGTTGGCCTCGCCACAGTGTTATCAGGTAGAGCATCAACTTGACGCTGCCACTCCCCCTGTTTGAGTCGTCTGAGCTTCACAAGTTCCAGCTCCAGCTTCTTCGTAAGTATGGCAGCACGAAGGCGATCATGAGTAGAGGAACACAGTGAGTGCTGATAATTCATTTTCCCGATACTAAAGTGAGCGTGCGTGAGCCAGGCTTCATGGCTAATGATTGCATAGTTTTCCGCGGTATCTTCGACCAACTGGAAGTTTTCGAGTCCGTTAAGCTCGGTGGTTCTTGTGGGGGCATGAGTGAATTTGAGAGGATGTTCTTGAATTGTGCTCTTAAGGATGTCAAGGGAAAACCTTTTTAATTGCATGTCGATTAAGGATAAATTCGCACTTATGGGCGAGATCGCCTCAGACTTTTTTGCGAGGTTCGGAATAAGACGTCGGCGTCTCTGCAGTATATGTGAAGTAGCTAGACTCGAGTTTCTCCTGGGCTTCTGGGGATATTTCAGGTTGGTTGAGGTGTTGCGGCCATTCTGACTACTATCAGCTTCAGCGAAATCGCTATTGTGGGGAGCAGAATCGTGAGGAGCAGACTCCAGGCTTGATAAACGATTGAACCTGCCAGTGTTTTGTTTATCGATCGATACTTCAACAGAGTCCAATGGCATTACAGAGACCGATGAAAGCTCCTCGGGATGGGATGAGGTGTCAATATCACCTACTAGCCCAGAGCATCCAGAAACACGAATGTCTGAAGTTTCGACATGTACTAGTTGACGGAGATTGTTTGAAGCCAGGCGCCTTTTTTGCTCTTCTTTCTGGTGCACTCCCCATTCATATAGGCTAATCCTCGCTTCTGAGTCCTCTCCCATTCGGCAACCGCGTATCTTGGCTTCTAGGCATGGAGTGCAGAGGCAGATGACTAAGGGTGGATTCTTCTTCTGCCTTGACTTGACAGGCCTCGCCAGATTTGAAGGCATGGGAAGTCGTAATAGCGATTCTGGTAAAGAACAAAGAGGAACATGTATAGGATCAATAAAGGATGGTAGTTTACTGAAGGCAAATCTCGTACCGAAGCAATACTACCCGGTTCAAGTTGCTAGTGCATATGCTCAAGTACTGGAGCAAATAACCAATACGAAGGGAGAGCTAGATAAGAAGAATTTGTAGCCTATGTTGTGTTCAGGTAAGGTATTTGGCTTTGACAATTCAAACGATAGGAATTGGTAGAGTTTTAAGACAAATCTCCGTGCATCCCTTACTAGGGAAGCCGTTATGTAAGAAATCCTGCCTTTTTCGGAAAGTTATTGAGTGTCGAATCCGCGGCTCGTCCGAGCCCTTATAAAGCCTTATATCTTGAAATGGCCATCTTCCAACCATCTTCCAAAGTCTGTACTCAGAAAAGCTCTTTTCGTCTCCAACTTGAACTCTAAGGATGCATGCACCTAGACCGGTGATCTTATGATTATGCCGCCCGAAACCCCCTCATGTAAGATCCAATTTCAAAATGAAGGCGGTTTCTCTTCACTCATGTGTGCCCTAGGCGCTATCACCGATAGGAAGTGGTCGACTGCGACGCTGATACTAGCTATCACGGTCGCTCTACTCACGCCCGATGAGAAGGACGGCCTGTCAAATTCAAGATACAACATTAACCTGGTACACTGTCATTAGACTTAAAGTTTACATCCACACTCACCGAACTATCGATCTAAAAAACCGAAGACGACGACCCCTATGGATATAACCTGGTCGCACCCAATATTAATATTGCTACGGTGGAACAGGTCTTGTACACTAATGTATTTGGGTGCGTCGTCTCTTCTTTGCTTTTCTGTTTGTTGCTCACAATAAATCTCAGAGTGACATCATGAGTCTATTCAGTTTCACAGCTGCGTCGCTGGTAATCGTATCATCAAATCCCGGTGATGGATCGAGTAGCCTCCCCCGTCTAGTGGTCCAGACGACGGGACTTGACACTGCAACAGTATTCCTGACAGAGTCATAAACAACAAGCTAGTGTGTTTCCCCTTTATTGGAAGTGTACCTAACTCTAATCTACAAGCAAAAGCCTATAACGATGCGACTGTGCGGCGCACTAGCTCCCTCCGTCCAATTCTATGCAACGAACGACTTACCAGCGCAGTCTTCTTTACGAGCGACAGTAGACACTGAGCTCCAATTCTGCCAAAACGCCCGCTAGTGTACTGTACCCGCGGTCGGTACACTCGTCTGAAAATAAACGACACCACGATTGAGCGTCGATATCGCACAAACTTCAATGTTCGCATCCATCGCCTGTGAATGACAGTGCTAGTACCTGTTTTCTCATGAAGGGATCTAGTTCTATCAATGTGGAAGCCAAGGATGAATCCGTTGATGTCATTGATGCGTCGAGGTTGCGCGGAAGCCGGTCCACTGGCAAGGCCAGAAATGGATGTCTTAAGACGAGCTTGCTCGGCCATGAGAGTATGTGTGGCGAGCAAACTTTAGTGGAGAGGAGAAGAACAATGGGGTAGAAGGGAGGATGAAGAGGCCGATAGTGAGGAGGAAGGAGAAGATGCTGATGAGGATGGTAGATGGAAGAGGAAGCGCCCAAAGCCAACTGTTACATCGGTTAACGTTGCGAAGCAACCTGCTACAGAGAATAGGCCCCATATGTCACCCTCGATCCTGTTATAAGCCTCAGTGGACCCCGTAACAGCAAATGCAACCACACCAATGCCTCCTGGCTGTTTTCGCTCTTTTTTCGCTCTTTGACTCCCGCTTGATTTCTTCATCGACCTCCCAGCCTCACCATCATCGCACTGTTCATTCGGGACCGACTGAGGTGTGCTGAAGGTGACTATCTTTAAATCCTACATTCTCTTATAGTCTGACTAGCTCTTCAAGGTACCGCTGGCAGTTGTCATGGCATGTCGTGTATTGGTGAATGACTGCTTAGGCTGCTGCAAGCTGCACTTCCCAAGCTACCTAGAGCGACAGGACCGATGGCAAGCGCCCATGCACTGTCATGGAGGTCCAGATCCTTGTTAGCCTCGGCGTGAAGTAACTCATCAAGCGCCGTCTCGCGAGGCTATTTGTTTATGTTGTAGCGGACGAATCGGAGGCTCCTGTCTCTCAAGCCACCGATGAAGGATGGAGACATACTCTCGAGATAGTCAATAAGCCCGGGGCCGTTGCGGTGCTTGGGAGATGCGTAACTGATCTTTGACTCGTAGTCATTTCATGAGTACGCCTTTTCAGAACTATTTCGACCACTTCTCCACAGTACACATTTGTCCTCCGCCTAACGTCGATGCTGCAGGGAGTCGGATAAAAATAAAGACATAAAAGTAGAGCATTTTGTTGCACATGGGTGTCCTCGATCATCCGGACACATGGGCCCTAGAGTCTTATCGCCATGTATGATGCCAGAATAGCCAACTCAATCAATCGCCGCGATTAATTACTCTGGGAAAAGTGGTTAAAATGAAAGCGAAGGGTGGGTCGCGCATACCTCTTTTGGTTTCGCACGATTAAAATCCTTACCACTTGTTCTGCCCGCTAGTCATGACTTCCTGGCATTGCAAGTAAAGGGCTGTCAAATATGGAAAGCACCAATCCTCGGACGAGCTTCGCTCACCTGTGCACCCAAAAGTAAAGAGCCCGGATGGCTTGTGTCGTTGAAGGACTTGGTCTAATCAACGACCAATATTGTATAGCGAGAGCCACAAATATCGACTTAATGTCTGCATAGGGCGAGCCAGCAGATTTTCCCATGACATTGTACGCATTCTACCTTTCATCTTGTTTCCTGCCTCGAAGTATACTCATCAACAACCCGAATTGTTGCCGTGCATTACGGGTACCCATAACAGGCGCGACCGTTGGCTCAGGCAGTTTTGCATATGCGAACTACAAGTTTGAGGGTATGTTTGTCTTGGCTCTCATCTGAATAATTATTCACCGACACGAGCAGAGATGCATGGATAGGGTCAATGACAGAATAGCCAACTCAATCGATCGCCGCGATTACTCTGGGGAAAGCGGTTAAAATGAAAGCGAAGGGTAGGTTGCGCATATCTCTTTTGGTTTGGCACGGTTCTAATCCTTACCACTTGTTCTGCCCGCTAGTCATGGCTTCCTGGCACTACACTTAAGTAAAGGACCATCAAATATATGAAAAGCACCAATCAGTTGTATCGCGGCATATGCATATACGAGACGCTTCTTAAAGTCAAACATGATATATCCTGCAGTTCATCAACAACCTGAGAGTCTCATTCTTGTCACTCATTCAGTATAGCAATTTATTTTTGCGTTAGTTGAAATCTGTTATTAGGTCAAACGAGATTGCCGTGTAGCGGGATAAGCCACTGCACCTTGCGCACTGCTCAAGTTTGGCGCAAGTGCGCCACATGTGGCAATCCACATCTCCATTCTCCGTGCGGCATCACAAAAAAGGGCATCCATCATCGCTTAGACTTGACAATACTTGGTGTGATGGTTGTGAAAAACGGACGATACATATTGTTTTTCAACCTCTGCGTAGAGTCTCATTTGTTTTAATTTGAGGATGAATCGATGATATCTCGCTCCGCGCAGTTTTCGGACCTGGGGGCTTTGATAATTCCTGCTAGTAAAAGTCATCAAATTTGAATTACCACCAGAAGCCCCTCTTTTCTCCTAACCATTCGGGTCCCTATTTTGCTTGAATGATTGAGTCATTAAAATTATCAGGTGCATTATCAGTTGTAATTATATGTAAAGTAGTCGGATCACCCATCCGCTTTTACTAATAAATTTACGACTCTATCGATTTAGAAATATGCAGGACTGAGGTAGGTACCGTAAAAGAGAGTGCATAGAATGATGTTCAGAGCAAACAAAACGACAATACACCTCACCATCTGTCTTCCCATCCATTTAAGACTCCTATGCACAATGGGTGAGAAGGGAGAGGCAATGAGCTCGGCATTCCTACTGTGCGGATCCAGCGCTACAAATGCAATATGTTCCTCCAAGTGACGGCTAAACGAATGCCAACCCTTGAACATGTTTGCAATGTTGAGATGGAACCTAGATCAACCAGATATTACTTATATGATCTAGGTAGTAAGTTAGTGGATATCTTGTAAGGTAAAGTTATACGTAACTCACCCCAGACGTGTATAGAACAACGAGTGGGGTGACAGCTATTCTACTGAGACCTTTATACTGTCCCTTGAGTGGCATCATAAGGATGCCACTCCTAAGCAACCTAAAGCGTCCTGTAAAGCAATATGGTGGCCGTTGGCCAATGTGGGATGAGGCGGTAAGTGTCAGGCCATGCAAAGCGGTGGCCAACTTATTCCCTAACTCGGCGGTGCATTCCAACACTCCTCCTCACCGCTGAGCTCCTCCTGAGGTGAGCGTTGCTCCCCTATTGCAAGCCGAGCATTGAGCGTAGGCGGGTGAATCGAACTCTTTCGAGTGCTTTGGTAAAAAGGTCGGCGATGTTGTTTGTTGTGTTGATATATGCCATCTTGATTTCTCCCATGTTCACGCGTTCGCGCAGGAAGTGGTATTTGATGTCGATATGCTTGACACGCTGATGGAGTGAGGGGTCTTCGGATAGGTTAATGGCTGCGGTATTATCGCACATGGTTTGAGTAGCACTGGTAGGGGCAAAGTTGATGGAAGTGAGTAGGGTCCTGAGCCAGATAGCCTCCTTGCAGGCTTCATGAGCTGCCGTGTACTCTGCTTCGCACGAGGATGATGCGACCGTCTTCTGCTTCTTGCAACTCCACGAAATAATGCCGGAGCCTAGGGAGAATGCGTAGCCACCAACGCTCCTCCTGGTGTCCAGGCAGTTTGCCCAGTCCGAGTCGGTGAAGCCGAGAAGGGAAATGGGGGATGTGCCACCAAGAACGAGGCGCAGATGCCTAGTGCCTTTGAGGTATCGGACAACCTGGATGGCTGCATTCCAGTGGGCATAGGAGTAGCAATCGAGGAACTGACACAGCTGCTGGACAGCATATGTGCAGTCTGCCCGATGCCCGGCAACAAGGTATAAGAGGGTCCCAACGAGGGAGCGATAAGGCAGTTTGGCAAGCGCAGAGCGGTCTTCATCCGAGAATTTGGAAGGGTCGGGGCGCCGGAGCTTGAGGCCAGGGTCCATGGGTACAGAGGCGGGGTGCGCATCAGCCTGGCCAAATTGGGTGACAATGCGATCGATGAGCGCAGTTTGCGAGAGGGAGACAGTATGGGTGGTGCGATCACGGGTGACGGCAATGCCAACAATCTGCTTGACCTCGCCCAAGTCAGAAATTGTCCAGAGCTCGCGCATTTGGGACTTGAAGGACTCGTTGAGAGAGGCTGTGGAGGCTGTGGAGAGAAAGTCGTCAACATGGACGGCAGTGATAATTGTGCCGCGGGAGTCAGATCTGTAGTAAATACATGACTCGCAGGAGAGGCGAGTGAAACCCCAAGACAACATAGCATCATTCATAGTTTTATTCCAAATGCGGCCGGCCTGCTTCATGCCGTAGAGGCCCCGATTGAGTTTCCAGACCCATGTCTCCTTACCAGGTTCCTCAAAGCCTTTGGGCTGCTCCATATACTGGGTTTCATCTGTGGGGAGCATCCCGTAAAGGAAAGCCGTCTTGATGTCGATTTGCTGAATATCCCAATCGAGTGCGGCAGCAATGTGAAGGAGAACACGCCAGGACTCCATTCGAGCTGTAGGGGATGTTGTTGTGGTGTAGTCCTGGCCAAAGACTTGCTCGTATCCTTTGAAGACAAAACGGACCTTTCGGCGCTGTAGGCGGCCTTCAGAGTCAATCTTGTTCTTGAGAACAGGCTTGCCCTTGTGGATTTTGCGATCCATTGGGACGTCAGAGCGAGGGACAAGTGTGTAGACGCCCAGGTCACGAAGAGATTTGCACTCATCTTCAAAAGCAGCACGCCACTCGGCAGCTTCAACTGGATCCCGCCGCTGCGAGTCAGCCCAATCGCGGGGTTCACTATCAGGGCTAAAGAAACAGGGGTCAATGGAGGACACCTCAGCCACGGCGGAGAGGATACGATCAGTTCGTTCGGAAGTGGAGGTGTCAGGATCGTCACGAGTGACATGACGGAAGAGGGCAACAAGGGCATCAGAGACAGTTTCCTTGATACGAGTGTCCCCTGGGTCAGCAAGATCACTGCGAGCAGCGGAGTCGAGAGCAGCAGGGTCGTTGCGAAGCTCCTCCTGTCGTAAGTCATCCAGTGTTTTGCGGGGTGCAACATCCGTGGGTATTTGTGTGGCAGCGCGTGCGGACTGCCGTAGTGCACGATGGGCGGCAGCGGCAGCTTCACTGGCAGCGACTTCCTTACGGACACGGGTTTCCTGGGACTCAGGCTGAATGGGGGTGGCGATGCGAGCAGAGCGACGGGGCACAGGCAAATCGACAGGGGGTTGTTGTGCTGTATCATCCCGAGGATCAGCGGGTTGAGGAACAGCGGGGAGGGTGGACGGAGCGACATGGGGCGGCGGTGCCATCGGATCAGGTAGAGGCTTCCGATAGTCTTGAGGCAGGGAGTCTTCTTCGTCATCTGGGAGATGTAGGGGGGAAGATGAGGCACCGTGGGCGATCTCGGACAAGGGGGAGGTAGAGGTAGGTGGTGGCGTGGGGCTAACAGGCAGATCAGGTAGCTCTTCATCATGCTCAATAAAGCGGACATGATACGAAGAATAAATGGTACGGGTTGCGCGATCATAGCAGCGATATGATTTGGAAGTGAGGTCATAGCCAACGAGGACACATTCCACAGATCTCGCATAGATCTTGGGGTTGTGGCGGTTTAATATGAGCACAAAGCAGCGGCTCCCGATTTCACGAAGGTGCGAATAATTGGGAGCTCGCTGGTGCCAGGCTTCATAGGGTGAGATAGCATCAGGAAGGGATGTGACTGCAGTGCGGTTGTGGAGGTACGTAGCAGTGAGGTAGAATTCCATCCACAGATCTAACGGGCACTGAGCATAAATGCGCATAGTGCGAGCTTTGCCCAAGAGGGTACGATGGACGCGTTCCACGCGCCCGTTCTGTGCAGAGGTGTAACCAGCAGTGAAGCGATAGGATGCTCCGAGTTCTCCCAACCACGCTTCCATCTCAGCTGTCTTTAATTCGCCGTTGTCAATGTTGAAGAACCCCACCTTTGATTGAGTCAGATTTTCCTGTTGACGGGTCCACACGCGCAGCTCGCGAGCTGCATCATCCTTAGTTCGCAGAGGTATGCTCCAGACATAGGAAGTAAAGTCATCTATTATGTCCATTGTATAACGATAGCCACCACGCGCAATTACAGAATGGGGACCCTGCAGGTCCACAAAAACCTTCTCTAGCCGTCTTGTAGCCCTATGCCCCTCTCCCGCCTCCCGCTGTTTTGGCACTGGTGTTCTGGTCTGTTTCCCAAGAATACAGGCGTTACATTTGGGGGGGTTGATAGAGGCAATAGAAGACGACATACCGGAGATGGTCCCTTTTCGGGCCATGGCCTGAAGAGTACCATAGTTTGTGTGTCCCATGCGAAGGTGCCATTTGTGGGCATCGTGGATGCATTGTGCGCTGAAGGCATTGGCCGGAGGGGACGATGTGCCGGCAGTCTCAATAGCATAGAGGCGTGATGCAAGGAGAGTACCTTGGGCGATTGGTGTTCCAGTGGCACGGCTCGTGAACCAGCAACGGCTATCATCAAAATGGGAATCAATCTGCGAGTCGCGTGCCAGAGAGCCAATGCTGAGCAGACGGACAGAAGCTTGAGGGACAAATAGGACGTCCTTGAGATCAAGGTGAGTGTTCTGTCCAATCACGAGGCGCACATCGCCGATGCCAGAGGCCTCAATTGCAGAACCATTAATGCCTCGGATGCGCCGATTAATTGCGGGACGTAAGTTGTAGAAGTCACTGCGTTCTGGCGAGATATGGGAGGAAGCAGCGGTGTCGGCATAGTATGGGTAATCGGACATCGAGAGGGAGGTAGTGTGAGTGGGGCTAGTGACGGAAGCAGTGACCAGGACATCTCCTATTGGCTGGGTATCAGTAGTCCAGTCTATGGATGCGTATGCAGTGTCTAGGCCCTCGACATCACCAATGTCTCTCGAGGAGTAAGTCTGGTTGTCAGTAGGGATAGAGGGGAATCCCGCAAATGCTGCAGTGTCTGTTGTACCCTCCGCTTGCGAAGGATCGTCCATGTAAACTAGGAATGCCTTGCCATTTGCTCCTACAGCGGTAGCAGCGACCTTGCCCATGGTAGGCTTAGGAGTTGTAGCCGAGGTTGTGATTTTTGCCTTCGGTTTCTTTCCAGAGTCCTTTAATTTCTGTGCTCGGGCCTCCTCTACTGTTTTGCCTTCCATGCCGCCGCCTGGGCGAACGCAATACTTCTTCACATGTCGTGGCTTCCCGCAGTTGTCACAGTTGTCATTGTTAGCAGCTACTAGCGCGATTGAAGTGGAAGGGGAATTCTGCTTGCTGAGGTATAGTTGCTGGTCACGTTCGAGATAAGATAGCAGGTTTGCGTAGGTAAATGGCGAATCTTTGGTGGCGTTCTGCATATCACGTTGGATGTTTGCCTGTACGTGTTCAAGACCCGTCCCCATATTCATCAACCCAACGATGCATGCAAATGTGTCTTTGCTTAGGCCACCGGGCATCTCGAAGGCGCGAAATAGATCCTTGCCTTGAGCTCGTGCCGTGGCCAGCATATCAGGTCCGCGAGCATAGACCTTGCCAACAACATTCTGAATGAGGGCTGCTTGTCGGACGGGGCCTTCGTTGACATGCCTAGCTTCGAGGGTTTCCCAGCATGCTCGAGCGGTCAGTGATTCCTCGACGAATTCTTGTTCGGCTTCTGTGCAGGCTTGTCGGAGGAAAGACAGTACGGTGAGATCGTTCCCAGTCCAGTTACGGAAGGCGACTGGTTCCTCGCTGGGATTGGGTGCAGTGGAAGCGGGTGCAGGCAAGATGTGTGTGCCGAGGCGGCACATGCCAAGGTGATTCCTGATCCTGATTTTCCATGTCCGCCAGTTAGCCTTTTCCCTGTCGAGAAGTTCACCCGTCCATGTTGCGTGGAGACGTGCAGGAAGGACGGAGGGTTGTGTTGCGTCGGTAGATAGTACCATGCTGTTTGTAGTAGATTCCAGTAGATCGAAAGAAGATTCAGAGGGGGTAGATTCGTCTTTAACTGACATAAAAATGTAAGGATGCCGAGGATGTGCGAGATTGGCTCAGAGGCAGAGTCGCAACGATAGAAGGCAGGTATTTTGGGAAAGTGAGTAACGTCAATTGCTAGATTATGGCAGCAGGGCTCATAACCTGTTGAGATGGAACCTAGATCAACCAGATATTACTTATATGATCCCAGACGTGTATAGAACAACGAGTGTAATAATAGTTACCTAGATCAACCAGATATTACTTATATGATCTAGGTAGTAAGTTAGTGGATATCTTGTAAGGTAAAGTTATACGTAACTCACCCCAGACGTGTATAGAACAACGAGTGGGGTGACAGCTATTCTACTGAGACCTTTATACTGTCCCTTGAGTGGCATCATAAGGATGCCACTCCTAAGCAACCTAAAGCGTCCTGTAAAGCAATATGGTGGCCGTTGGCCAATGTGGGATGAGGCGGTAAGCGTCAGGCCATGCAAAGCGGTGGCCAACTTATTCCCTAACTCGGCGGTGCATTCCAACATGCAATGCCGAGGCTCTTGCGCTCGTACTCAGTCCAAGAGGACCACGGTTGACTAAACTTGAAGAACGACGCTTCTTCTTGCAGGAGTGATTGCATATCCCCTTGAAAGTAGGAAAACTGAGCTTGAGGACTTTCAGATAAGTGTACAAAGAATTGGCCTGTGAGTCGAACAGAGAGCTCTTTTGCCCAAGGAGGGACTGTAGTCGACCCGTCTAGATGATTAAATATTGCTAAAAATATATGTTGATACACTTTCATTTCAAAAGAAAGGTCGATGACGAACCTATAGTTCTGGAGAGGCTTTTATCTATGCAAGCTCCAAAGGAAAGTATTTCTTTGTGGCTTGCACTCCGTGCTTTATGAATGTTAGTGACTCAGTGACTTAGATAGGTAAGCGGCTCATACCTGATAATGGGAGTACCATGGCAAGTAGGGCGTTCGAAGACCGGATATAATAGTCGCGAATAAATTTCCGCATGCAGATGAAGTCCAGATCATCATAATGGGTAACATTTTCAAGGTCATTGTATCCAGCAGCTAAACCTGTTAAACGAGCGATAAGCTCAAAAGAGTTGGATTTGAACTCAACGGGCGAACCTGGTATATCAACTATAGTAATAAGCTCAAGCCCATTGCAAGAAGGAATACCTGGGTGTTGAAGGTCAACATATACGATGCGGCTAGCCCCAGACCCAACTCTAGGAGATGCAAGGACTTGACGGACTTGATAGTCCTGCAGATCCAGAATACGTTCCCGTTTCACCCCAGGATGGATAGCCATAACCTCTGCTCTCTTAAGGAGAGAAGCAAGCTGGGGTGGAGAAGTGCAAGTGGTCCCGACACGAATAGGGGTAGAAAACTCTGGTTGTCGGTTTGGATTATGATCACCTATCGATACGTCTGCAGACCAGGCATCTGAGGAGCGCAGGCGCCACTCTATGGCACAAGTATTTGGCAGGCCTAGATAGATCTGTGAAAGTTCGGATTTATCAGCCTGTCTATTCATTGAAATAATGTGTCTGGAAGTGTACGCCTGTTATTCCTGAGAGTAAAAACGATTTACCTGGAAAGATTGCATTATGGCAGGGTTTATGACAAAGTGAGACGAAAGACCTACCGCATCCCTTTCTGCCGATGAGCAAAACAGTGGGCGGTACCATAGACATGATTACTGGCAGTGCTAAGACTTTAGGCTGTGTTTTCTATAGCGGGTACTATGGGAGCCCCAGGCCCCATGTCTTATATACTAGTGCAAAGCTTTGTTATTCATGGGGGCACAAAATCACATTAAAGAAGTTGTTCACCGTCCAGTTGCAATGTGCAGGGCATATGGTCAAAGCGCACAAAAAGCATGTCGACCTTAAGCTTAAGATCTTAAGAGCATCAATCACTTGCAGAAACCGGCGGAGAATAACACTCACAGAAACGGTAATACCGTGTAGCTGGTCTTTTAGATAAGACAAGACATTGTCCAGGTAGTATGTACATGTAGGTGCACGACATCTTGATTTACGTTCTATCAACGTTCACGTTCAATCGGAGCTAATTTCACGACACGAGGCTGAGCGCTGGCGTTGGGTTGGCGCAGTGACACCCTTTCTTGACCCTTTCAGTGCCACTCGATCTCTAAGGTTCCGCTTGCATTTATATATTGGCCCGATAACGAGCTTCCTTAGGTACTGTGATAAAGTCTCTCCAGCCGCCGTGCTGAAGGTGAACCGGCCCAATCCTTAGCGCTAAATATCAAAGCTTCGAAATTAATAGCACCGGTATCATCCTTCACCTGCATGATGACGTCAAGCCTCGTCAAGCTTGGACCACGTGCTAGAAGCTTGAGAATGTTTCTTTCAACTAATATTTTTTCCTTTTCCTGACTTTTTACTCACCACCTCGTATGTGTCTTCTATTATCGTTAGCGTCGTCTCCTAGTCTCTCAGACGCATGTTTGTCTTGTCGTCGACGCTTTCTATTGTATTCCGTTTTGTCGGGTTTTCACCATATAGCCGAAGACTGGGGTGTTGCTTTATGCCACAGCCAGCAGTGATGGTGGCTAAACATGCTTTAAACTTCTGGTGGTCAATGCTCGGTCAATGCACACACACATAAGCATATAAATAGCGACGGGGTGCAACAGATTCCACTATTGTCTCCCCATTAATCTTTACCTTGCCAATTATGTCTAAGGCTCCCTTAACTCCTGGTTCATTCACGGCAAGTCTTCATCATTTATAAGCATTTTACCTCTCTAAGAGTTACTATTATGCTAGGAAAGTCCAGGCTCGGACCTCATCGACACAGCCGTTGACACGGAGGTGCGTCGCGATGGTGTCTGCTGGTTAAATTGCCTTACAGAAATGTAATAGCAGGTCCCCTTGAACGCATCCCGTAACAACCCACAGAATGGTTTGAGCCCCATCCCTCCGTTTCAAATCCTAGGATGCACACCGCGAGGAAACGAGGATTACGCCATTGAAGGAATAACGAAGGAAGACGTTTTGTGCATTGTTAGTAGTAAATCCATGGAGCTCTGGGATCGTATTCCTGAGCCGAAGTTCTTCGCGTGCCTTCCTGGAGACCGGTTCCGGGACGACCCATCTTCGATTAGGTTTACCACAAGTACCGTCAAGTCAATTCTCACTGCGATAGCTGGAGTGGACGTGAAGAATACCATACAGGTTTATGCTCCTGCAGTTCGAGAATTCAGCAGTGGCTCGTCCGATCGGCGCATCATCCCTATCCTTGTTGGAGGCATGCCTATGAACTTGTACAATGCCATGGTTCCAGGGAAGGCCACTTTGTATTTTTGCCCTCTTGGCGCGCTCGTTACCCGTCCATTTGACGTTCCTCAGTCAACATTCATGTTAACGCTTCAGGCAGACTACTGCGTATCCGATCCCCTAGTGCAAGAGTGTAGCTATGTCCACAAGGCCGTATGCGATGCAGTCACTTCCGACGGCTCTGCACTTGTCCGCGCTCTGTCGGTGCAACACGACAGCGTTGTCGCTCGTATACACGAAGAATACGATAATATTCCCCGGCATTTAGCGCTAAACCCTACCACTCGAACTCAGTACATCGCATCTACGGTGAACGTGAAACCACTTATCGCTAGCTTCGGCGATCTTTCCTGCGGCAAGACCGTCTATTTTAACGTTTACATGGAATCCCCCAGTCGGAAACCTAATGGATATAAGCACTGGATTTCGCTTTTGAAGGATCGGAATATCACTCGCTTCATAGCGGCCAAAGGAGAGCTCAGGGTGTTACCTCTTTTCTGCAACCACTGCACTTCGTGCACCCACCCTACTCATCTTTGTCTTTATCCTGACTTAGCTGGATTCCGCGACACACCTTTCCCGGTTTAACTTTGCTATGTTCTAATGACGGTAATCGTTGCCTTGTTATGTACAGTAGTCTGCAGAACGACTTTGAAGAACGAGTTTGTCTAATCGGTCCGTGAATATTAATGATTATATATTTTTAAGAGGAACAGGTCTTGAAGCAAGCCTTTTCTCAATCTGGACTCTGTGGGCAAGATGTACATATTGTAAGCCTAAGAGCAACCTAAGAGGCGGTTGATGTGACTCTGCCTATTCTCCGCCTAAGGGCCCGGCCCGACCTGTTACTGTTACTTAGTTTACAACTCAATATTATTTGTGTAATTAGCCAATACTACAGCGCCAGGCTCTTAGTTCAATTATCAACAATCGCTTCTACTACTATTATATATTACATTACCTAAGTTCTGTGTACCATTGAACCTTCTGCCCAGCACTACACTGCAAGCGCCTTGATCTTCTGCGAAAGCTGATATTCAGGAACTTTCTGCATCCATATCTTCGGTCGACAACAGCAGCCGCAACCAAATATCCAAGCTGTGGCTTGGGGTGCAGCTGCCCGCAAAGGGCCGCAACTCAGCTCAGGTAGTCCGGCCTTCAGGGCTTTTTCAAGCTTCAGCACTTCAGCATCTGTCCTCACCCTTACCGCCTCCCTTTCCGCGTCCGCTAGCCCTTCTACCCACAACCCGGACCCCACCGCTGCCCATTGTGCATCGTCGAGCCCTCAGCCTGCAATAGACCCACCATCTGTCTCTCTTCGCTCTTCTAGACAGGGCCACTATTCGATCTTGGCCCGCGATCTACCGCCAAACCTTTGGACACCCTTCATTTTGCATGCGCTCCTATACGACCCCAACTGCAATGGGTCTCATCCTACGCAAATCTGAAATATCTGGCAAGAGTCTCTGGGCAGTCCTCCTCCGGTATGGGCTGGAATACCTTGAAATACTGAAAAGTACGTCGAGCTCGTGTTCATATCGGTGCAGAAGAATGTCATGCAGGCGGCCGAAAAATTAAACCACTTAACATACCAAACCTTACCTAGCCCCCCCAAGGTGTAAAGGAGCCAGTGGAAAGTCATTGATACGAGTGGGTCACCTTTGAGAACAGCAGGATCATCTCTCTCGCTAAAGAAGGTAACGTCTCGATTCGTTGACGTCCACCAATTCATGTGCATTCTCGACCAGGATCTGCGCCCTCGCTCCGCCCATATTCGTCTACAGTCTGCCTCCTGCGGCCTGTCTGTTGCTCCCATCTGCTCTGTAGACCCAGTCAACGACAGGGACTCTATACCTGTCATTATCAAGTTGACCCGAACGCGCGCGCAGGGCGCAGTCTATCCTGTCCATACGCGTGGACAGCAACATATCTAGTGCGTCAGCACAGTTCACAAACAACTGTTACTTACCAAACGACAGACTCCCGTTCATGACTGACCTTGTATGCGCACGCACACGGGGCCGCGCGCTGTTATCTCGGTCTATGATGTGCATTGCACGGTGCACCCGCAGCGACTTACGCCGACGACATGGGATGTCATATGGGTCTTCAGTGCATAGGCGATCTCGTGTATATGCCGACGGCGTGCATTAGCGATGGCATGCCGCGTTGCTGGCTCTGGCTATTACGCGCATTGTCTGACAATGCGCACACACACCGACTCACGCATGGGCATGAAAAGGCTGGGGTTCTGCGGCTAACATGCGCCAGTTCATATATTGCCCACCGTCGAATCCCGAATCTCTGTTGACTCAGGCACAATGGGCTCATCGGCGGGAAAGACATGGGCATAAAAGAGCGGGGGCCAATGCTTACCGAACTTAAGTGCCCAATATGTCACATATCTACTGTCTTGCCCCCGCCTATTTGCACACCCAGACCCGCCTCTCGTCGCCTTCGCCGTTAGGGTGTTGATGGGCCACTTCTGGGGACGACAAACTGAGTCGAACACTCTAGCACGGTGCCTAAAAGTTGATTCTATTATATTGCCAGGCGGGACGATACTTGACATGATCATGCAGGCAACGTACGCGAGTATATGTACCGTCCGTAGTTGGATGTCCTCCTTGGCGCCGGTGGTCGCAATAGCAGCTAAAGCAGACTCAGTGGCAAACTCAGTGTGTAGTCCATGCTCACCGGAACTGAGATGCATATCCTGCATGTCTCCTTTCGACTGACAATTTCCTATGCATCGTCCCATTTGTATTCGGCCGGGCATGTATCTTGTCACCATTGCTGTCAAAGTCATACTTAGACAGAAGCGTCGGGGGACAACGAATACAACACCCTGCTCAAGTAAACAATCTACGACGTGTTGGCGACGTGACCAGTTAGTAGTAGCACAGCTACTGACACCTCACAAAATGTTCATCATTCGTGCAACCTCCGCTCAGATCTGCCGCTACTAGAGGGCCGAAGGGTGTTTCTTTGCTGTATGTAGGTCGTGTCGCGCCGTAGAGCATAAACGTGGTGTTTGCGCTACTGTAACACTACTGTCTATTCACTACAACTAGTACCCTCCCTGTCACACCACTGATCAGCTGACTCTGCCTTGCTATTCGGACGAGACATGAAGTAACTATCACGTTGAAAGATAGGAAGATTGTCATAGGAGTTGTTATCTTGAGGAACTCTTCCTTGAGAATGAACAATGGAAGTCTCAGCAACACTGTGCCCTTCATCAAAAAAAGCCACACTACCTCCCAATTACTCAGTGAATTTTGAGTGCATACCAGAGACATCTTCATGCTCTTCTACACGATTCTTCATCTTTTCCATGTGTATATTTTTTCTATACACAATAACAACGAGATAATTTAGTTATGAGTCCTTTGCCAATTCAATAAAACAATTAAACTTACCTACGAGGTGGAGGCGGCAGTGATGGATGATCCATAGTCATACCTGTGTCAGCCTGAAGCGAAGCTGCCGAAGCCTTGGCCGCTGCAATTGCTGCTTCAAAGGCTGGAAGACTGATATCTAGAGATGGATTTCTGGACTGGGGCTCAACAATTGGCTCTCCCTCCGTGGCTATACCATGTTGAATGCGCTGGTTCAAATTATGGGCCAAAGCTAACATCTCAAGTTCGCGGTTCCTAGCTTGCTGTGAGGCAGACTACAAGACATGACATCGGGAAAGTGATTCGAATGGGTGATGCATAGTGACTTACTACATATACGTCTTGAACAGCTTCTACGCTAGATGCAACTTGCACGGCCTTCTTGACATTGCCTCCAACAAATGACTGAAGTGTCCCGGAAATAGTTGACATAGATTCTATTTTCCTAGATATTTCCTCCTCGATTCTAATAAACTATGTTAGCGCAAGTTTAGCCAAAAGAGAATAAAAACAGACTCACTGGTCTAACTGCTCGGAAGATTGACTTATCTGATGTAACAAGATCGTATCGGTGCTACCTGTATCGAGAGCAATTACATCGCGAACAATTCCCAACTGCTGCTGGGCTTGGGAGTAAATATTCATAGCCTGTTTTTTTTCTTCTGATGTAGTGTTGTTCATCTTGTGCGATAGGAAACTAAGGATGAATAAGTCTAAGGTCACCTCAAGAGTGCATACTTTTCCAATTATTATTTATACTGAGTGTGGCATTAGGTGGGAAATTTCAAAGCGAGCGGATGGAGTACAGTGCAAGCACTCTCATGAGTGATAAGTTAAACAATTACGAAGATACCTTCAATTTCCTGAGCTGCAAGATATTGGCGAGTCTTGCGTGCCACGTGGACCAGTTCTCAGAATTGAAAGGTCTGGCGCAGTACTAGTTGCCCACTTCAAACTCCCATGTTGCACGAGCTTGATGAAGGAATGCGAAGCTTGATCAAAGCTTGGTACTCGAAAAAGCTTAAACCGAAGCCTATGAAGCTTGAAGCTTGAAGGTAAGCTTGTCTCTCTAGAGGATATCACCGGGCAGTGCGACATGGTCATGCCCAGAAGTAAGTACTTACTTGCCCATTAATCTAATAAGGCGAGGTTCTGACTCGAATTTGGTAAAAGACTCGATCAGGACCCAAGCAAGCGATAAGACGATAAGGCAGATCCTACCGCCGCGGAGGTTCATTAACCATTGTCTCCCTTGTTTCAATCTCGCACGACGCCTTATCACGTCTTCCGCTGGGCCTTGCACATTAATGAGTCTCTCACTCAAGTGTTACCATAAATTATCTTACTGATTAGAGCTCAAGCACAATACGGTTAGTCTCCTTCACAGACCAAATAAACAGATGACAGTCGATCTGTTAATATACGGTCACTGATCTCACTGCTACCAAACTGGCCACACCACATATATACCTTCGTAGTAGAGTTACGCCTTCCTTCAAATTCCGTCGTTGTCTGGCGCCCACGATCTTCAAGTTGTTTTTGTGACAAGGTGGCATAAGTGGCGCATGGCCCAAGAGACCTAACCTGACTGTGACGACCGCCTACGTCGTCACAATTACATATATATCTAATCTAATCTTCTTTTCCTACCCTTTATTTGACATACACGCAACATACACGATTCCATTCATTTCTTCTCTTTCGATAATCGGATTGACTAAATACCGTACAAACAAACCATTAGAGTATAAAAAGCTCTTTGTATCGAGTTAGAGGGCAGTCTTGAATTCCACAGCTTTACTTTGTCTAGTTTTCGAGGCTCATCCCGTGTGCCGGGACTCGTGAGAATCACGCCCCGTCACTCTGACAGATTATATTACCATTATTTGTTTGCCTTACAAGGCGGTGCTTACTTTTGATTCCTCGAGAGGAGAGGTCGCCGGGGGAAAGTTGGCCAAAGCCAGGCCAGTCAGCAATATCGTTTGATACGCGGTATAGCGAGAAACCGTAACCAGCTGTCCTGTCCTGGCCTTATTTATACTGCTGGATCGTTGCCGGAATCAGCACTGCTGTTAGGCGAAAGATAATATACCGTCCCGTACACAAAAAGGAGAAGCTGACTCTACCCGTGGAACGGGTATTCAATTAAGCCCGTCTTATTGTTAAAAGATGTCGTGACTCATAAAGATTACGGAAAACAAAACAGCCTGCAGACCTTGGATCTATTTGGTGGTCGCGCCGGCGGTGCGCACATCCCGGTTGCATCCCGGCGTTCGTGTCGGCGGCTGCTGAATGACATCCAGATTACATAACAACCTCCAAAATTACATAACGGCCATATCATCTGGACGAATCTTATACAATAATATTATTACATGTCATCTCTTATACCTCAGAGCCCGCACTTTGGACGTTGCAAGGGGGTGGCGAGCACAAACGTGGCTGCAGTTCCCTGTCATATGCGAGCTGCTGGGTATCTGCTGGGCCAGCATGCAAACATTCATCCATTCATAAGTACTAGTAGTAGTAAGTACTCAAAGTCATGTAGTTCATGCTCTTGAATCTAGTGCTAACAGAGAGAAGCTCATAGCCGCGCTATTAAGCCTATCTGCACTGCCCGACACGCTCTGACGCCGCTCCCATCGCCTTCCAGGCTCCGGCCCCCGAGCAGATCAAACAGTCCGCTGTTTGCAAGTTAAACAGATAGCAAGGCTGTGGCGACGTTAGTGCTAACTCGGCGTCGCAGGTGGGCAATGCGCACGGCGTACGTCCAAAAACCATTTGCATCTCTGCGCTACCGCATACTCAAACAGTGCGCAGAGATCGACAGAGCGGTCCCAATGTGCCCACTGCATGCCCCGTGGATCGCCTTGCCTTGTCAATACAGTCCACGATATAGGTTGCTCACTGCTAGAAGTGCCGCTTACGATGCGGAAGTTTCCCCGCCGCAGACGGTCAAGGCATATATACCCGTGCATCATCCGGTCCGACTGGTGATACGATGCAGACATGACGCGCCAGCCCACAATGTACAACTGCTTGTACCGTGATCCGGGGGCTGACGCTCCTCTTTGTTCGTTTTGCGTTCAATGTTCACAGACCCTTGAAAACAAGGCACGTCGCAGTTAATGCGTCAAATGTTTAATAGCGTCGGCAGTGTTACATGTACTGTGCGACTCGCGCCTTCCATTCGCATCCCTGAGCTTACGGCGCCAGAGACCAGTGCGATGCTCCAGACGTTTGATAAATAAGAAAATCCGACGACCGGGTGGTGGAAAGCTTTCTGTCGGGGGCTCGAGGCGGAGGCGAAGCCCTTGTCAGGATATGCGTAACGGTCGGCCTGAGGGTGGGGGCTAGACCAATGCTTCTGGGAAAAGCGAGGTGTGATCTGGTGCAGGTGCAACTGTCGTAGACCATCTCAACTTCAATGTAGGCATGTAAGTTCAATTCTCACCACGAGAGACCTTTGATTAAATTATATCTTTCTTAGTTCCATGCATAATTCAATGCTACTGGCTACTTGATGGTCAATGACCGGAGTCCGGCAGCATGCACCACCGACAAACGCATATCTACCCATGTAAGTACTTCCATGACCTAGTTACCGTCGTTGTACATTCTACTCATCGTATCATGGTTTTTTTTCTTCATGCTCTATTCCCAATCTTGTATTTTGACTTCTCAAAATGTTCAAGGTGGATATACTCCATCAGTTGGAGAGTCGAGGAGAGTTGAGGATCGGACGTGGGTCTGTAGTCATGATCACGTACGCATTGTCTTTCCCCTTGATACTTCTTTGCCAACCCAGCGGGATGTTTAGTCGTCCTTACCATGAAAGTCATAAATACTGGACGGTTCGCGTATTCAAGGCAGGTCATCACAGAAGTTACATTGGGGGTGTACATGCATATGGCCGTAGTTTCAGGACTGGACGCCGACTTTTCAGAAGAGCTGACACGACACTATGTGGAGTACTTGGCGTCACACCACCTTTCAAAGCAGATGCCAGGGCATAGTTCGCCTTTGGTGGTGAGCATAATAGTTTCTTCCAATTTCTTTCTACTGACTTACCTGTTTTGAACGCCAGTCGGCAGTTTGATCAATTCTTGTTGATTTGCTATCGTGCACCTTGAAATACATAAATTGAAATATAATTCCAAAACTGCAATTGGGAAAGTATTCCATTTTTATTTATGAACTAAAATCAATTATCACACAGAGTAGATCAGGAAATTAAATTATAAACAAACAAGCGCCCACATATCGTATTAATATATCAACAACACGTCTCGGATGTCTCACTCTTGGCACGATCGCTCTATCATATGTACAATGACTAACTATATGCATGTCATGCTGGTAGCCGGCGCTTCCTAAATGTATATATTCCCGAACGACTAACCAGCGAGAAGCATCACAACACGGGAATAGCACGTACTTGAATAGTAAAACGTTGCTCATTTGCCACAATATTTGCCTTGGCCATATGCGGGTTTGCTACATTTGCCACACGTAAATTTGCCTCGACATTTGTCCAACATTTGCCATATGTGGATTTGCTACATTTTTGCCAATGTGATTTGCCACATGCGATTTACCACATGTGATTTGCCACGACATTTGCCAGCATTTGCTACATGCGGCCAATATTTGCCATGTGAATTTGCCACAGTATTTGCCACATGCGTATCTATGCAAATTTGCCGCGGCATTTGCCACATGCGATTTGGCACAATGTTTGCTGCATGTAATTTGCCACGGTATTTGCCAGCATTTGCCACATGCGATTTACCACATGTGATTTGCCTTGTGTATATTTGCCGCAACATTTGCCACATGTGATTTGGCACAATTTTTGCTGGTATTTGCCAGCATTTGCCACATAATTTGCCAATATTTACCACATGTGGTTTGGCATGACATTTGCCAGCATTTGCCACATGCGGCCAATATTTGCCATGTGAATTTGCCACAGTATTTGCCACATGCGTATCTATGCAGATTTGCCGCGGCATTTGCCACATGTGATTTGGCACAATGTTTGCTACATGTAATTTGCCACATGCGATTTACCACATGTGATTTGGCACAATTTTTGCTGGTATTTGCCAGCATTTGCCACATGCCGATATTGGCCATATGCCACATATGGATATTTGCATTTGCGACACTACTAGTACTTGTACATGCTTACCCTGTTTTCAACTTGTTTTTGGATTGAAGATTTCAATTCCATCCAAAAAACTTTCAAATAAATTACACAGATTTATTTGAAAATTTGTTCAAATATTTTAATCAAAAAACATTCAAATAAAAGAATGTAAATCATTTTGTGAATTTATGTGACATGTTTCAAATAAATTATTCAAATAAATTCCATCAATTTATGTAATGATTTATTTGATGATTTATTTTATATATGAAATTATTTCATTAAATAAATTTCAAATAAATCGCAGTAATCTTTTTTTCAATTTATCAATTAAACCATCAAAATAATCAATGGTTTTTTTTTGAACTTTATTTTAAATAAACCATCAACTTTCTTTCACATAAATTACATCGATTTATTTGGTAGTGCACCTAGTGAATCAAAATGATCCTGCCAAATACAGGTAAATATTCCTCTTGATGCAGATAGATTAGCCTTTATCTTGGTCATTTCTGGGCTGATAAGCATGATTTTGGATGCTATGGACTCCGAAAAATGAATAGAATAAGGCTGGCTGACATTTCAAAAGGTGAGACATTTTTACTAGTACCAAAATGCATAAAAACAGTAACTTTATCAAAATCTGGGTTTATTCAGTTGTTGATAAAACATCTAGGCCTCACAAAATGTTGAAACAATGTGGAATAACTTTTGATAATGTATGAGAGGTAGCCTGTAAATTTTCAGCCCAAAACATGTGTGGATATTTGAATATGTCTGGGCAACTACCATATTGTCATATATAAAAGGGACAGCTACTGGTGTCTCACTCTGTGTGTCCTCCTTTCCCTAAGTGGGACAAATTAATTCATAGGTGCACTTCTAGATGTCCTGAGTGTTTCAAACTTTGGGAAAACTTACAAGACTACATTTAGTACCTGCCCCTGCGACAGCTTAATTTATGGAGCAACCAAGCATCCTGCACCTCAAGTTGTTATCCAACTTCGGAGTTTTGAGGTATCTCATTGATTCTGACATAGGTTTGTCTTCCATCTCTTCAATTCTTGCAATGCTGAATTCACATTGATTGTAGCTTTCGAACAAGCCCTCAAACGCTCCATATTGCTGCTTGAAATCTAAAAAACCGCCATGTGCTCCTCCTCCCCCTCCCTCCTCCAGGTAAAGTACTTCATATCTTGGGTTCCAGTTCATATTTTTGGCTAATTCTTTTTGGAGTCTTTTACTATAGATATGTATCAACTAATCGACCAGTTTATGGCCTCTGATATGCCCTCAATATCCGATGTCCCTATTGACCATATGACTACTATTGCAGAGTTGAATATCATCTCCTTCCTTCAATTTTCAACAAAGGCTTTCGCAACTTGGCATGTTTATTCACCATTTATGTGGGGTTTTAACATGTTCCTTACACAGATTTTGAGACTCCTGGATGCCTGTGAGTAGCCATGTCCTCCTCCATCTCCCTGTCTTGGACTAATTTTGCTCTAAGTTGGGAACTACTTCTTCAATTGCATTGCAGTTTTTTTGAGCTTCTTTGCATTAATTCAGGCTTTCTAACGAGCCCCTGAACACGTTATTCTGAGCAGAATTACCATCTTCATAAGCACCCTATCACTGTGTTGTATTATATGTATCTACATGAATACTGTATTATCTAGTGTAGTTAGAGTCAATATATAACTTGTTTTGTATAAGAAGTTTGAATAGTACTTGTTAAATGGCATTATATATAAACATCTTTGAATGATACAAGGCACATCTGGTGGATCCTAGGATGCCTTGAGCTGCCCTGGATTGCCTTGGGAAAGTTGTACCTGGTTGTTTGCAGAGGGACCTTGCCCTGAGTGCACCTAAGGGCCCTGGCTGCCTTAGGATCTCTAAGGCAGTGCCAGGGAGATACAAAGCCCCTGGGGACAAAAGTCATTTTCCTGATGCCATAGCCAAAAAGCAGCCCTGTCAGTGGACTTGAAGATTTTGAATGGACTAAACTTCAAAGACCCTCTAGCAGGCACTCCCCTGACCTCTTTTTCATCTATGGCTCACACATTGGCAACTGTTTCTCACCAGGAAGGATCAAGCAAGCAGCAAGTGTCAACAGAACATCTCCATTGGAATCTGGTCACTACTAAGGATGTTCATCACATATGGCATATAGATAGTGATGGATACAGGACATACATCAACATTGTAACTGGATCCAAGTGGTGGATCATAGCATGTTCCAAAGGTGCTCTGGACAGTAATGTGTTCAAGACTACCCCACTTTGTCTACATAAAAACTTTGATTTGGACTTGCCCAGTACAGATCTTTTTGATGTTAAAGCGATTTTATTGCAACTCAGCTCTCAACTGTAAGGTCATACTACTTCTTGGCCTTGTTTCATATTAATCAATATCCCAACAGCATAATGAAGCTGAATACACTTCACACTGTCTACAGCCCTGAACACACAGTCTGTCATGGAGGGCACTTCTATGCAACTTCAACAATCCAGGACACAGTTGTGGCATTGATTCTCACCTTTATGTGTGATCAATATATCACCAATGCTTCTTATTTGGAATCATGATTTATCTTGGCCAGCATAATTAATTTCTACCACACAACCCTTGTCAAAAAGGTTACAATCAATGGTAAGTCCTTGTGATATCTGATACCTCTCTATTTGGAATCTCATTTCTTACAAGGTACTGCAATGTCACATGTTTCAGACATAACAAAGGATGAGCCCTTCATGGATCTCCTGGTTATCTGCAGTCTTAGAGCATTGATCAACGACCTCTGCCATGGGACATATTCGGCTCCTGGGTTGCATTACTTCAATAAAATGGACAGCAATCAAGCTGATTCATGGGATAAGTTTGATATTAACAGTCTTTTCAAGTATGAGCAGAAACAATTTTGTCTTGTAAGAGGACAAGCACTGGAACTCGTTTTATGGCTTGCCAGAACATACATGACTGGAATTTGTGGTTCTTTGGTCCAGCACTTGTTTTCAACCATTATAGTCAGCTTAAGCAGAACCATATGTGACTACAAGTGGAAAGCCGTCAAGAAAGGAATTGTCTGTTCACCAAACTTCACCATTAAACAACTCAAGACACAGATTCTCACAGTACTAACTTTAGTTCATGAGATGCTCAATCTGCCTGCCCAAACACTGGAGCTTAACATGATGAACTGGGAACCTCCCATGACCAACACTACCCCACATGAGATATTGCTGCAAATACCATGGATGATTATTAGTAAGGGCTTGATGCCAGGGTCATACCAATGGAAAAGTCAAGCGGATCTTTTCAAAATGGGCAAGACAGTTCGTGACAGGAAGTATGCAAAAGTGCTGGAGATAAAAAGAGAAATAAATAGTTTGTCCTGCAATGATATTATAGATGTAATTCTTATGATTGTTGCAGATGTACATGTGATGCCAGTGCAGCATTGAGACAACCATTAACCAAGGTCAACAGCCTTTGCATCTGTGGAATTAGATTGTTGTATATGTACCTTTTGCTAAGAATGACACACTTTTTTTGGGAATTTCTTATTTGCACAAATTGACAAAAAAACTTATGCACCCACATCTTCTAGCAGACCCTTTCCCTCACCATTGACCTCTTCATATGATGTTTGGTGCTCCTGCTTAAGGTATGTTCTCCACCTGTGATTATCTAGTGAAGCATGCCCGGGAAACGGGAATATAAGGATCAGTAAAATTTTGAATACAACAAGGTGCTGTACCTCCTTCTTGAGCAGGAATTAAACAGATATATAACATTAAACAATATTTTAGACCTCCACTCCCAGCTGGAAATGATATGACAAAGTGATCAGGATCTGACCTCTGCAGGGCTACCGGCAAGCTTTAACTTGCATTCAACACTAAGTATATCATGATCTTAGTATGGTGTCCTTCTTTCTGTTGAGGAATTCACTAACAAGACATACATCACAGATACTCATGATCCCATCAAGACAAAATCTGGGGAAGGCTGGGCAAATCCACCTGAAAGAAAGACAAACTCTGGCAGGAAAGTGATGTGGCTATACACAGTCATTTGTTCACAGATCCTATATTCCTCCCAGCCCTCCATCCCCACCTCCAAGGTGCCCCCAGCCTGCCCCACTGTATATCATGCATGCCAGGATGCATTAGCATGTTCTTGGCATGCATAACAGATGCCCTCCATTTGCACATCCGGGGCACCTCCAGAGCCCGCCCCACCATACATCATGCATGCCAGAATGCAATAATGTATCATGGCATGTGTAACAGACACTCTCTGTCCCTGCCTCCAGGGCGCCTCCAGGCACGCCCCACCATACATCCCTCCTGACCCACCCCACCTTATACCACACATGCCAGGAACATGCTAATACATCCTGGCACGTGTAATAGACACCCTCCATCCCCACCCTGTCCTAGCCTCCCCCTTTGGACTCCCGATGTGTGTGCAGGATCATGCCCACAAGGCAGACCAGGACGCAACCTTGTGTCCTGGTCTGCATATCTGATGCCCTGCAGGGCATCCACACCGTCTTGAGCATCCTGCCCCCCCCTACCCTACCCAAGTGCACCTGGGCCTGCCTTGCCCACCCATGGCACACCAACACGAGCTGACCAGCACGTTCAATATATGTGCTAGCCTGCATTTAATCACACCCAGAGCGGCTGTATGCCCCACCCACCTGCAATATGGAACCTGGAGTGGAGCAGCTCTGCTCCAGGTGTGTGTTGTACCTTCATACATGCAGTTCAGTTCATTTCAACGGTACACTGCACACATCTTGGGTGCATGTCATTGTTTGTTGTTTGACATTGTTTGTTCTTACTTAACTGGCCCATTTGCCTTGATTATACCTCTCACTCTCAACTCTTCACCATGGCCAGTGAGTATCTCTCTATATCTCTAAACTCACTACTGATGAACCTCTAAGCAAATACATACACTCTTTACCTCTACCCCAAGTTAAAACCAGAGATTCAAGATGACAACCTTTAGCAAGCCATTACAAACTTGAGATTGGCCATTAAGATGGCCAATCCCTCGATCTCTGCCACTGGATATTGTGTCAACAATTGGCATGTTGTCATTTAGTAAGTTATTTTTATTATTATTTAGCTGGCTAACTAATTTTTATGAACAGCAGCAATATTCATTATTTGAACAGGATGCCTGACATGCCCTATCTGCACTACACAGTGTTTGTATTTTCGACCACTAATCAGACAACACAAGATAAGTTCTGCAAACGCTGGTTCCTCCATGCGTACATTGATGAAAGCAATAATCTTGTTGACTTCGAATGGGGGAACAGCTGGTTCAATAGGAATAAGAGACATTTTAAGAAGGCCAATGGCTTTAGTTAGATATCCGTGAGTGCAGCATCTTTCTATCTCCATCTCACTGATCACTGATCAGCAATTCTAGGAACCTTTTTCAGTTTAAGTCAATTTCCATCATTTTTGTGACTTGTTTTGTGCTATCACCTATCTTGTATTGTATTTTTACATGTATATAGTTAATGAACTTGAACTTGAACAGTATCTTCTTGTATAATATGTTCCATTGGGATAGTAATGTTCTATAATTCAATGAAATTTAATACAAAGTCTACATTTTATATGTCAAAAGTTTTTCAATTGATCATAAGAGATAATGCTATTGACATAAAGTCCCACTCTTATGCTAGCTTACACTCAGTTTACAATAGTGATTTTGGTATGATAACTCAAATAGAATCACTTATATTCAATGTATAGTACTTACAAGGGCATGTAATCTACTTGAAACAATGTGATGCAAATTGTAAGCAGTTAATGAAGAATATAAGCGAATATCATCAATCCATCATATCACCATGATCAGCCAGCCAACATAAGGCTACACAACATTCATACTCCGTTGTCGGAGCTATAAGTACAAACCTTTTTCTCAACGTTTTCCTGATGGTTGGGTTGATATCTATGTATTTTGTTGGGCTAAACTAAGCAAAGTTTAGCCCAACAAAATACATAGATATCAACCATAGTTTCAGCACAAATGAAAACTCTTACTTTAGTCACAATTATTGCAGGGCTGAATTGTTTGCACATTACCTAAGTTTCTATTGTCATTTCAAACCAACTAAAGTTACTTACTTTTGTCATACTCAAATTTCTGAATAAATTGAAATCATAGTTTCCTTTATGGCTTCAGTCATATGAACATCTCTGAGTAAGTGTTCAATTTTGGGCTTCTTTTCACACATGTCAAAACTACTATTTTTATTCAAAATTTCAGCCTAATCTAAAATCTCACTGAAAATACTGTTTTATCCGGTGTTATCAGCCCGCCAAAAAAGTTGTGCTGCCCGGAGTGTATTGTACCAATACATAGCAGGTCTGTGCCATTCACATTTGATACAACTTGTACCTCACTCATAGGCAGTACAAAGATAAGCATGCTATTTGTGCAAGAAAATGGTAAATTTGTGTTACTGGACGCATGTAAGATGTATGCTCTGTAGTCAATTTACTAGTGCCGTTGCCGCTGACAGGCCTGCGTTTACACCAAGGCTGTAATATAGCTACAGCAGGTGGTTTGTGCTGAAGTGCAAGGGTACAGCAGAGCAGTGACTAGCCTGGTCAGCCATCTCGGCACTCAGCACGTGCATCACAAATCATCATGTGTATGCTCAGCAGGTAGTTGTGTGGGGGCTCAGCGGACTGTACCAGCCATAAGTACACAGTTGAAGTACCTGGAACAGCTGTCAGCAGAGCACATAACGGTTACTGTCTTCTCAGCGGAAGACAGGAGTACAGCTGAGCAAAAAATATCAAAGGCAACAAGCAGGACTGTGTGTAGATGGCGTCTTAAAGGGGCTCAGCGGAACACATTACGAAGGCGAAATTTGCCTAAGTCCACTCGTCAGGTGACCGTGGCGTGTGCGCTGGAGCATGTGATGCCCGAGGGAATGAATAATGCACACAGCACGGACTCCACTGGGGAACTTTGGCAGTGGTAGCCAGGCCTCGATGACCAAGAAGGAACCGCCCAGCAGAGTTTAACAACGTCTCTTGATGGAGCCTGGCAACACAGCGGGCCCAGGTTGCACTCAGCAGAGTAGTCATCAAAACACCCAGCAGAGGCACATGCACTCAGCGGACCTTTGGTCCGGCATTGCTAGTATTTACTCTCCCCCTAAATTAGTACACAGCACACTGTGAGGGGCTGGGGCTGGCCCCTCGTGAAAACAAGAAAAACCATAAGGTTTAGAACATAGATACACAAGAAGCGACATATCTGCCATAACGATCAGAAACTACGATCGGAAACTGAAAGAACAAGAAGAAGCACGAAATATGAAGACTGAGATATGAAGATGCAAGTTTATTCGAAGATATGAAATATGTACATGATGAAACAAGAAGCACAAGGAAGACTCAAGATGTTATTACAACTCAATGGCAGATCAAGAAAGACAACAACATCAGAGCAATATTGGACTTCTGATGCCGACAACATCAGATCAATATTAACAATCTGATGTAACTATGGACCCACAAGGGAGTCAATCACATGAAAATACTCATACATACGAACTGGGACACAAAGGGGTAACGGATTCCGACGATATGCAGGGGTTTCCGACGACATACAGGCGTGTGGTAGCAGAAAGCAGAAGAACCTCAACACAAACACAAGGGACATAGGTGTGGAAAGAGGGTTGGAGGAGATGTATGTTCAGGGGTGAACATGGAGATGATCCGGCCACAGGAAGATTTCTCGTGCTTGGGCTTGGTTTCCGAAGATAAGGAAATTTGTGGCCAAGATATGAAGCATGCTGTTGTGCAGCATGGTTTCCAACGAGATAAAGTCAGCACAGCAGTCGGATCTTCGTGGATGTATAAGGTACGATCTGGGCATGGCAACCAAACGGGTATTTAAGGAGTAGAATATCTCTGTACTTCTCCAGCTTCCTCCAGAGTTAAATTCTACCTACACACATCATACCAGTTTGCATCGGAAACCATTGTTTAAACCTCGTACACTGGAAGCTCCTTGTTATAAAACAAGTAAAACCTTTTCAATGTGCTATCGTTGTAAACATGTTGTCTTCGCACATTGTGAACTATAGAGACAGGCTTTTCAGACCAGTCCTACCCAACTTTGCACCTCACAGCGCGTCTATATAAACTTGTAATTATAACTACGGAAAATCAAGCAATTGTCTACCCACTAGATCTGTGTGTTGGGCTCCGTCCCAGACCGTCAGCGGGCTGTGTTTAGCTTTTGTTAGGGTCTTTACTGTGAAGTGTATTGTGAATCATAGAAGTTTTTGATAGCTTCTGGCCACCGGGTCATTTGGAGAGCTCAGCGGGGAGTCAGTGCAACCGTGTACGAAAACTTGCACTGTAGTGTTTTTGTGAATTGAGACTGCACCACCGGGTGAACGAGGTTCTGGATAGCCTCAGCGGAATAGGACTTTGGACAGTCCCAGCGGAACGACTTTGGATAGTCAGCAGAGCGAGACACAATTGGAAATACCAGCTTGTGTGAGCATCTGCATCGGTCACCGGACCTCAAACCCACTCAGCAGAATAAGCCCTGCAGAGCCACCATCAAAACTATACATTACTATCGATACCCTGCACTCAGCAGAGGTCGCCCAGACATTAATCTGAGACTTCTAGAATTAAACCCCTCCTTAAAAACGAACTTGCAGGCACTGTACAGCGGACATCTGGACTGAACTTACGAGACTCTTAAACATCACAGTCCGCTCAGCGGAGAGGACCAGGAGAAGCATAGACATCTATAATCTGCTTAGCTGAAGAGCATCGCTCGATCTAGGGGATAGGATCTTGCTCCGCTGGGGTTGTGTGTGTTGTGTTTCTTGTGATTCGAGTCTAGCCCCGCGGCAGACCTCTCACCGCGCTGAGCATGGCGCTGTTGCAATACTAAATTAAAAATATAGTATTCAGTGGCCAGCTTACTTCCTGTGTAAGAGTATGTGACAATTTCTCACTGCGAAACTCGCCCCTTGTGTAGGTCAGATGGTGAATTTGCATAGATGCAAAATATGTTACTTTATGTGATGAAAGAATACAATAAAATATAGCCTTTAATCAATACAATATAACTCATCAACCAAAGCAAAACGGAACCGGGTCAAAACTGAGTTGAAGGAATAGCTTTCATAAAGTATCAATAAGATTTAACTTACTAATTCTCTTTCGCCTTTTTAACTTTATCAGTGTCTTTTTCAAGCTCAGTACCAACTCAGTACTGCCATCCTGTTCGGACTGCTTTCACTTGTGTTCAGATTTTGTTTGTTTTAAGTCTTGATTCAGTTCATTCAAAATAGAATCCGACGCAGACTTGTTGATATCAGGCGAAAAGTAGGCAGAAAGAAGAAACAAAATTGAATCGGTTTATACCTTGAAAGGAATTTATGTGTTACTTAAAGAAGATTGTGGGAAAGTTGCGCATGTCGGTTATTGTTCTTATTGGGTCTCAAGATACTACTATTAAAGCTCAAGTAGTGTCCATCTCCACGCCCTCGCCCTCGACCGCGCCGCCAATGAGGGTGACCTGCTCATCGATGACCAGATCCCGCACGTTCTCCTTCTTCCACGCCGTCGTCCCGCGGCGGAACTTGTAATCACGCTCCTTCGCCACGCGCTGGTTCGGCATCTCGACGTTACGCATCATCTCTGTCCCCTGCGCTGTGATCACACACGCATCGACGTTCGACCCCGAGCCCAGATCATTGAAGATACCCGCAGAGATAGCGTGCTTGACGAGCGTCAGCGCCTCCTCGCGCTCCATATCCTTCCGCCAGCCCGTCTCGAACACGGCCATCGCAGCAAGACTACCCGAGCCCATAGTCACATACGGCAGCTTGTCCGTCGAGCCGTGCGGGTGCACAGTGAACAGGTGCGCGCCGGTGGCGTCGACGCCTCCCAGGACGAGCGCGGCGCCGATGTGGCCCTGGTGGCGGAACAGGTGCTGCTTGAGCAGGGTCATAGCGGTGACGACGCGCGGTGTGCGGCCGGTCTGGAGTGCGTGCAGCTGGAGGTTGGACGAGATGAGCGCGGTGACGAATTCAGTGTCTGCTGCGGTCCCGGCGCCGCAGCACCGGATGGAGGGGGTGATGAAGTGGATCTGTACGAGGGCACGGTGTCAGGATGGGGGCACGGTGGAGCGGGATGGGATCGAACGTACCTTTTCGCAGTTCTTGTCGGCGACGATGGGGCCCTCAGTTGCACGTGTATCGGCGCCTAGCACGATTCCGTCCTTGAACAGGCACCCGACAATAGTCGTACCCGTGCTCGTCGCCTTGGGCACCGGTATCCCCTTGTTGGCGATGAAGTTGTTCCTGGGGGCGTGTTAGCTTGTGATGTTCAGACCAAGGGAGTACGGAAAGACGACAGATCGTGGATAGTCGAACCCACAGTACAAGTCCACATAGCCAAAAGTACACACCTAACCTCGTTCGAAAAGTCATATCCCGCAGGTCGGTATACGTCCGTCATAGCTGCCATCGATTCTTCGTTCTTTCTCCAACCAGAGTTCAGTTCAGTTCCTTTTGTTACAGTTCGCTCGTGGCGTCTCTTCTCAGGCGTTCGGGCTTCTTTACAGTTCTATCCTCAGGTTCGTGTTACAGACACTCCACAGCAGACAAGGACGAGTGGAGGATGATGGTGATAAGTGCGTAAGTAGTATGAGAGGCCGCGTACGCGTACGCCTGCAGCACGTGCAAGCGGCACAGCCACTCCGTATGGGACAAGAATTATCGATCCTGCCAGGAATAGATAGGTCCAGGGGTATCCTTCTCCCCATCTCCCTCCCTATACATACGCCCTTCCATCGCTGACCCAACTCAGACCCAACCCTCCAGACTCAATCACACAAACCAATTGCGACCATACAATGTCCGAAACCCAAACGACGATATCGCCCCATACCCAATCGCCCTGCGTGACGCGGACCTACCCCACAGCGGCCGCGGTCGGTGAGATGCTCGACCGCGCGCAGGCGACGCAGCGTGCATGGAGGCAGGTACCGCTCGAGGAGCGGATCGCGCTCGGACGGAGGTTCATGGTGAGTCAATCTTTCTTAGGTAGTCAGTCGTGTATCCATCCAACGGGGACGGGCTGGTTATCTATCCGTCGTTCACTGTCCCATGCAGACTTACTCCCCTCCTTGCATGTTTAACAGGACGAGTTCAAGAATATGTCGGACGAGATCCCCGGAGAGCTGACGATGCAGATGGGCCGGTACGTACTCATCTCGTCTAACGTTGGAAAATGACAGCTGATAAAGTCGGACCATTCCCCAACCCCCACCCAATCAGCCCAATTTCCCAATCCCCAGGAGAAATTCGCGGGACACTCGAACGCGCCTCCTACATGCTCGACATCGCCTCATCCAGCCTCGCAGACGTCAGCCTGGCCTCAACCGACAAACCCGGATTCAGACGCTGGATCCGGCGGGATCCCCTGGGCGTCATACTCGTAGTCGCACCCTGGAACTTCCCCTACCTCACCGCAATCAACTCCGTCCTCCCCGCGCTCGTCGCAGGAAACACCGTCGTCCTCAAACCCTCTCCACAGACCCCGCTCGCAGCAGAGCGGTTCGCGCTGGCCTTTACGCGCGCAGGACTCCCTGATGGCGCGCTGCAGGTGCTGCACGCGAGCGTGGCGCAGACGCTCGATGCGGTGCGTGATAAACGGGTGAGCTTCGTGAGCTTCACGGGGAGCGTGGCCGCCGGGCGCGCGGTAGAGAAGGCGGCAGTCGAGGGAGGCGGGAAGGGCGTTGCACTTGAGGTGAGCCGGTATTGCTTTGCGCCTTCACGAGTTGTTGATTTTCGGGGGTTAGCTTGGAGGAAAAGACCCAGCGTACGTCCGCGAAGACGCCGATCTGGATTACACAGCCGCAGAGATCGTAGACGGTACGTCTCGCTATTATCCCACCTCGAGATCTCCATCTGACTGGCAACGACCCTCTTCCAGGCGCGTTCTTCAACTCAGGCCAGAGCTGTTGTGCAGTTGAGGTTCGTCCTACATATTCTCCTGCTTGTGGGGCGATGATGAGCATACACCAACCAATTGGAATTGGAATAGAGAGTATACGTCCACGAGAAGGTGTACGACGCATTCGTGGAAAAGGTAGTCAATCTCACAAAGGTGTGCTTCATTCTCGAAATGCTTGATAATTGACGATTACTGAATATATGCTCTCTTAGACATACAAACTGGGCGACCCAACACTCCCCGAGACAAACCTGGGGCCCGTCATCAGCCTGGCGAGCGCAGCGCGCATCAGGAAGCAAGTTGAAGACGCCGGTACGCCGCCTTCCTTTTACACCACCACTACCCACTAATTATATTGTGCAGTGAAAGCAGGCGCGAGGAACCTGGTTCCTGAGAGCCATTTCTCCGCAGCGCAAGTGTAAGTCTGCCTGTTCGAATCAAACCATCTGCGGCTGATCTATGCTCTGTAGGGGAACAGCATTTGTTGGCCCGCAGGTCCTGGTTGATGTTACCCACCGTACGTCGCACTTTCTCTATCATGACTTGTATTAACGGCGCATTTAGAAATGGACGTCATGATGGTACGCCCCCGTACCAAACCCCACCGATATTAACTAATCTATCTACAGGAAGAAACCTTCGGACCCGTCATCGGCATAATGAAGGTACCCAACTCTCTCAACCCAACATCGCACATTAACTAACCCGCTTCAGGTCGGCACTGACGAAGAGGCCCTCGCACTAATGAACGACTCGCCCTACGGACTGACAGCATCCGTCTGGACGGACGCGCAGAACAACGCAGCGTCTGAGGACGCGTACCTGTGGTTCGTCGAGCGGCTGGAGACAGGGACGGTGTTTCTGAACCGGTGCGACTACCTGGACCCGGCACTTGCATGGACGGGCGTGAAGGACAGCGGGCGCGGTGTGAGCCTGAGTAGCTTTGGTGCGTGCTTTGTTTTTGAATAGAGCTTGGTGCTGACTGGCAGGTGTAGGGTATGACCAGCTGACGAGGGCGAAGAGTGTGCACATGAAGATCAAGACCGCGTGATTGTTGTAGATTAGTGTCATGAACTAGAATGCAGATACATAACATAAACCACCCCCGATATTAATCTGTCTATTGTGTCTGAAATACTTTCAAAGAATGTCTGGTCAGATATTCTGTTCCGTATGGTTATCTCGGTGAGCTATTTATTCCAACAAAACTCCATTCTGACTAACCATATTTTAAGTGTCTAACGCCTTGCGTGCAAGCAAAGGTAATTGTCATCCCGTACCGCAATCGTCAAGGTTTCCGTGAAGGCCAGTGGGTACGAGTAACGCTATCGACTAGCAACCTCGTGGCCCTATTGGGTAATCTTGGACACGGAGGAGACATTGATAATGCACCTTTCAGACTCCCTTTCTTCAATGGATACAATTACTTCTTCATTTTCTCCTTCTATTACAACCTCTACCTCTACTACTTCATCATCATCTCCTTACACTCTACCCAAAGGACTTCAAAACCAGCACCAACGTCAACATGAACATTTCCGCACATCATGATTCATCCATGTCCATGTCATCACTCTCGGCGTCTACAGAAACCAATTTTGTAGCATCTGTTCTTAGCTTTACCCAATCGAGTGAACCTGGTACTAGACCAAAGTCAGGCTTAAGGCGTTGGATGTGCTCCCAAGCGGACTTGGGTGCTTCATCACATAATGAGAAGGTACCCAGAATGTTGTGTAGAGCCTCTTCCGAACTGGGCAGGCAGATGTCCGGATTGAAAATTTGCGAGGAACACCCTCTCACGTCAAGCCAGTAGCAGGGTTGTCCTTCGGGTCTGGGGTCATCTGGGTGGGATTTCTTTGTCTTTCCATCATGGGGAATTAGCGCGGGGCGAGTAGACGGCCCACCAAAATTGAAGATGATGACAAAATAGGGGATGTCAGCAGAGGGCTGGCCTCTATCTCTGAACAACGCCAGGCCCTGATGCTCTGCAGAGAAATGAACGGTCCGGGGATCTTTTGTGTTTTTAACCTGACACAAAATGAAGGTGACGGTTTCTCGGCCCAACTTGCTATCGTCGTTTTCCTTGATGAAGACTGGGATAATAATGTCGATTGCTTCTTGACGAGCATGACATTGCCATGCATTCCCGCGAGCAAGAGCCATAAATGCCCCCATTGTCGAAATCATTGAGGTGTCCGCAGCGCAAGCAAAGTGGTTAAAGCGCACATATTTATTTTTGCATGCTTCTTCCATTTTCACTCCATTTGGTCTATTTCGCGGCACCGCCTTGGACAATAGGGGCTGTTGGTCCTCATGGAAAAGGGCGCTGAAAAAAGTCCACAAGGGCACTGCTTCGCTGAAAGGAGCACACGAGTCATATATTCTGGATAGAGCAGGTTCAATTTTCTGGAGAGACCGAATGGCAATATCTTGAGCGCGAAGGAAGATAAATCGTGCAACCAGTTCGCCACGATCGCCTTTGGCCAATAGACCTTGCCCAATTACAGTCGTAAGTGCCTTCAATGGGTCAAACTTGACACGTGTTGCTTCTAGGGATAACGTGTTATTCCAAATACCTGCTGCGGCCTCTGCTATAACAGGTTCGGAAGGACTACCTGTTAGCATGTATGATTTATGATCAGGGATATAGTAGATGACGCGCAAATGGTTGGCAACCAGTTTTTGTCCCATATCCCTAGCAGATTCTCGTGCGGGTTGAAGGTCGATACATAATCTAGCGCTAAGAACGGCGAACATAACCTCCGATTGGGACAGGACCTGGGCAGATGAAGACCCCAAGAGCTTCACGGCAGCAAAGTAATTGAGCTGTCGAAGAATAGGTATATTGATACTTCCCGACGGCTCGGTTATTCTTGTCCACCACCTAGTCAGAGTGGGATATTATTTTCTCATCGGAAACCATTCAAATGGCGATGAAACTTACAATGGACGCCCAAAGCGAGCCAAGAACGACATTTGACAGACGTCATGTAATGTACTTTCTCCCTCCCTAATGATGGGTTTCCCGTTCCAAAGGTCGAAGCCAAACCAGACAAACGGAGGAGAGTGCAAATTTTGTCCAATAGTAACTTCACGAGCAGATGGGAGGACATTGCTTGTGACAGGAAGGTCACTAAATATAGAGTTTGTCGAAAGAAAGATCCCAAATAGTCCGTCAGTCCGGCATTCATCCAGGGCAAAAGATACAAAGTCAAGCGGCTTTCTTTCTTTCCGGTCGTTGACGACAACAACTTGGCTTGTTAAGCATTGACATTCATCGATGTATACAATCACTCTCTCTTCGGTGCCTGTCTTGTACATCTTTGTAATTCCCATAATACGCTTGAGATCTTGAAAGGCGCTCTGCATGGTTGCACTGTCATATTTCTGCCAAGCAATTAGAGTCAGGTAGAGCAGAATAATATGCTTAATATTGAGCGACTCACATGCCTGCCTTCAGTTATATACTCCTTGTAAGCACCTGCATATAGTCTTTGCCGAACAGTGTTACCATTGGCATCTGTCTGGTTTAATCGCATGCACCATTCCATCGGTGAGGAACACTTAGATTCATCTAATTCTTTTGCAAAAACGCGAAAGATGCAGGTGAAGATGGCAGCACAATGGGATCTTGGAGTATAGTCTTCGGTGTATTGCTTATCAAATGCGTTTTTGAAAGCATTTACTAGATCCTCGTCACCTTTAGGATAACCTAGCAACGACTATTGATCAATATACTTGCATAGCCGTGTATATGAACTTACCCGAATCAAGGCTAGAATTCCGCAAACATATTGGGATGGTGAAAATCAACTTGGAAAGCTCGTGAACGGTTCTTGACTTGCCCATTCCAGAGCTTTGCACAATCGGAAGAATATGTGCGTAGTACGATGTACCGTTCTGGTTGGTAATGTCCTTGATCCTGTTTAGTAGAAGCTTGTGGCCTTCGCCGACATAATCGGTTAACCATGCGTCTTCGGTGGCTGGCATGTAAATAGGTGGTCAGGTCATAGACATCGAAGTTTTATGTATGTGGTACCTTTCACTGCAGAAAAACAAAGGAACGATCAGTCAAACGATGGCTAATACGGAGGGGATGGGTGGCACACGCACTCTGATTTGACACATTACTCCGATTGGCGACGGGTGTAGGATTTCGATTACGTTGAGCCCTCAGAGCTGTCTCTAACATCGAGATGACTTCTAATTTGTTTGTAAGATAGTAAGATACTGAATATATGCATCGGCATGACCCCACTTACCTTGTGCCACTCCCACCTCAGGTATATCGCCATCTAATATTTGCAGTTTATCAGAAATTTCAGGAGGACATGAATTCAGAAGTTCCTTCAAAGCAGTCTCATTCTCTGCCACAACTTTCAACTCTGGAGAGAGTCCGTGATCATTAAAGTGCAAAAAGAATACAGCTCGAAGAAAGGTAAGGTCTCTGGGAGGATTTGCGTCCATACAAAGGCGCTTTTCTTCAGATAGGACACTGAAATCGAGTTCGGCTTTCCTCTTTGCAGGCTGCCAGCCAGTCACGCTCGCAAGCTCTAGTCACAGACGTGTGACAAGAAAAGGATGCCCTCCACCATGACCTCGACAGACGACCTCTTCTCTGCGCTGCCGCCCTCTCTCCAGCATCGCATCGACACCGCATTTGCCCAGGCCTTCCTCCCCCCATCGCCCACAGCCTACGGTGGCGGCGGCTTTCTGCCCCCATCACCTCCTCCAGCCTCACACTTGGGCGGCGGCGGCTTCCTCCCTCCCTCGCGCTCGTCCTCGCCTGGCCCAAGCTCGCTGTCGCGCGCGGCATCACAACCGACCCCTACACAGCTCCCACTTCGTCTGGTCCCTGCGGCGCTGCGCCTCCTCTCGCTCCCGCCCGACGACGAGGTCCTCGCAGTGTTCGCCAACGCCGCGGGGGGGTGGGCGCGCCCCGGGACGGAACCAAGCTCCGCGCAGCGCAGAGCTGCAGGGGTGTCCGACGACGACGACGACAGCGACGAGAAATACGTCGCGATCGCCGACTGGCGGAGCGTCTGCGCCGTGCTCCTCGAGGACGCCGACGCCGACATGCTCTCGGGGCCTTCCTCCCCGTCCGCCCCTGTATCCATATCCACAGCCGACGAGCAAGACCACGAAATGCGCGACCTCGAAGACGCCTCCGATTCCGACGAATACACTGGCATCGACGCACCCGACGAGGACGAGGACAACGCCCCCTCCTCCCCGCTCTCCTCTGCCTCAGGCTTGTCCGACGAGTTCCGCCTCCCGGATCCCAAAGGAAAGGGGAAGAGGCGGGGCAAGACCTCCCGTACTCGTTCCCCCGCCGAAATAGACAGGAGCAGGAAGCCCACGAAGGCCCAACGCGCCGCCGCGCTATCCACCTTCGCGCTCTTCTTCCCTGACGCAGACGCAGTTGCTACCGAAGGAGACACCGCCGACACTGAGAACAGCACACTTTCTGCACGCCGGCTGGGCATGATTGATATCCAGCGCGCGGCGCAAGTGCTCGGGGAGAAGATCAAGGCAGACGAGGTACGTCTTCACTCCTCCATTATCTCACTCTCCACCACTAACGACCGATATCGCAGATGCACGACATGCTCACGCTCTTCTCCTCCGCGCCCGACGGGTCCATGTCGCTCGACGACTTTGCGCGCATGATGCTCGCCGCCGACCTCCTCTAATCACGTCACATCTCTTTCTCTATCGGTAGCTCACCCGGTCCGTACCTGGTCCGTTCGCTGCTTAAGCTTATCGCCCCCACGCCCATCTTGCTGTATAAATACACCCACGTACACCCAGTGCACGCCTATCTCGCGAGTCGCAACCCACCTGACATCACTCCCAATCCACCTGAGATCCCCCACAATCCACCTACCATCGCTCCCAATCCGCCACGCGCCGACACCACCCGTGCCCCACGCTGCATCTGTCCCTGTGCAGCAGCATGTCCAGAGTACTGCGATACGCGCGCGCAGGGTCTAACCAATGAATAATATCTGTGGAGCGGGTGCGTCCATGCGCTGCGCTGTGCGGTCCGTGTTCCATTCTCATCGTCTGCCTTGTACTCTACGCATACAGGTACGTACTTATCCATCGTTCGAACTTCGATCAGGTATCTGACCCGCTCTTCTGAGGTATTCTTTATACCCTTCCCCAGATCGTAAAGCACGTATACCTCCCTGCCTATTGGAATACATCTCCCGTTATCGTCCAACGGTGTGCCATGTACCTAGTAAGTACATACTCTAGATCTCTGCTTACATATCTCTCCCTTCCCCGTATCCGCATGCACGCGCTCCCTACATATACCCGCCCGCCCTCGGAAGCACATGGTATACTCGGCCCATGCACGTCCATCCTTCCACCCATCGCGTATCTTGTAACACGCCGTGCCGGGGCCTCAGTGACAATGCGTCAGAGGACAGGCGGGTGCAGGTATGTATGCATGTACTAGCACATATCCATACCCATATTCATATCCATATTCATGTGGGGAATACAGGCGTCGAGAGTATACATACATATACTCATTCTTAATATAACCACAGTACGCTCCTCTCCACTCTAAAAACTTTTCTCTCGCCTCCGAGACCATACACAACCACACCACACAATTCTTACAGTACCAATGAATACACATATACACGCCCACACGAACGCCCACACAAATACTGCGCGCACGCCCGCCTGCTCCTGTTATCAAGCCATCGGCCCTCGCGCACCGCGTTCCGTTCTCGACCGAGCGTAGGCGCAGGGGCCATCCATCACCACCATTATAGCAGGAAGCGGGCGGGAGTATATAGTAGTACGTGTGTTTCCTACTACCTTCCGGCAGGTATCGCATTTACTTACCGCTGGAAAATAGATAGACTGTACATCCTATATCCATACTTATTATATCTACTTTCCAGAGAATCTAGTTTCAAGAATACACCAGTCCTTTCGGCCAAACTTAAACTCATTTCTTCAGATCACACAATCTGTTACGAGTCACGACCCAGGACGGTTAGTACACACCCCGGACCCTTTTTCCTTCCCATTGTACCTCATGTTACTGACCCCATTATGTATGACTCGCGCCCTAAGCGTCGACGGGTCCACTGGGCCCTTAGTAATGACTCCTAGTTCTCGTTTTCTCTTGTACACTAGTTCCCGATACAACTGACCTTGTACCTGGAACAATAGTGTAACTCTGAACCTAACCTGGTGGCTTTGAACTGCAACGGACTTGGTAAGTGCCGGTAGACTTGGCTTGGACTTAGTTGCAACAGACTTAGCTCGTAGGGCGTAACACAATCTCGCCAAGAATAGTATTCAGAATTATTACAGAAACAAAGTTACATATCCAGGCAATGCACAGAGTCCAGACAATTTCCAAAATGATAGGTCTACAGAATGTTGGGGTATATAAAATAAGAAGTATAGTGTGCTGATAAAATGAAAAGCATAGTGTGGTGGCAGCCGTGATAAATAAGCATAAGTTAGACCGATATATAGAAGATAAAAAGAAATAGAGAGTAAAAGAAGAGTAAAAAGAAAAGGAGAAGAAGAAGAAGAAGAAAAAGAAAAGAAAAGAGGGATAGGTGTACGACAGGACATATACCGGGCACGGTGAGCAAGGCTTCATTTCGAGTTCGAGGCAATCACAGGCAGAAGGAGGCGCAAGCATAAACCCCACTTTCGTTATCCACACACGCCACAGGAGACCACCCCATGGCGCGCGCAAACAACCAGCACCACAGCTCCAGAGAGGAATGAAGCGCTCGTCAGCACTCCCTCCCCCCTAGAAGACAGGGTGCGCCGTCTCGTCAGACGGCAGGCCGCAGAGGTCTCGTCAGCCCTCCACGACCTCAATTATGCAACATGCTTGCGCACTCCCCCTACCCGTAATAGTCCCCGATTCTGATTGCCCGCTCACCCGTTTATAATTGGTGCCACGGTACACGCCCCGTCATCCCCGCCCGTCCGCTCCCGCTCGCGGCTCTACGCCTGGCCAGCTTTCGTGCGGACGCGCGACTTTGCGGCATGCAGCAGCGCGCGGGCTCTACAATAAAAAAGCACCATTAGGAAAACGAAGGTACTAAAAAAAACCAAGGTAGACATACTTTTGTTTGGCCGTATACGGCAGTTCCGAAGTCCAGGACTGCCTCTAAAGTCGACTTATCAGCTCGTGTCCACAAGGAGTCCAAATTACCAAAACATACCCGGCTCACACCCTTTCCCTTCTCGCGCGCCGGCGACGCTTCGCCACGCGCTGCCTTCTCGCCTTGGGCGCTTGGACGATTGCGGAAACGTCCAAGGGCGGCAAAGACCGGAATCTTGCTGACTCCCGGGGTCTTTGCGGTCTACAATGCATATTTGCCAATGAGCAAAGATATGGCGGATAACAACTGAATTAAACACATACCGTGGCCTTTACGCCCCGCGACGGCCTCGTGCTGGTACTGGTGCCAGGAGCCTGACTCGCCTCGCAACCAGTCGATTCATCTTCGCTGTCGAAGATTGTGACGTCCGTGATCTATAAAAGGGTTAACTCAAGGCTATACAGGCAGAATACAATTACTTACAGACGCCGTGAAATCCTCAACAAACTTCGACAGGACCCGGCCTGACATGATCTACCGCAAAAGATGTTAGTCAGGTCGGAAGAACACAAAATCACGGAATCTAACCATACCTCTTCTCCCAAGGCCGGGCCATCCTCGTCCTCTGCCTCCTCCACCAGGTCCTCAAGCACCGGCGCCCAGAGGAACTCCCGCCTTGCACTCGGCCTCGGAAGCGCCGAGTCTTTGAACAGCGCACTCATCGCGCGTGTCTATCAGACGGACAGTAACTAAGCAAGAATATTGAAAGAAAGAAGAGTAGATCAACATACCCAGTTCTCATATTCCCCCATGCTCTCCTCTTGCATGAGGTTGAGCTGGGAGGCAATGTCCTCGAATACCTCATTTATCTATAGAAATTATATGAGTGTTAGATGTTAGATAAAGTGATGACCAAGGAATACATACCGTATTCGAGATGAGAGTCTGTGCCTCACATGATGGTTCCAGAGAGAACACATCATCCACATCCTCATCCACTGCCAATGCAGCCCACTCATTTCCGCCCTCAATCTCCAGTACTTGCGTGAAAGCCAGGTCTTCCAACGCACCATAAACCTAGTAATTAAATCAACAAATTACACTACAAAACAAAAACAAAAGACGCACCTCAATCCCCAAAGGCCGTAATACCTCCTCAGTATCCGCCCCCATGGCATTGCTCCGTGACCTGTCCGCCTCACCTGTGTACCTCTGAGGATGGTAGAGGACGAGCGCCATAGCAGTGTTCGCGTGGTCCGGTGAACAATCCGGCGTGTATACCTCGTCGACTTGTTCGCCCTCATGGGATTGTTCGCCGCCGTCAAAATCCGCGCCCGCGCTATGGCTGGCGCGTGGCTCTGATCCCTGAGCCCCTGCGGAGCGGAACGCGATGTTCACTTCAAACATGGGCCCATTGAACCCAGGAACAAACGGCTGAAAGCAAAATCGTCATCAGAACATAGTACACATGTCAAATAAAAATATAAAAATACTCACAAGCTTCCTCCACTGGACGACAAAAAACCACCTGAACACAGCGGCGAAAACACAGAAGAAGAAGGGACTGAACCCTTTGTCGCTTCCCGCGACATGCTCGTACAGCAAATGCGCCGCGACGACCATCCGCATGGTGATATCCAACACCCAAGAGATGAAATCCAACGCCCACAGAACAAGTACCGCGAGGAAGTCCAGGACCTTGAAAAGAGCTCCGTCCGATGGGCGAGCATCCACTACGGCACCACCCCGAGAATAAAGCACGAGAGCGCGCTCCGCATTCGGCGTGACGTCCTGGCTCGGAGAAGACATCTCGCCGCCCTCAGAAGTATGGATGGAGAGGACTGAACTGTCAAGAGATGTCAATGCGCTGATGTCGTGGAGTGGGATGTAGGTTTCCTCGACAGTTTTGTGGCAAGTGGCGTTGAGAATGGGGGAGCGGAGGCCAGCGACAGCGGGTGATCCAGTTAGGCTTTGGGCCTGCGCAGTGTCCAGTAGAATATCCCCAGAGCGAGGCGTGGTAGGCGATGGACAGCGACTGGTATTATTGGACATGTCGTTGACCATTGACGGGATCGAGTCCATGGAGTTGAGGTGTTCTACAGCATAGGTGAGCTAAATGATATGCCAACATTTAGAGGATGTTTACCTGGCCAACTGGAGTTCCCGCCATTCTCAAAGGCCGATTCAGAAGACGGTATACGCTCTGGAGAAGATAAATTAGCAATGGCGAGATATATTTACGAGGTCTATCACTAACCTGCAGCAGAGCGGTCCAACAAATCAAGTCCGAGCGAGTTGCTTGCCAACTTTGGAAGACTGCCCATGCAAATAACGTATCCGCTGATCCCCTGAGAGAAGTAGTGCCAGTAGGGTGCCGCTTTGTCGACGATGACAGGGCGGGTGATGATTCCAACAGCAAAACCAACCAAGACGAGCACCAGATCGCGGACCACCGGATTGACTGAGAGAGGGACAACCACGACGTCGACAGTAATCGCACCCTCGACATAGCACTGGTAAACGCGCCCCATAAAGAAGTAGATGATGTGCAAGAGCTGCACATAAGTTACAGCAAACAGGTTGTTAAACATTGTGCTGAACGATGATGATGTAGAGAAGAAGTTTTAAGCGCGGTGAAGAAGCTCAAGTTGTTGCGGTAGGAGTTCAACCTGATTGAGGATAAAAAAGAGAAGTAGAGCGCATTTTATATCCCTAGAGAGCCCCTCGATATGGGCGTGGCTAGTCACTGGATCGGGCAGATTTTAAACGGGACTGAGAGTAGCCGTGTACCCGTTATGTCTTAGATATCCGGCATAGTTGAATTCTAGATATATCTCTTGGACTTCATAGATGAAATGTCCCCGCTGAAAGTGAATCAGGGGATAAGGCTTAGTTTTGCAAAAAGCGCAGAAAATCACCAAAGGCGGAAGATGATGGACGAGTTGAAACAGACGGGCACAGCCACAGCCGGCCGCTACGCCGTTCATTGGGTAATTCGCACGCGCACGGCGACCCGGCTTCTTTGTGTCAATCAAGCTTATCAACGCTGGAGATATGACACGTCTATAAGAGACTATCACTTTGTCTCCTTTAACTTATACTTATTCTTGGGAGTGACAATTCAAGATGTCGACTACGGTGACGATACCTGAAGGGTAAGTACTTAGTTTTCTATGGCTGTTATTGACTTACAAAACTCCTGAACAGCTTTTTTTACGTAGCTCCAGCCCTTGTAGGCACGGCATTTGTCGCGCTCGGGCAGAGCCTTGTCGTGGCTACATACCGCAAGCGTGCTAAGATTGCGTATCCTCAGAGTACCCCTTCTTATATCTTTCACGGCCTTACTTCTACTTACCGGAATACCCAGTGTACGCTGAGAAGAAGGAAGCCGGTGAATCCAGGGATGCTTACCTTTTCAATTGTGCTCAACGTGAGTACCCTCTTGTTGCTGTAGTCCCAGAAGCCTATACACTTATTTAACGCAACATCTTACAGGCGCTCACCAGAACACTCTTGAACAGCTCCCGGGATTGTACGCTGTGTACGTACCTCACTCCTGAATGTTGAATTCCTTGCTGACAACTAATTGCAGCTCTATTGTAGCGGCTCTCCAGTATCCTATTTTCACCGCGTCTGTTTTGGGCATCTGGTCGCTGGGGCGTATCTCATACACACGCGGATATATACTAGGTGATCCTGCCAAGGTGTGTATCATGCTTTCCGGCCAACGCGGTACAGACTCTTACTCTCCTTCAGCGCATTACCAACTTATACAGGCTGGCGTCTTTGCTTGGATTATGTACGTACCTTGTCCGCATCTCTAATCCTCTTGTAACTAAATGGCGCCTTCTCCAAAGCTTTGTACATCACTTCAGCCTATGTTTCTGGAAACTGGTTGTACCAGGGTCTCTCAGCCAAGTTCTTCAATTAATAGTCAGATGACCCAGCTGGTGAGCATGCGCCAATAATACAGATCGATGACATTTGTCCTGTGTTTCTTCCCTTCTGAACGTGGTTGATCAGTCGGATTGAATCGATCGTTCTTAGAAGAAGTTAAATACAAAATTTTAAACGTAAGTACAAGTGTTCCCTACAAAGTCTACCAGAAAGTGCTATTTGAAACAGAAGGTTGAACATGTTTATTTTGTCATAATCATAACTCAAGCAGATTCGCCCGCCTCCCCGTGCACACGGGGTGTCCCGGGCGTGCGTGGGGTTCGCGGCGGGCTTCGAGGCGTCGTCGGCTGGCTCCCTGCTCCACCAAACAGTCTACTTACCCTATTGCCGAAGCCCTGAACAATAACCGACCGCCTCCTGTTCACGCCTTCCGCAGCCTCATTCAACCTCGACTCCTCTGCTAACTCGCGGTACTCCTCTTCCGTGTCCATGACGATGCGCAGGGTGTCAGGGTTCATACGGAACCGCTTGTCCGCCAGCGCCTCCCGGATCTCCTCTTCTGCGTATCGTCCTGCGAGCACGTCGCCGAGGCCCGTACGTGCTCCCAGGGAGACGGCAGTGGCAATCGTGCCCGGCGCATGAGTTAGCCGGAGGTAGCGGCGCGCGTCGGCGTGCAGTATTTGCACAAACGTAGCAATAAGGGCAAGGATGAGGAATAGCACGGCGAGCAGGTGAACCGCAGGGTGACTTGGGAAGCAGGTTAACAAGAATAGGAATAGGCAACAACATAGTACGTACCTAAGCCATACCCGTTGCTCGAATGTCTTGACTTGCACAGTGATCGGCTCGTTATCCGGCAGGAAATAAACCTCCTTCGCGACCAGCGCGAGGTACATACTCTGCGTGAACACATCAGCCTGATGTCTGAATGGTAGCTTTGTGAACACGTACGTATGACTGGTTAACAAGCCGCAGATAAGTTTCATCATCGAATACAGCCTGAAAACCCTGTGGGAGCTGCAGAGCGGCTTGGTAGACACTCGCAGGAAGCTGCAAACGCGTTGCATTCTGGCGGGCGAGGACAAATTGATCTGGGTTCGTGAGGTTGAATGCGATGCCGTTGTACGCCCGTCCGTCAAGCGGTGCACCAGTGACGTTCGCAGATGCAGAAGAGAAATTCGACGCGCTCGTGAAGGCCCCAATTTCTGTTAGTGATGTGATATTTCCGGATTGCACCTCCGCGCCGACATTCACGTCGACCAGTGAGAAACTGGGTGAGCAGAAGGTTGCAGAAGCATTGGCTGCGGGTTGATATCTAATGCAATACCAACCAGTGAGTCCTGACATTCAACCAGGGTTGGGAGTGACTCACGTAAAGAGCCAAAACACCACAGGACTGAACTGCGGCGGGGTTTGAGATTGACATACAGGAATGTCAACGCCTACAGTGTTGCATTAACACTATAACTTAGGGAGCTCCAAAAGTTGAATAACCCACCGAACAAAGTCTCGCTTGCCATCGTCACATTGAAAGTGAACACGCAGTTATTCACAGCAATAGAGTTCGACCACGCTCCACCTCCGAGCTGGGTCATAGTCACAGGCACAGACTGGCATCCAGTAACGCTCTTGAGCGCCGTTGTGTTGGCGAACGCAGTTCCATTCGTAGTTGTGGAGGTGGGCAACTAGTAGTTACAATAACTGTGAACAACTGTTGACGGCATGAAGAGTCTGATCACCCACCTCAAACGGTGCAACAGTACAGTCGAATATGTCATAATGCATAGCGTCCGTTCCCTCCAAAAGTCTATGCATTATCACAAATATGCAATATGATACATGTAACACATGTGTGACTAATGTGACACTGTAACATTCCCGTTTGAGAACCAACCGTCGAGCGTCTTCTGCTTTACTTTCTTTATCTCCTCGATCTGCAAATGCGCCCGCAGCTTCCTCAAGCGTTCAAACAGATCAAAGGAAATGTCCTCGGGTGCATACCTGAGAGCCATCCTCTCCATTTGAGCACATAACTGAAGCATGGCAGTGATCGCTGGTTAACGTACTGAAAAACTTGCAGCCAGTCATTCAATGTGAGATTGCTACGACGTTCCTTGTCTATGGGCCGTGCCGATGTTTTTGGTGTATTTTTAGCAGCAGGTTCTCGACGCTTGACATCAGGCCGTGTTTTGGGAACAATGCGGGGTTTTCGAGTACGCTCGGTTCGCTCAGCAGGCATGGGAGAGTAAGAAATCACGGTCAAGTTCTGCTTTGCTGGCACATTAACTAAGAGAATGTCCGGAATAACAAAAGGAGATTTGATATGATATTGATATGACTTTGATATGACTGTATTGTTAATGGATTGTCCTGAACATGTTCAAATTTGTTACCAAACTACCAAATTAAGTTACAATTTTTGTATGTCATAATGCATAATGCATTCCAAAAGTTTATGCATTATTCAATATGACAATTTTTGCATAAATCCCCGCCCACCAAGTTGGTTCCCATCCAAAACCGATGCATTATGACAATTATGCATTATCACATAATGCATTATGACATATTCGACTGTATATGGGACATGGATAAAGGGTGGTGCTGGCAGATCGTACATGACAGAGGCGCCTGCATATCCTGCGCTAGATAAAAATGCTAAATATAGAGCTGCATCAGTGGCCGCCGTCAGGGTTGCGAGAAGTATTTTTACTGACAGGAAAGGTCATTAAAATGAAGATCTTGATTCAATCCAATCTGTGCAAGATTCTGCTGTGTGACATCTGGTCTTTCTCAGATGCGCTGTCTCTGTAAGTGCTCTGGGATAACATACCGGGTAGTTGGATCCAGGTAGGCTTGACTACAAGCAAGGCGGCCGCAAGTGGTTGGAAGAGAAGGCACATAAGTCCCATTAACGAGGCAAAGACTACGACATAGTGTTGATTTGCGGCTGCGCGGGCCCATACCAGAAAGTTGCTGAGTGTAATGATACGCAAGTCAGTTATATGTCAAATACATAGATGCCGGCAGGTACTTACTTGTCCCGTGTATAGTCCAGAAGTAAACTCCGATGAGGCGGTGAGTCGCCTTGAACGAGGTCGACGTAAGGCTAGATATGTTCATATGTTAACTTCGAAGACTGATAGGCCACATTTTATGTGCCCCTTACCTGAAGCTTCTTTATTTCTAGGTCTGTCCAAGCCCATAGCCCAACAATCTGATATGCGTAGCGTGAGTGTCGCAGGTCTTGATAAGCACAGGAAGATGGCGTACCGCAGCCACAATGGCGACAGGTGGTAAGGTCTACGAGTTCATCGCGGTGTTATCAGAAGATTTGAGTCAAATACGGGTATGGTACATACATAAGCATAGTGGAGAGCTGTTGAAGACGAGCTCAGGTTTGATCCAGTCGACCAGCCTACAGATGCAGATTGTTCAAAGGTTACGGTCAGGTCACGCCGCCAAGAAGTGAAGATCAAACACATACCTTGCCTCTTGTCACTGAAGTGCAGCACCACCTCCAGGGAAATGGCCGCTGCGACCAAGAACATGACAAGCGGGATCCAGACATACGGCCGGAGTGGTACCGGGGTGTAGGCTTTGATCAACCGCGAGTTTGGGCTGGGTGGAGGGCCTAACCATTCGGCAGAAACGGTGTTAGGAATGCTTGCAGTTACGTTTGGAGTTTTGTCAAACTCACCTAACGGTTTGAGGGGCTTCTCGACTTCTGGGTATGTCGCAAATTGGACGTGATTTGAGCCGTTGCCGTCGTCGTCTTCATCGACTTTACCAGACGCAGCGCTTCCGTGTTCTAATGTATATGCGTCTATCTGAACGTTGATTCACCGGTCAGGATGATCATACCACACGAGAAGAGCAGAGACGAGGTTCAACGTTCACATACATGTCCAAAGGTCATTGTTCGTATCTTTCCAGGTATGAGACTGCGCGGAAACGAGGGAGCATGTTCACGAGGGACGTCCTTGGCTGCAGTGCTGTTTGCCTCCTTCCTGCCCTTGCTGCCTTCGCCCTGGTCCATGTCGAATGCGTTCAGGGAGACGTAGCTGTAGGTATGGTGAAGATCGGCCTGTGACGAAGAGGTATTTAGATGGTCCATGCTTGGAGGGGTGTTAACCAGAAACAACTTGATGCGCACGCACCCCAATTCGAATATAACCTCAGTATTTTTATTTGTTTGGATGCGGAGTCGGAGCTCGTGTCGGGCTCGACGGGACCAGCACGTATGCGAGTTGGAAATGATATACAAACGAGGCTAACTGCTGGCGAGAGAAATGTGAGAAAGGTTGAACAACAGGTCGCTTCTTGACATGATGGCCTGATTGACCCACAAATAACCTGCGCCGTGTTAGCACTTGCTCTTGGTGGGTCATGTATTGGGTTTTAGGGTATTCTTGCTATATTTTTGGAGTGCATCATGGCTCCGACATGGCTGTTCATGTTATGCATGGTGCTCAGGTGTGTGTGCCACAAGTATATTGCACCGTTAGCCGGGATCAAGGGGTGCCGCAATACCGATCTTATCTTATCATCTCTTTCAGGGTCAGTCGCGTGCCTTGAGCAGCTGAGTTCGACCACTTCTAACGAAATTTCATAAAATAAAGACAATTTTGTAGAAGAATCTGTGGCTTATTAGAAGGTAGATGCTCTGCGCCGCTTGGTTGCAAAGGACAAGAGCTCAACTTGGTTTATAAAGCTTAATCATTCAGAGGGGGAGAGATGATTTACGTTGTACGTACTAGGTACTATATCCATTGAGAGAGATTACGCAAGGTATTACATACTATTCCCAGTGCAGCACACCATCTATTGACTTGAGGCTTGCCCTACTGCAGCGCAGTCTCATACTTTTGTTTTCTAATAATTCAAAAGCTTAGCGATTTGACAGTTTTGAATGCGGAATTCCAGCCGTGCCGCTAACGAACATAAAGCCGCACTCAAGTCTGCCGGTGCTAAACAGAGTGTATTGCTGTACATATATTCAAGTTAAAGTAATAATAACACCAAGAAAGTACACGCCAGGCTAATCAGCGCTATGCTCGGCACAGTTTTAGCGACTGCTGGGCGCCGCTACCTTGAGCGCCGAGCGTTGAGCGGCTACGCGCGCTTTCGTTTGTATCAAGTGCGGATAAGCGACGGGCTATACGGCCAAAATATCCATCCCTAAGTGTTAACCGATGGCACTTGAAGTTAACTGTGGTGAACACGTTTTTCAAGGTCAACTGGATTATAAATGTACATCTTTGTATTCCCTGGCATCCACGCGACAGGGAGGAAAAGAGGATCCACTGAAAGTGGATATGATTGAGCATGCCTCTGGGCTATGCACTGATGCCTGACTGCGACTCGACTGGTGCACACATTAGCACAGTCACTGTCAGTAAAGCTGCATTGACGCTGATGCTTAGTTGATGCTGCATGCTGCATTGAGTTGATGTGCTAAAGGTTTGCTGGAGGCGAGAGCAGGTTGGGCGAAAGCGCGGAGCGCTTCCCTACCCGAGGAGCGGTCCCTACCCCGGGGGGCAAGGCGAGCTGCGATACCCACATTGTAGGAGTTCGACGACGCAACGCGAGAGCCTTGTTACCCAAAATTTAGGAGGCGGACCAGAGATTTCTGAACAGTTAGTATTTTCCTATTGGCATTCAACCAGAGCAATGATGTTAGATTAAGAGTTGAAATACGAGAGAGAATTGACTTATTGGTGGGGCTTAAGATGAGGTGACATGTCAGGTGCGTGAAGCATTGTGAAAGATTGACGTGACAGGTACTTGAGGCCTGAACTTAGGAGAATTGTCGAGTGATCGTCGAGTGATGCATAAGGCCTGTGTGAAGCATTGCCGAACTAGGTAAGTTACGATACAAGAAGCATTATTAATTGATGCATGAAGCATGAAGCATTGTCGAAAGATACATGAGCGATAGTCTAAGAAGCATTACTGATTGACGCATCATGTATGAAGCATTGTTGAAACCGGGGTGAAGCATTGTCGTATGAAGCACTGTCGGGTGAAGCATTGTCGTATGGCGTATGAAGCATTATCGGCCCTCGGGTGACGCATTGTTGTCTCTCAGGTGACGTGCGAAGCATGGTGGATTGTTGAATAGGCGGAAGAAAGGTGGATGATGCCACCGTTCATATCACAGGGTCACATATATGCAGCACGCGATAATAGTGATATCGAGGAGAAAGACATTAAAACTATGGTTGTGAATTTAGCCAGAATTTACTGACCTTATGAGCAGTTGAAACCGATCCGAAAATTCCATGAAGTACAGTATCAGCTGACGGCTACGCTTTCCTGGTTTTCCGACGTGACGCAGAAGCGAAGCAGTGACAACTTGGTGATGTTACGACAGTTATAAACGGCGACGCAGAAGTGGATAGGTATTGACGCCATGGGGAGCAGTGGTGATGCATTTCCCTCATCGTGTCGAACCCCGCAATGCACCGGCAGCTCCGGCGGGCGGCCCTTGGGCGTGAGCTCGAGTGCAAGTCATAAGTAGTGTGCTAAGAGCTTCATGATGTCGATTTGGCGTCAACGACGAAACATGTGATGGAACTCCGCATATATCGATTCTCGAAGTGTTCGATGCAAGGCCAGGGGGGGGGGGAGGGAAATCTCTGCCTTTGGGTGCAAACAGAATTATGGGTCGGTGCGCGCCATTTCGGCCTTTGATAGGGAATAGAGTAGGACTTGGATGACTTGAAATAGATCTTCATGCTAGTCTAGCCGCTCAACGATGCTCTGCACTCAGGCGGCGAGCTATGAGAGGAAGGATGTGACTCCGCATACTAGCCGCAGAGAAGACGCTGCTACATTAGTATGAAGCCGCAGGTTGTAGGATCCGTTGCCTGCAGTTGGCTTCCGAGTCGGCTGCCATATCCGGAGCAACTCCAAGGATAAGTTGACCGATTTTTTCGCCTGAATACTGACTGAAGCTGGCCGTGGCCCTGCCGTAGCCAGATGTGTTTGTCGCAAGCCTGAAGTCGCTTGGTTCTGATCCGGAGGGGATTATGTAGTGCAGCACGGTGCAGCGTGGTCAAGTCATGGAAGCTGATGAGCCTGCTTCTGATGCGGTCTTCCTTGCGAGCTCCAGGTGGCAGGATGTATGGATTGCAGAAAAGGAAAAAGAAAACAAAGTCTCGAATAGAGACGGCACAAAGACGGCCTTTGCGTGGGCGACGCGTGAAGGCGGTCGTCGACCGTTGATGATGGTGAACTCGAAGGAGACGAGTCACGCATGTCACCTCACGGTCACACAAAGACACTATTCTATCCTCCGATCGTACCTTACTACGGCGAGAATTCACATTTAAAATTTTCGGTGCATAAAAGGCAAGTGTTACTGCTACTTAATCCTAACTGACTCATAAGGCCTAATAGTGTAGTACTACAGCTATGCTATAAAGTTACTAGGGTCCCATATTCATCATGATCATGAGAATTATCGTCGTCATCAGAGTCAGCTATTAGTATTACCAGAGCCGTAGTTTGACATATCACCTTCATCATCGTACACATCGATAATGTATGGAAAGACCGACTCGAAGCCACGCTCGAGATGATCCCAATCAATGTCCACTACAATTTGCTTCAGTTCTGAAACCATATAGCCATCGAGCTCCCAGCAGTTTGTCAGTATCAGCTGAGTGATTTCTGCATCATATTCATAGCGACACATAAAGCAATCCTGCAGCTTGTCAAAGAGTTGTTCCTTATTACTTCTACTTATACTGGAAAAGTTCAGCCCAATTAGGTGTAGGATCGAAAGATTGCTGAAATATAGCTCCTTCTCTTTAGCTAGGATCTAAATGGCCTCCAGTAATTGGCGGGCCTAATGATCAAGAGCCGCTACACGAGAAACGTTTGGCAAGCGACCCAGTGATTGTGCTAGATCAAGCCGTACAGACGTGACTGACTCTGATCCATTGTAACTGCTTACGCCTGAATTAGGCGATCTTTATGTGCGTAATATCGTCGTTGTGTTGTTTGAACATGATAAATATATTCGTCATGATTTCGGTGGTTAGACTGGATATCGTCGCGCGTTTGTTTCTCTCGACTTTAAAAGCCAGGATCTCATCCACACGCTGTTGTATGGCTGCATCGATCTGTTGCATTCTCATCTTCTTCGCATTAACGCGGCGTGCAGAGGAACCTCCTCGATTAGCAGAGCCAGCAGGGTCATAAGGTGCCATTGGTATCGTTAGTCGATGGTGAATGAAAGTGATCGTGCCCAATGGTAGATGAAGGTAGTCGTGGTCTCCAGCAAAGCTTCAACTTGAAATTTATATAACTTCCGACCTAAAGGACCCGGGATGGATTGCACCTTGCATGTGACACGTGCAGACAAGGGCGAAGCGGCAATGTGCCCTTTCTGGTTTTGTAGTATGCACACCGACTATATAGATCAAACATATTCTGAAGTAGGAAATAGCCCATTAAAAGGATATTAAAAGGGTTGGAATATGACACAGGAAATGTATCCCATTGACAGTGTTGACCTATTCTAATGGGGCGGGCTTCTCAACTTTTTGCTATGTCGCAAACGGGTCGCGGTCATTCCATCTCTTTGTCTTTGAATTTTGTGAAGTTTTTCAACAATTTTTCAACTTGTTTTGATAAAATCTGGGAGGATAATTAAATTAAAGAGTAGTTTATACAAAAGAAGATATTCCCACTACTACTAAATACTCTGTTCAGTACACTATTTGCATGCTAGAAATACATACCACCGTAGTAGTAGTCATCGTCAGAATCATCATAATCGAAGTACATATCACCATAGCCCTCTTCCATGCCGTAGAGATCGGACTCCTCGTCTTCCGTGAAACCCTGCTCGGCCTCGTCCCACTCAACATCCACTACAATTTGCTCCAGTTGTTCGACCATATAATCATCCAGCTGAGAGCAGTCTTCCAGTACCAGCTTGGTAATCTCTGCATCATATTCGCAGCGACACATGAGGCAGTCCCGCAGCTTGTCGAAAAATACATTATCACCATTGTGGTCAGGGTCAAACTCCAGGCCTTCGAGTTCTAGAACGGAGAGGTTGCTGAAATATAACTCCTCCATATCAGCTGCAATCTGAATGGCCTCCAGTAACGCCTCGGCTAGCATTAGATTATTTAACTTGATACGAGAAAGGTTCGGTAAACGGCCCAGTGTTTGTGTTAGTTCCTCTGCGCTGTAGGGAATAGCATTATCGAGGTGGACAGTCGCAACGTTCTTCACCGGTAAACCTGAGGTGAGCAGTTTGGTGAGAATTTTCGTGGAGAAACTAGAAGACAGCGGTCTCGACGGAGCAAAGATGGTTAAAGAGAATGGAGCCAAGGATGGTAAGAAATGTGCATCGTCCACGAAAAAATGGAAGGAATCCATTCCACTCCTGCCCAAGCTTATTGCCCGGAAATCTATATTTGAAGCATCTTCCGCGTATATGCGGCCAATAGCTGTAATCATGTCTATTGCGTTTACTCCGAAATTAGGAGAGCTGCTGTTAACTGTCTCCCTAGCCTGGACAGAAAGTGATAGCATGTTGGGCGGGAAGGCAACATGGCGGAAGAACATCGCGGCATGTTCCATCGACGAGAGAATGCTCAGCTTTCGAAGCTTTGGGAGATTTATTGTGCGTGAGGGCGAGTGGGAAGTTTCGAAGTATCCCATCGCGTAATGTAAGTCCAAGACTTCGAGTAACGAAAGATTTTCGAGTGCGTCGAGGAATTGCGCAACTGTTAATGTAGAAGGGGTGTTGACCTCCTGCAGCCTAAGAGTTGTGATGGAATGCGGTAGACAGGAGACCCAGTCAATCTTGCAGCTTCTGAGAGATAGTCCCCTGAGTTTGCTCGCTTCAGATAGGATGGCGGCTGGAAGAGGTGAATGGAGACAGTGGCCGCTCAGGTGGATATTGGTCGCGCGCGAGAGACGCGTCGGTATAATTCCTACATAATCTTCCGATACACAAAGAAGTTGCAGCTCGTTGATTTTTTCTCCGCTTTTCATCGCCTCTTGAAGAAACTGACGCGATTTCAGGGTTGATTCGACACTGAAGTCGCACCTAATCGTTAGAGCCGCCCCCTTTGACCGCCTAAGCATCTCTTCAGCCCATGGTTTATTCCAGAATGGAGGTTCTATCCACAGCCCGACGAAATCCAAAGCTATGTTTCGCCAAGTCGTGCTGACGTGACTGACTCGTATCCAGTCCAACCGTCTATGCCTGGAGTAGCTGCTCTGAACGTTCGTCGCGTCCTCCATCAGCTTTTTGACAACGAGGAATATGTTTGTCATAATTTCAACAGGTAGACTGGATATTGGCGCGTAGTTGTTTCTCTGGACCTTCAGAGCTAGTATCTCATCCGTGCGCTTTCGTATGGTTGCGTCGATTTGTTGCATCTTGATCTCTGCCTCAGTAACGATTGAAGCAGCGCCCTCGTCATCAGCAGAGTTCGTGCACTCATGAGAGGGCATTGGTATCGCAGGTCAATGGTTGATAGGTGGCGGCGGTGGCAGGTCCTAGCGAAGCTTGTCCACAACATTCAAGGCATTCGACTTCGACTTTAGGGATCGCGTCTGGTACTTAACACGTGCCGATACCGCGACGGCGCTACATTTCTTAGCCGGCTCTCTAATTTTTGTTGTAGAAATACATAAGTAAATCCTATCTAACACAGCAACCTCTCTAGAATACATAATGGGACAATATAAGAATCATGAAGTAGGGGAATCATCAGCGAAATAATCAACTTTGGGGAATGCTGTTGCGGGGAAGGTGCACTCGCCAACAAACTCAAATCTAGGGTACTTGTCTTCTTTCAATGGTGCTACTGCTTGCGAGAGCGACTGAGAATGCGATCCCGCAGGTTGTCCTCCTTTTCGCTTCTCCATCTTATCCTCAGTCTTGCTTCGCACTTCATTATTCTGTGTACCATCTTCTGGTATTGAAGGCGTCGCGTTCTGTATAGACCCTTGCGACTGTGTGATCGCCACAGCTGGATATGTCGCTGTTGAAGGAATTGATGAAATCTCTGCCGGTTGGGTACCCCTCCCAGCATACGAAGACGCAAAATAAAACTGAGCAGAAGCAGACGTCAACTCAGCAGGGATCCTGGGTCTCGTGGGTTTCCTATCCTCCTTCACGAACTTGACGGATCCATAGTATGGTTCCAGATGTTTACTGGCTGTGAATGATATCCATCACGCCCAATGCACACGGATGAGGTACGTTACACACGTACCAACAGCTGGACCGGCCGGGACCTTAATGGGGGCAAAGGAAAACAGGGTGTTAGGTATGAACGGGGCGCGCTGACGAGTACAAAGTAAACTCGTACCTGGGCAATCCTAGGTGAGTAAAGGAAGGAAGCGGCGGGAACTGTAACACGTACTTATATGATACGGATTCCCGCAGGCCGCGCATCCCGCTGACGGTGTATTCCTATAATATGACGTACTTGCGACGGCCTGATAAGTTTTTATTTCTTCCGCTGGCTTTTCAGTTGTTTGTGGCAGGCTCGTGGAAGACGCTGGCACGATGGCTGATCCTACCGCCGCTGAGGGAGAAACAGCCAGGGTTGATCCACTACTTGCACCTGCATCCACTCCCGCATTCTTCATTGCGCCTTTGCCTTTCTCAGAAGCCCGCAACGTAGATTTGGACACCGTCGATGCGGAACCTGTCGCATCTGTTGAGATGTTCGTCTTGGCGATCTTACTAGGGCGAGGGCTGTCAGTTCTGGGAGCGCGAGTCCGACCACCAAAGAAGCGTTTCCTGTTGAGAGCAGCCTGACGTTGTGGGCGGGCAGGGGAAGACATTGGTGGAATGTGGCATAAAGTGGTAGTTCATGAGAACAGTCCGGAGTTTAGCGCGAATTTCTTCCAACTTTGATGAATGCCTTATTTGGCTTTCGACTACTGAGTTGAAGGAAACAATCATTTTCTTTCATCTTCAAACTCCAATGATGAATCCCGTAGGATTCACTCACAAAGGCCCAGGTGAACATCTGTATTTCTTCCGTTAATCTGTCATCAGAAACTAACAGTGCTCCCCAGCAGGTAATATTCTAGCATTACTGATCAGCATGGATCGCAGGCTACTGATACAGGGAGCATAAAGTGGACATAAAGACACATGGTCCAGATGTGCTATTGAGCCTCATTAAGTTCATCAGACCTATTACCAATGCATCAAACCATTCAAGTGAGTACACTTTCTGCGAATCTGTGAACTCTTGGGGCCAATCTGACGTCTAAATTCAGATCTGAATATTGACCACCTGTGCAATTCTGTTCAAGGTCAAGAGTATCTAAGGGCTCTTGGTCATTTTGTAGACCTAGTAGTGCATTCGGGAGGTGATCCGGATGTTCTTCAACAAGGAGGTGTGACTCACATTTTATATTTCAAAAACTTATTTAATTCCACCAAAGAAGATACTACTGATACACAAAATTCCTTGGAGCAAGTTATTGAAGAAAGGCGTAAGTACATTTGCCATTCTGACGACAGCTGCAGGCCTGTTAAACTCATTTAGCAAACGAATCATCACCCATGGATGTGATCTCGGATGTAGACGAGTTTTCCCTTTTGTGCAATATGGTATATCTGGGGCCTGTATACGGTGTGTTTGCTAAATGAATCCACATTCTGAACCTTAAACTCAACATAGAATTAGACCTGCAGACTTCAGGACATCTGATTAAAGTAATTGAATCACTTAACAAGCACATTTTCAACAAGATGCCCATACGTATGATAAGCTTCGATTCGAACGGAGAAGACTGCACTCTTATCGAGCGCGGCAAACTGGCTGGCCTCGTCATTTCGCGCATCCAAGCTACCTATGCAACTGATGCCAAATTTAGACGACGCTTGAAGATTTCAGCAGATAGCGTCGTGGCCGACTTCTGCAAGTACGCCATCCTCTCGCACACCTGGATGCAGGGCTCGCCAGGAGAAATCGTCTTTCAGGACTGGGAAACCCGCACGCTGAACCCCCGCGGAAACAAAAAAATTACCAAATTCTGCGAGGTCGCCGCTCGCGAGCACGGCGTACTACTAGGCTGGGTTGATAACGTCTGCATAAACAAGGAGAGCAGCACAGAACTGGACGAGTCCATTCGTTCAATGTATAAATGGTACCAAGAGGCACACGTCTGCATCGCATATCTAGGCGATACATTTGAGTTCGAGTACATCCCCAAAGACAGATGGTTCACGCGGGGCTGGACACTACAGGAACTTCTGGCAAACAGCCGTATTCACTTCTACAACACCACATGGACGATGCTTCTTCCCGGCGACTTTACTACAGTCAACCCAATGGACGATCCAACATTTTTAAGTAACTCGGGCGATATAGCATTCGAAGCAATTCCACTGGAGATGCAGTACCAGATCTTTAAAGCAACGTCAATTACACAAAGCGAGCTCTGGATGTTCTATAACTGGTCCCACAAAATTCCAATGAGTAGAATCATGGAGCTAGCGGCACAGCGTACGGTTACCCGTGCGGAGGACCAGATATATTCCCTCATGGGGCTTCTCAGGGTTGGTATTTCCATCGCATACGGTGAAGGGCCCGAGAACGCATTACGACGAATTATTAAAGAGATAATGAACTCCTATGGACAGTTTTTAGACCTCTTCAACCATACGAATTGTTACAGCATTTTGCCATACAAAGTCCACGACTACATTGGCCACCCAAGGACAGTCAAAAATGCTATTGCACCACATGAACCATTGACCCTTTCTCATGTAGGAGTCCATGCCAAATTACTGGCAATTCCAATGTTCAGTAAAGACGCATATTTCAAGGAAAATTTCCCTTTCAATATAACTATGGTTTCCTTATCCAGCGGCGATTACTTTGTATCAGACAACAGCAGCAGCGCAGCCGAATGGATTACAAGGCTTGAAGTTGATCTAAGTCCACGGAGCAATACCAGCCACCTTGCAAACTGTCCCTTTGTTTTTCTGGCAGTACTTTCCTCGCGTATTGATGAAGACCATGATAAATTTCAAATATCTGTTGGCGACAGTCTCGGAATACAAGTACTACCCGACATATTGAATCCCAGTTATAACATTGTCACTAAGCGGCTTTCTGACATAAAGCCCCTTAGCGCATCTGCATACGGAGCAGCAGGGTGGCAAAGTGGCCCAGTGCATGCAAATCTCCCATTCAGCGGACCCAATGTATCAAATGGAATCCTCACTCTTACTGGAGCAGAAGTAAAGCAGCTGGGCTTTATGGTAATTTCAGACTACTTCTTTTAGTGGGATGGTAATTCCGGTAGATGAGATGCGACTCTGTTGTGGTAGATCTTATTATATTAACATGGTGTCCCGTTTCCGAACTCTCGCTGAACCTGTTATTGTGGGGCTGGGTCCAGTGGGATGCGGTCAGCCCATATGGAGGTCTCTCATAAGTGTGAGCACTTATATGTCCAAGGGGACCTAGAGATAGACTGATCCATATCTAAAAACAGCAAGCATAATGTTACTGCACTTTCACACCAGCATGTTCCTTCACCATGAGCCAAACATGAGCATTGCCGTAGTCGCTTTTAATATCAGTTCCTCCAACAGTCTGGCAACCCAGCTTCGTATAAATTTTTACCTAGAAGCGCGCGAAACCGATTGAGAAAATAAATAAATAAACATTCAACAGTCTGAGAAATAACGCACGTCGACTTCCGTAGTAGTTTCCACTAAAATCGGCGATCCAGTCGCATTCGCCTGTAAATTACAAAAAAGCATCAGCCTTCAACTGAGCTGAGTATCGAGTATATAGATTAACTGACCTGCTTCTCCGCAAACTCAAACAGCGCGCGCCCATAGCCTTTCCCCTGATGCTGCGGCAGCACCCCAAAGAGGTGCAGATGCCACGCGTTCAGCGAGTATCCTTCGCCGAGGCTCTCAGTCGACAGCCTTCCCATCGTAGGCCCGAACTGATTAATCATAAAGTCGGCGCCGAAGGTATACAAAGCTGCAAAGAAAGACGCACATAATCCGTCCACCATGCCCGCAGCGCAGCAGGTACTCTCGCGAGGAACTGGTCCCAGCCAGCCGCGCGCTCTTCCGCACTGAACATACAAAAACCGGTCACTCGTAAATCGCTGAGAGCGATAATATGGGTCCACGCACCTCGCAAACACGCTCTTGCCCGGAGGATACCATATCGCGACTCCGAGTGGCTCATCGTCGTCAGCGCTCGCGAACAGCGCGTGCACCTCGCCGCCGATTAGCGCACTGCGGACGTTGGCGCCTAGCTCGGAGGCCGCAAGGCTGAGATCCCCGCCCAATAGGATCAGGCTGAACGGATCGTCTTATGTTTTCGTTGAGATACGATTAGGATACCTTCGGATGATCAGAGCTACCGTTGAATGCTTCGACGAGGATATTCGTGAGCTTGTCAATTTCCTGATCTAATATTCAAGTCAGCACAGAGGTAACATTTCTGGAATACTAGAGTGACCTGTTGGGGTAGCGACTTTCTTGATGTAGGGAGAAGACATTTGGGTCAGTTCTAAGAAACGATTTATGACTCATTGATATAGGTGTTCCGGGAAATGCCCCATCAAGTAAAACTCGGAACCGCATCGCTATTGAATCACATCGCATGTCGGAGGGGTTAGTGGGGACACGGCAGAAACGGAGTCTTGTAGGAAAGTCAAAGTCGATTGGATATATATGGAATGGAATCAACTAGGAATTCTCACCGGTTGTAAATATACTCTTCTCCGCGATTCCACTGTGACGTGATAATCGTAGCCGTCAATAACAGTTCATGACTGAACATTTGAATCATAGGTAATGTTGTTGTATTTAGGTGTCCATTTATGATGTAGCTTTATACACTGACCTAGTAGCTCTAATAGCAGCGGATGAGGACGTAAACGGACATGAATTTACTATACATGTATAGATACCGCAATGCGCCCTGCAAATTATACAGGCGAACACATTGTGTACAAGAGGAAGAGTCGCCGTCTACATGGACCTGCAGTGATTATCCGGAATTACGGGGAAGGGCAAATCTTTACTCTGCAGGTTTATCCGAGACTGTGATGCGACCCTTGTGAAATACGGGATGCTGGCCGCTCTGGCGCTGATTACTTCTTCCCTGCCTCGATCGCGTCTCCATTCTTGCAGGCGATAATCTTGATGCGATTCGCGCTGACCATATCGTTCGACTCCATTTTGAACGTTGGATTTTTGATAATGAACGTCCAGACGTCGTCGCAAAGCCGGTACGTGCGGAGGTGGCCCTGAAAGCGGACATTGAGAAGCATAAACCCCGAGAGAAGTGATTCAAAATACACACCTTGAGTGTTGTCTTCGTCTTGACCTGCTTAACCATGGTGTCCGCCAACGATTTGTCGAACTAGGAAGTCCATCAGAACCTCTGCTAGACGCGCATGCGCGGCCCCGGCGTAGTGTGCGCATTACGGTACATGTCATCCATAGCACCAACGCCTGACTCCATATGTACCGTAGACGGGATACATACCTGCTGAAGGACCTTCATCGCTAGCTGCGGTGTAATGGCTCCACTCGTGATGAGTTCGTCCAGCGAATCCGTCAGAGCCATGCCGATACTAAAGCGTTATACAATCAGCGACTAGGCCCTCAGACGAGGGCAAAAAGCATACGAGGAGCCACGGTAGAATTCGTAGTAAGCGGAAGCCATGATGTCGAGGTGCAGATGATGGTGGCGGGGTGCAAGTGCCGCTTAGCGCCAGGCGCTTTCCCGGCTGCCGTGTCCATGAGTCAGCAAACACGTGCCGAAAAAAGGCACCTCGGGATCACGTGAAAATTATCACTGAAGAAATTGATTCCGCAACTTGCTCGTTTCTACTTATTTACTTGTGCTCATTCTGCTTTGATCATGGGTCGAGGAGGAAAAGTAAGGATCTTGATTAGCACCTCTTCTATGGCTTATTTATCTCTATCAAAAGAGAGGAAAGCGCGGTGGAGGACGCGGAGGATCCAATGGCCGTAGTGAGAGGAATCCAGACGAGCGTACCGACCTCCTCGAGCCAGCCGACATGGAGAATGCGCGCTTTTTTGCCTACTACAAGGCGCAACGTATCGTCCCAGATGAAGAATGGGACGACTTCGTGGCGGCATTGAGGCGCCATCTGCCAACAACATTCAGAGTTGCCGGGAGTCGCCAGTATGTTTGGAATTCTCTAGCATATATCCACTATGCTTACATTTTCGAAGGGTCGCGACTACACTCAATTCAATGATTAAGGAGCTACATGTACCGACTCTGAGCGACGTTGTCTTTGAAGACGAGAAAATTCCCCCACCCGTTCAACTATCATGGTACTGTTATGACTCCTCATGGCGAAAAAGTTCTCAACGCTTCTACCTTATAGGTATCCTGACGGCCTCGCGTGGCAATTCAATGTCCCCAAAAAAGTTCTGCGGAAATCCCCAGAGTTCAAGAAATTCCATTCATTCTTGGTTTTCGAGACAGAAGTCGTAAGTAATGTTATTCTGCAGTTTCCGTTATTTAGTCACGTCCATCCAGGGGAATGTTTCGAGGCAAGAAGCCGTGAGCATGCTGCCGCCGCTTTTCCTTGAAGTAGAGCCCCACCACAAGGTTCTTCATCCTCTTTCTCTTTGTTATAGACAGTCATTCATCTGTTTTGTATAGTGCATGGATATGTGTGCCGCACCGGGATCCAAAGTGAACACCATCCATATCCCCTCCCTGCGTACTTGCTCAGCTAGCTTTTCCTAGACTGCACAAATACTTGAGGCCCTCCACGCAGCAGACACCGCTACTGCGTCATCTACTCCTCCCGGCCTGCTCATCGCCAATGACTCGGACAACAAGCGCACCCACCTCCTCATCCATCAGTCCGCCCGTCTACCCAGTCCCGCTTTGATGGTCACCAACCTCGACGCCAGCGGCTACCCTGGAATCAAGGTACCCGCACGCATCAACCATGAAAACGTACCTGCATTTTCCAATTCTCCCAATGGCGGGGAGAAGCTCGAAACCCTGCTATTTGACAGAATCCTGTGCGACGTGCCATGCAGCGGGGACGGGACAATTAGGAAGAACATGGGTATCTGGAAAAGTTGGGCGCCCATGGACGGGAATGGGTTGCATGCGTGCGTGATGTACTTCTTCGCTGCATCCTTTAACTGACATTGTGAAAAGCCTTCAGCTGCGCATCCTCCAGCGCGCAATGAACATGTTGAAAGACTCGGGTCGCATTGTTTACTCTACGTGCTCCCTGAACCCGGTGGAAAATGAGGCAGTCGTCGCTTCTGCTCTGCTGGGTAACAAGGGTGCGTACAATGACATTTATAAATTCCCCAGTGACTGATTCACGACCGCGTAGACTTCCACTTGGTCGACGTGTCTTCCAAACTACCAACCTTGGTACGCCGCCCCGGTCTAACAACATGGCTCCCAACGAGCGATCGCAATGTTTCAAGGACATTCGAGTCTTACGAAGAGTTCATGGCCTCAGACGTTGATGATGTTTTCAAAGCCAAGATGAGCAGGGGACAATGGCCCCCTGAAGATGCTGATCTAAAAACCATGAATCTGGAACGATGGTACGCCAGCTAAATCTCTCCCCAGTGCATGTGAATGATATATTCTCTTTAGCATGCGTATATACCCCCATTTACAGGACACGGGAGGCTTCTTTGTCGCTGTATTGGAAAGAAATCCAAGAGCGAAGAAAACATCAGCGCATGTTGTCCCTGTCCGGGCAACGGCATCAACGTCTTCGTAAGTATATTCTCATTAAATATTTAATTTATTCTTCATATTGAAACACAATTTCAGGAAACGTGAGCTGACTGCAGATGTAGAAGACGATGTACCCGAAGCCAAGCGTGCTAAACTCGACGAAATCAGCGTATCCGAATCTTTGCCCGCAGATTCAGATGCTACTCCCGCTGTTGATTTTACAGTCGGGGAGCCCATAGAAGTTGACGAAAAATTAGAAAACTCCGGGGAAACTCCGAAAGAGACAGAAGCTGCCACCCCTTCCTCGGGTTCGCCAGGGGAAGCCATGGTAGAGGACACTGAGGTTTCTCAGCAGATCACAGGCCCAACAATGCGCATAAGCAAGAAGCTCATGAAGGGTGAGGGTGGTTTCAAAGAGAATCCATACACGTTCCTAAGTCCCACCGACCCCGTCCTAGTATCTTGTTTGTGAGTCATCTCGTCTATCTCTTTTTTTTTTTACCACTCCAGCATTTAATCTCAATGCAGGGACCGACTGAACATCCACGGTTTCCCGTCCGCAAACGTGCTCGTGCGCAATCCCGCTGGTGACGCGGCGCGTTCGCTCTACCTGGCAAACGACATCGTTAAGGCTGTCATTACGTACAACTCGTACGAGCGTCTTCGGCTCACCGCTGCGGGAACAAAGGTCTTCGCGAAGCAGGAGGGAGGCAACGCCCCCGGCGCTCCCGAGGCGCAGTTCCGTGTGCTCGGCGAGGGTCTGCCTGTTGTCCTGCCCTATGTCGACGAGAGCTCGATCATCACTGGCGATATGCAAACGTTACGGACCCTCGTCGAGGCGTACTACCCACTTTGCTCATCTTTCGAGGAGCCGTTTAGAAGCACAATCGAGGCGAAGAGTGAGTCTCTTAGTACTTTCCCTGTTACCCGTCTGACAGCCCGCATAGCCTCGGGTAGCCACATAGTACGCTTCCCCCTCACTGATGCGGTCAGCTCAAGGTGCGTTACATTAAATTCTGGTTTCTGGCTCATTGTCCTAACGTGAATGCGCAGTCTCGCACAGGAGATTGTGCTCCCCATCTGGAAGTCGAACGTCTCTTTGACGTTGATGATTGACAAAAAAGCTAAGAGGTCCGTTCGTGGCCATCGTGTCCATTATTTCCCTGGTGCTGACAGTTCGCCCACAGTGCTCTGAGCCTGCGCCTCTTTGGTGCCGACATCACCACTGCTGGCAAGCAAGCTCAGGCCCAAAAAGACGAGAAAGCGAAGAATCTAGAGAAAGTAGTGTAGTGGTATGTGTAAATTTAGATGATAGATTATGGATGGAATATGCACACCTGTTACCTGTCTTGACTCCACTTGGAAGTTGGATTAGCAATGTAGCCTGACAGCTGCCTAATACTTATTCACCTTGAAACCCCACCTACAAATGTAGATCAAGGGACAATCCCGAGCCGAAGATGCTTCTAAGTCCTGGTACGCTCTTTCAAGCACATATATATATTGGTGGTGTTGATGAAGCGCGTTGACAGAGGTTGACAGTTACGTGCAAATCGGATATCACATATGTATCAGGACCTTAATCGGTTGCGGTACTATTGTAGTATGAGGAGACGTAATTAATGTAGAGTACATATGACTGTTCGTAGATGAAGTTGCACCACGACAACTACAAATCAGTGGGACCGTGAAAGAAGAAGGGTTTTACTAGTAGGCACTCTTACTTAAAGGTTTCTAACCTTCTCCGTCGTCCGCATCAGCGTATCCTCTTCCACCAAATGAGGTTAACATGGAATGGGGTGTTTCTTTCGTTGACTTTTGCCGTCGCCGTCGCCTCACAGTCCGAAAATTTGCAAACTCCATTGGATTTTGATCACCATGAAGAGAAGGGACTACTCTCGCCCATTGCATTGCGCGACCCGGTATGTGAAGAAATTGCCGATGCAATTTCATCCGCCAGTGGTGTATATTACTTTGGTAGGATTCCGTCCCACCTCGCAAGGACGAGAAGGTACTTATGAGTTTGACACCCTCACAGGCGAATTTCTCTACGATAAAGGAGCATTTCACTATGCCAGAACCAATTTCCACCTCCCTAAGTGTGTCGTCGAGCCTGGCACAGCGGCAGATGTCGGCGTGATTGTGAGTTCATTCTGGAGCCTTAACAGGTGATTTAATTCTCAAATACTGACACAAAATATCACAAAGCTCATCATAGTTGGGACTCTGCGTACGCCCTTCGCAGTGCGTACTTCATGTGTTGCCTTTTGCATAACCATCTCTCTAACGCCAATCCAAAGGTCAAAGGAGGAGGGCACTCCGCCAACCCCGGATTTTCATCGACGCCCGGCGTGCATATCTCCATGTATCGTTTCTCCGAAGTCAAATACGATGAAGTCTCTCAAACTGCCGAGGTTGGAGCGGGTCTGATATGGGATGAGGTGTATGAAGCACTTGAACCTTATAACGTCACTGTGGTTGGTGGCCGGGTGTCAGGCGTCGGCGTCGCTGGCTTCACATTGGGAGGCGGTAGGTGCATACACTCCATGTTGATGCGATTTTGACCGTCTACAGGTTATTCCTGGAAATCAAATCAGTACGGACTGGCAATTGATACTGTTACCCAGTTTGAGCTTGTTAAGCCGAACGGGAACGTTGTAAGTGTAACACAAGATTCGGATCCTGCTCTCTTTTCTGCGCTTAAGGGTGGTCTAAATAATTTTGTAAGTGTAATATGTATATTGTCCGGGATGGTCACTGAGAGTTACCATAGGGTATTGTTACCAAGTTCACGTTCCAGACGTTCCCCCAAACAGAAGTCTGGGTAAGAGCGAAGGTTGCATAATTTCATCTCGAGCTTTTCATGATTGTGATTTAGGGAGGACTGAGAGTCCCACATTCCCCTCGTATCAGCAGCTACAGCCAATTTTCAGGCAAATGTTACTGACCCGAAGGCGAGCATCATCACGACATACAATCACTTACTGGGCGAGGTCAATGCTTTCTCTTATCTCATTACTTACCGAAGTACTGACTTCTATTAAGCCCGGAATCTCACAACTCCTGTTTTACGATGGGCCTACTCCGCCCGATGGCATTTTTGATGACTTCCTTTCTATTCCACACTTCACAAGGGACGTGAAGACAAGGTCCTATGTATCCCTTGTCAGGTCTTCTCCTGCTAATGCCACTGAGACATTGCGGTACGTCGAATTTGTATTGGGAAAGTAAACGACTTTAATTCCATTTCATATTTCCAGTGGCACATTCAACACTGTATCCATCCTCAACTATACGCCCAATATGCTGGACATCATTCTAAATGAAACTATCGTACGTGAATTCGACCAGCTACTAAATGCCAACACATTTAATTAATCCATGTAATAAAGTTCTGGGGGAAGACACTTACCGACAAAACAGGTGTTTTCATCTCATATGACGTCGAGCCCTTCTTGCCCAATGTCTATAGCCACAACGCAGAGACTACAGCCTTCCCTCCAGTCCGTTCGCTCGGTTTTCAACCCCTCAACATCTACTATGCGTGGCTTTCTAGCTCCTTTGACGAGGACTTCCACAATGCGGCTCATGAAAGTGCAGCAAATATTCTCCGTGCTGCTGTCGCCGAACAACAGACCGGCATCACTGGTGCTCCATTGTACCCAAATTATGCTATCTTCGATACACCTCTCAGTGCCATGTACCAAGGAAATGTCGCAAACCTTCAGAGTGTCAAAAAGCTGGTTGATCCCACAAACGTGATGGGGCTAGCAGGAGGGTTTAAGTTCTAGTTGACCACCTGCGTGTGGAAACCAGCACTGGTGATCGTGTCAATATTCGTGTCAATTTGTATTCACTGTCAATTGCTGGTTAGTAGTTACTGTGACTATCTTCGAAACTTTCGCAGGTTGATTTTCAATCAAAAGTACAGTTTTAACGAACGTCTCGGTTGAACGAGCCTCATGTATGTGCACCGTGTATCTAAAAGTATTCAAAGTTGGAACTTGTAAGTTAAAATTTTAACCATAAGGTACACCTAAGTCCTAGACATTAGAAAGCCGTCTTAAGAGGAAAAAGAATGGACGCATTGGGAATTGAACCCAACACCTCTCGCAAATCACTGAATAGAATGCTAAGCGAGCGTGATAACCAACTACACCATGTGCCCATATATGGAAATATTTGCCATTCATGGCTGGAGTCTTAACGCCGCTGCCCGTATTGCCGCATCAGAAGCCGCATATTTATTATTAATTAGATATGTAATAAGTAAATAATAGTGTTAAATGAGGCTAATTAATACCAATTAGTAATGAGCGCCTATTTTCAAAAAGAAGAGACAAAATTGGACGCATTGGGAATTGAACCCAACACCTCTCGCAAATCACGATGCTAGTGCTAAGCGAGCGTGATAACCAACTACACCATGTGCCCTTATAAACGTTGTTCAGTGTCTTTGAATCGATATTATTGTTTTGCTGAAGAAAGTGAAGTTTATGTGCACGAACAGTACTTACACCTTTGGAAGTTGGGTCAGATATATAATTGTAATTCTCGTTAATGGTACCTATTATCCCTAACTATAATATTGATTAAACTGTTTTACTCGAGCTTTCGTGTATACTAAGAGAAGATATGTAGCCGGACCCGCCGGTCTCACCTCGCACAATTATTACATGTAGGTCAATAAATTACCCTACAGTCAAAAATAACAACAACGACAATAACAATAACAGTGCCAATTTATGAACCCATCTTCTGGCGATCCAAATTGCGTTCAATCTTAGAAGAAAGACCTATGTTCCGACGGGCATTACCGACCATCAAATCGTTGGACTTCATATATCGAGTAAAATAACCACCAAAGGTCAGCCCCCATAGATATCCAAGGTAAGATGCGCCTCCAGCCTGAAAGAAATGGACAGTCAAACAAAGTACTTGGATGGCAAGTCAGAGTGTAATCATACCTTGCCAATACTGACAGCCATAATCTCGACACTCTTTGCATACTCCTTATTTAGGGGACGGCCGTCTAAGTAATGCATCACATTGGCGATAACAACGGGAGCGTGTCCAAACAGAATTTTGGAGAACTGTTTCGGCTCTGGCCAGTCGATTATATCTCCCAAGGCAAATATATTTGGATAGCCAATTATCTGCAGCTTCGAGTTCACCTTTACGTAGCCTCTGTCACTGAGAGCGGACGACCGCAGAAATTTCAAGATTGTCGTATTGGGCCGACCTCCACGAGCATATAGCTTCAAACTAATTGTTAGTGATTTGAATGGTCTGCAGGTGATTAAGCAGCATACAATTAGATCACAAGGTAAAGATATGCCTCGGCCGGTCTTCACTGTGCCCTGAGGATTCGGTGTCCCGTCTATAGTGTCGTTGAATACAATATTGACAGCCCTCTGTCTTACGCGGCGCTCGAGATCTACGCGGAACTTTTCCGGGTAGGTTTCTCCAAGTAGCAAATTATTGGCCTGTACGATGGTAACATTTTTAGACTGCAATTCAACACAACCCTGTGTCAGTTATCTAAGCGCTAGTCAAGAAACGGATGTTATTGATCACCGGATATGCGTCTTTGATTTCTCCAGAGATTTCTAAACATAAGGTGTGATGTATGTATCAGTCAACCTATCTAAGCTCGTATTGATCCATAAAATACTTACCTATGCCGACTGCTCCGCCTCCAGCAATTACAATGTTCTGCGCGTTCCTAATTTTATCTCGCCAGTTAGATATATGTTTGCGGAACTCTTCCTCTTTGTTCGGCAGGGAAAGGTGGCCGGACCATGCTGATCCCGTCGCAACAACCAGGACGTCGTAAATGATCGTTTCACTACCTTCCAGAATGACAATGCCTCCTCTCGGTATAGATGGATCCTTGTTTTCTTCGACTGAAGTCACAGTTCCCACTTTAAGCTCTCCAGGGAACTTGCCGAATATTTTGTCGTACGGCATAAACAGTGTGTTCAACGAAGCATTTGGATTTGACAGAACACGAAGTGAGGCGGGCATGTAGGTAAAATATGGTCTTGCTGTGATAAGGATAAGTCGATGTTTTGCTCGAGAGAGCTTGGTGGATAGCCCTCGAACGACTGTTATTTTCTATTAGTCAAGCAAAATGATCATCAATGAGCCTCACTTGATCAAACATACCCTCTGCGCCGCCTATGCCTCCGCCTATAACGACAACCGAGAGACGAATGTCCGACCTGGATAGCTCAGCAACCATGATAGTAAGTGTTTTGGATAGGAAACATCTCAAAAGTCAAATACACGAGCTTATATAGTATCAAGTGTATGTCATTCGGTTTCCGGCACTCTTTGAATTTGGTTACTCATCTCCGCTCCTATGAATCATTGTGATTGTTTTAGCTTTCTTCTCAGCATATGCTCATTCGATTAAGTATTCAATATTCAGTGATGAAAGGTGATTGAATCGATGAATTCCAAATGAATTCAATGTCTATCGAAGTATAATAACCATGATACCGGTCGTGTATTTAAAGGGCGGGGAAGGGATGTATGTACATCAGTTGGTTTCGGTTCAGAGTATGGGAAAGTCTTTCCTGATACAGACTCTGTCATTTCGCAATGTTAAATTAGGCTACATTTGTTTGATTTGTATTTATGTCGCGATTACATTCACTTGTCACAGTAGGTCACATCGTTAGGCAGTGTGAATGCCGGTGAATCCGTATTCCCAATCAGACGCCTATATTCTATAGAGATTTGTTAGATGCGCCGTGACAAATGCCCACAAGAATGTAAGAAAAATTGCTCACAATATCCTGAAGACGAAGATGTATATGTCTGACGGCTGTTTTAAAGTGGAAGAGGTCAAGATCTAAGTACAGTGCCTTCGCTCGGACATAGAGTCTGCCTTTTCCGTGTGCAATTCTCGGGAGATCGAACGTAAACGGGATCCCGTCACCAATTAGGTTGCCACCCAAATTTGCAAGGAGTCTTGACCCAGAACCAGGGATTATAATGGCCCAGGTTCCTTTGAAACCACCGGTGTCAAGACAGGCTATTCCATTAAGCTGTTAAGAGCCACACCAATCAGCAGCCATTTATAACTAGAAAAAGATCCAATCCAATCACTAACCCAGTACGTGAAAGGCCCAATTGGTAAGTAGTAGTTGACGGCTACAAAATGAGTCGGTAGGACGTAGTCAGACGATCCAGAGGATAAAGTTGTTGGGCCTGCATATCCAAAGACATGGATTTCTTCGGAGTCTTTGTCGTTGGCGTCGCTGGAGACAACTTTGTGTTGAAGCTCGATGAGGGTGCTGTCAGCGTCATCTGGACTCTTGAAAAAATCGGCCATGATAATGGTATTTCTTGGTTAATCGTCGGGATGGGATGTTGTTGATATTTTTCAGAGCAGGTTTTAGTAGGCCACCTTTATAGTTCGCGATGGTCGCAGCAGATACCTAGCCACTTCCGTTTAAGTATAAAGTAGAGTATTTTTGAACAGAAAGGATCTCATGACATTGAAGTTAACTACCCCATTTCTAAAAGGGCTACCATGGTAGCAATATCTGCGACTTCTTACTATGTAGTTCGTTAAATGGTATTCACATGGATTTATTTCTTGAAGCGGTGGCTACATGCAGGCATTGCTCAATATTTTGTTTCTACCAACGGTAGACGCGTCTACCAGGCCTGTTAATTCTCGCTGACATCGGATGTGAGACAGTATTCAAAGTAATTAAAGAACTCGAAGCCAGATTGACGGCAGCATGCTAAGAGTTTGAGCTGCTATTATTATATTGACATTTCATAACACCGGATAGACACGATGCCAATGCATGAGCAGATAACTGATATGACGAAATTGCAATCTTCAGGGCGAGTGCTAATAAGAGCGGTAAGGTTCGTGGAATGTGTCTCTGTAATATAGATGAGTTGGCACTCGGCGTTTCGTGTCTCCGAACAGATTATTCTTCTTTATAAAGATTGCGATTAAGAAAACTCAGAATCACCCAATACATATGTAGTCAGAAATGTGAAGACTTATCAGAAGAACGGCGGACAACGAGAACAAATAGGGTGCACCGGCTCATGAATCGGGGACATGCCAACTTGAAGTCCCATTTGAGTTCCATGCATGCCTGCTCCGCAAATGATTTTTCAAGTTGTGGTGAACGGGGCTCAGTCGTGTACGTATAAATACCATTGTCGATCGGTGTTCCAAATTGTACAGCTGAGCTTATTGCAGTCAAATTTTAATGCGGTGCGGCTGTAAGTTTGCTGTAATCAAGTTGAGGTTGTGTTAATGGTTTCGCTCCAGGGCATGGGAAAAACCTTCCTGATATAGAAGCTTCTTTAGCGAGACCTGTCAGCATGATGATCTACCTTCGCCGTCGTCAACGACGGCAGACTCAAACCTTTCTCAAACTTGACTCTTGCAACCATGAATTATGTCTATCATAAGTGACACTGAGTGAGTGGTATCATCTGCGCTGCTGTTTAAACTGATTGTCGTCCAGTTTCTTTATTCATAATCTGCGGCTCGCGTATCTACGAGACGTAGATGACCCCTATGGCCCCAGAGTCATCACCTTCGACCCTTCCTATCATCATAACCCATACATAGTTGCCTATGGTCTCGCAGACGTCGACCGATACCGGCAGCTGGCCCAGCCAACGAGCCCGAACGTGAGCGAGGATGAGCAAGATCGTCCTCTCGGATTCCCTGGAGCCAAGCTGAAGCACACACAAACGATCATGGGTGGACGCACAGGCGGGCTGGGAATGCGCGTGAACGCGAAGAGAGCGTCGACGTCGAAGCGCATGTCCATATCCTCTCGCAACCTAGACATGAATAATTTCGTTCCAAGCGCTGCGCCCGTACAAGACGCCGCGCCCTCCGAGGGAAAGACACTCGTCCAGTCTGCACCGGGAGGTGACAGCTGGATCAAGATTAAAGACTCTGAAGGCAAGGAGTCCCCAGAGCCGACGGTGCAAGTGCACCAGGCCACCGCGCCGGAGGCCGAGGAAGCTCCAGTGACAAAGGCTGTCCAGTTTATCCCCAAATTCAAAGGAGCTGCAGAGATGGAGGCAAGGCGTCGTGTCCGAATGGCTGCGCGTCGTGGACCTGGTGGTGGTCCGGCACAGTTGCCTGTTCCTCAACCCGCACTCGATTTCTCATCGTCGTCTGATGAGGAAGACGAAACATCTTATCAAGATAATACAACAGTAGCCGATGGAATGGACGTGGGAGACGAGTTCGACCCGTAAGCCTCCCCCTGTCTTCATTTGTTATATTCTTTGTTAAAGCGACCGTTACAAGCGAATTCGCCGCAAACCGTACTGGTGGGACAGTAGGCAGCGGTTCCGATGTTGCTTCGCTCTTCTCCCCAGCAACGGCGAACTCGTCTAATCCTACATCTGTACATAATTTGCACCGTGCTCAGGCCACACGACTGAGCCCGGTCTCAGAGCATACGAAACACGTCAGGAAACACTCCGAGAAAGCAGAAGATGGCTCCCGCGTCAAAAGACCAGACGCGTCGCGAAGCAGAGGCCAAAGCGGGTCCGGGCATACCCCCAGCTCCTCACAGCATTCCGTGGTGGTCCCGGAGAAATTGTTCGTGCGCAAGAAAGTCCAGCCACTGAAACCGCTCAAGTCGAGTCTATCAACTATGCTAGCGTCTTCGGGCACTTCTTCGAACCCTTTTTCCGAAATGTATGCGAATATTTCTGGTCGCGGTGAATCCGCATCGACAAACGTCCAAGTGTACTTCCCCCACGCTACGCAGCCTCGCGGAAAAGCGATGGAACTCAATGTCAGACGCGACGCTACGGTTGAGGAGGTGATCGGATTCGCCCTGTGGAACTACTGGGAAGAAGGATGGCTGCCTAAATTGGACGAAGGGCTCAGCGGTGAAGAGGATCCCAAGTGGGCCATAAGATTATCAGCAGTGGGCTGGATCCTGAGGATAGCGGAGGATGACGGGGAGGTGGACGATGACTTTCCCCGTACGTTAATTAAACGTCTGCCATGTTCCGCGAGGCCATATTACTGACTTGAATCTCTAGCGCCTGACCGGATGGAGAAGGTTTCTAAATTCTCAGAGGCCTACGCTATTTTGGAAGCTACACCTACGCAAAGTATGCCTGTCACGTTTCAGCTGTTGAATGAACTAAATATTCGACCGGTCCTTAGTCCAGCAAAACAAGGTATTGGAAACCAAGATCCAACGGCGGCCCTCCCGCACAGCAGCCAAGAAGACTACAGACAAGCTTGTTGTGCCAGCATTCACGTCCGTTGCAAGTCCAGCAAGTACCATTCACCCACCCATGCTTGGTTCGGTACTTTCCACATCGTTGGGACCTTCTTCGAGCCATGGACCTCAAATATTCTTGCGCATACATACTGCAGACGCAGTTCACATATCTACCACTATCCCTGTGTACGTTGATAAGTATTAACCTCACATGGTTGTGCTAATCAGCTGTTTATGTTAGGTCTGCCGGCATGTATATGCAGGAGGCACTCGAATTAGTCTGCCGTAGGCGCAAGATCGACAATCCCAACGATTACGCTCTGTTGCTTGCTGACAAGAGCATCATCATTCCGCTGGATCGTACAGTAGCGAGTTTACAAGGAAAGCGCGAGCTTCTGCTCGTGAAGCGCAGCATGCTACCACAGATCGGGGCAGTTGCCCTCAAAGGCGTCGGAAAGACGACCGATCCTAACGGTACGTAATAGTTCCTCTAGCTCATTTTCCTGTCCCTGACGTCATTCTTCAGCGTCTATTTTCAAGCGCATGTCAGATACGCCCGAACAACAACAATCTTCTATCCTTGACTACGCCTCGGCCTACAAGGTATGCACGCCCTTTCACTTTATATTTGATATGCATAACCAACGATGAATCAGAAATATACTATATATCGCAAAATGCCTATGCTCGTCACGCGGCAAGAACGCACACTTGCAATTGACGGGGACTATATTCATGTGCGTTCCAGTGAAAATATCCTGTGTCCTTGGGTCTCACATACTCCATCTAGGTTATGCCATCAGCGAACAAAGCGCGGGCTGTGTTTGACAGCGGAAAGACGTCGTCATATCATATCAAGAGTATTGCAGACTGCCAACAGTCGGGGAAGAACTCGTCCATCTTCAAGCTGATCCTAAACCGCGCCGCTGGCAGTAAGCGATACGATTTCGAAGCAGAAAACCCCAAACTTGCAGGTTTGTGCTCGATTACTATACGTTTCTAAGTGCTAACTTGTGCATTGCTAATACAGCGGAAATTGTGCAAACAATCAGGAATCTCAAGGTCTCCCTCGATCGTTCTGGGACTGTGAATAAAACGCGGAGGAGTAGGTTGGTGACATGATTGAAGTACGAGTTAGATGCTTTCCCTTTTAGAGTCATGGATGGGACTTTACATTGGCAAGTTCGTTGATATATGTACTTATAGTTGTATGTGTAACAAGCTGTCACTTGGACTATCGGCAAATATATACATAGATGTTGAATCAAGCACGCATATATACAACGTCTCTTGTGCACGGTACTGTCTCAATCGAGTCTCCGACGTCCATAACTCCAAACAACTGCTGGATTTGAACAGAAACTGTGATGTGTTGTCCCGCTCAGCGGAGATTGGATCATTCGCTTGGAAACTTGAGGCTGAAGTACTGAGTAACAAACTGCCAGTCGGTGCTTCCAGCAATCCTATGTTAGTATGTTCTCACGCATACCAGCAGCGACACTTCGCACTCGGCCTAGTGGCATGTCTATCTTTGGCTACTGGCTACCCCTTACTCCATATTTCTGCTAATAGTAGGTGCAGACATGTTCATGAAAAGTTATGTAAACACTATCTCAGTACCAATAAGAATATTACATAGGCCTTTCATTCTCCATCGATTTGCAGACAATAATACAAAGTGATCAGTGATCAACATACAGGCCAAGTACACGACACTCCAAATTGAATATACCAGTACTACATACAGTGCACTCAGACGGATCCAGGTCCAACCTTCTGGGTTTCATATTCTAATTGGGAGTTGACACCATAAGATGGCTGCGACAGAACTTCCAATTCAACGTGCACGCCATTGTTACTTGTCTTCCCGCTATTGGCCGAGTCATCTGCAGTAGTAGAACCCTTTGAAATGTTGTGATTATACTTGAAGGCAGAGACGCTGATGTGCTGAGTTGTGTCACCCCCAGCCGAGGCTGTTCCACATCGAACAATAATGAGGGAGAACTATGGCTCTCTTTGTTAGAAACAAGAGTTGAAAGCGTTCTAAAATTAACTTACGACAATTCCCTGTAGAAACACCGATGTGAATAAATAACTGCGCTCCATAAAATAGGACTTATGTCTCTTACAATTATTGGCGGAAGCTGGGACGCAGCGTTGCAAATTTTGGGTAAGTTCAATGCAGCAATACATGGTATGACCTAGTATGCGTACCATGTTGAGTAATAGGAAGTATGAGGGAGATTCAATACATTCTGTGATTATTAATCCCACCAGAATCGCCGAGTATATAGCAGCTACGAAGATATTGGTTATTACAAGTAAATAGTGGAAGTGTTAAGCTCACCAGATTCGATTATAATAATCATGACTTGCGACAGATGCCTTTGGCGTCTTCCAGATCCACTTAATAGTGAAAGAGTGGACACGCCTCTCTGAACTCTCCAAATCTTGTATGCAATAAGTACTTGATTTAAAATCAGTGAAACCAAAAAATCACGTAGAAAGTGAAGTGTACCCGTGCAGAGGAGATTTTCCGCAAGTGTTATGACAAATAGGTACTTGGAACGCAAGCCAACTTGTGTCAGAGCAAAATTACTGCCCGTTCGAGCTTCGTTCAATGCCACCATTGACCAAGCAACCATTACTGTAGAGATAAACGGTTAGCGACATTTGCTAGCAGGATATTAGTGAGTATTTAGCAGTACCAATATCTGTTATGAATAGAATGAATGGAATGAATGCCACTGTGTATTTGTAACTCCACACCACAAAACAGCGATACACCTTTGCAGAAATGTTTAAGAACATATACCATAGTTAACAGACTAATAAAATTAGCACATACAATAAATAAATCAGATATTAAGGTGATCACTGTGTAAAGTGCAGTTCTAAACCGAGAAATGCCAGTGTTCAGCACATTGAAATATATAGTCGGTGCATCAGGCGTCCCCATATTGTCGGTAAAGGCTTGGATGGTACGAACAAGGTCGAGACACACGTGCTGCAATATGGCACACACTGTGAGGCTATACGCTTAAGGAAGATTTGAAATTCTTACCATTGTTATCAGGATAAAAAGGAGAATGCCGGTTGTCTGGATGTATACATACGCCCACGTCTTAGACCGACGTTTATACAAAACATGTATGTGTTCCTTGAAAACCGTTACGTAGCTGCCTGCTCAGGTTGAACTGTCAGTAGACTGCATTGTCAATATTTGTCGTATAGATAGTACCATAGAAAATTAATTCCAGCAGTACGCCAATGAGATTGGCTTGTGCTAGTCCAACGGCCATTGAGAAACGGTAGCAGTGCAATTGGATTTTGCGGTGGGTGACGTTGGATTGAAGTAACTTTTCATACTATAAGTATGAATATTCCTGATGTAATGTAACGTCTGGCACGAGCTCCTCATTCTAAGTCTGTACGTAATCTCTACGTGGTGCGAACACTCCAGGATCTTGATTGAATATGTAACCACCGAAGTTCAGGTGATGTATCGGCTACGGTAATTGGGGCACATATAACCCATGTGATTGCTTGCGAATAGATCGAAATGATGTCTGAAATTTTCCCTCTGCTCCAGTGGGTGTACCAATTCGGTGGTTGCGAAGTCCGAGTCGGTTGGACCTGCCGCATTTGTTCAGTGAGGCATAAGAATAGCCCACACATACCGGTTTTCTAGCGTCAACAAAATCTTTATAACTCGAAAGTCTCTCACAGCTCTGCAGAGTATTAACTGTTTCAAAGTGTATGCCATCTGCGTACTCGCTTCATGACTTCTCGGAGTTACATGGATTCAAACCAGGTGATCATATATCATAATCTAAATTTGCTCACTGTCATGCAGTAGTATCACATTGTACTTAAGTACGTCTGTTATGGGCGTTGCTCCACCGAGTTCTTGACAGTTGAGCATTGCGGCACTATCTCATATATCAAGGTATCAGACAACGTTCAATACTGATGATCATGTATTATTTTTGTCAAGTTCTAGTTGTACACCCGGCAGCATGGAGTAGGGGCGACTAGCCTGTACTATTTTTGTTGTGGCGCTTGTTCAATGTATAGGTTTGGCTATGCGTCACAGATTTCCGCAGTGATCACTGCACCATGATCAATGAAACTGGAGGATGATGTAGGGAATGTGCACGTAATGAGGATTAAGCAGGCCAAAATTGCACATGTCTTTGTGTGAGTAAAACAAGCTTTTGTGCACTTCAGCTGATATGTGTGCACACTGTGTGCAAAAGTTAGATCGTGTTTGTATTCGGATTGCACGCGCAGTTCTTCAAGTTGCGCAGTCTACTTCAAAGCATGCAATGTATGTTTGTGTAGATACCCTTACGTGCTAAGTATATAAACATCTAGGGGTTGAGCGGGGCAGTACATGTTGTTCGTAAGGTTGTCCGATTATGCACATGTCCGAAGCATCGGAGGTGGAAGTCGTGGGACAAATGTGTCGGTCACTACTCGGTTTCTGCCTGCGTTTTCGTTCTCGAGCATCTCACGTACTTCATATCACTTATTAAAATAATCACGCATTTGTGAATGTATCCATCTATGCAGATCTGGTCGCTGACTACCTGGACGAGTCTATGCTCACCCTTACTTATCTTGTACAAACAAGCGACAATAGTTGTAATTAAAATATTAAAGGCAAATTAAAGGTTACTAAAATTGTGGGTGTCCACACGCTGCCACAGCATATAAATCTCTGTGTTGGTGTCTATACACTTTCTAGTTCATTGTAAGTAAATGTATACTAATTAGGCAAAAAGTAAGCGTGTTTGAGAAAGTTGTAGATAATGGTATACAAGCTTGGTTCTATAATGCAAGTTCTTCATTACTCTTCTCGGCAGTGTTGGACACTTTTGTACTGTTATTTGGCTCTTCCTTCATCCCCCACTGATTATCATTTTTCTGGTGCAGAGGAATTTCCTTTTGTAAAAATGGAGTGAGGAATCCAATGCAACAAACACCTAGCATAATCATCCACAGAACATGAAGAGCATGATTGTACGCATCTTCGACCTTGCCACGTAGCGGTTCTCCAAGGTTTTTGATAGCCGGAATTGCCACGTATGTAAGGTCTCCCGAGGATGCGCCAATTTGTGCAATAAACTCTTGAGGCAGTCTTTTCTTGAGCTCATTCTGGATAACTGTTGCGCCTATTGAATACCCCCATGACTACCGTTGCATGTAAGCAGAGACATATTGTAGATCAGAAAAAACGTACCTGTGGAAAGGTCCTAACAAATGTAAGGAATGATAATGCTGGAGCATTGAGCGTAGCGTCAAGCGGAGCAAGAACTGCAAATGTTGTTGAATATAGAAATCCGAAGCCAACCGAGCAGATAATCTGTATAGGCACAGTGGCACCAGTAGATGTGCTCCGATCTATGATAGTAAGCAGTCCCAGTCCAATAAGCATTAAAGCCCATCCAATAATGTTCTCAAAGTATTATCACATAAGTACCATAGCAGGTTTCGAGGGTACCGGTAAAGGACTTACAACTTTTTTATAATGACCAAATTTTGATACAATCAGACCTTGAACAATTGCCGAAGGCGAAATAACAATCACAGTGGGGAAGAGAAGCAGCCCCGATAACAAGGGACTATGGGCCTTTCCAGCCTGGAAGTAGATAGGCCTGGTCATAATAAAATTAGTAGAAATTATACTTGAATGTGTCAATAAAACACACAAGTAGACTTGTTCATTCATAAGGAAGCTAAGCATAAGCCGGCAATTGTTAAAATGAGAGCTTACATGTAACGCAAGTAATTACAATTCCATGAAGAAATGATCCACAGTAACTAGACTCAAACAGTGGTTTAGTATGGTACACCATGATATAAATATTGTTACTCGCCCACTCATGCTTGTACGGTTTGATAGAATATTGAGCGGTATCTATGCGGTAATTAAAACATGTGCTAGATAAAAAGTAAGATTTACTGACCGAAGGATGTGAAGCTATTTTTATCTCATACAAAATTGATACTAGAAGACCTATTATCCCCAAGATTATAGGAACAAGCACTTTTGTGGATATCCATGGTGCTTGGATACCACCCCAAGTAAGGGCAATAATACAAGAAGCTGTCGAGAGCATAATCAACAAGTTTCCACTAGGAAAATACTATTAGTAGGGAGCATATGTGATTTTAAGTATTACATACATGGGGTCCATAGCTTTAATTGATTCTTTCAAAGGCGGCCGTGCTGGTCTTTTCAGATGAAGAAAAAAGAACACAACCACAAAGGCAAGGCCAGACATGGGTAGAGTTATATCTGTTTATTCTATAAATTTAGTATAGAAAACGCCAATACCATATCAAGCAACACACAGAAAAGCCTGTAATCTTGTTGTCAAATCACATAGTTATCGGATGAGATAAAGATACAAACCATCTCCATGTTGTTTGTTGGACTATAGCACCTCCAATAAATGGGCCAATGCCTGTAACAACGGTAAAGGCACTGAATTATATGTCAGCGAATGTAACTATAGAAAAGAAATATAGCATGTGACGAACAGTCCTATGAGCGAGCTATATAGCCCACGCTCCTTCAAGGTTACTATGTCGGCTACAATTATGGTAGTCAGCGTCTGAATAATCCCCGTCCCCACTCCTTGAATTGCTATGACTCATTTAGTTTGTATTCAAAAAATGCGGAATAAATATAATGAGCAACCTCGTCCAACGATAAGCACTATCATGTTATGTGCAAGTGAGCACATCAACGATCCTGCTCCAAAAACAACTAGCGAGAAAAGTAAAATATGCCTTCTGCCAAAAATCTCCGCAAGTCGTCCACTCAATGGTATTATTGCTGTTGTTGCGAGTGAGTAGGATGCTGATACCCAAACAAATGATTGATTTCCTCCGAGATCGTGTACAATTACTGGCAGAGCGGTCGCCATCGAGCCCTAGCTAGATAATTAGTAAATTTTTCTTATTCTGTGAAAAAAATGGCGTACCATATCCAGGGCAGCAACCATAATACAAAGACATAGGGCGCAGAATACTAGCCAGAATCTCCACCCTTTCTGCGCAGTGTGTGCGGGTTGATTCTGCTCAGCCATAGATGAAAAGCTTGTAGGATGGTGGATAGTATCAGGAAGAGCTGGTAATTCTTCGTCAGAAGCGCAAATGCCAACGACGTAAGTGCTCTCTTGAAATAACTGATCCATAATTATACCGAAAGCACTGATAACAGCTATGTATAATTGTAGCCCGTTCTTCTCGCAAGATGCAGTTGTAATGACAGTTACACGCATGTGATCTATTTACGTGTATTTCAGCGGTACGTACCGAGCAATATATTTGGATTATGAATTGCTTCCATACAGACGAGAATGACTCACAGATTTAGGTCATTCAAGTCTTCCATTATATGTGTCTTCCATTTGATATCAAAAATTTCGGCCCACTCCGCGAAGCGTAGAGGGTGGAACGACTCGCTGAAACTTGCTACATCAATAAGGCTATGAAACGCATGCACTGTAAAGTAAACTACAAGAAAATCAGCTACTTGTTCTGCATGGCAAAAGCTCTGTTCGGTGGGAGCTATGAGAGACATGGCACATCAATCAAGTGGCTCTTTCGTGATAGAACACTCAAGTACTCAGGTTACAAAGTTGAATAGATTTTTAATCGAACATCTCACGCTGGCTTATTAATTTGTATATTATTATCCAGTACGCTAAAAGTCACTAAAAAATCGAGAGACTTATAAGGGTTGAATACAACACACTTATTCTCTTGTTTATTCATTAGATATTATTCAAGAATGATTGAAACCCCCATCTTCTATCTATTGTGGCACGCAACACTTGCATTGGTGAGACAATCTCTAGTGTTTTTTAAATTATTGTTTGAATTGTATGTCAGATACGATGCAGATTCATGTTTCGACGGACTGTCTTTTGGTTGAAACGAGCATATCTTCCGGTGTACTCCATGATGAACCATTCAAATTACAAAGAACACGTCCAGGCAGAGTATCTAAATTTTTTTGGACAGTACATTATACCATTGGTTGGTCCCTGTCCAAAGGAGTTTAAGCACAGTATTCCAACATCTTACATGGGCGATGATCATACGCCTATAGAACTCAGTTGGGTTCTCAATGACAATGGACAACACACAGTACGTTTTACCCTGGAGCCTATATCACAACAAACAGGTGCACCATCTTCCTATGACACCTGGATTGAGTCGCTTTACACCTTGTCGCAGTGTGGACAAGTACATACGTTCGACTTGTCTTGGACAAGAATGTGCTTGTCATCATTGGCGTACAACGGAATGCCCTCGGGTTATACCTTTCCACACTACTCTCAGTTTTCTATTGGTAAGTACGAACCATGGGTAAACAAGTGGAATAATAAATGACATTATTGCTAGGGGCGGACTTTACGCACACTAAAGGGGTGATACTGAAGTCATATTTCCTTCCACATATCCGTTCTGCCGCAACGGGTGTCTCACAAATGGAACTGGTTAACAAATGCATAACTCAACTTGGACTTGAAGATCAGTGGAAGTTAATCACGGACTATATCTCACAGAAGTCCTGCCTAAACGCAGTACCCGAGATTGTTGCAGTCGACTGCGTCCCCGTTCTTCAAAACCGTGTCAAGATATACTTTCGATCAAATGTTAGCACTTTGGATGACGTTCTTGACTTTTTCACACTCGGACAGAGCCTCTGCAATCCAGTCATTTTAAAGACAACAGAAGAAATTAGGTCGTTGTGGACATATCTCTTCCCCGGAAAAAATGGCAGAGCCATGATCAATTCAGCGAGTCCTTCCCATTACGCCAGCCGCATTCCTATCTATTTTGAACTTTCTGTGGGTAGACCGTTCCCCTACCCCAAGCTCTACATACCCGTTCGACACTACTGCAAAGATGACGGAGAAATTGCAACGGCGGTTACTCGATTCTATACGGAACACCGACGCAAACACCTTGTGGACATTTACTCGAAAGGTCTTCAGTCAGCCTTGTAAGTCGATGATTCAAGTTTTCTCTAAAACATATGTATTTCTAATCCGAGACTCTAGGAAGTGCTCATTACATAAGAAAGAATTAGGAATGCATACATACCTTGGGGTTGCTGCCAGGAAGAGCGGTCCACAGCTTAGTGTCTACTTGAGCCCTTTGGCATTCTCCAGGTGAATGCATCAGAGATGTATCAAGTAGTGGGCTGGATTAGAATGTTCTCTGCGCTTCTCATGGAGCTTAGTTCGTACATTTTCATGCCCTGGTATACACGGCTTTCCCTAATATGATCTGCGATTCTTTTATGATGCTTTCAAGCACCAGACAGTCTAATTTCCGACTCCTACGGCTTCTATGGAGCGAAGCGTTTTACGATCCTTCTAAACTCATCATTAAATCAAGCATCGCCCCGTATGAATAGAAATTCTGGTGAAAGTCACTCAGTGAAGTTGATGCATCATAGCTGGCCTTGTGATCCATACCGTATGACTAGATAAGGTAGATTCAGGCTAAACTATGTTCTCTGAGCTACATCAGATGGGAAATTCGGAATAAATAAGCATACTAAGCATCTTGGGACCCGGTATCGGAAAGGTAGCAACTGGTGTCTGAAGAATCAATGTCAGTTTGATGCCCGTGTTCGAGAAGATATTCACACGGTGTGCCATGGATTTGCTACATGCAAACGATGTCATAACAAGTTCGGACCCCAAATTACCACTCTATCTAGAGCGCTAGCCTGCTGCACCCGCCACTATATAAACACGGCTGATGGAGCACACATCCAACTCCCAACAAGAGTATCGCTATGGATTCTCAAGGCGCAAACCGTCACATTATGTCTGACTTGATTGCCTCTTTACAGAAACAGGAGGAGTTCGTTGTTTTTCGACAACCTAGGAGAAGGAGGGTGGGGGTCCATTACCTCCCATGTCTTTTTGGCGGACTTGAAATCCTCTGCAAAGTACTATCGTAACGCTCTTACACCCCTCGTAGACGCTTCACACGAGGAATCGTCCCCGACCATAGTTGGTGTTTGGTACGTGCACAGGAACGAGACCATGAATGCCGTAGCTCATGCATCTACATCTGTAAGGCTTTCAGGTCAGAAATACAGCGACACTGTCACTATACTTGGCCTGTCTTTGGCCGGTTTTATTCCACAACTGTTCAGCACTGTATTTCAGAATCCAAATGTTCTCTGGGACCTGATGGCTCGAAGCGGCGCCCGTGCCCTAGTCTATGACGTTGCGTTTGAAGGCGACACATCAACTTGTTCCATTCCATCTCTTCGTGTACCCGCAACATTCCCTGAGACGGATGAAAATACGAAACCGCCAAACACATCATATACCGATGTATTACTAATTGTCCACTCTTCAGGAACGACTGGGGGGATGCCAAAGATCATCCCTGTCAATCACGGTTGGATGCTCAACTTCATTACAGTGAAATTTCCTGGGGCGATAATGCAGGGTGAATATGACAAGAACAACGTAATGAATACACTAGGTAACCTAGCTCATGTGGGATCGCTCTCAGGTGCATAACAACGTTTCTCGTAGTCCTATTACTGAAACTAAGCCTCTAGCTTTTATGGCTGCGGCTTACCACGGCTTTTGTACTGTACAATCGTCATCAATGAACGCTCCGACGTCTGAGCTTCTGAAGATGATCACCGTATGTGGTGTCAATCGCCTTGCTCTTTACGCAACCTTCCTTTCTGCACATATTAAAGAGGCGCGGACAACACCATCCGTTGCAGATATCCTCAAATCTTGCCGGCAAATCTTGCACACGGGCGTCAGTCTTCACCGAGATGACGAAGAATGGGCAGTTGAAAACGGCCTCCCCGTTACGGTGAGCTGACAAGTCCTTTCTAGTCTGATCATCAGCTCAACATTATAACACGACAGACTATGTATGGATGTACCGAGACAGGTGAGATTTTGCAGTGAGGCTTATATAAGTGTCTTCAATGATAATTAATTGATAGCCCCCGTTATGACGAGCATACTTGGCTCTGAGCAGTCGGCACGCCTGCTCCGCCTTATTCCCGGTGTAGAGGCGGCATCGCTTGTTCCATGCGAGATGCCTGCTGCCTCATCTGGTGAAACCACCGCTTTGTTTGAAATGGTCTGTTATTCGGGGAAGATAGATAGCCCTCATTCGTCTCTTTTCCAAGCAGCGGATGGGCTGTTTCACACAGATGACGTATTTGAGTTGGTCCAGCCTGGGCTTTACAAGTTCAAAGGCCGTAAAGGCGATTGGATTAAAACGCTCAACGGGTTCTGCGATGCCCAGTAAGTTGATCGATCGTGTAACAAATTGAACTACATCCACTGACCTTACAAATGCTTCAGAGGCATCGAAGAGAACGTTCGATCTGTGTGTAAAGACCTTATCCATGATGCTGCAGTTGTGGGGGAAAATAGACCACTTCCATGTCTGTTCATAGAGCTTCCTCAAGACATATCACCAGGACCCGGGGACGCAGAACTAATTACTGCAATACTATCGAGAACTCGTAGTTATAATACCCGTCTGTTCCCTTACGAGCGTATCGAAGATCCTCACCGTATAATTATCCTCCCACACGGAAGCATACCGCGTACCAAGGTATGAATTCTTATAATTGATGTGGTTAACCGTATATCTCACTTCATTAAATTTCCAGGAGAAAGGGAACATCCGGTACGTGTTCACTTTGAACCATATAATGTTAGAATAGCTTATGTAACTGTATACAGACGTAGCGCGATTGCCACATTATTCGCAGACAGACTTGATCAAATATTTGGAGGACAGTAGATTCTATGTAAATGGTCGAGTGTAATATGTGTAGACCTTCAACTAGATGTGTATCCTATGAAGAACAGGCCAGAAATCAATCTTATGTACCTGCCCGCGCCTGATAGAGAGGGAAATGGTGACGGGTGAGGTTGGATACCCCAACGCGAACTTGAAGGTTACCGTTGTATAATTATCGAATCCATCACTCTGCATTGTTGCACAGAGAGATAGAACTCGAGGCCATCACCATCAAGCCCATAATAACCAAATTCCGCCTTAAAGTACCTTAAATGGACGTCAAATGGGAACTGCGGCATTACAAGAGTAAGTCTGTATCGATTATCAAGTGAAGATCCAGAATTCTTGCACGACGGTCGGGAGAAGCCGTGTCGTGGGAACCCAATCAACACCACCACGGCCGGCAAGAGCTGCATAGCGCTGCATTTTGGACTTGTCCATCATCGGCATCTCTTCCGCCTTTGCTTACTTCCCGCGCTTTTTGGGAAGCTAAGTCCATTTCGTTGGCTCACTAGCAGCGGGAACCTCCATTTAAGAAGATAAAAGGAAATTCTACTAAATATGACTATGCCGGATATTCAAGCTCAAGGCCAAGCTGGCTGCACAGCCGCAACTGGTTGAAAGATCTCGTGTAAAATGTGACCGATCATGAACATATATGCCATAATCAAGGCGGGCTCTGGGGATATAAAAGCCCCCCTACTTCGTATTTTCAACCCCAAGCAGGTTCACCTCCTACCACAACAACCTGAGCTTCTTCTCAACGCCTAACGCCAATTGTTCGCTTTGTTCTCGTTCTCTTATCACACTTCATTCGTATCGCCTTCTTCCCTCGGTATACCAGCACTTTTTGCACAGCTAAGCAGCCCGCTGGGGCCCAACTTAAGGGATCCCCCTCCCGCCATGCCTGCTAAAGGTCAGTTCAGAATATTCCCCCCCATTATAAAACTCGCCATTACTAACTTATAGTGTCCTCCTTAGATGGTGCATCGTTCTCCGGAACGCCTTTGCAGAATGGCGGGAACCCTCAATGGTCAGGTATGTATCTACCTAGCTTCTCAGCCAATCACCTTACTTACCTATGTCATAGGACATCAAACCTTTTTTGACTCAACGCCACCAATAGATCATGACACCTTTATCTACATCATTTGCTTCTTCTCGTCGCCTACCCCGCCTCGCTCAGAGGATATCCTACTCGACGCTCCTCATATTCAGTACTTAATGGATACGGACCCCGCCCTTGCTCTTTTTTCTCCGGATGACGCCGTTCGTAGAGCTCGGCCAGATAGAGCTCCTAACATATTAGGCTTAAGGTCTGGCTACAAGGCCGTCCTTGATGTCCTTAGGGACTTTACCTGGTGGGCAGCGATTACGGCTGTTCATCTGTACTACCGCCGTTGGTATGTAAATCTTGCTCTCTCCCGTCAGATATACTTTTGCTAAGTTTCAACATTCATTGGGGGATTTAGCTTCCGCGCATTCTCTCTCGAACAACGTATGTTTCTTTTTCCTTGGATAACAGTATATCCGTTGCTGAAGTGTATTCAGGCACCGGTAAAGGTGGTGTTCTACAGCCTTATATCGGGGCTGAGCCTCATGCAAGAGGAGAGCACGGGGCAGTATGAAAATTGGGTTAGTTCCTTTCCCTTGTGTTCAAAAATGCCATTACTTACTTGTCCCATTTTATAGACACGCGCGATGAATGCGCTATCCTGCAACTCGGCGCTGTACACGCCGAGTGCAAGCCGCGACCCAAGGCGCGACGTTGGGAGCGTGCCGGAAGGGAAGACGAAAGCGGATAGAAAGGAGGTTTCCCCTCCGTGTCCACTTCAGGTTAGTACTAGCTCATGATTATGGCTTGCTATTACTAAATATGTTCCTTCAGATCGGGCATCGCCTAATGGGATGCCCATTGAGGATGAAGGCACACCTTATTGGGAGGTAAGATTTTATCCACTCTGTTGGGTAGAGCTCTTGTTCATAATTCTGGTACTTACTGTTTTGGTTAATACTGAACAGGTGGATCAGAGGTGGGGGGATGCCGGAAGTATCACAGTCCGTTGTGTGGTGTAATAGCCACGGTAAGTGTTACATTTTCTTGTACCCCAATTGGCACTAATCCGCATTGTATAACAGGCTGTAAATGTTAGAGGCATTCCGAGCCCGAGAATTGCTGCAGACGGCGAATTGAAAGTAAGTTTACCTCAATATTTGAGTATTATTATATCCTAATTACATATCCTGTCCTGTATAGCTTGTGCTAAGCCGCCATATGCTGCAATACCTTGTATCCACCAGAAGGAGGGTGTGCTTTAAACGGATAAAGGAAGGCATGTATCATTTACATTGCACTCTAAATTATTCCTATTTAAAGCTGTTCTTCAACGGTTTTTGACAACTCAACATTCTGTAGACCTAAGTTTAGTAGACTATTTATGTATTTTCAAGACTGTAATTAATGATAATATATCACTCTATGAAATTGGATAATTTGAGCAAACATAACTTCAGTATATAATATGTGAGAAAAGTGACACAGAAAATTGAAGTTTATACAAAATGAGCCAGAATCAAGCTCTGGATCAATATTTAATCCTGTACTACTGTAACCATTCATATAAATCCCTACTCTTATTTTTCCTTGATCTGCCTGAACGGGATGTGTCGGAGCTGTATGAACTGCGCAATGCGCTTGTTACCTCGAGGCGCGCGCTTAACGGGCGCCTAATCCGCAAAATGCCGAAAGTGGGAGGACATCTCGATATTGGAGAAACCGGGTGTCCGGCTGTCTGGCTGGCTGGCTGGGAGGCTGTGCAGGAAGGGTCATGTGGTCAACAACTTCTATATAAAGCAGTGATCGAACCTGATTAGGCAGGCCTTGGGCGAGTGTGCATCCGCCATTAATTATCAGTGAATGTGAATGTAGTTCTTCTGCGGCCACTAAAACATTATACATGTTACAAGTAATAGAGTATATTTCTGCTGCTATATCTTGCCTGATTACTCTGTATTGATGCAACGCCGGGCAGAAGATGTTTGGTCCATTATGTATTGAAATCTCGCCATATCCCTTGTAACTTACTCGATCTTTTTGGGCTTGCAAAACCTGAACTTGAGCTCTGGTCTGTCTCAAATCAGGGGCATATTTGAGGCATGGAGGTGCTTGAAAATGTCTGCCAAATTATAGCTGTGTTGTTGCTTATAATAGTGACTATGGGTTGACTGTAAGTATTTGTAAAATATTGGTACAGTACATTTTAACAAAGGCGGAAAGTCTTAACACCATATATACATTAAGTTTATTGTCAGACGTCTGTGGGTGGCGCGTTGAACCAACTTCGTTAACATTGGCACTGGGCAGCAAACATCACAGGGACTACGGCAATGCGCGATTGATGCCGGACTTTCCCGGCCGAGGGTTGCCGACCAGCCAGTCAGCCAGTCAACCGGTTTCTCCAATATCGAGATATTGTCGAAAGTGCGGTTTCCGAGCTCATAGCGGAGCCGTGCTTATTAGCGTGCACTACTTGCAAGTTAAGATATCCAGCTTCACTGTACCAACAATAAATGGCACAAGGATGTTTGTGGTCACGCAGAAATGCAAAAGGAACATAGTTTGTACCAGCTTAAAGAATTGAAGAAGCAGTTGTATCCATGTACATAGTTATTATGTTCTTCTGTAGGTAATTTTTCTGATACATAATGCCTTTGACAATGCGAGAGAGTTTCTATTTTTAACGTTAAGAAGAGAAAGTGTTCATTGCTACAATAATATCTATCTCTGCAAGTTAGACAAGCTTCACTGTTCTACCCTCCCTGATACTCTGCCGAATCACTTCAAGTCTTTCGTGATTACGCACTGCGTCTTCGATAGTTGCGTAATGGCCGTCTTTGCCATCGGCGTATGTCTTCCATGCCTCTCCCAGGGTCCCAATTAGATGGGTGTCATACCCCTCCACCTCGACCTTTTCACCGTTCAAATATACGGTTGCATTTGCCTGGCTGAGTCCTGGGAATTTGCCTGGCTCTATCTCGAGTCGTATCGAACCTTCCTCCCCATCAATCTCCCAAAGATAATTGCGCCGACCTGGTGTAGATTTGTAGCCAATGCGCCAGACCATTGAGGCTACTGCACCCGAGGCAAGGCTACCTGTGATTGTGTAGTGGTCGGGCGCCGTGAGCGGCTTCGGCGCTCCAACAGGTACCCCATTCTCGTCGACGATCGTAGCTTTCGGATACACTTGCGCTGCCGATGCTGTGATGCTCGCAAACTCACCGAAAAGCTGCGTGAACGTGTCGAGCTCGTGGCCAACATTTATAGCGAGCGCCGTAACACCTGCATCCGTTTGTCAGCTTGCTGCCACGAAAGAGATACAATGGAAATAGAGTACTCAGGTACTCACCATTGGACTCATTTGTAGTATATTCTAACTGTTCGCTTACAATGGGTGTGAGAGCTTTGTACTCTCTTGTGTCTAGCGTTGTAATCTATGGCCCAGGTTAGTATTACTATAGAACGCTAGGCCCTAGGGTATCAACGTACAGTAGTGATAGAGTGCACCGTCCCAATCACACCCGATGAGAGTAATTCCTTGACCTGAAAACCTCATCAATCATTTTTTAGGATTCACAATATGATCATAACTTCTACCTTCTGTGTGGTCGCCGAATGCCGGCCTTGTAGGCCAATAAGGGACTTAACACCCTTTCTGCGTGCCGCTGACGCTATTTCCCTTGCCTCGTCTATATTTCTTCCAGCAGGCCACTCGAGAAAAAAGTCCTTTCCAGCCTCAATCACTGGCAGTATAGTCTCTTTGTGCAGTGGTGCTTTTACTGATACAGCAACGAAGTCGACGTCCTTGTCCGAGGTAATACGTGCGCTCGGACCATAGTACGCGTTGATCTTGTTGCCTGTCAATGCGCTATATTTTTCGGCAGAGGCGGCGGCTGACTTCTCCGTGGTCGTTGAGACAGCGACAAGATTGTACTTGTCCTTGAGAGAAGACTGGAGAAGAGATGGGGCGAGAGCATGGGCAGCCCAGCCGCGACTGGATAGACCAATAAATCCAACGTTGATTGGAGACGACATTGGCAGTGACAAAGTAGTGAGGTAGGAGGGAAATTGTGATTGTTTTTGAGCCTCAGCAGACCATGTTGTCTCTCTTTATATTGTATTCTAGCACGCCCGCCTAGTACCGCAAGTCCAGCCTTATCGTTGTTGTTCTGAGTATTAGTAACTTTGCTACAGGATTTCCGATGATTCTGCTTGGGAATTGACGGCTTTCTGACAGAAAGTGTATGCTTGAAAGCGAGAAGATGGAAACCGCGATTTTTCTGAAAAAATTACGCGTTTCAAGGCATAGACGTAATGGAGTTTGTGGCTAAATTTAAGCTATGTCGACATTCTTGATGACAAAGTATTGAACAACAATCTACCCAAATAAATCCGGTCTGTGAGAATGGCGTTAGATGACAAAGTGCAGCAAGAAATTAGACGTATATCTGAAATTTTCCATGCAATTTTGATGCTACTGATACTACTTAACTGCCAACGTCCTCGAAGGTGCTTGAACTCACAGTTCATAACCACGAATACTACAGCCAATCTGTAGAGGAAACCCTTCCCGTAATAAATGCACTGACTCTAAACACTCAGCTTAGGGATCTGCCGACGGATCCCGCAATTCTTTGTCCGTAGGGACCTCTCAGGCTGCATCTTTGGGGATAATAGCCTTTGACGCCTGAGCCATCGAGTAGACTAAGAAAAAATATCAATGACCAAAACCTAAATAGATTTAACAAGTGGGCAACCATACACTCCTGGTTTAGTGTGGTATAATCATTATTACACTGGTACAGTGCAACTATTCCGCTTAGAAATGCTACACTGCTACTTCATAGTTATAATCCAAGGATATAATGTACATATATAAGGTATCGATAAGATAAACAGCTGTAAAAGAGGCACAGGTAGACCGTAGGCGGGATAGTGAATAAGTAGGAATGTAGGGGGTGGCAGGTTCAAGATAAGCAGGTATGGAAAGATGGACAGGCCAAATTAATAGAAACCGTGTACCGCATACACCGACAATTTACCCCTTCAGAAGGAGATCACTATTACACATTGCGTACTTCAACGTTTAGTAAAAGAGATCAATCCATCGGGGAAAGGCGGTGTGCGCTGCACAGGCATCAAGCAGGCCGTGGTGGATGAAAGGAGGAGAGAAGGATAAATAAGACGCTTAGATCAGAGGAATGGCATTAGTGTACATGTACCACCCGCTGCCTCGGCCAGAAGAAACAAAAGATCCAGACCTCCTGCGTTTGTACAATGTCACTATGTGTATGCGCTGAGCAGGGACGGTATTTACCCGTGGATGTGAGTGGCCTGTGTAGTGCGCTGCGCGAGGACGAGCTTGATAGGGAGGAGGAGGACGGAAGGATGGAGGAGGCCGCTACTTTGCGGTCATAGGATTAGGGAGATTCCTGCGCCTACGAGATACCTAAAGAACGAATTTCATATATGTCTGAAGATATAGCCCCGGGAGCGGGTGCATTGTGTAGGGCAGAGAGAAAAGGCAGTGTGATGGGCAGTGTGTGGCAGTGGGGCAGTGTGCGGGCAGTGTATCAAAACACACTGACCTCACCGACTCGCACTGACCTTACACTGCCTTTTGCACAGCTTTTTTCCAATTTTTTGTTATTCGTGCCGCACATTGATTGTCGGCTCAGACAGGAGTTTGTACTCGGCTAGAGACGGCAGTCGATTGCCGTTCATTGCCATGGGCAGTGTTAACGCACGAACTGCGCGCGGCTGCTGCTTTTACGGTTGATGACTGCAGTAAATACACAGTGATATGGCGCTACAATTAGCTTCCTTGCATCACCCAGCTACACCTGTTGTTACAGTGCACCTTGTATGTATGTATACTCTATAATAACAATGTAATTGAATCGGAAGTGAATTATATTACCAACTTTTTTGGGAGAAAGCAACACATTTCTGGCTCAGCCATCTGCTTACTTACATGCACAGCCTGTGCATCAACTTCACACACAGGTTGTACTGACTTGAACTGACCCGCACTGCCCTACACTGACATCGCACTGACCCGCACTGACCTATACTAAGCGCACACTGCCCTCGCACTGCCCTACACTGCCCTACACTGACATCACACTGACCCGCACTGACACCACATATGCGCGTGGGTCTAAACAGTGGACGGCCCGAGGATGATCCCAGCTCTAAAATTGACGGTGTACGTTCCAGTACTCGCCTTCTAGAATATATTTCGAAATCCTCTACGCAGTGTTCTTGTCGCGAGTAGGCAGTCGGGCGCTCTCTTGCAGCAGCATTTTCTCTCTTAGCCTCTGTCTGGGGCGCGTTCGCCGCCTGCGATATCCTTTGAGAGCAACGAAAATCGGCGCGCTGCTAGGTTCCCCATCGCTTGTCTGCTATTTAAGTTAGGTTAAAGCAAATATAAAAATGACAGCGAAAATTGGCGGGACGTACCATAGGTACTACAGTGTTTATCTCCACAGTGTCGATTGGAACCATGGCCGCCTGTTCATCAGCGCTTTCTTCAAGTTCCGTCGCTTCGAGGGACCCAAGAACAGTGTCTTCTTTCTCTGTCAAGTCATCGGCTGACCAGTATCGTGAGCTGACAGAAGAGCTGAGCTGACGATACAAAGTGAATACCAAGGTAACTCGAAATTTTGAAACCAACCCGGCGTACCTGCATCCTACCTCCACCTTCATCTCGTACTTCCGGGTCTTCCACCATCGTAAATGAGACTGGGACCTCATCATCTGCCACTTCCGAATCTCCCTCCTCTTCTGGCTCGTCAGATTCAACAATAGTCTCAAGCACCCAATAATAGTGGGTATCATCATTAAAATCAACAGGCATTATCTCAGGTTCATCGTCCTCGAGCGGCCCTCCAAAATCTTCCTATTAATCATCCGCTCCCCATCAGAAAAAGTACTCCCCAAGGAGTAGGAGTACTTACCTCAAGCAGGTCACATCCCTTCATAAACGGGCTATCGTCCTCCTCCGACTGTGCATAGTCCCCGCCAGCGGAGATTGCCCGGTCTGCCTCGTCCCTCTCTTCCTCCAAATCCATCTGAGCCTCGTCTCCAGGCACCGCAAGTGATAATTGATCCACGGGCCCTTCGTTGTCCGCGTGTTCCACCTGCTCGACCAGCAAATCGTAGTCCAAGGGGACCCCACTGACATCGCCCGCTTCCTCACTAACAGGCACCGCGGCTTCATCTACCATTTTCCGCCGCTCCCCATCAAAAATTTCGCCTTGGGGAGTTGAGAAATGTAAATCCAGAGGCTCTGAGTTGTTGACTGGGAACGAGGAAGCTTCGTCGGGTCTGTTCACTTCTCCATCGAAGCTTTCTTCCAGCGTTGCACAGGTGTCGATTGATTGGGTGGTACAGTCTTCGTTCTCCCGACGCTCCCCCAAATCGTATACTCTCAGGTCTTCGCTGCAGGACCTTCCCACACGTTCACATTGCAGATCCTGGCGTATTATGCCTCCAATTGAGTACAAATATCTTACAGAAAACAAATGCACGTACCGTCCACCTGTGGCTCTGCAGCCTAAGAGTCCTAACAACCAATCGGTGAATACCCCTCCCCTTCTCAAGGAGATATTCCCAGACACACAGCAGAGCGATCAGAAACGCCACACCCACAGTCGCCGCTCCCCAGGCGCACAACATAACAATACAAATCAGGCAGCAGTATCCATCGAGCTCCGCACCTGCATCCGCAGCGGGAGCTACCACTGCCTCAGGGGTCAGAGCACCTTCCTTGCTTACTAGGACCTCCGCAGCGGATTCAAGGACAGGAGAAACATCACCCACCAGGGGTGATGTCCCCAAGTCCACTGGTACCGTTCCCCTGTACTCAGCAACGTCTTCAGCTCGAACAATGAATGCCTGTGCGAGCTCCATATGCGTGCCAACAATACGGCGCCTCCGTGCCATCCGCTCATTACACGCGCGGAGCTTGTTATTAATTCTTCGAAACGTGTGCACGATATCCTCGTGCGGGGGCGGGGTCGGGGACGTGGCGGGTGAGCTGTCACAGTCGAGAACCATCGAAGTTGGGCAAGGGGTACGATAAGAAACGTCGCAGGAAGTAAAAGTCGGGTTTGGCGACGGTTAATGTTGCAGTTGTACAGGTTCAAGTTCAAATTATGCGTAGAAGAAGAAGGGTGAGACTGGTATGCTTTATACAGAAACCAAGGAGGCTGACAGTTAATATTTCAAACATGACTAGAGTTGAAGCCAGGTTAACTCTCGTTCACGATTGCGAAGCTCCTGGTTACATGTGCGTTAGAGAGATGGTGCAGAACGAAAATAAGACTTTGCATGTTGTGAAGGTAGGTTGAGGAGGACTCGTTCAAGCAACGTTCAAGCTGCAAGTTCAAACGTTTGGCACGTTCAGGATTTGCCGTTACGCGTCATTACCAAAAAGGGTAATTATTACAAAATGGCATAACTCACATTCAATTTGTTTTCATAAGAAATGCATCTTTTATTGTTTAAGAGTATCAGTTTTACTTGTACCATCCCCAACCACCAAAATAAATAAATAAACTACTCAATTATTTTTTCGATTGCCGCTCAGTGATATAGCCAAAAAGCACGGAGTCTCCCAACCCCATGATTGACTCGAATCCAAAATCACACTACCTCCCGCCTCTCCACTTCCTCTCTAGCTTCGCGAATTTTGTCTTCCTTCTCCACCCTCCGCGCCACCTTTTGAGCCTCGAGCGCCCAGTCTGTGCGCAGGCAAATCCACGACCCGATGAGCGCAGAGTACACGAGCGAGAACGTCAAACCGAGCCAAAGCCCCTGCACGCCCAGATTACGGCGGAACGCGAGGAACAGGCCGATGGGAATGCCTAGACAAAGTCCAATAAACTTACATCTCCCGCTACACAGGAGGGGGGAAGACTCACCGAAAACGTAGTATGAGCTAAGATTAAGAACCGCTCCTACAAATTGCATTCCCCGCGCACGGAGGATGCCTCCCGTGACAGCAGACATACCGTCAAATACTTGGAAAAGAGCGAGGAGAATCATACACGATGAGACGAGTGTGACCACTTCTGCACAGGAAAAGAAGGTAATGTCAACAAAAATACACTAAATAAAGTATCCCACTAACCAGGATCGTCATTGAAGATATATGCCCACGAATGCCGGAATATCAAGAACATAGCGCTACAGGAAGTGTTCGCCTTCAATTACTTATGCAAAAAGACAGCAGGCCAAAAGCGCGCACCTGGGGATGCAGGAAATGATGAACGCCATTGCTATCGCAGTATCAGCTGCAACACCCGCACGGCGTGCTTTGCGTTCACCGAGGAGATTACCAATTCTACGTATAAGATGCATAAGCAGCGAGTCAATCAAGTGTGAATAAAGCGTACCGGACAGCAGTGGCAACACTAAGAGCAAAGGGTGCTTGAAACGTCGTTGATGATGACACTAGAAGCACCGATTGCGTGGCAAGAGCCGTAGGTCCAAGTCTAAAACAAAATCATGAGCCTAATTCAAAGATTACGTACAAAACTCAAAAGAAAACTCACAGAGACGCCGCAAGCGCGACCAATTCCCAAGCCCACCACTCACTAGCTGTCTGGCCTACGCCACTAAAACCCAGCTTCGCAAGCATAATCAACCCGGTAGGTTCAAACATTCTCCGTGAAAGGGGCATCCATGCCGTACGGGGTGTATACAGGACGCCGTATATAACCGATAATAGAGATATGAAATTGAATGAGATCGCAGTTGCGATGGGGGCACCAATGAAGCCTAGGCGAATATAGGATGGGCCCCATACTAAGAAATAGGGATCAGGACAGTATTATGGAACGAAAGGAAGATGAAGCGGAATCATACCAAGGGTATAGTTAAGGAGCGCATTTAGTGGGGCGACGATGGTCACGATCCGAGTGGGTACTGCGAATAAGCCTGCGAGATTGTTGGTATAGGGTTAATCAAGCAGTATAGTATAATCCTAACCTTGTGACTGAAAGTACCGTCTAGGGATAGTTATTAGATCACATCTATGAACAGAGTTAGGAAGCATACCTGCTGATACAATTAAACCCGTATGCTATTTATAAAATCATCAACGGCCCGTAGTACACCAGAAAGGGAAGGAAATATCCATACCAGGCAGGCCCAGAGACACCCATCGGAGATATACTGACGCCAGATGCGCGACCTCCGGATCCTGCTTCAGTGACACAAGAAGTGATTCCGCATTGAACCAAATCGCGAACATGGGCTGTGGGATACGGAGGTGGAGTCAACCAAGATGACCTTTTTCGTGGAGAAGAGATTAGAATAGAGCATAAGCTTACTATCAAGGAAGCGAGCATCACCACAGCTAAGAAAAGATCGAGGTTAGCGTGACGTCAGAAATGGAGAACCTAGTTTACCCTCCGGTGCGGAGCATGGAACCAGGAATGGAACAGTGAAAATTTGACGCACTCATTCGTTGAGCCCAAAGCCCAACCTGCTGAGGCTGCGTCGAGGTCCAGGCAGAAGGGAGCATGGTGTCGAGGGCGCTTGCGAGTCCTTGAATTATGCTGAAACCGCTGACGCTAGCAGTCATGGATCCAAGCGAGATTGCAGCGAGGGCGGTGGTTGAAATGTGCCCTATGGTTATCACAGAGACGATAACCAGGGAATACTCCATGACATGTGTTCTGCATGGAGTTAATTACAAGTAAAAGAGTAAAAAAAAATTCATACAACGCACCCAAATACAGGTAAAGCATACTTGGATAGTATTCGCAGCTCCTCCCACATCATTTCTCGAGGTGTTTTGTTCTCTGAATCTGGCTCCGGAATTCGAGGGACGGGAGGATTGCTTAGAAGCGGTGTCCGTTCAGAAGGGGAGTAATGTGTGCCGCTCGACGGAGGGGAAGAGGAGGCGTCGGTCGCCTGCTTTTTTGAAGGATTCGTTCCAATGGTCAGTCGGGGTCGCCGTGCGCCGCTGTATCGACGTGCAATTATGGTAGGAGTATCTGAGCCAGAGGTGGTCTCTGTTTCATCGTTGTCGCGTCCATGCTGAGCATTGAGGCGCGAGACAATAGCATAATCAGAGGGAAGGGATGAGGGGCCCTGGTAGTGCACGTACGTCGACGACATGGAGCAGGAAGGAAGGAGAAGGAGGAGAGCAGGGGTGCGGTGAAAATCAATTAAGCCCATGTCCCGACTCTCCGGCCTTCTGATCTCGTCCGTTCGATCAAGTCACGTGTAAGAATTTATGCGGACTAGTCAGGGGCGCCTGTCTGTTGCCTGTCTGGGCGCTTTCAGCCCAGACGAAATAGGACCTAATTCATCCTGAAGCAAACATCCTGTTGCGCTCTCCAAGAGAGACGCCAATGACGATGGGAACAGTGGCGGCGGGGACACTGCGGCGGGGACAAGTCCTAGGAGATGTACTCCGACTCGAGGGACATACCCCGGGCGGTTACAGTTGCAACTTGCGATCACCGTCCTGTAAGTACTTTTTACCAATGAAGAACATGTTGATCCAGGTATATGTGATACGTACCCACTGTGCCCCCAATGTCTAGTATAACATCAAATCTGCACAAACTGCAAGTGTCGGCAACTGCAGGTATTGGTGATCCTCAAGATAGCGAACAGTTGTCAGGAAGACTGACTGATGTCTTCATCGGTTCAAGAAGAGCGGCCAACGAAGCGCCCTAGAAGATGATGGTGGTAAGAAAGAAAGGATGGGTGACTGCATTATGAAGCATTGCGCAATGCACGAGATGCAGTTACCAGCTTGATTAGCGGAGTCGTCACATGTCGCCGACGCGCCGGCGCCCAGCGCGTCCCCAACCCTATCCGATCTGCTCCTCCTATGGGGTATATGCGCTTTATTGGCAGTTTCTAACTGGGGGTTGAGGAGTTTTTCGGTCCGATTTGGGTCTACATCTCCTTCAGTTGTCCTCGGTCGCCAAGTCCGAGTGGCCAATAGCCTCCGAAAGGTGTGACGGCGATGGGCGACCACACTTCTAGAGCTTTCCACGCATACCACTTAACTTGAATTTGTACGCAAGGTGTTGGATTGCACCACTCAGATTTGAAATCGCTTCGAAGTTCAAACGTTCAAACCTGGCGCTGCTCTCCAAACGTATACGTCTTCTAGACCTCCCTGTTGTCGGCCCGTTTTCCAGAACCATTGATCTCAGCTGTGTAAGTACAATGTCACTGATATTTGAATGTCTCCTGATCCAAGCTAGGGAAGCCTAAATGGCGTACAGTGAGCTTTCCTTTGTACGCAAGTCATGATCTTCCTGTACAATTAAAATAGAACGAGCACTTCAGGCTGGGTTCTTCCAAGTTCTTTAATTTGTCTGGCACAGATTGAATTGATAGATGAACCCGCTTTGATATTAGTTATATACCCTATTGGCATCCGCATCTGCTCATTTCCTTCCTTTCATCACTCGTCCTTCCCAACTTTTTCCTTTACGAATTTTTTGGGAGGAAAATATGCCATATTACACTGAAGGTGAGATATTTCCGAGTAGCATGATACTCAGCTTATGGAACTCATGTTCCAGATAACCCTGTGCGCATAAACTGGACCAAGGACGTTGGGAGAATACACCAAGTATTAGACTATCTTGAAGAGAACGATGAGGAACGTACCGTTCTTTTCAGCGCGTACAACCACTCTGGAAGATCAAAAAACCATGCTCCCTCCAAGCTCGAATGTGCAATGCGCATGGCTCTTGCAATACTCATCGATGACGATGATCACAATCTCCGAGAGGGTGTAAAAAGAAATACACCATACTATGGCCAGATTTTTTGTCATTATCTCCGATACGGGCAAGTTTTGTTTGTTTACCTGTATCATGTCAAGTGAGCTGACTTTTAAATAGACTAAAGAAAAGATATCAAAGATTCAATGAGAAAATAGGGCCCACAGCCGCAAGAACCTCTTACCAGGACATAATGAAGGATGTAAAATTGCATAAGAAAATACGTCAGCCATTTCTTTCTTTCAGTGAAAAATACAGGCTCATCATATATCCCAGTGAAACTCATGGAACAGTATTTCCCCGAATGGAGCCGCTTTCACTCTTATTGGAGGACCATGTGGTATTTTAACCAATATTGGAGCGAATGTAACAGCTCAACGAAAGCAAATGATGTTCGTGCTACCCGGAGGTCCAAAAATCAAGGGGACCATGTATGTAGCTTCCTGTCCTTTTTCTGCAGCCAGCATAACGTCGGAGCTAATCAGCCACTATTACTGAAGGCACCAGCTATTACCTTCAATCACTCCAGTGAGGACGAATCTTCCGACAACGACAATGATCCACAGACGCACATTCTTGGTGAAAATGAGTCGGCCGAGTAAGTGTATTTTATTACCTTTAGTCTCGGAGGATTGACAGAATATATAATAGGCCCCCAACAAGGGAGGTACACAGTGAAGTTGTTCAAAACACACCGGCAAATGAAGTTGGGCAGGATGTTGTGCACCATTCATTTACAGCTGCTTCGTGGCAAGAGAATGAGCTTCGGATGGCGGAGATTCTTCTACGGAGACAGGAGCTCGAGCTGCAGGAAAAAAAGATAGCAGCTGACATTGAAACAGCGCGACTTGAAGCAGAAACCCAAAGAGAACGAGACAAAAATGAGATTGTTTTACACCTGCTGTCCGTGCTCACCTCTAGAGGCAATCCATAGGCATATACGGTAATGACTTCCTTTCTTTCGAGCAAATTGTGTTACAATTGCCATGTCGTATATTTTCTTGCATCTTGATGACTCAAACTATGTGTTTTTGATAAAGTTAAGAGTTGGAACATCGGCTCAGATGCTCCCAGACATCAGCTCACTTATATATGTTCACTTCTATGCATGTTTGTGTGTACCCATATATTAAGGAACAAATAATACGCGACTGCACGCGATCGCAGTGACGCGCCGAAGCGCTCAAGTTCGTACTACAGCTTATCTAATCTAATCTCGCATTTCAAATTGAAAATATGACTCCTGCTGACCCTCCTTCTCCACAAGTTCCTTCTTCATTGTCTGCAGTCATGGCCGTATACCCACCCCACTTCTCTCTAGAAGCGGTCATCCGTCCAAACATTCTATCGCTTCAACCTTACCGATGCGCCCGCGATGACTACAGCGAAGGAATTCTTCTGGACGCTAATGAGAACGCGTACGGCCCTGCGGTCTCCAGCCTACCACCTTCCACGCAAGAGCTAACGCAAATCAACTTGCACCGATACCCTGACCCTTCCCATCCGCTCATCAAGAAGCGTATCGCTGACCTTCGCGGGCTGCCCGGAGAGGATTATGTCTTCCTCGGCGTAGGGTCCGATGAGGTGATCGATATGCTTATGCGCGTCGCTGTTGTGCCTGGAGGATCGCAGAAGATCCTAACGACGCCGCCCACGTACGGAATGTACAGCGTATGTGCTCAAGTAAACGACGTCGGCCTGGTCAAGGTGCCGTTGAGGTTGACCGGAGAAGGTGGGGAGGGCGGTGAGCGGGGGAGGTTCAGCGTCGACGTTGACGAGGTAATCTTGTACATCTCTTGATTCAAGTACGTCCTCATATCTGCGAACAGGTCAAAAAAGCAGTCAGCGCCGACCCGGGCATCCGTCTCATATTCCTCTGCTCACCGGGGAACCCCACCGGCACGCTCATCCCCATATCCACCATCCGCGACCTCCTCGAATATAAGCCCTTCACTGGAATTGTAGTCGTTGACGAAGCCTACATCGATTTCACGGGGGATGTCGACACAAACAGTGCTGCAAGTCTGATAAAGCAATATGCAAACGTGTGCGTCATGCAGACACTGAGCAAGGGCTTCGGACTGGCCGCAATCCGGTAATTATTCTTCTCTAGAGGACATAATTCAACACATTGATCTTCAAAATAGCATTGGAATTGCTCTCGCACAACCGCCCCTCATTCAGATCCTCTCCAACACCAAAGCACCGTATAACATCTCCTCGCCGACCGCTGCAATCGCGCTGTCTGCACTCGACCCCGACTCAATATCAAAAATGCAAGAGATAGCACGCACCATCGTTGCCGAGCGCCAGAGACTAATAGACGGCCTTAAAGAGCTGGGAACGGCAGGGCTGGGCGTAGGGAGTGTAATCGGCGGGAACGACGCGAATTTTGTGGTAGTGCCCATCCTTGGTCGCTCTGGAGGTGCTAAAGAAGGTCTGCCCGACACAGAGCGCGCATTTAAATTGTACAAGGAGCTTGCTGAGAAGCACGGGGTTGTGATGCGCTTCCGTGGTAAGGAGCCTGGCTGCGACGGGTGTGTGCGTGTCACGGTCGGCACGCCGGAAGAAAATAAGGAAGTGCTGAAAGAGGTGGCGTCGGTACTGAGAGAAATTTAAGGTGTAATAATTAATCCTCTCCTTCTCAACGATATGAACATAAGCTGATTGACGTGATGGAAGGTGATCTAAGGTGAAATATATATATCGGAATAATCCCCTTACATTTTGACGCGGTGAAAGATTACAACCCGAATGATAATCTCCTGCTACCTAAAGCAACCATTCGCGTGCCAGAAGCTTATTGAACGCAACAAAAATAAATTACTCACTCGAGTGCACCTTGTAGGCATCACCTAAGATTCTCTTATAGGGACCCCATCTAAAGAGTCTAAAGAGCAATTTGGTCGGTAGCTCAAAGCCATAGAGTAATCATAAGAGCAACATAGTAAGAGTGAGTCGGGCGTACTTTCAACCAAGCTTGAAGTTCATTCTGGGCTGGGATCGGGGATCGGGAAGGAAGAAATTACGGGTACAATTTCCGAGTCGATGTCTGCTCTTTGTTTATTTCTCCTTGAAATAACTCAGAACTGAGAAGAACTTGTACTTTAAAATGTTGCTTCAATTATGCTGATTTTAGATCCTCAACTATTCCGAAGTCCGCTGGGTCACGTGTATGAAGCCCGGAAGGTGTCCACAACGTCGTCCTGGCGTTTTCTTCCGTTACTTATCCCAAACTTATCCCTTTCTTACTTTCTTTTCCCGGTCTCGAGTGCCGCTCAGAACTCTTACTGAGTAAGAGATTTGAAAGGCCATAGATATGTCAGACGAGCTGCAGAAAGAGGCACCTATGCCCGAACATAAACAAAATCCGTCCGAAGAAGCCGAATTGAATGTTCCGCCTATCCGTCCCCCATTGCAGAACACATCCTCGCCGAGGGACAAGGAACCTCCTAGCATTGAAAAGCTCATGAAGTGGCAGGAGGAGCGCGTTGCACGCCGTCTAAGGGGAGAATACGAGAGTGCAGTGATGCACTTGTCGGAAGTGGTGAGTAATGTCTTCTCGTCATAGCAGCTAAATTAGTAACTATATGCATCGTATACATAGATAAATGACAATATGCAAACTCCTATCAACATCTCGTCGGTGCGTATAGAGGGAGCAACGAAGACCCGCAAATCGTTCCTCGCTGGCGTAATCGCGCCCGCGCTCGGAACCCCCTCTTCAGACCCAGACGGCCCAGAGCCTAGACCTACAACCCTCGAGGAGGCGCTTCATACGACGCGCAGGATAGCCGCTGGACTTAAGCGTACTGACATCTTCTCGGCGGTCACCGCCTCCATTGAGCCTCCGAAAAGTGCGCTCGCAGACCCGCGTGTAGGGGACATCGATCTCGTGTTCAAGACGAAGGAGCGAGGGAGGTGGTACGTGAGCACTGCGACAGAGGTTGGGAACAGCGAGGGAACTGCGGTGCGTATCTCAAACTACTTCGCGTCTGCTGAAGTTGACGTTGTTTACTTAGAGCGCGTCGGCGCGTATACGCAATGTCTTTGGAGGAGCGGAGACGTTCGAGGCGAACATGTCGCTCGGTACTAAAACGAAGCGCGCGTTCCGTGCTGCACTTACGGCGCCCGTGACCCCGCAGATGAAGACATTCGCGGAATTGTCGGCTTTCGGTATGGAGAAGGACCTTACGTCGTATGCTAGCTGCAAAGAGGGCGTAAAGGGTGTTCGGGGAGTTTTAAGGGTGTGTTCCGCTCGCATTTATAGCCTGCTGTGTGTTCAACGATCTTGCACAGACTGGTGTGCCGAGCAGAGGTGCTCACGAAATAGCGTACGAGGCAGTAGTGAGGCACGTCGCGGGACTCATGCCTACTGCATCTATAAGGTATGCCTTCTACTTCTCCCTCTGTACTTCCTGTTCTCATCTCCGTAGTATGCGCGAGGCAGCGGGGACAACCATCAAGTCTGCAATAAGCCATACCTTCCTGTTTGACACACGGGACGACAAAATTGCTGCTACTCGCGGAGTATATGCGAAACTCTTTACTGAATTAGCTGGGGGACCGTCTGGTAAGCGTAGTGAGCAGGGACCCGCGGTCAGTCTCGGGGGTGACGCGCGATACGTGAAGGTTGAGGGTGAGGGGCAGGTATCGCGTGCTCTGGGTGCGACAGGCGTGGTGAGTGCGCTCCCAATATGATCTTTTCGCGTCGAATTTGAATCCGGGATATAGTCACTTTCACTCGCCGCACGCGGTGGACTGCTATGGGGGCTCGGGGAGGGCGGGTCCACGCTCTTCTCGGACCGCTTTCAACTGGGCGGACCGACATCATTGCGCTCGTTCAAGGTGAATGGACTTGGTCCCCGGGATGGTGGTATGTAACGTGTATACCCGCCTTGCAATGGCGAGGATATGGTTCCTAAAATCTTCTTTTACAACTAGATGACTCTGTAGGGGGCGACCTTTATTACTCCGCAGGCATGAGCGTAGTGTCCAACATCCCGACCAAAGCACACTGGCCTGTGAAGACACATGCATGGATAAATGCTGGCAGATTGGAGGGGATTGATCAATGTAAGTCACTCTGGCTTGACGTATCTTGTACCTTGACTAAGCTGTGTAAATAGCCCAACCGTTAAAGGATACCATTAAGCAGGCACTCGCCCGTCCATCGATATCTGTAGGTTTGGGTCTGATTTATAGGTTCGACCCAATTCGCGTCGAGGTGAACTTCGGGGTGCCGCTCGCGGCAGCACGCAGTGATGGGATGCGCCGGGGTATCCAAGTAGGAATGGGACTGGAGTTCGTGTAGAGGTAAGGGTATCAACTACACAATAAGAGGCTTTTCATAATATCATTACAATATAGCCACTGCACCATTGGGAAGGTTCGGCTACATATAGGTACGGATGGTTTTCATATTGCGCCGTCGAACCATTCCTCACTGTTTCATTGTAGTAAAACTTAGCAGAAAGGATATCTGCGCCATAATCAACGATGGATACGCCGCGAGCTAAGTATTGAGGGAGTTACACGATCTAGGCAGAATGACGAATGTATGATGGTGTGTGGAATTTGTGTGGAATAGCCATGTTGGCTCTGTTACTCGTTTCGCAGTCTACATCACATCTGTCTTCTATTCACACACATTCTAGAGATCGGTCTAATGAGCAAGATGGCTTCTAAATGGCCCCGTGAGCTGCAAGCCGGGTACGCAGCCCGTATGAACTGCTTCGTGCGCGTGCGACAAAGTCAGGTGAAAGCTGATGCGGTGATATTCGGGAGGGAAAGGCGAAAAACGGTTGGGCCCTACTACCCTTTTCATGTCTGCAATTTCCAGGAGGTGCTGGCAGACACCTGTCAGCTATGCTCGCTGATCTGAAAAAAAGCAGGGGACATCACGTTATTATTGTGCAGTCATTGTCGAAGGCAGTCCCATCACTTCCCATCACTTCCCAAGTTGTCTCCGCGCAATGCTAAATACGCAAATAGGAAACGAGACTCGCATCGACCTTGTAATGCATACCTGCTCCTCCCTTCTCCACATTCTTAAAAGTGGCGCTATGTCGACCGGTCCGCCAGGCTAGTAGCCGTTGCCCTTACTTCTCGACTTCCTGAATTCTTAGCTTTTTCTGCTTCTTCAGCCAGCAAAAGCCTGCCTTCGGACCGGGTTTTCCTCCGTCGCTTATAATTGGTTTGGTGCTCCACTTACTTTTCCTCGTTCATTTCTGCACCAGAACTCAAGGAAGCACCCCGCATCCATCAAAAAGATTCATTGACTTGATAGTGACCGAGGAATCGATATGTTGTTCAATTCAACTGCGAAAGCGCGCCTGGTCAACGCCGTGGCTCTAGGCTTGCTGCTGGCTTCGGCGGCAGGGCTAGTTGAGGCCCAAACGACAAAAACGATTACTGTAAGTGCGACTGCGAGTCATCCCGTGCCAACAACGATGTGTAAGTGCTGTTTGCGCACCTGTGACTTTTTGGGCAAGGGAAAGCTAATTCTACTTATGCGGTATAGTTGGTCAAATGTTTGAGGTAAGCGTTACATTTGCAAAAATGGTTTCAGTAAGCTGACTTGGATCTCCTTGCCTTAGGATATCAGTGTGCGTTTTTCATTTCCAAATAATTCTCTTGGGCATTAGTTCACATTGGATGAAAACGAAATGTCGATGACAGCACGTACGTTGTTTTGTACGCAATCATAAAAATTCACCTTTTAAACATTACCTTAGAGCGGAGATGGAGGATTGTATGCGGAGCGTCAGTCATAAATTTTATTCCGTAGACGAACCCGACTTACAAATTTTACTCCTGAAACAGTGCTACAAAACCGCGCTTTCCAGCAAGTTACTCCAGGTGGGCTAATGTGATAACATGACTAGAACTTATATTAATAGCCATGACCAAAACCCAAGGCACCACTGCTGCACTCGCTGGCTGGCGTGCAGTAAACTCCAGCATTGCTGTGGTAGCAGAAACCTCGCCGATCTCATCAGCACTCCCAAATGCCCTTGAGCTCACGCTACCTTCTGGGCCTGTATCTGGAGTGGGATTCGTGAACATTGGAACAAATGGTAAGCGATATTCGACATACAACAAAATCTATTTCTAAGAAGTCTTTAGGCATTCACGTCGCCACGCAGACGTCATATAAAGCGTCCTTTTCCTACCGCTTCCCGACATCAAGCAACTTCAAAGGCTCTCTCGTGATCACTCTCCAGGATGGCGTCGGCACAGTTCTGGCATCACAGAAAGTATCCGTTTCGGGGTCCCAAACATCTTGGAAGGCCGTACAAGTGACATTGAGCACGAACATTGTGTCGGGATCTGATGCCAATATGTTTGGTGTTTCGGTCGAAGGGCAGGGTGATGCTAGTGCCATCAGATTTGCTATGCTTTCCCTGTTCCCGCCTACTTTCAAAAACAGGGAGAACGGCATGCGTATTGACATTGCAGAGGTATGTATACACTTCATTCCGGGCTTTGGTGAGAATCGAAAAAGTGACCCATTTGTGTAGGCTCTGGCTGAAATGAATCCGTCTTTCTTCCGTTTACCCGGCGGTAACAATTTGGAAGGCCAAACGACTGCAACCAGATGGCAGTGGAACAACACGGTACGAGGAAACCCAATGAACCAATTCTTAAACCTTAATCATACGTACGCGACTAGGTCGGACCGTTGGTTGATAGGCCAGGTTAGCATGAACTTCGTTTTGACTTCAGCAACGACTCATTCCTCTTAGGCCGACAGGGAGATTGGGGGTACATTAACACAGAGTGAGCATCAATAGTGTATTATTTTCCTAAGTATACTTATCATGGATACAGCGGACTTGGGCTCATGGAATATATGAACTGGTGCGAAGACTTGGGGATGGAGGCAATCATGGCTATCTGGGCTGGTTACTCGCTCGGGGGAACAAGTCTCCCAGAAGACGAGCTGGAGCCTTACATTCAACAGGCAAGGGATCAGGTGAGCTACTAATTACAGAGCAATATCTGGCCGGTGACTGAAGAACGTTCTGCTAGATCAACTTCGTCATCGGTGACCCCTCAAAGAGTGCTCCAGGTAAGTACAAACTCATTTTACGTAAGTTTGCATATCTAACGACAAATACCAGCTGCTCAACGTGCTGCCTTGGGACATCCTGCACCATACCCTGTAAAATACGTGGAAGTTGGAAATGAAGATTTCTTCGCTGCCACTTCGTAAGCCAAACTCTGCTGTAGGTTTGGTTTTCGACTAACCATGGAAATTTCTGTTCAGATACGTTTACAGGTGGACGAACTTCGTTACCGAGTTGCAAGCAGATTTCCCCGACGTCCGTAAGTCAGATCACGGCCTCCTATAAACTCGTTTGGTCTAAACATTTTTCACAGACTTCATCGCTACATCCGATACATTCAACCCCATCCTCACACCGAACCCCACAGAGTATGATATTCACGTATACCAGTCTCCAAGTAATTATCCGGCCTTATACTATCCGAAGAAACAAAACTAAACCCGCCTCTCTGCAGCGTGGTTCGCTCAAAACTCTTTCATCTATGACGGCTTTGAGGTAATAGGATAATCCTCCATGCTGCGAATGATGATTCTCACACATGAACGTAGCGCAACGGGACTAAATACTTCGAGGTCAGCCTTTGCTAGTTTTCCAGCACCACTCACCCCCAAGCTTATTTGACGGTCATTGTCACGAAGGGAGAGTACGCTGCAATTTCAACTAACGAGAACAATCTGTTTGGAACCACATCTCAAGGGCGTCTCACCTACCCCACAATGCAAAGTAAGTCTATAAATTTATGTACACGTTTGCAGTGTAAACCATGGATTACAGGTGCTGCGGGTGAGGCGGCCTTCATGACAGGACTGGAGCGCAACAGCGACATAGTGTGCGTACTCGTCTTCCCCGCTTTGCTATAGACCATAATAGTCCCGTAGATTTGCTGCCTCATACGCTCCTCTTCTCGGAGTGAGTCTTCATCTTCATCTGTCTTGTGCACCCTCCGTCTGACAGAAAATTTAGCATATCACGGATAATCAATGGGTAGGCGACTTCGTATGTTGGGCCAAGTCTCTGACTGACGTTCTCTACAATGCAGACACCCAACCTGCTGGCATTTGAGTAAGAACTTGAAGTTCGGCTTTACTTCGGATTATACTGAATGCAGCAAACAGTTCTAGTCATGTCTATCGCTCGACTAGTTATTACGTGCAGAAAGTGCGTCTCGGCGTTTTTTGCTGTTGACAAAGTGAACTGACGTTCGAATCACACAGCTGTTCAGCGTCAACCGCGGCGACGAGTACATTCCCAGCACACTTCCCGACCAGCTGGGTACAGTATTCTGGAGCGTCGTGCGCAACACCGCTCAAAAAGAAATAGTCATCAAGGTATGCCCCCGTGTCTGTCAATCCAAGGCTGTGATAATTATTCATACGGGATCACAGATCTCGAACGTTGACACCGAAGACGCTGTCTTGACCTTCGTCCTCCCGTTCAAGAATGTTGGCTCCAAGGGATCGCTGCAACTGCTCACTGGAAACGCCACCGCGAGTAACACGCCAGAAAACCCTGACCTCTTCGCGCCAGTGACGAGCTCGATTTCGGTTGGCAAATCCTTCAACTTCACGGCCCCGCCCGTCAGCGTCAGCGTCATCACTATTCAGGCATCTTGATTGATTATGGAATATTATGAGTGGTGGAGGCACATGAAAAAATCTTTGGGAATATTACAAAAACCGGCCACAAAGTTGGCCTGACTGATAGTTAATGGTTGGGTTTGTGGGGAATGTTATAGAGTAAGTAAATAGGTGGTGTTGAGGCGGTGTCTCGCTTTAGCCACCAAAAATTCAAAAATTGCTTTTAAATACTAGTGTTATTGTTGGTAGCCGTTGTCGTTGGTACATAAGTACATAAGTATTGTTTCTGTTTTCGTCTTCCTCAGCGGGGAAACAATGGGTTTTAGATTGCTTACAACCCTTATTTTCTTGCTGCACTCTGGATTTGGAATTCACTACAAGCTTCAATTGATGACTGGCCCTTTTTCTCCCTGGAGAAGATTTCTGTACTGTATATTTAAGATTTAAGTAGGGACAATGGATTCTAAGGTTTCAAAACTGCGAATCAAGAAGAAACAATATGTTTTTGTCAAGTTTTTGTAGGAGTGTTAGCAGTCTGGTCTCCAGAAGGGGTGAGTACCCATAAGACGGCTTAGAGCTTAATATTCGGAGCTAACTGGTATATCTAGATTTGGCGGTGTTATCATGTGTGGAACCGCTCACGCCGCGCCGCTATATAGCTGGTGTGTCAAGTTGCCTTGATAATGTTTGTAAACAAAAAAGTGCTGATGGGATGCATACGAGCCTTTTTCATGGCATTCAACCTCTTTGAATGTATCGCGTTAGAGATTCATAATTCCACTACCCTTCTTGCATGGGGTGAATTATCAGGTGGAGCAGCGGGATTAGCTTCATTTTCAGCAACCCTCTTTACAACTGGGTTGATTTTATATCACATCTTCTCGGTATCAAAGCAGGATGGCGTGCGATTAAAACGGAGGAGTCTCATGAACGTAATGGAAATAGTAGTCCATTCTGCTGCTTTTTACGCAGTGGCAGCATTTTTGAATGCTTTGAGCCAACTGTGCTTGTTGTTACCTAACTCGGCCTACCAATGGATGGTCTTTGTCTACTACTCTGCCAATGTCGTCACCTTTGCTCAGGTAAGTAATAGCATAGTTGTATAGTAGAGCCGAATTACTAATTATTATGATATTGACATTAGCCAGTAGCGCCAACTCTTATTGTGGCACGGCTGGCTATGACTTCGTCAAGACAGGACGACCAAGATCCTACTACTGTGCATATCCACGGCCTTGTCCTCGATACGATTGCAGATGCTGGTGAAAAAAGGAATAGTAGAGTGGTTCACACTCAGACAGTGTAGCTGGAATTCCACCCTGATCAAGGCGCAAAAAGTGGGAGACGAGCACCTTATTGTAGTTCATTGCAGAGCGGATTGGGAACTATGAAGCAGGGCTTTTAATGAAAATCATCATAGTACTGACGAAATATATATCAGACTTTAAACGGCAAGCCACAAAAGTTCCGCACAGGTTTAAGGCGTTGATCATGAGTGATGGTTGATAACTTGGTCTGCGGCGAATATCTCGTAGTAAATTGAAACAGCCTTGCTTTTAGTCGAGAAGAATTCAAAAGTTACTGATAATAAGTCGGAGCAAAGATACAATGGATGCTACATCGGGTTCAGACGATTCTGTAGTTCCGTGATAATGTCCTTGTAGGACTCTTCGATAGAACTTAGATACTCTTCTGAGTTATGATCAAACATATTTCCCGCAGGTACGTCGAGCTACGAGGGATGTGTGTTTGAGTTTGATTAAGTCAAAGGTTGGCCTATGAGTGTCAGACGTACCGTAAACGATGGGCCGTAATGAGGAAAAGCTGCGTGATCCGGTATTTGTGTATCAAGATCCAAAGGGCTTCCGAGCTAAGTTGTGATGAAGGTCAGTAAGGGAACCCTCAAAAACAAGAAAGGAGATAAACGTACCGCTACGGATGTCAAGTACGCCCAGGCTCTTGCAGCATTCTGGGAGTTGTATCCACCTGTGCCCTCCCGTTTAGCCGAGACCTATCTGTAGATGAATCGCTACCCACCGCCGCCCAGAAGAAGCTTCTTCCCCGGCCACTCGTGTAGCACTTTTCCAACGCACCATCCCATCGACCCCTCGCCATCACCCATGGACCAGTTGAAAGTGGCACACGGATCCCCGGCCAGCGCGTCCACGCCGCATTGCAAAACGACGTAGTCAGGGTTGAATATCGTCCTGACCTGCTCGACTATAGACCAGATGCGCGCATACGTTTTACTGGACGCGCCCTGCTTGAGCGGGAGCGACAGTGTAAATGGGTCAAAGTTCTTCCTGTCAGACGCATCTGGCAGGACTGCGCGCTCGGACACGGGGAAGAAGCCAGGTGACGAATGGTGTATGCTTAAGGTCTACGACCCATGAGTTCTCCTCGATGAACATGAAAAACGATGGTCATACCAGTACTTGACGAGCAACCGATGACGTGGTGGAGTAGAAAGCTTCGGACACGGCATCGGAGAAGTGCAAGTCGAGATCAAGGTACATGACCCTGGGCTTGCGGGGTATGGGCGCATTCATGATGGTTGGGGGCTGTTTTTTGAGAGCCAGTATTGCCAGTATACAATCAGCGACATAGCAGAAACCAGAGGCTTGGGATTTCCGAGCATGATGCCTAATCCTTCATTGAGAAATCGTCTTTGGAGTAATGGCAGAACACACCTTCCGCCGTCCCAGCAGATCGCGATTTCCGAGAGGTCCTGCTGTAGTGCCTTCACCGCCGTCAACGTTGCTCCTCCAACATACTGCACATATTCAGCCATGCCACGAAACGGGGGACAGTCCTGGCAGAACTACGTGAGCGATGCGACGCTGCTGAAGGCTTCAAGAAGGCACATGCATCTTCTAGACCGAACTCTGCGTTGATTTCACGGGCGTGCTCCGTCTGTTCTTCGGGCAAATCAGGGGAAGACACCGCCTCCAGATAATCACTCGTGTGGTAGGCAGAAAGGTCCTTGAATGTTGCGACGTGCGGTGGCACCACGCGTAGGCGTCGTCTTGTACCGGCAGTGTGTTTCAGTAGACCTAATGCACTTATAAGAGAATGAACAAATACTGAGCGATTTTTGTTGGATGGGAGAAGCGAAGAGATCTACATCGAGCGGGTCAGTCATTGACAGTCATCGGTTTATCCATGACAAGTCGCGTACGTACCTGAGCCAACTCTCGAGATCCTATAAACACGACAGGCTTTTGATTTTCTTCATCAGACATAACACGCTATGCAAGTATTCGTTTGTGGTCAAAGGAAAGTTAAGAGTGTTTGGTTCAAGGATTAACAGGGGCCATTTTACACACGTGGTGGGAGTCAAGTTAGAGTTGACGTCAAGTTGACACTTGTATGCAGGCGGTTAGAACCAAGTTGGAACTTTCAATTTCGCAGTGGTAGCCTATCTAACTATGAACCCAGGTGGCAGGAACCGTATACAAAAACGTAGTATACATACTATACATTTACTGTATATACCGATCTCCAAAAAAAGTCCATACGTATACAGTGGATATATACGGTTGATATACGGTATACTATAAAATACTATACAGTTGGAGCTCCAGTACGAGCCTCCAGGATGTATACGGTTAAGTTTCCATGCATTTCAGCAAAAATGGACGCATTGGGAATTGAACCCAACACCTCTCGCAAACCACTACATGAAATGCTAAGCGAGCGTGATAACCAACTACACCATGTGCCCTTATGTCATCGGTCCCACGGTACTTTTTCAGTCTGTCGAGACTGTTTTTTTCCAAAGGATATTTGACCCAGTCTTGCACGTTAAATTTTCACTCTATGTGTAATAGATACTAGATCATAGATGGCATTGCCATTGCCATCTACATAATACAGAGTCCAGAATCCGGACTACCTTGATCTATCTATCTAGTATCTACTATCCAGTAACTACTAAGTTCTAACTGCTAACCAGTGATCACTGACCAGTACACAGAACACAAAAATTATCTCTCGCAACAAAAATTGGACGCATTGGGAATTGAACCCAACACCTCTCGCAGATCACTACAGGAGTTGCAAAGCGAGCGTGATAACCAACTACACCATGTGCCCACGGTTTTGATCGACGGTGCTAAAAATGCCGGCGGGCGCTTAATTGGCGTAGCAAGTTACAAAAATTGGATTTTGGATATTCTATTGACAATACGGAAGCTGTTGGAATGAAACAATCACACCACTTTCTACCTCGAGTTTATTTTCTTGAAGTTCGATTTCCTGATGCCTGAGCATGATTTCGGCCATTCGAATCTCATTCTGTTGACACGAGGCAGTGATTTCTGAAGTTATTATGTAGTCTTGTGGACTTAAGCTTGTTGCGAATCTGCTGTGAAATCACACGGTTAATTAAAAACAAAGGATAATATGCGAGTATGCGCACTTATTTACACTGCGTCAAGAAGTAAGAGGTTTGCATGTTTCCGTCGATTTGTTCCAATATTGATTGAAGAACGGTACAGTCCTCCAATAATGATGAAGCCGACCCCATTCTGGGAAGCACTCTGCCATTAGTTTCACTGGTAGATATTAGCAGAGAGTTATTACTGCTAACAAACACAACCAACTAACTTATTTTATGATGCAAATTTTTGTCCCTTGTTATGTCCTTGTAGGATTTTCTTGTAGCGGCGCGCCCAATTTTCTTATTGAACGATTGATATTTCTTCTTTAGCCTATTCTCATAGTCAATTGAATCATACACTATGGGAAAATAGAATACTTAAATAATAAATAATTGTCGGAAAATAAAAATATGCCTTACAAGGCAAACGGCTTGTAAGCGGCTTGATGGCCTTGCAATGCCGATCAATTGCTTTGTAACAACTGATACCCCTCACAACTTGCCGCTTGTCTTTTTACGGACTAGCCAGCCTTCTAAGCCACACATGGGCCTTACAATGCGGGCACAGCCTCACCCAGTGAGCTGAACAAAATGCAAAACTCTGTTGTTGGGCCCAAGCGACAAACATACGGTACTATATATGAAATGTTATATAGTTTTGGTACTGGCCACTGAGAGTTAGTAGACGTACTTGTCGAAGCTATAGTACTCTTAGTAGATGTAATGGTAGTCTGTAAATAAAAAATGTAGCAATGTTACCTTGTATACAGTAAGTAGTGTCGGTAGTCTAGTGTACATGTAGTGAAAGCCTAGTATGCGATAAATAGTAAGCGTAGTAACACTTACAACTAATAGTAGTAATGGAAAAAATGTAGTCTCGAATAAAGGATTGTTAGTAGTTGTTTAAAATTAACTACTATTGTTACAATGACATTGTAAGTCAAATTTGCATTAACGGCCTTAAGTGCCTTGTAAGGCGCGAAAGAAATTTCCGACATTTTTTATTTTTTGCGCATGTCTGATGTAAATTGTAAATATCCGACCATAGTGCAATGGTTTCTTTTTTACACCTTCTCGAAGACGGCGGTCTGCATCAGTTGTAAGTACTGCCAATGCCGCTCTGATTCCACATGTGGCCTTTGTGAGACCGTGTTGTGTTCCCGGATTTGTGAGCGCACCGAAAAGTACCCTGCGCTCGTCATCGTTTTCTTCAAGCCAATCAAGCAAGCGTGGTAGCTATCCGCAGACCAATTTATAAAGGCTAAGCGTTCAGCCGGACCTTGAAATTTTTCAAAGTGAGTGGCATCAAGTACTATGATAGTACTTGCAGAAATGGTAATATGTCACCTTTGAAGTCAGAAAACATACTATTAGTACTTCCTGTAGACTCCCTTGAAAAGAGGCAGAGAGGACGAATGTATAAACGGCGAAAAGACAAGATGAGTGGGATGTGTATGGAGTGTAAACTAAGGGCATTTCAAAAACAACAAGGTAGTGCTGATCCGGTGGCACTGTCACTGTAACCTACCCGACGTGTCGTTTTTTGATGGCTAATTCTGTAAACATGGTTTCCGTTACAGATAAGAAACAAATTTGAGCGATCCGAGATTGACACGTCCAAGACACGTCTTTGGTTAGAGCTTATCGCTTCTCATTCATGGCTGAGACTCGGAGTTGGAGGCTTGTAATTTAAGATTTTCAATCTCTTGCGCTAAAAGCTTATAGGTAGTATCAACAAATCTGGGAGACGAGAGGCTGCCTGTAAACATCTGCTGGCACATACGCCAGTTGGAACTACCGACCATCGAGTATACTATACGCCACGTCCAAGTATTAGTTCAACTTTAAATGGGTCTAAACAAGGGCTGGTTCTATGACAGCCATGATATTACAGTCTTCCTTTCGTATTATCTAATACAAAGATTCATTGGATCACACTGCTGGCACTAGACGGTTGTTTGTAGAGAAGAATGTGAAAAGATGTATAATATGTTTTTGAAAGAGTCCTTTTACTAGAGAAAAAGGCATCGGGCTTCCTATTTTAGGCAAGCCCGATGCAATTTCTTACGTTTATCTAGCTGAAATATGTACTTCAAAGAAAGATAAAATATATTTTATTGCATTTTTACACAGTATGCATTGATGGTTGTCAGCAGTGTCATTGGGTGGGAAACGTGCATCTTTTGCCAAAAAAAAGTACAATTCTGGAAGAGATCCGCAGAGGTAAACACACCATGCCTGTTGATTAATGATATCATGCAATCTCCAAAACATACCAATTACAGTTATAAACGCAATCGTATGACATAGAATAAAAATATACAAACCCATGCTTCGAAGTTAAGTTGAACTAACTGCTCAACCGTATACGGTACACCGTATTGACATGTTGATTCGTGCATAGATTCTCTTCGTTCGAACTTCGATCCTGGATCAAAAACTTGGACGCATTGGGAATTGAACCCAACACCTCTCGCAAATCAACACTAACGATGCTAAGCGAGCGTGATAACCAACTACACCATGTGCCCTGTATTCCATACTGTGAGATTCACAGAACCAATTTTTGTCACTGTAACTCATACACAAAGCCTGTATCTTCTTATATGACTTTGAACTTCAATGTTGAGCAGTGAGTATGGAAGAACATGCTGGAGTGTGGAGATGGGCGCCAAGCCATTGTGTTGCGAATGCCAAGCGCATCCGAATAGGTTGGTGGGTCCCCTGTCCAGTTTTGGAAATACCCTCCGCTCTGTTCCGTGGGACATGTACCACCCAACCACCCACTACAGCGTCTAAGAAATACCCCCATGTTGCTCAAGATTTTGTATATTACCATATATATAGACCGGGAGGTACAAAGTGGTGCTCCACAGCTTTTATAGACCTCGTCAATGATTTTCTTCGTCAGTACTATTGCAATGCTATGCCTGCTATTACCACCTACTGAATTTTCTGCCAAACCTTTGATGTCATCCTTGAAAGATTTTCCAATATAAGTAGTACTTAAAGTCAGTCTCAGAACAAAATCTACATCAGGTGAGCCATTTACTAGCGTTTTAGCAGCGGATTACGATTCTCGAACCAGCCCTTTTAAAAATCTATTACCGGTACAAGCTTACCTCATTTGCGCCATAAAAAGCACAATTCCTATACTTTGCTTCTTCCTCTATGCCCCCCAATATTGCCGACCATACCCCTTATCATGCTACGCTCAACAGCTATATTCAAGTACATAAACAATGACATCTCCCTAAATGACCTTTATAGGGGATTTCTTGTTTGCCTTCTGATTTGGGCCCCCAAGCCCAGCGGGTTTGACACCTACGAGATTCTCTTTTCGCTCTGGGCGGGCATTTTTATTGCCAATTTAGTCGGATTCGACGACCAATATCAGGACAACAACTGCGACCACTGCGAGTCATCATCTGTCGAAACGCCCGCAGAACTTGTGGAAGCGTCGGGCAATGAATCAATCTCGCAGGGAGACGAGTCCGGCATGACCATTAAGCAGGTCCATGTAAGGCGGGATGAAGAAAATCTGGCAGAGGTCCTTGTGGAAAAGGAAGAAGAATCTTGTAATTTGGACCTTAGTGAGTGATCACGCTCCTCGTGTTTTATACTGATAGACAAGGACACAACTAGGCGATGTTGAAGTCGATGAGTTCTCTCTTTCAAATGCTGATGATCCTCCCGGATTCAGGGAGCTCGTAAGTACGCCTCTGAGTAAGTTATTAATATTTCAACCGTAACTATTCCTACACTTTTATAACTCGGTTCTCAGCAGACGAAAAAGCTCATGGAACGCTCAAGAAGACACATGGCCCGGCGGCCTCTGAGACTCTCGAGGCAAAGGAGGAAGACAATGTTCTTCCCGTTCCGCCCCAGATACAATCAGACGCCACGCTAGTTGAAGGAGAAAACGTCACAAAAAACGCGACTGTAAACATAATAGCATATGGCGAGTTCCAGTCAACCTCAGGAGACACAGTCGTGGAGATTAAGATTGAAGTTTGCGAAACGAACGAGGACGCCGACAGTGTTGAGAATGAGCAGACCGCTCCGCCCGATGTGGAGCTTGCCGAGGCCAACCCTGTGGTGGAGCAGATATCCCAAGGGACACAGCTGATGGAGGAAGAGGAAGCCAGTGAAGGCGACAATACATCAGTCTATAGCTCGGCAAACGACGACAGCGCTGTATCTGAGTTGGAGTACTCGGTAAGCTATAACGCAAGCGTCCTAGTTTGTCAATTATTCTAAACTTAGAACGATATTTGCAAGGCGGACGAAAGTACTGACCCTGCTGGGGATTTGCAGCTTGCGACGCCTACCTATTCCCTCGCCGCGTTGGAGCAGACGTCCGCGGAAACCTCGCTGATGGGCAAAGAAAATATCAGTGAACAAGAAGATCCTTCACTCTACAGCGCACTGAACGACGACGCTGTGTCGGAGGTGGATTTCGAAACATCGGTAAGCTCCAGAGTATCTGTGCGTGTTCCTCTATTTCCTTCTGAACCTTAGCTACAGGAAGAAGATACGCTCGCCGACACCGTCCGGATACCTTGGGCCGAGATGGATGAGAGCGAGAGAGCGGAAGAATGGGTTAGTCAAGCAGTGTATCTCCTCCGAGATTTAAAGTGGGCCAGGGATTGATATTCAAATAACAGCACCACGCGCTTTGGACTCTAAGAAACAACCCACCAATCGTTGCACGCGCTGACCTTAAAGCGTCTGAAGTAAGTTTCTCTGTCTTACATATGAGAAATAAACTTCAATTTATATTTCCTTTTTCCAGAGTTTGTCAGAAGCTACAAAGTTGCTTAACATACCAAAGATATTTGCTGCAGGCAGCTCGACCAATGCACCACCCAACCCGCGATCTATTCTGACCGTGATTAAGGAGATGGATGAGAACGAGCAGAGCGAGAGTTGTGCGCCGACACACTCAAGAAAGGAGGCCAGTTAAGGCCAACATCCCAGGCAAACCTCCATGCTGATAAATTTCTAGGACTCGCCACATGCGTCAGTAATTATGGACGATATACCAGCTCCTCAAGACATACCTAACGACACGGCTGAGAGAGAGAGAGATACACAGAGCGAGAAATGGGTGAGCACATCGATGCTTTAGCTTGTGTATACTTGTCTAAGCTCCTGATTTCCAGAAACGCGACGTTTGGGCTCTGCTCAACTTTCCTTCACTGAAAGACTTAAGTATGACCGACTCTCAGGTATGCTTTCAAGCATTGAACTGGCTCGAAATTTTTGGTAATCAATTTCGTTCAGGACTCGAGCAACGATTCAGGAGTAGAGACAAGCGCTGCCGTTGTTGGCCCTGTTAACCAACTCCCTAGTAGTCCCAGCCTTCGTCAGTCTTCTGAAAGTGTTATAGACAAAGCGGAGATAATACCTGCATCCATCTGCGAAGAGTCTGAGGAGGAGCAGACGAAACAAAGCGACCAGGATAATTGGGTACGGTCTCCTGCTATACCGGCGCTAATCGAACGACTACTAACTTACTTGCTACTCGCGAAACAGAAGCTTTCTGTCCTGGCTCTGGCCAACTTTGCTCTGCCTTCTCCTATTGAGGAACGAGAGGTAAGCGCCGCATTTTTAGTTAAAAAATGATGTAAAATTAATCTGAAGGGTTTAGGTCTCAGCCGAAAGGAATGATCCAGTCGAAAAAATACTTCAAGAAGTGCCTGTTGCGCCAACGACCCAGTCCATAGAGTATGATCTCGGCGGCAGTTCAGCAAACATGGCCCTTCTTGCTGCCGGTCTCCCATCAGTTGAAGAAGGCAGTGACAAGGTAGCAGAAGAAGCCATTGAAAATGTCAGTGAAGTTATGTGAAGTCAAGAACCAGCACCGCTAACTTGACATAGGCGCCTACAGAGTTCATAACGGTTACCATCGCCCCGATCAATGTGCGTACTCCATTTTTCCTCCTAGTCTGGCACGCGACAGGGTAAAATTCTCTCACAGGACTGCGGCGCGATATGTGCAGACAAAACACCTGTATTTATCGCCCTGGGGGGATATCGCAGGCAGCGCAAGCGTGCTAAGAGAAACAAAAAGCAGAAAGGCGGTATGGTTATGCCTGCGGCTAGTAGCAGCGAGTCGGAGGTGCTTACCTGCCTATTGATTTAATCAGGCAAGGCACTGATTCGAGCTTGGTTGTTAGGATTCGAGCAAGACCCAAGCAAGCGATAAGGCTGAACCTGCCGCCGCGAAAGGACCACGACGCCACCGCTCGCGCCAGAATCGCGCGCAGAGACAAAGACTCCAAGAATTAGAAACTAGGAATTAATCAGCGGCTGTTTCATCACAATCTATAGGGCACAAACACTTCCAAGATATCCGAACGCGCAAGAATGAGGCTGCAGAGTTGGGAAGCATGACAGGACAGGCAGATAACATTGAACGGGTGGCGGAGCTGCCAAGTTCTCCGTGGCCGTGCCTCTAGTAGAGCTGAGTTGCACCGAGCATAGTCCAACAAGACGACGTGGCTTGGAACGCTGCAGTTCCTGAGCACAGAGTATCACTGACCAGAGTGTCCGATCTTCTGAGTGCTTCGGCAGTCAACGCGTAAATGACAGAAAGAACGCTGACGAGCGCAGCTGTCTCTTGTTAGAACACCCTACGAGAGTAAGGTTCGCCGTTTGCCTAGACCTCAATTGTGGCTTTTTACCTGCCATCACGGACCTGCACCAACTAGCAACCTGCGTCTTCCGAAGAGCTGTCCTTTCGTTTTTGGCCATTCACATTGGATGACAGTTCGTGCTCGCGAACCATTGTGTTCCACTTCTTACGCTCCTTTATTCATCTCTTCCCTTCTGTCCTTTTATAAATCAGTTAATGCCTTCCTGCGCGCCTTCCAAACCATACTAGACCATGACTGCCTTGTAGCATCCGTGAGGTCCTTACGCTTCAGAAAGGAACGAGTCTCTGCTTCTCTGCTTTCTGTATGAAGCTATGGGTATCATTAGGTCAGAAAACGGTAACTGGGTAAGGAGGTCCCGAGACGAAAGACTGTTGTACAGCAAGATGGTCTTTGTATCGGGCTAGACTTGACTTCGTCGTCAGTAATTTTGGAGGATTGAGGACCAGCATCCCGAGGCTTATAAAATTATATACACTAGTAGAAAAAAACTGGAAAATCAATGAGTAAAGTTACGATTATATGCTATGAATTTACTCACCAAAGCAATAGAGATGTTTTATTGAGCACGACATACCACCTCTCCACCAAGCTTGAGTTGCAGGGCCTCCCGTGCTTCAAGCCACATATGCTCTTTGTCCTCCGTCTTCACCATAGCCACCTCACCCATCCCTAGTGGTGGAATCTGTCCGCTTCGTCTCCCAGAGCACAGCAGTCGCAGGTCGCTTGGTTGCATATACACGCGTCGGCTTGGAAGGCTGATGAGCGACATCTTGCTCAGCACGGGCTGGTCGTCGCGGTACTTGAGCGAGGCCCAGATGCGGCGCTCGCTCTCCTTTGCAGCAGGGAAGGCAGAAGGGTCGGGGCCAGTAATTGTGCCCCGCGTCAGTGATGAAATGAAGCCTGCGCGCAGGAGGATAGATAGAATGCCGAGGTTTTGTGTCGAGTGGGGTACGGAGAGAGTCGCGTGGCGCGCGCGGAACGCGTTTTGAAGCTTCGAGCAGAGGTCGTGAGGAAGCATTTTAGGCTACATAGTATACGTGAGCATGAATTAACCAATTTGACGAAGAAATGCTCACTATAGACGGAAAGTGCTGTGGTCAATGGACGGCGTAGAAAAGTAACATCAGTTCCGCTCGTGAGTGGTTGTTTGTACTTGTCTGGCTACACCTTCTCAAACTTGCCCGAGACAAGTTCAAATCAACCCCAACGAGCAACCTTCGAGCTCACTATGACCTCGCCTCCATGGTCGGTCGGCAACCGCCCTTCACGCAAAACCCATCTCGAGCAGACGTTTAAATGTTCTCTGTCAGAACAAGTTTAACTTCAAATACGACCAGACCGAGGATGTCAATGAAAAGAATTTGCCACAGTGCAGACCAAAGTGCTGGAATGTTTAGAAGGCTGATATCTGAAAGACTTACGAGGGTCTTATTCCTGACCGGCGGTGACTGCTCTTCCAGCACCCTTCGCTATCGGTGCCATCACGTAACCTTTCCCTACTTCAGATTTGCAAAGATATTCAACCTCTGGATTCCGACTTCTGAGGCTTTAATAACGGAGAAGAAGGGTCTACAGAAAGTACGACGAGAAAAGGGCTATCGTGGTGAAAATATGTTTTGATGACGTATGAGTAGCGGACACGAGTGAACCTCGCAATATGGAGTGTGCTACATTGTCACGCAAGTCGACGTGAATAGCTGATGATTATCGATTGAGAAGCATCTGGTTCTATGCATGATACTACTTCAAATGTTATTTTCTGCTCCTTGGGTTTACAACAGTCTTGCTCTTATCGGCACTCAACATTTCAAGTAAGGCTTACATAAATCCTAATTCCTAACTCATACGTTCGAACCTTCCAGCATAGATCAGGCGTTGGAAGGAATTCCTTGGTGCTGTGAATGAGGTGACTATATTGTAAGGATGCTATCCTTACATCATGACATCACATGCCACTCTCACATAAGTAGCCGGAGCCACGCCTAGTCAAGACCGCTTTCCTTCTGCTTTTCCTGTCGTCTGTTCTCCTGTTGTAGCCACTCCGAATCCACACGCGCATTCAGTTTCTTTTTGTGTGTTTCCGTGAGTCTTCCTTCCATCCAAACTCCAGTGTTTTCCGCCTCGGCGGTTTTCCACTTTTTTTGAAACTTTGTGCGCGCCGTGTGATCTGTCCGTACAGTGGTACATCTCGCCTTTAACAAAATCGCCCAGTCCAAAGTCATTCCTTTTCTTCTTACCTCTCTTCTCCATGTTGTCCACACATTTTGAGTCCGTAAAAGTGCCTGAAAATACTAAGTTTAATGCAGTTTTGGGTGCTACTTTGGGAAGCGTTGCCACGTCTCTTCATGCTCCGGTTAAATTGGGCATTGCTTCGGTTCATTCGGTTGCTTCGTTATTGGGTGTTGCCTCGGCGGTTTCCAAGGGTGCTCCTCGTCATTGCCTCGTATTATTGAAGATGAATTATTGGTGCCTCGGGTTCAAGATGCCTTTCTGTCTCGCAGATCTACACGTCGTCACCCTATTGGACCACTCTTGGATGGCTCCACGTTACCTCCCGCACGTCTCTCCTCTCGCCGTCGCACCTCAGCAGTCGCCTTGCCTTTGTCGGAGTCTGCATCACTGTCTTCTGTGTCTGTGTCGACTGCTCAGCCTCTGTTGTTATCGGAGCCACATGCAATGCCTGTTGCTACAGAAAACTCTTCAGACAAACACTCGGATGATAATGATTACGGTAAAATAAAGAGCACCATCATGTCCATTGACTCTTTGTCCTCCTCGTTGTCTGGTGATAGCAGTGTTCCTTTTGCTCCTCTGCATTTTAATGTTCAGCCAAACTATCTACACCACCACTTGTGGAAGGCAAATCTCCGTGCTACTCCGGATGCTCAGCCATTTGGCGTTATTCCTATCTTGTTGGACAATGGCTCTGGTTACGTTTTAATCCGAGCTTCTCTCGCTGATAACATGAACCTGTCTCGCACACCTTTGGACGAACCATATCACGCTTCAGGTGCCTGGGATAGTGTGGGCGAACAGGTTTTTACAGAAACAGTAACCTTGTTCATATCCTCCTCCTGTGATTCTTTTGCCTTGAAACCCGTCACTGCCCTTGTTGCAGATAGCTTGTCCTCGCCTATGATTCTTGGCCGGCCGGTTCTTGTGCACAACAATCTGATCGATGCTGGAGAACTTAACACAGTTATTTGCGGAAACTCGGGATGGGACCTCATTAATGAGAAGACGGCTCGTATTCCACACATTTCACTAAAAAAGCGTTTTCGGGGTGTTCCTCGTCCTGTCATTGCACGCCGTCAGCAAGCCCGAGATATCATGGCTGCTCGTCGCTGCCTCATGAATGAACTCAAGTGGAGAATCAAACCTCGTCGCTTGCATATTGAAAATAGCTCGGCCTCGAAACCTGAACAAGTTGATGTTCCCATTATCGCCTCAATTGCATCTCGTATCGAACAACTTTCAAGTTTACAGATATTACACGATAAGGAACAGGAGATCAAGGCATACTATAAAGATATATTTGAACCAATTCCCCATGCAAATCTACTTCCTATGACGGAAACAGCACGCATTCGCTTAAAGGATGTTAACAAGAAGATTGCCACGAGAAATTATAGCTGCCCTCGGAAATTCAATGACCTTTTTCGTGAGCTCATTCAGCAGAAATTGGATCAAGGTTTCATTCGTCCCTCTAATAGTGAGCACATATCTCCCTCATTCCTTGTTCCCAAGCCAGGAGACAAATCAAAAATGCGTTGGGTTTGCGATTATCGCTCCCTGAATGATAACTCGGTGCCAGATCAGTTTCCACTTCCCCGTGTTGATGACATCTTGCGCGACTGTGCCAAGGGCAAAATCTGGGGTAAGATTGATATGACAGAAGCTTTCTTTCAGACGAAGATGGATCCGGACTCCATCAAATACACGGCAATCTCTACTCCCTTTGGTGCTTATGAATGGACTGTAATGCCTATGGGTTTTCGTAATTCCCCTGCTATTCAACAACGGCGCCTCACCAATGCTCTGCGACACTTAATTGGCAAGATCTGCCATGTCTATTTGGATGACATTATTATCTGGTCAAATTCTCTCGAGGAGCACATGGTAAATGTGCAGCATGTCCTTGATGCACTTCGCCTCAATCGACTGTATTGTAACGCCTCGAAGACTAAACTTTTCTGCTATGAAGTCGAATTTCTCGGTCACAAAATTTCTCAAGAGGGCATTGAACCTTGCCACAAGAAAGTCTCAAAGATTCTAGAATGGCCAGTTCCTCGGTCATCAAAGGAAGTTCGACAGTTCCTGGGTCTCGTTCGATATTTGAATGCCTTTCTGCCCCATCTTGCTGCACAATCTCGCGTCCTTGATGAGCTCACGACAAAGGAATCTGAGAAGAAGTTTCCGGGGTGGTCAGAACGTTACCAGCATGCATTTGATGCTATCAAACAGATTGTTACCTCTCGTGATTGTTTGACTACTATTGACTACGACGACTCGACCAAGAAGATATTCTTGACCACAGATGCCAGTGACACTTGCTCAGGAGCGGTTCTCTCTTTTGGTCCTTCATGGCAGACTGCTCGCCCTGTGGCTTTCGACTCCATGACATTCAAAGGTCCGGAATTGAACTATCCCACCCATGAAAAGGAGTTATTGGCCATTATTCGCGCACTACGTCGTTGGAAGGTTGACTTACTCGGAGCTGAGTTTTCTGTCTATACAGACCACAAGACCTTGCTAAACTTTCAGCATCAGTCCTCCTTGTCACGACGCCAATCTCGCTGGATGGAGGAACTTTGCATTTTTGATTGCCGCTTTGTATACCTGAAGGGGTCTGCTAATTCGGTTGCCGATGCACTCTCACGTTACCCACACACAGTTGAATCTCTTAAGGTTGCAGAGGCCGCTGCAAGTCACCCATATGGCTATATTGACGATGAGCCTGTGACTATTGCGTCAGTTAATTTAATCTCAGCGGAGACTGTCTGGCCTTCAGTCGTTGCACTCACGGATCGCCCTCAGACGGACTCATCCAGCTCTCCTCAACTCACTCAAGAAGTTATTACTGCCCTTCGTTCGGCCTACGCTCTCGATCCATGGTGTCAAAAGCTCTTAGTCGCCCAACGTGGAATGCCAATTCTAACTGTACGTAATGGGCTATGGTTCATCGGTGACAGGCTTGTTGTTCCTGAAAATTGTGGGGTACGTGAATATGTCTTCCGCATGGCTCATGATAATCTAGGGCATTTCGGTTTTGCGAAGACATATGACTCTATCAGACGCTCCTACTTCTGGCCCAATATGCGCACTCAACTTGAGAATGCTTATGTTCCCGGGTGTGACGAATGTCAACGAAACAAATCATCAACAACTACTCGCTCGGGTCCCCTGCATCCACTTCCTATTCCAGACAATCGTCTTGAAGATGTTGCCATGGATTTTATTGGTCCACTTCCTGAAGACGATGGGTCCGACTGCATTCTTTCCATCACTGACCGTTTAGGTGCAGACCTCCGCATTATTGCATGTCGAATGGATATCACAGCCGAAGATCTTGCTTTGATTTTCTTTGATCAATGGTATTGCGAGAATGGATTACCTTTAAACATGGTCTGTGATAGGGATAAGTTATTCTTGTCACGATTTTGGAAAGCATTAACTGCACTGATTGGTGTTCAGGTTAATATGTCGTCAGCCTTCCATCCTCAATCGGACGGCGCCAGCGAAAGGTCTAACAAGACAATTAACCAGTCAATCCGTTTTCATGTTGAACGCAATCAACGGGGCTGGAAACGAGCACTGCCGCGCATACGTTTCCACATTATGAACTCTAAGAATGCCTCAACTGGATACACTGGTTTTGAACTTCGCCTTGGACGTCCTGCACGTGTAATACCACCCCTGGTTCATCGGGAAGGTGCTACTCATACTACTGACACATCTGCTAGACAGGTCATCGAGCGCCTCCACACTGATACTCAAGATGCCCGTGACAATCTGCTCCTCGCAAAAATCTCGCAGGCATATCATGCAAATGCTTCACGTCGCGATGACCAACAGTGGCTTTCGGGTGACCTCGTGATGCTTGACACGTCCAACCGTCATAAACGTCTTCGACATCCTACAGATCAACGTGCAGCTAAGTTTATGCCTCGTTGGGAGGGTCCATATACTATCGTTTCATTTTTTGCAGATAATTCGACTGTGTTACTGAAATTACCTTCTTCCGCTTCGTCTAATGCAACCACTCGTAACCCAGAAGACCTTACTTACGAAGTCTTCCACACATCCCTGATCAAACGCTACACTCCTAATGACGACTATCTTTTCCCTAACCGTGCGCGACCAACTCCGCAGACAGAAATGGTTGATGGAGAAGAAGAACATTTCGTCGACCGCATTATCGATGAACGTAAAGTGCGGGGTCGTACTAAATACCTCGTCAGATGGAAAGACGAAGGTCCAGAGGCCGACCTTTGGTTGGAAGAAGACAAATTGCAGGACAATGTCGCTCTCGACAACTGGGAAGCTCTTGCCAGTACACGTTCTTGAGTTTTCGTATGTTTTCAATTTTCTTCCTTCACGTACCTCTTACTTTCACTTCTGCCTGCGGTAGCTTCCCCACAGGGGTTTGACGCACCCGTGCACGGATTTTTCTTTTGTCGCGTGTGACCCTTTTATCTCAGTTTAATTTTCTATCTCTACTAACTGCTCTATCTACATACGCTCTTCCCTCGCCCTTCTTTTTCTTGGGGGGGAGCACTGTAAGGATGCTATCCTTACATCATGACATCACATGCCACTCTCACATAAGTAGCCGGAGCCACGCCTAGTCAAGACCGCTTTCCTTCTGCTTTTCCTGTCGTCTGTTCTCCTGTTGTAGCCACTCCGAATCCACACGCGCATTCAGTTTCTTTTTGTGTGTTTCCGTGAGTCTTCCTTCCATCCAAACTCCAGTGTTTTCCGCCTCGGCGGTTTTCCATATATATTCTCGCTATCAGATCACTCTCACCGTCGACTAACAGTACCTAAACGTGTTCTCCGACCACTCAGCACAACATTTTTTCGCCTAAACCTTGTTCCATCATATGAGCCATGCAGTCTCAATTAACGGACATGCTGCCCAGAGAAGCGTGTTTTGGACACAAGTTGGCGCTGGGAATTCAGCTTACAAGACACATTCAATGTCACCCGGGCTCTCGCACCCATTCATCGGCTTTTGGTAGCATTTAGGACGGCTCACATGCTGCCGTGCGAGAATCTGCACAGCTATGCACCTGGTCTCGGGGACCGAGCGTCTTCCGTGGGAGCTCCGGAGGCCGCTGTTCACTCCGTGCGACGGAGCTGCTTCATCTGCGTCAGTGTCCCCACCTCCCTCCGTGGTACTTGCGACGTGCGGTATGGAATGACAATTCTAATCTAACCATTATTCTATCTAGTTCAGTATGCTTATGATCAGTAAGACTTCTGTTTCAGTCACTGAAAATGCAAATGTCTGATCCTGCTTGTTGCTAGGACGAGTTGTTTAGTTACTTCAAGCCTTTAGAGAGTTCAACTGATCCATCATCCTGTCACGATTCCACGTCCTCGAACGTGTCAATTCCACACAATTATGCTTCCGACTCGTTTACCATCGATCACATTTTGATGCCTACGTCCACCTCAAAAGCAATATGTAGTGCACAGTCCGTGTGTACATGATATGTTGTTTTTTCGATGGGTCAGCCCTCTCTCACGCGCTATATGTTCCTCGTTCTCAACTGATCCTATCGCCTCCCCGCAAGAATGTCTTAAGTGATATAGCTGCGCGACCCGCTATCAATACCCGGCTAAACAGAAAACCCACAGAACAGACACACTGGACATGGGATTCAGGTACTATTCGCAGTGCCTATTTTTACCCTTGTTGACAGAGAAAGTCAAAAGTGCTTCAAAAAAGTGCTATTCCCACAGACTACGCGAACGTCTCCTGATGCATCAGCCTTCTTCTGGCCATTCGTTCCTTGCGCATTGCTATGCAATCTCTGCACTGAGAGCGTATCTGCAGATCGTGTAGGGAAGCAGCTATTTTTATTTGTGCGGGAAAGCTATTCCCAAAGGGCACGAATGTATCCGAGAGTTAGTGGGGTACTTATTGGCAGCGATCCGTGCTCCTTCTGGTTGCTTGCTCTTGCCCCTCTGCAGTGCCCACCCCGCGTCGAGCTCCAGACCCGCCAGCACCATGTCCCAAGAGAAGGTCCTCAACGAAAAGACTGACGCCGACTCGTCCACCCATGACTCGGCGTCGGACTTCGACATCTACTCGTATCACGAAGCCAATGCTGGTCGTCTCATTATTGACCCTGAGTGCGTCCCATCCCATACCTCTACCGCGTAATATTGCTGAATACCGGTTCCCCGCTACTCAGAGAGGCAAAGATTGAACTGGGTGAAGCGGTGGCCGCGAAGCTGAAGTTAACGAAAGATGGCAAGACCGTCCTCTGGCCCCAACCCACCGACTCGGAACTCGACCCGCAGAACTGGTCCAGTCGTCGCAAGAATTTGCTGCTCATCATCATGACCCTTGCCGCCATCGTACCCGATTTTGACTCCGGCATTGGTGCGTCTATTCCTGAGCTAGAGTCGCTAATCTGACTTCGCCCGTTCCGCGGTGCCACAGGTATCGCCGGTATCTTCGCCCTCGCCAACCAGTTCAACACCACCACGGGCGAGATTAACAACCTCACGTCGAAGTACGTGTATCTTTCCATAATTCTAATTTAATCAGCTGACATATCCTCCGCCCACAGTTGGAGTATTTTCCTGCTGGGTATGTGTATCGCGCGCCGCCTCGGCGTATTTACGGCTGCCGTTGTGATTGATCAGTACTGATGGGTGTCGCGCCTTTTAGGATGGGGAGGTCTGTTTGCCGTTATGCTCATCAGACGTGTCGGTCGGCTGCCAGTTCTATTTTGGTCGCAGGTGTGTACATTTGTTTTTTGCGCTCCCCAAATCCCTTTCGACCTGGCGTGCGTGAGGGGCAATGCAGGGGCCGCATTTCTGTTTAGATTGGCACTAATTTTATTTTTGCACGGCACAGCTTCTCGCCCTCGGATTCCTCGTAGGCTGCACATTCGCGCCGACATTGAAGACCTTCACAGGTAACGTTACGATGTCGAAATGATAGGCGCGATTTGCTGACTGACGTGCGGTTCTTAGCCATGCGCTGCCTGACTGCCTTCTTCGGGTGAGTGTCTCGGCGACTGATGTACACAGTAACCGTCTAACCGCCTGCGCATCGAAGGACCGCACCGCAGGTTACCGTACGTCTTCTCCCTCCTCGAACGCGCCGCAGCGTAACTCAACTCGTTCTAGGGGCTCTATGTTGTCTCCGATCTATTTCCCTTCCATCTCCAAGCGCGGAAGGTATGTCATTCAGTGTTCTCGCTCTAATTGACTGGCTTGATCCTTACGACATTCTCGGCGTCTCCGTCTGTCACATTCAATTAACTTCGATCCGTAAACGCCATGCACACCTCCGCAGATCAACATCTGGACTATGGGTTTCCTCATTTCGCCGTTCCTGTCCCCCTTCGCGTTCGGTTTCCTTGTCGCACGAACAACATGGCGATGGGCGTACGGCATTGGGTCTCTCTACGGCCTCGTCGTGCTTTTGTTGATTATTTTCTTCATGGAGGAGACGTGAATTTTATACCTTTTAAATGATATAACGCGCGTTCTAATTTGATATGTAGAATGTACGACCGCACAGTGAAACCCATCCCCACTGCTGGAACTACTGGCCTGCGTTACCGCATCGAGACTCTCCTCGGCATCACTGGGTGGCGCATGCAGAAGTACCGCATCCCATGGAGCGAATCTATCCTCAGCCCTTTTAAGATTGTATGGCGTCCGCATCTCCTTATGATATTGGTCTTTGAGGTATAGTCTACCTTCTTCTGTCTGTTTGTCACTTACTTATAATTATAAGGCCATGGTCTTTGGATTCAGTATTGGTATTAATGTATGTAAATTTCTGAGCAACTACTATTGGTAGGTTTACTTAATTTTATACCAGGTTACCAACGCCGTTTTCCTCGGTTCTCCACCACCTCTCGGCTTCGGTTTCAGCCCGTTCGGTATTGCAGGAGGCTACGGTACGCCTATCGTAAGTTTACCAATGCGTTGCGTTGGTTATCATCAGAAGGCACATAATTTAATCTATCTCGCAGGTATCAGTTATCCTTGGTGAGCTCGTCGGTAGGTACACCAACGACTTTATCATGCGCTCGAGTATTCGCCGCAACAAGGGTGTGTTCGAGGCTGAGTCTCGTCTCTGGTAAGTAACCAAAGAGTATCTTTTTCGAATTGAAATATTCAAGCTATGCTACAGGGCATGCTACATTGCAATCCCCTTGTACATCTGCGGCTTCGTCACGCTCGGCGCGTCAATCGAGAAGCACCTCAGCGTCGGCGCGCTCGTCATGGGCTGGGGAATCGCCGAGTTCTCAGTCATGATCAACACTGTCGCTGTGTACGCCTATTGCAATGACGCGTTCCCGAAGCACCAAGGAGAAATCAGTGCTCTGATTAATCTTGCGCGTACACTCGGAGGTCTGTCTCAATCTTATTCAGTTATCAGAAGAAGGCAATTAACGGCCATTTGTGAATATATCAGGCTTCGCGGTGGCCTACTTCCAGGTGCCCTGGGCGCTCAAGCATGGTGCCATCCAGACGTTTGGCGTTGAGGCAGCGTGAGTGCCTGATCTGCTTTCTTGTGCTGGATACTGTACCCTGAGCACATTTGGCTTATTAGGATTGTCACGGGTTTATTCCTACTTGTCGTACCATTTTTGCAGTTTAAGGGACGGGATCTACGGGTGCGTGATTTTTTTCCGTATGTGCGTTCTTCGGTGGCTTACACAGAGCTTGGGAACTCAGGCGAAATATTCTGCTCATTAAATCTCGTGTCAATATCGTGCCTGGCAGAAGTGTAAGAAGGGTTTTTGTTGAGTGAGGCTATTATGTAGGCGAGACGCATGCGATGATAATTTTGGCCATGAAAGTGAAGACCGAGAGACGATCAAAGTGAGGACACGAAAACTCGGATTACACGACGACTTCCATTTCCCCCCTGCTTACATTAGTTTTATCCCACTGTTGTATTTCATGTTGATGTTTTTTTTGGAATGATAATATTAATGCTTCAATGTCTCTTCCCACTCCACAGCTGTGATTGACAGTTTTGAATTTGGACAAGGCCTCTCATCACTTTATATTCTATAGCCTGCTTTTGATACATGGACTGTATTTGAGCTCACGCTGATCGTTTTGCGGTATTCCGGGCCCGAGGAGCACAAGGATCGATCTAGGTTGTAGTAGCATGGAGTTGTACTTCAATCTCCTTCGTTGTCACTGGTCTCCATAGAGAAGTTTGAATGTAGAAACAAAAGGCATAGATATTACAACGTTCAATTACCATACTGCCTGGCACAGCTACATGTCAAATAAAATATCATCTGTGGTGGGAACGCTAGTTTAGTATGTTCTGAATCCCTCTTGTGATTAGTTCCACAAGGCCCCGATATGTCAGAAGTTTTCCTATGCCGGAATAGATTTCGTTGTTCTGAATACTGAATTTATATGCCAAGTACATGATGCGAAGACTACTACTGGGTAGGCTTGCGGATACACACCATAGTACTATTGCTTTCCGACCCCTTTCGGTAATTTTACATCGAACGGAGGTAATTCAAGATAAACAAGGTGCGCAGCTGAGTATGCTTATTTGCGCAGTCTGTCACTCGAGGCCCGACAAACAATTTGCCTACATATCGACTGACATAGACAGCCCAGCTATAATTAAAAGTATTTCTAAAATATCGCACATTCACAAGGCCCGAAAAGCCCACTCCTCAATATATGACACGCTGAGAGGGCGCAGAAACTCTATGAGCCCCTAGCCCCAGATCATGCACATGAGTAACTGTCCCTCAGGTATTGCGATACCTGGACAATTACAGTTCCATAGTCACGTCCGCAACCCCACTCTCACACGAGACATTAGTGGCGGCCGAATCGCCGCCAAGAGCAACAAGGTGCACGCCTGACATGACGTTTGGTGTCCTGGCAATCCTCTGCTTTACAAGCCTGCGAGATCCGGACAACAGAAAGGTGACATGAGAAAAGCGACATTATTAGAGAACGCAGATATTGGCGCACCTGTGGAAAAGATCTAGGGGCCCCTCGTCCTGCCCCGTGGGTGTGGTACGCGGACCGGGAGTCCCGTCTACGGGCTCGTATCCCTGGATGGGCACCCAACTGCTCAAAGGGCTTGTACCCGGCTCGTAACTCGCCTCAGCGACGTACAGCAGCAGGCCGTCTGGATACACCAGCGTGTTGGTGCTGACATTAGCCGGGGCAGACAGTACCTCGACTGACGGAGGCGTAGACTCTACTTCCATGCCTCCGCTCTCAGCCGACGCGCTTGCCTGCGACGGTTGAAAGGGCGCTGGGAGAATGACAGGCACCTCACGTACGCTTCGCGCTGCCGGGATAACGTGTGTGTCCAGTGCGATCAGAGTAGTGCAGGCATGGTACGGAACGGGAATAAATGTCGTGGGATATGGGAAGGCATAGCGCGTCTGCTGTTTAGGCGACGGCGTGGGTTCAGCTGTGCCGGGCGGGAGTGCGGATGGTGCGACAAAGTGAAAAGTAGGCGGATAAAGTTGAGTGAGCTCTGCCAGACGCGTATCACGCCACCAAAAACTGAAGACAGATGTTCAGAATACGAATGTACATATTATCTGGAGGAATATGCGCACCGGAAACCTGCTTCACAATCTGCGATATCTTGGCCTTTCCAACGGACAACATCTAACACATGTAGGATGCCATTCTGCCTCCAGTTGTCGTCCAATATACAGTCCAACACTGTCAACGGTGGCAGGGGAGAAGGGAAACGCGGTAAAAGTGATTTGCCCAACAGCCTCGAACGCAACGTCGTATTTGGAACTAAATATGAATTAGGTTTATGCACATATATCGGAAGAGACAGTGACATACCCACTCCCGCTACTCCTGCTGACTGTTGAGTGACTACCAAACATCGTTTTCCTTTGGGGACTGGTGCGACCGCCACCCAGCCATGTTCCAGGTCACTGGGAAGTCCATCATCGCCTCCGACTGCGTCCCAGATAGCATCCCCGTTCATTTCTAGGAGCTCGGCATACATGCACTTATCCGCCCACTGACTACTCCCTGCTTTATATTTGCTGCTGCTGGATGCCTTGTTAGCCTCTGAACGTCGTTTGTGCGAGTTCTTCCCTCCTCTTTTCCGAGTTTTCTTCGGTTCAGGAGCTTCAGTTGACATCTCAGAAGCCAAAGAGGCCTCGAGTTGTTCCTCCCCTTCATGAATAAATTGCTGCGCCTCTGTCTGAGGCTGGATTTCCATGGTGTCGTTGACATCTCCTGTTTGCAGCAAAGACACATATGCAGCAATAGAAGTGGGTGCTAATCTTGACTCGGGGTCATCCTCTTCATCTTCAGAATGTTCCGCAAGACTCAAGCCAGCGAAGTCGAGCTGCCGTAATGAATCGATCTTGCTAGCTCTGCGCTGCGATTCGACAATGAGCGCTCTCCTCTGCGTGGTCGAGTAAGCCAAAGCTTACGCGTTTCTGCTCTTCCAGAGCCTGAAGATGAGTTAGAGACGTACTTATGTCAGAAGGAGCACTGTCTACATACCTTGGCTCTTCTGGCCTCTTGAGAGATGAGCTTGTCGCGTATGGTGGTAGGAGGGAGCTTGTAACCCAGTTTTCTATTCGTAGCGGACATGACGATGACACAATTCTCGTTAATTCATATCCAGGCCGATTTCAATATACTTTCAAAGAACCAGCAGACGAGTGACAGCAAGACAGAAACTAGTAAGTAGTAGTAGTAAATAAGTGAACGAACCTTGACCTAAGCGAACCATCAGGCCCATGTGAGAACCATGACATAATAAATTTATGGGCCAGTTGTCGCAGTCGGGCAATGCCCGAAGGCATAGCCATATGTAAAAAAAAATTGTCCATCGTCCCCTTGCCACATACACTCAGCATCACAAACACTCCACGCAAATCTCTTAGTACAGCAGAGAACTGCCCCGTAACGAAGCTTCGGCCCGAAATTGGCGAAGCAATGGCGAGCGAATTCTTAACATGTCCTATCAACAACTTTCTCGAACACTATATGCCGTTTGCACCTTCGGACGGCGCCGTCCAGAAGTTTATCCGTGAAAATCTTCCAACTACGGCAGGCCCAGACTCTTTGCTCTTCTTTGACGAAGAACATTGCCTCAGATTCCGTCAATACACACGTGCTCCGACTGCGGGCAAAGATCTCGAGAATGCCTATTACAAGGGGTTTGAGACCATCGCCGAGAAAATCCAAAGTTATCGTCCAGGGAATTTGGGCGCAACGGAGTACTACCACTGTCCTAACGTCAGCCTTGCGAGTGATATAGCTGGGTGCAATAACAGGACCGACGCGTGCTTCAAATTTCGGTCCGCCGGGAAGACCGGGGGCAATACACTCCATGTTACCTCCATTGCTGTAACGATTGAACAGAAGATACATCCGAAGCACAGACACATGGTATGCTTTGTGAATGGTGATATATGCAAGTTTTGGTCTGACGTCCCTTTGTGCAGAATCAATTACAGCTGCTATCCTTGAACTCCCATATCATGAACGACGATCCGCGTCGAATGACTATTCAGGGAGTGCGTACAACAATTTTCAGGCTCTATTCGTCCGTGCTATACATGTCGTTTATTTTATAGATAACTGTGGAATCCGACGGCGTTACCATCTGGTTGCATACACGCTCTCATTCGGTGACTTCAGATACATTTAGTTTCATACAGGTGAGGCGCATCTGCCCTAGAAATTAGTTTTAATATTAATGCGACATAGAACCCAGAACTTCTGATCAAAGTATTCATGGCATTTTTATACGCAACTGAAGAGGAGTTGGGACTCGACCCAATGATCAAAATGAATTCAGACCATTCATACACGTATGAGATTCCTCAGTTCGACTCCCAGAGCCGCTTTTTTCGCACAAAGCAATATTTATCTTTCTACCGTTCTAACAACATAACTGGCCACATGTCTCGCGTCTGGTCGGTCAAGGAAGTGGATGACAGTAGCGACCGAACATTTGTTCTTAAGGATGTATGGCTGGATTATAGGTCAAGCACAGAAAAACAGATCCAGGAAGCAATTTTCCAAGATATTACATCATTTTGGAACGCACCTGCGCAACAACCCGAGGAACTTCAACGCCTTTGGAAGAAGCACCAAATGATCGTTGAAAACGGCGGCTTCAAAAGATTCTTCCTCAATATCATCACCGATTGCACGGGGCAGACGTCAAAAAATGTTAGTCCTCTGGGGAAGAGGTCCTGGGCTTTACTCAAAGATATGAAGAAAATGCGTGATGGTCCACCCCAATCCAATTCGCCCGCAGTGTCTGCAGCTCGTCTTGCCGTACCAAGGCAAGAAACAAATACACCTCCTCGATCACAACAAACGCGCTCATGGAAAAAATATTATGCCGAGCGTGCATTCACGCCTAGGAAGCAATACCGGGTTGTGTACGACGAGGTTTGTACCCCTTTTAGTGAGCTGAATACAATGGGCGATGTGATAACTGCACTGTCGGCGGCCATCACACGTAAGTTCCCTTTTCTTTCCGATATTTAACTGAGGATCTAAACGGAACTTGATAGCTCTTGAACTTCTGCTGGGTGCGGGATGGATACATCGAGATATCAGTTGCGGAAATGTCTTGATTCATAGACGAGACGGTCAGTTCCAAGTTAAGTTAGGCGACCTCGAGTACGCGAAGAAATTTCCTAGTTGTGCACATTCGGCGAAGGATCCTAAGACGGTAAGCTTGTTGTATCCGCTCTGACTACGCTTCTCATATACCGCATATATAGGGGACACCTTACTACATGGCGCACGAGCTCTTGCAAGAGTGCCACCTTTTTAATTATCGATTAATACCTAAAAGCGTGAAATCTTCCCTCCTGTTTCCTCTTACTGCATACAGTGAGGGTCTCAAAACCGTTCTGCATAGCCCTCAACACGATCTTGAGTCTCTTTGGTGGATGGGTCTGCGAGCTGCGACCGCTCGCAGTCAAAAAAAAGAAACCCGAATTTGGGCCAAAGACATATTTGGAGGATCCCTTGATCCGCCCAAGTCTCGAGTGAAACTGTTTACTGAAGATCCCTGGATACCCGAGCACCTGGTTGATAGATCTGTGCAGGATATCTCAACTCACCTGCATAGTCTCAGGGCCCAGTTAATCAGTCACTATGTGGAACGAGAGATGAAGTTAGATATGGCGAAGACCCACTCCTACGTCGAAATTTTTGAAGAGTTCTGCAACGCCTTTGCTTCATTGGAAAGTACCCGGGACGTCTGGGACAAATATTCACTAGAGGCCAACCACAAAGCAGACTCGCATAATCTCCCCCTTTTACCTGCCGAAGATAGTATAATTGAAACGGGGAAGCGGAGTCGAGATCCAGCTTCTCAGAGCGAGTTGGATGTCGGTGAAGGGCCGTGAAAGAGGTCGATCTGGGAAGCGTTCTCATGTCTGACTTTCCTCTGACTCTATCAGCAATGGGTTGTAAACATTTAGTACTTTAGTATTCGGTGCATGAACGTTGAACACTGGGCACAGCTACGATTTAACAAATCTGGATGCACAATGTTTAATTTCCAGGTAGTTACGCTGCAGGTGGACAAGAGTTGCCTAGCGGTTATGCGTGTAGAGCTAGTGTAAATAAATAGTTGTGTTTAGGCAGGAGGCCGGAAGCTTAAGATTATTGAAATTCTGTCTATGCAACATGTACACATCTCATTATATCGCATTACATACATGTGTGATCGATGATGCATTGATGCCTCACCTGGACACCCAGACTTCGAAGTAGCTTGTGCTGTTTGTTTTCCTCTTGGTGCATACTTGACAATCCGATTCACAGGATAGTTCGAAAGAACTTAAGGACAAGCAACAAGCATTCCTGGAGCATCCTATTTACGGAAATGCGCGAGTGACACATTGGACCTAGTAGTAGGCACGACAAAAACAACAACAATTGCTAATTCAAAGCTTGACCGTTGCTTTGGCCCTCGAGCTTAAAGGGCCACCGAGGGCTACCGGTATCTTCTTCATTGCTCTCACCTCTCCTGCATCTGTCTCAAACACTCGGTACATGATATGGCTTCTGGCGCCCTTGCATGTACCTCTCAAGGGAGCAGTAGCCCTGTAACGCGCCCCGGAGACACCGCCTCTATTCACAGTGAGTGGCAACGACCTACTTGCCTTGTCGAGTCAAGAACACATACTAAGACTTTGTGGTAGCGCAACCAGCTCCCACTGGTACTAGATCCAGCGGGCCACATGGCGGCTCGAGCCTACCAAGCATTGCGGATACTCAATCGATTGAACAAACAGTATCCATGCTTTCTGAGCTGCATCGCACCAACAGTGCCCTCGACCTCAATGTCGCTGAGCTCCTGAAGCGAGCTAAGGCTATAGAAGCCAAGGCAGAGCGTCTCAAGCAAGCGTGGTTGATGGAACGCTCCCGTCGAGAGCGCGCACAAACCTGGTTCACGAACTTCCGAGAGAGCGCGCCGGTACTTGATTTCAGCAAGATATTTCTTCGCGGCAGGACTGTGCTCGTGGTACACGACGATGAGAATGGCCGGTTTGTTGAAGAGCTGGATGCAGTAACGATGGGCAAGCCCGAATATGCTGATTTGGTGCATTGGCACTTGTACGATGCCGAATCTGATGACGAAGGAGAAGAAGGCTCAAAGTAAGTATTGATCTGGACGTGCTCATATCTGTGTTCACTCACTGCTACTATCCTGTCAGTAATACCGCGGGTGCGCTATCAGGTGTTCAAGGACCAGCAAACCCGTCTCCCAATGAACCTGCCAAAACGGCAACAGATATTGCACGAGAGAATGACACCTTGAGCAATGCGAAGCCCCATCTTGCTGAGAAGCGTATGCGCCCCCACTTATCCTATGGTCAGGCAGCCAGAGGGCAGTCGAGGGGTCAGAAGAGAACTGCGGCACAGATAGACAATCTCATATTGTCCGCTGAAACAAGGCGCATTCGTCGCAGAGTGAAGGTGCAACAAGAAGGTAGCAAGAAGAGTACGGCGACACAGCAAGAAAAAGGGCAAGAGTTACCAGGGAGTACTTCTGCACATCGCACGGCCGCGGCGAATAACCTCAATGGCCAGTGCTCGCCACCTCCTGAAGCTGCGCCAAAGGACAGTAGTAAAACTACGCCTTCGCAGTCTTCTGTGAACGAAGACGGCTTTGTCAGTCGTGCGAGGCAGATCTTCCGGATGTTTCCCTTCACTCGGCCAGACCCTCTCGCAAGCCCCCCTCCGGGTGGATGGCCCAGACAAGGCGATAATGGGCTGATACAGTCAGGACTGGGTCGTATGCAGACTCCTACAGCGTTAGAGTGGGGGTTGATGCAGGCTGAGCCCCCTTCTGCTCTTCAAAATGAGCAACCACGCGCACGGCCTGCCCGCCGACAAGATATTTCATTCCTCGTTGACTGAGTATATGCGCTTTATGGTATCAATGGGCATTCTACCATATTTTTAACACTCACCTTAATGACATTTATTTCTTCTTCGCATTGCATGACAAGGTCGAAAAAGATAGTGAAAAGTTTGCAATCAGTAGCGGATGGAAGCTGGGTGGGTAGGAAATCTATGGCCCGCTGTTTGCACGTACGTGTCGACAGCCCGTCATTATCGATCAAGCTCAAGCAGCTTTACCTTGGCCAAACCTAAGCTGGACCAAAATTTCCAATACTTTCAAAACTAATAAACTCTCCGGTGGCAGAATTCACGGGCTTAACTAATGGTCGAGTCGAAAATTCTTGGATGAGACCTTGGATGTGAAACCGAAACATATGCAGCAATAGAAGTGGGTGCTAATCTTGACTCGGGGTCATCCTCTTCATCTTCAGAATGTTCCGCAAGACTCAAGCCAGCGAAGTCGAGCTGCCGTAATGAATCGATCTTGCTAGCTCTGCGCTGCGATTCGACAATGAGCGCTCTCCTCTGCGTGGTCGAGTAAGCCAAAGCTTACGCGTTTCTGCTCTTCCAGAGCCTGAAGATGAGTTAGAGACGTACTTATGTCAGAAGGAGCACTGTCTACATACCTTGGCTCTTCTTGCCTCTTGAGAGATGAGCTTGTCGCGTATGGTGGTAGGAGGGAGCTTGTAACCCAGTTTTCTATTCGTAGCGGACATGACGATGACACAATTCTCATTAATTCATAGCCAGGCCGATTCCAATATACTTTCAAAGAACCAGCAGACGAGTGACAGCAAGACAGAAACTAGTAAGTAGTACTAGTAAATAAGTGAACGAACCTTGACCTAAGCGAACCATCAGGCCCATGTGAGAACCATGACATAATAAATTTATGGGCCACTACAAGGTCACTGAGGGTTGTCGCACCTCCTTCGCTTCCCTACCTCAATATCCTATAATTATGAACGTAGATCTTTCGCATACCATAGAGCCTGTAGCGGAGCTCCCAGGTAAGAACAATTTGTTATGTCAGACTCAGGGCTTATCTGTGCTTGCGATCTCTACAGGACACGAAGATCGCGCATGGCATGTTTCCTGGAATCCAACGAAGCCACTTCTGGCCTCATGTTCCGCAGATAAGACTGTCAGGATATACTCCTACACCTGCATGCCCTCACAGAATGATACTGCCAACAAATCGCGAAGATATACCTTTAAGACCCTTACGAGCATTCCGACTGGACATGCGAAGACTGTGCGATCCGTAGCCTGGGCTCCCTCTGGAGAGACTTTAGCAACGGCTTCATTTGACTCTAATATCGGAATATGGGAACGTGAAAAGGATGAAGGCGGCGACGAGTCTGGTGCAGGGGCGGACGATTGGGAGTGCATCAGTACGCTGGAAGGCCATGAAACAGAATGCAAAAGTGTGGCGTATTCTTCAAACGGCAATCTCCTGGCAAGCTGCAGCAGGGACAAGACTGTTTGGATATGGGAAGGTGCGTAAATGCTTGCCTGATATGTTCTTCAGAACGTGATAATAAACAGTTCATCCCGATGGCGATTTTGAAACTATATCTGTTTTAATGGAACATACACAGGATGTCAAATACGTTGCTTGGCATCCAACTGAGGAGGTCAGTAATGAGCTCATGACGCGGACTTACCTGCTGTTTTACTCATGCGCTTCTATCCAGATACTTGCCTCAGCGTCTTACGATGATACTATCAAGCTCTACATTGAAGATCCTTCAGACGACTGGTTCTGCTTTTCTACCCTCTCTGGGCATTCATCTACTGTGTGGTCTCTGGCGTGGTCACCTGCATTCGACGTCTCACACGACTCACATTCTCATCTGGTAACCAAGAGCTACCTCGCATCCGCCAGTGACGACAATACCGTGCGTATCTGGAAGCGCGTCGCCGAACATAAGTGGGAATGCGTCCTTGTTCTGGGTGGTCACCAGCGGACAGTATATAGCGTGAGCTGGGGGAGAGGAGACCTGTCCAATGCTTCAAAATCGGACGCCAGAGGCACATACCTCGGCTGGTTGGCGAGTGCAGGAGGCGACGGAAAAATTCTCATATGGGAACTTTGGGTACGCACACATAATGTCAATTTTTGAGTTACAACTGGTTTTAACTCAACAGCAGGAACCCACTGCTGAGAAGGAAGCAGCCAAATCTGTACCACCCTCCCATAAATTGATCGCCTCCCTTGATTCTGCGCATGGTGTCCACGACGTCAATTCTGTAGTATGGTGTCCTCGCAGCGGATTCGAAAATTTGCTCGCGACGACTGGGGACGATGGGCTAACACGGGTATGGGAGGTAAAAAGTGCTACATAACCAAATAAAACAGGCTCGACGTAGTGCTGTGGTTCCCTAGAGTGAGCCACAACCTTGAACTCACGTATATCATTTGTCACTGAATAGATACAGGCTTTAGAAAGTCAAACAAGGTCACTGATTTATTTTGTGCAATCTGTGCAAGTACATGGCAGTTAATTCAATTTTGAAACCCGATTCACTGATACTTTCAAATTTAAATCATTTAGAGGCACTGTGTATGTGGCAATCATCTAGTCAGTTCATTTTTCAAAGGGGGGAGAGGAGGGCAGCCCGACCTGGGAGTAATAATTGTTCGAGAATGTGCATGTCAGTCCACTCGCGCAGGTTGTCGGGCCCGTGTATCCAGTGCTACATATCCCGCGCAACGGTGTCAGACCCACGATCCATAGCGCTCCCAGAAACCACACCACTCACCCGCCACACTGTCCATAGTGGCTTTGCACCGCGCCGCCCGCAGTTGTCGTCGGCGTCGCGCTCGTGCTCGTCCCCGCCGCTGTCGTGGACGCCGTGCCCGTCAACGACAGCGTGATGACACTGACACTCACTGCGGGCGCATTGTAGTTGAATGTCGTACCCACAGTGATTGTGCTAGTGACGGGTGCGATGAGCGTCGGGTTCGACGGCGTGTTGCTAGCGGTCGCGGCGCCAGTAAGGAGCTGCAGCGAGGCGCTCGCAGCGACGTTGAAGGGCAGGTCGAAGGTCATTGCTGCTGTGGAACTTGCCGTGTTCGAGATCTGCCATTGATAGTGCGAGCAATGATTAATGAGTATTGGGACCCAACGACCCCCGATCGGTTATGTACCTTGATTATAATCTGGTTCGCCGCAGTGTTGCGAACGACGCTCCAGAAGAGAGTGCCAGTTGAAGAGGGGAGAGTGCTCGGGATGTAGCTGTCACCGCGGTTTACGCTGAAAAGCTGGAAAATGATAATCAGAAACGTGCAGTTTACTAAAGTCTTGAGCCGCACCAACCTTCTGGACGTAGTAACTAGTGGAGAGGTAGACTGAGCCGGCACTAAATGCGACGTGTGATGAGAAATGTACAGCGAAACTACAAAAAAGTGCATACTCAAAAGCAAGCAAGTTTGGGGTCTAGGCGATGCTAGTCAGTTACATCTGGCATTGCAGGTACGGTAGAAATCACATACCCATTGGTTGTTGGTGATATGCTAGAACATACAATTTACTCAACGTCTAAGATAAAAAGAACGAGAACTTACCCCGAGCAGGGGAGCGTATGAAGCAGCGAACACAATGTCACTGTTGCGCTCCAATCCGGTCATGAAGGCGGCTTCTCCAGCAGAACCTAAGAAAATAAAAATATTCAATATGAATACGATGAACTCATACAACTAGTGGCTCACCCTGCATTATAGGATACGTGAATCTCCCCTCAGCAGGAGTGCCGTAAAGGTTGCTAGAGTTTGTCGAAATGGAAGCGTATTCGCCCTGTATATCTAAGTGTCAGTATATCCAGGAAGTGAAAGGCTAGGCGGTGCAGCTCTAAGCGTACCTCGAAGTATTTGGTACCATCGCGCTAGGCCATTTGAGCAAATACAGAAACTGAAGCGTCAGAAAGAACACTTACAGCGAAGGTGTCATAGTAGAAAGAGTTTTGTGCAAACCAGGCTATATATCGGATCAGGATTTTCTCTCTCTGGTGTACTCAACAATGCGCTCACTTGGAGATTGATACACGTGGACATCGTACTCCGTTGGCTTGGGAGTGAGAACAGGGTTGTTGACGTAGCTCGTAGCGATGAATTCTGTTCCAAGTGAGTAATATAAACAGTATGTCAAATGCCAAGTACTTACGGATATTCGGGAACGCTGCTTTAAGAGCGTCGGCGAACGCAGTCCATCGGTAGGTATAACTATGACATTGTTTAACTCAGATACTGCTCAAAAAGACAGGACTGACGTGGTGGATGCGAAGAAATCTTCGTTTCCTATTTCAACGTAGTTGAGGGTGAACGGGTCCGGATGTCCCAAGGAGGATCGCATTGCAGCTATTTCAAGGTTCGGGAACAGGTTACGTTAGGCCCATTAAAGACATGATGTCTGTTAAAGTCCTGACCTGCAGCGCTTTGCGAAGGATCCCCGATTACGAAGTTAATCTGCATCAATCGTTCAGCTGATAATAAAATGGGCCATGAACAGATATTTAGTATCCATACCTGATCAATTGCTTGCTGAATGTAAGGTTGAAGATCAGCCTGTGCGACACTTGTCCCCCCAAGAGTGTATCCTAGCCGATAACTGATCAGAAGGAAAATAACTGGACAGTGTGACTGAGTAAAATACCTGACCAGACGGCCATGATGGGTTGCATGTTTAGGTCCTCGCACCAAGTAAGATATTCGAATAGCCCAAGGCCGCTGTCAGATGGTTCAGCCCACAGATAGAACTCTTGTAGTACTGCCCACATACTCAGTGTTCACATATCCCCAGTCACCAGATCTGCCTGTAGATTTTGTTAGAATGTTGTTTCAATGACAAGGCTAACAGCTTACCAGGCCTGTCCAGGAGTGGTCCAACCTACATGATAGGTAGTCAGCAATTGACAGACAGTCTCAGAGAACTTGCATAGCGCCATGCTTACTGTAGCGTTCCATTGCCATCTGGTGGCGGTCGTCTGACCTTCGAGGTTGTTACCTCCTGGGAGTCGGAAGAATGATGGGGCTGCCCCTTGCAAGGCCTATACAAATTCGAAGCTTCTCTTGAGTAAAAGTAAATAGCTGTATCCCTTACTAAGACTCACGGTAGCAATGTCTGCGCGCATACCATTCGCCCTGTTCTTGAATGTAGGAGGGAACAGGGAGAACATCGCAAAGTTGATGGTCTGGCCAGAAGCTGCAGCTCCATCGACGGTGACAGTGAACAAGTTGGTGAGCGCGCTGGCAGAGCTTGTCGGCGTGAATGTCACGGAGACCTGCTTCCAGGTCGTCTGGCTTCCGGAAAGAGTAGCAGTAGCCGAAGCAAACACCTGTCCGGAGGATGACTGAAGGCCGATGACCGCGTTCCCACTAAAAGAAGAGCTAGTTGGGAATCTGTAATAGAATGAAGCAGTGTATGTCGACCCCGCAGCAACCTTGATGCCTTAGCAACGGCAGAGAAACAGTTAGCTTAAGGTTGAGTAAAAGATAAGAGAACCTACCGTTATATCCTGAATTAGAGAAGCCAACCTGTCCAGTCTTGCCAGATGGTATTGTTACATGGAGGGCGTTGGGTAAAGCTGACGAAACCGGAGAAGTCTCCTTGATAACGGATATTCCGGCACCATTTATTGCGGCCCACGCGTTTAAAGCTGCGCTGGTCCCTAGAAACGCGTCAAAATCCAGTAGAGACAGAATCTAGGAGGAGCTTCAGATACCTGGTGTAACTTGCTGAAAGGCGCGATTTTGGATAACTGAAACGAAGTGCTCAGGAAAACATTTGATTTCATAGCTATTACAGAAACTTACGTTCAGCATATAAGCCTCCATCGCCGCTCTAGTAGACAGGAAACGTTCAAATTAGCTTGATTACACCTATGTCCCCACAGACTATACGTGCGTGCTAAATCGCGTTCGATAGTCAGTCTCACGAGTTAACAGAGACTAACGTGATAACTTACACTGATATCCTGGTGGCAAGCGACGATCATGCAATCTGTTACTTACTGTCATAATGGTAGTAAATCATGGAACGCACTTCAAACATCTGTCCCCCTAAAGATTGAAAAGTGAGAGCTTAGTTGGGATACACAAAAAAAGACATGTACGCACATAGTGTAGTCGGGATAGGGTGACTAGCTGTCGCGCTCACGCTGACAGTCACCGCGACGGCAGCTTTTACCAGCCCCAAAGAGAGCAAACATACACGGAATGGACTCAACATCGTCGCTTGGGTCAAGCTTCAGATACAGATGTAGCTGGATTCAAAGGCCTTTTATGAGCCCTGCAGACCCGCGAAAGGAAGTACTTCGTGCGTGCGTCATGATTTTACTGTCAATAAGCCCACTTTCCATTTCGAAAACAACAATTTCCTTGCTCCAGGTCTGCACCAAACCAGGTAAGAGATAACTCAAGGTATAAATAGAACATACACATGCTCGGGCCTCGTGATATTTATTGTAGAAATACGATTTAACATGCGCCTTCAATATGCGAGGTTTTGGCGGGTTTGTTTCGACCGACGGTATATTGACTCTTCTCTAATCCCGAGGTGCTTAAGCCTTCTGCGCAATGCAATATCGCGTTCGTTCTGCATGTGTTTGTATCAATAAGTGCTCCTGTAGCCCCTGTCTTCGATGGCTGTAGTGCTAGCTAGAAACAATCCAGAATGCACAATCGATATTTGAAGCGACGACCGCATGCTGCCCTGTTGGACGACAATCCATAAAGGTAGGTATTGCAATTTTGCCAGCAGAACTCCAAGTCAAGTCAACACATATCAATGCCAGACTTCATTCGGTTGCAATTCTGTACGCAGGATATGTTAAGGACAAGAGGCAAAGCAAGTCACGTCCAGAGCGCCAGCGCGTTGTTTGGCGCGGAACAAACAAATCGAAGGCCGTTGAATTCTCCCAAAAATCTCCGATAGGATTCTCATGAACACTTTTGAACAGTCACGCGCTTTCATTGATACTTCAAAGAACTTCTAGTGTCATCACTGGAGAGTAAGCTGGCAAGGTAGCAGTCTCAATCAAGTCTCAATCGAAATATACATACAGACCTCGGCCGCCGTAGCCAAGCCGTAGCGTATAGAAAGCCCACCGTGAGTAAAAACTCTCTATTCGCCAGAGGACCGTGTGAATTGACCAAGATTTTGAGGCAGGCGCGTAACCTTTTGGGAACATGCTTCCTATGCTCAGATCGGGGCGCGTATTGACAGCGTTTGGCAGTGGCAAAGACACTTTTTTGATGACAGAAAAGATGCACGGCCTGTAAGATTGCCCGAAACTCGAGTATAACTTGACATTTTCGTGTATTGGAATCCTTCTTTTTTCAGGGAAGTTAGAGAAGAACAAGAAGAATGTTGGCGTGGCTGTGCTCAAGGTGTAATCTGAAATTGAGGACTCTGCCAAAATGGACGGCACAATGATAAGTCCGTTCGCATAACGTCCGTGCACACTGAATTGTCCGTGCAAGTCCGTGCTCGGTGTCCGCAGGAGTCAATGAGGCGTCCGCGTTAGACACCATTGGGTAAGTGTACTTGATGTAAACACATAGTACGGACGTCCATGGACTCTAGGCCAATTCAGGGCATTTTTTTCTTTTCGATTTGACCGTACCCCACCCCACAGAAGCCTCGCAGCAAATTTGGAACAGCTTCATTGTCGCACTCAAGAGACAACATACATAACCGACTTCCTTTTAGGTCGGGAAATGACCAATGCCCCGCAAGTGATTCCTTATTTATAGCATGGCAGCGAGGCAAATATTTTCGGGTCGTATAATAAGCACAATGAATATATTAAATTGCCGTTTAAAAATAATCTGACGTCTCTTTGCTTAGTGAAAGGATAAATGATACCTCCTTCGGTTCAGAACAACCAGTACTATTATAACAACACCAGAACAGATAAGGACTTGGAAAGCCCCTTCATCGACTCCGCTATGGATGCTCTTTCTATCTCCAAAATAGCTGTTTTCCTCATCTTCGTGGTATCTCTGATTGTGTACAGACGTAATAGACCTGCAGCAATCTTGAAGCGCCCTCCGGGACCACCAGGAATACCAATACTAGGGAATGTTCTGCAAATTCCGACTGAGGTATCACTTTAACATACCGAGGCCTTTGCATGATCTGACTGTCACTAGCATTTAGCCACCCGCTTTCGAGAGTTTTTACGAGATTACGGTGGGCTTGTATACTTGAACCTCGCTGGAATAGTGCGCGTCTTCCTTATCAGGTCATTTCTGAGTCTTGACATTGAAAACAGCCTGTGCTTCTTATTGGCGACGCGAAAACGGCAGAGAATATTATGGACAAGCATTCAGCAAAGTTCTCATCGAGGCCATCTATATACTACATTGTACGTGATCCTCAGCTCTACGGCAGCATGTGCAGTCGTCATACAAGGTTAACAATTACTAGGATCACTATCTCGACCCCATTGGGGCATACTGGGCATTCCACCCACCTACCGAAGTGTTCCGAATTGGTCGTAGACTGACTGCGGGGCTAATGTCGTCTGTACGCGCTGGCCAGACGGAGCCGCTTCATCAGTTTGAGACACTGTTGACTGTACAACACTTGCTTAGAGAAGGATCACACTGGCAGTCTCATCTTAGTCGGTAAGTCCAATAGTGAAATGGGGTATGCATTGGCTTAACGTGTCATCTAGGCTTGTAGGTAGTACAGTCCTCAGCGCAGCTTATGGACAAGGCTGTCCAAACGGAGATGAACCTGAGCTAATCGAGGCAGCATTTGTGAGTACGCTTCTCTACACTAGCTCATACATATACCAACCTCTGCTGCTTAACCAGATAGCAAGCGAAATTGTTGCTCTTTGTAACTTGCCTGCTTCAATTATAAACTTCTTTCCCATACTCGACTGGATTCCCGGTCCAATGCCATGGAGAACAAGAATGAAAGCATTTCACAAGCGGGAGGGGGCTTTTTTCCAGAAACTGATTCACGAAGCCGTTTCTGGTAAACATGCTGGCATGAATACGTACGCTATGAATTCTTTTTATGCGCGGAGAACGTCTACAATTATTACATATAGGTGGGCAGCCGAATTTGCTAGAGAAGACAGGCCTGAAGGGAATCAAAGCCGATCCATATATCAATTTACATCGGTTAGTATTTTATATTGTCCTTGGATGATACAATAATTGATTTAATTTTACAAACTTAGGCTGCTTTCAAAACAGTGGGTATTAAGTATTGTGCTTTCCTAGTATGTGACTCACAAAATGCAATCGATAGACAAAAACAACGATAGAAACATTCATCCTTGCGTGCGTGTTATATCCGGAATGGGTGGTAAAAGCCCAGAAAGAGCTCGACGAGGTAGTGGGGCCTGACCGGGTACCGAAATTTGCTGACCGAGGACGCATGCCCTACGTTGAGGCTGTTCTACGCGGTATGCATGCTTGTCTAAGGCTGTAACGCAGAGAGCACTTACGTGATTATATTATAGAATCCCTGCGCTGGCGCCCAGCAGGGCGTTCAGGTGTGCCGCATATGTCTACAGAGGACGACATTGTAGAGCACAATGGCGAGAAATATTTCATACCTGCAGGGACAACGGTCTTCGCCGTGTCGTGGTAAATTCTCAAAACCATGATGCATTCCCGCCATTTTGTCTGAACGTTTCACTTCTGACAGGGCAATTGACCATAATCCGCAAGATTACAAAGATCCTGACCGATTCGACCCAGAGAGATACCTTGATGAGAGCGGCGAGTTGAAGGACGACTACAAAACAAGTGCCTTCGGCTACGGACGCCGTTGTGAGTTATGGACTTTTAACAAAGCGAGAAAAACTTTTTTTAATCGTTTATTCAAAGCATGCCCTGGGAGCCCTTTTGCTGAAAGAATCGTCTGGATGGCTATTGCGATGCTCTTATGGACATTCAATATCCGAAAGTCTAAGGAACCGGACCCCAAAACTGGTCTACCTTTCGAATACGATGCAAGTGACGCAGGCTTCTATGGAGATGTACGTACTGAATCTGCCTCAAAAACTTTAAACGATCTAACATTATGCAGCTTGAAAATGCTCCCAAAGAATTTCCTGCTGTATTTACTCCTAGGTCAAGACAGCATGAGGCGGTAGCAAGGCAGGAATGGGAAGCCTGTGAGAAGGACCTAAATGTACTATTGCCGGCTTCAAAGAAGACCTAAAAGATGAAAAAGGGATAACTTCCGCTGCGTCAAGGTAGTTGGGTCTGTGTACAAAATACAAATACTGTTCATCGCTGTTAGGGACAGTGGGGCCACGCAACTTGACGTATTTGAAATACACACCATTAGAATTAAGTATATCAAACTTACATTTTCATGAGGTTGTATCAGTTCCTAAAACGCGTCCGGAGGTGCTCCTTCGAAATGAACTCCAAGCTCTGCATTTATACTGCTTTAGCGTTATCTGACAAGGAGGAAATCTGGTTTAACCCAGTGCCACGCAGTTTACTCACATATGCCAATTGCATGCCAAGTTGCGACAGGTTTGATGGCGGACATTGAAACGCACAGCCATAGCCGTCGTAATTGAACATTGAGTTTGCGAAGACGGCTCGGACAGTTATTTGGCTCGGATAAGTTCACTTGTTTCTGAACAAACTCATGCACGACCATTTTATGCAAGTGAGGAAGCTGCTTACTATGTAAAAACTTGGCTATAAGAGTTAGCGAAACAAAAAGGGCTCAAAACAATAGGTATGTCGACATGCTCAAATCTAATATTAATGTCTTTTATTGACCATTGTATGCACACCTTCAGATATCTCGTTCTGACATAAAATAGGAGACCGTTTCTTTGACATGGGTAAATAATCCACCATGCTCTCTCTCGCCGATAAGTCTCTCATTTATAGAGCCACCCTCGAAAGTGTACTCTACGGTAAAATATGATGAAGTTGTACTAAGGCTTTACACCACTTAATTCAAGCGATACTACAGGTTGCTACGTCGTCAGCTTTACTATCTATAGGGAAAAGCAGAAAAAATGCCCCAAACCCATCCTCGTAACATTGGTGCCAATCTTGTTTGTCCTCTGCACCGTATTCGCTCTCTCCGACATTGTTCGCCAGTACATGATTATGGTATGGGTGATTACTTCTCTATTTATCACGAAATCGAGGTAAATCGTGTGTAGGTACACCCAAATGGATCCATGTCCGGTCTGGAAGCCATAAGGTCCACATTGTCAGTCATAATTGACATCCTAACTAAATATGCACTTGTAAGGCGATGGCAGCAGTTGTGTTCAAGACGATGATGCTTACTCCACTTTGTGCTATTCATTAATTCATAGATATATCGCTGCAAGATGTGGTGGGGCCGAAGTCCGTATCTTCTTATACCTATTATACTCGCAACAATCCATATAGGTGAGCTGGATCATTTCCCTACGGCGTCCTGTTTCTCAAAACGGACAAAAAGGAACATCACTTGTCAGTTCTATAGCCAGTCCGAAAATCCATTTCCCTTCCTGGATCTTAGCGCAGGGACAAGTTGGAAGCGAAACAGGTCACTCAGCAGACATAGCTATCTTCGTGTTACTCCTATTCAAGAGCAATGCTATGGCGCGCAAACGAGATGCAGCTCTCTACGCCATCGACAAATTGTATCCAGGAACCCAAAGCTACAATCTATGGATTGATACTTCTTTAGTAATAAATTCTGTAGCATATCCGTTTGCCATGATAGGAAAGGTCTTCGAAGAGCGCTGCCCTTATATACCTCAATCCTGTGTTGGACTTCTCATGGTTGGTTATGTGAGTACATCTACCGTATCTGTCCGGAGAACAAGCTATGTGCTAATCTCCGGTTTACTAGGGATTGGCAACGACATTGATATTCTTGGGCGCCACAGAGGATGAAATTCTGTTTTCCAGAGCGGAACGGAGACGTGCTACAATTTCGACAAGTGTCGATTATTAGATTATTAACATACTTATGCATTGTACAAGAAAACAATGGCAGATCTGCATAGTTTTGCATGTAGAACCGGAATCAGGCCCACGTACATACTACACGTCTCACCCCATTAATCCATTATGCCATCTTCCCAGAGCCCTACTATCAATTGATCCCTCCCGGAGTCGGAGGTGCTGGTGAACGCTCTCCGACTGAATGTGTCCATCCCTTACCCTGCCTCTGCTTCCCTATCAGAGTTCCCGCCCTAGAACTTGTATCCACAGCCTGATCGCCGTTAGTATCCATGCGTTCATAAACCATGTTCCTCCACCCGGCTTTATCGGTCTCACTCATCCCCTTTCCCGTCTTGCTCGAGATTCTCCCTGCCTCTTTAAAGTCCTCCCTATTCAGCTCCGTGCAGTCCACAAACACGACATTACCCAACGTCATCGTTCCACTCGCCAGGGGCTGCAAAGCCGTGGAGAAGAACGGCTGTACGATCGCGTCCGTCTCAAAATCGGGAGCCAGCCCGGGGCCGCACGCCTTAGCTTCGTACGGGTCCGGGTAGACTTCCACGGTGATCTGAGAGCCAGGATGGAAGAAGCGAGTGGCGGGATTTGAGCTGGGATCGAAGGGCTGCATTGATCGCTCATGAATGTCGGCGTACAGAAGAAGTCCCCCCGCCAGCTCGTCGTCTGTGAGGTCGCTATCGAGTAGAAGAGATACGCGCTCGGCAGTGAGCTGGACGTTGGGCGCTTTCACGAGCATGTGGTCGATGTGTGTCTCTACTGCGGTCCCGTAGAGATAAAACGGGCAGAAGTCGGCAGGATAGTCTGCATCGCGGTACTTGGAGCGCAGGGAGCGGTTCTTGATAACCTTGATGTTACAGAGGGTGCACTTGGTCACGACGGTTCCCCTGTGACTCGTCAATAAGTGCAAGGTTGCAGGAAGAAAGTTAAATCACTTACCGCCTATATATGAAACCGGTCAAGTAAGGCTGATTCAGAATACCATCGATCGTAGATGCCAGCGCCGAGAATATGAAAAGCTCGTTCGGATGTGCATCTCGAGAGTTAACATATTGGGTCCATTCCCTCCCTTCAGTCATTTCCGCCGTCACGATGAACTGGTAGCGCCCATTTGCCTTGTGGAAGAGCGGACGGTTGACGAGATAGAGCACATCTGTCCCTTGCATGATGAAGATCTGCTCCTGGGGATACACAGTGTTACGAGCGACGACATGCTGCGATGGATACAAATTAGTCCCCGTGAGCCGAACATACTAATAGACACCTACCCCCATCTCTTCTATAAGAGTCTGCCGAAATATTTCCGCCAGTTCTTCTGTGAAGCCAGCTGTAGCCTGAAACGGTGACATTACGACATTCCTCAGCACAAATAGGCTCTGCGAGGATTCCGTCTCAAGCCCCAGACGTCGTTTGAGAGTAGTGAGGCACTCTCCATAGCCCTCCGCTTCAAATGTGGTGGAGGTGATATACATCGGCCTCGAAAGCGGGTCGTCTTTCGCATTGGTGACGGAAAGCCTATCAAAAATGCATTTGTTGAGATAATTTGCCTCCTCAACATCGTCATTATCGATCCACTGCCCAGGATGTGTCGGACTAGGCACGCGGAAGTTGCATGCGAAAACGTTGATGTTTAAATCAGACCCAAGAAGCCGCATTTCAACCATAACCTCTGGATCGGGGTTGTTTACTATATAATGGTTCGACTTTCCAATGATGTTGTCCCGGATGAACTTCTTCTCGATTTCGGTGGATATGGGATGTGGTTCCCCGCGGAGTCTGTTCAAAGGGACGACGATATAAGGGGTCGTGATGTCGGACATTGCAGCCCAATGTGCAGATATCTACAAGGGAGCACTGCAATCAGTCGTAATCGCACACTGAGAGATAGGAGTGGCGTACTCTAGCTCGGCTGAAGCAGACTTCGCCTAAGAGACTGCCATGGCCTTCTTTGTGCAGTCCAACAACCGTATGATGTAAATACACCGATGCGGCTGCAGCTCCAGGTTTGCTGAATAAAAGAATGAGGTGTTCTGTCGGTAGAATAGTGCTATAAGCTCACCTGCCCTCGATGCCATATATCCCAATGCTTTCTCCGTTCTTCCCTTGGTTGATGTAAGGAGCCGTCCAAGTGACCATATGCCTCACGCGTCCGTCTTTATAGCACTTTACGGACGAATGTCAGCCATGCAGTTGACGACCGAAGAACAGGACTGAACTAGGCCCCCGGCGGGGTAAGGGCAATATCCACTCTTGTGGGGATCAACAGTGCACGAATCGGCATACTTCAGGGATTGAAGTTGGAGAAGAGTGTGGTCTTTGAGGGGCAAAGCAGGAACGAATGCACGGTACGGGGCATTTATGTCTCTCGAAGGAGGGACGCCATTTGAAGGCTTGTGAGAAGGCTTATCACGTAGCATAGAGGCAAAATAGCCTCCCCATGCAGCATCTGCAGAATTTGTAGCAGAATTTCAAAGACACTAGCGCGCAGACAAACCTGCATGAACCAAGAAGGACAACCCGCGAGACTGAAATTCGTTTCTCAGTTTGACAATTTGATCCAGCGGATCCACCGCGCCCTCTTCCGTGGACCCGATTATGGCTACCACGGCATAAACAGCTTGCTGCTTCTGAAGACATTGCTCCAGTTGAAGTCGGAGATTTTCAGCATCCATACGCGCATCTTCATCGACCTGCACAGTCACCATATTATGGGAGCCTATCCCCGTAAGAGCTATGATTGACGGAGTAAGAAATGGTGAAGTCAAAATGGGAGGGGAAAGCACCTGCAGCCTTGGGCCAAGAATAATGCCTGGTGCTCGAAGCGAAGTACAGGGAGGCATACTCAATCTCATACTTGGCCTCATATAGGTCTTTCCCGGTAGACTGGATGATGTAAGGCCGCAGTGACCTCTCCAGGAACTTTGGAGTGATCGCGTACTGGTCATGGAGACGGTTGGGGATCGACAGTATTTCGTCTGGGCGGAGGTTGAGTAGGTCCCAATGTTCCAGCTCGTAGAAGTTCGTGAGCTCATTTGGCGCCGCGCACTTGTGGACTTCGAACGAGTCTGCGATGAAGGATAGCGCCGCTCGCGGACGCATTGCCTCTTTCAGAGCGAGTGGATAGAATTTGAGATTGCGCGCTATGGACTTCTCGTCAATAAAGAAAAGGCAGACAATGCGAGTCACTGACCAGCCCTTGAAATGGATAACAGGTTATCAGAGTTTCATGTTCGTTGAAAAAGGACAGACCACATAGATTCCATATTCGCAACCGTACCATCACAGCATATATGCCCCCATGGGCGGGCGTCCCCCATGTCTGAGTATCCTATCATCTCGCAAAGTTGCATCCCAGCGTCAAGCTCCAGTAGAGTAGTGATAGGACTTGCTTCAAACGCGACGTTGTTTGGATTGAAGAGCATTGCAGCAAGCCATCCTAATATCGACGGCAAGCTGCTCTCAAACGACATGTGGCCAGCATACCGAGGAGAGTAGAACGGGATGGACTTTTCCTTGAGGAGCTCCGAGAGCGCTTGGAACTCCTTGTACAGGTTCGCTGCAGCGTCTTGGAAGGCCGCAGTCTCCTTAATTTCCTTTGTTATGAAAGCCTATAGTCAAACAATAGTTGAGAGTCGTATATGAAAGCTGGTAACGTATTATCATACTCCGTCTTCGGGGTGATAGGCCAGTCTCGCTCGGGAATGGTAGTCGACCGTGTGGCTGAAAAAACGCTTGAGGAGGTCGGCATTTTCTGCTTGAGGTCCGAGGAACCAGGCAGATAGGGCTTCGTGTAGACCGGCGAATGAGGGCTCGTAGCTCGGTGTTGGATACGACATTGTGTTTCTTGCTAAGACCTAACAGTATTGCCGTCGCTTTCGATGTATTAGCTGGCAGTCTCGGATAATTGAAACACAATCGAAGACATGACGTTGACCATGGTCATAAAAGGCCATGAAGTGAAGGAACACTGAGTACTAGTAGTACTGAGGTAGACCCTGACTTGAGAGTGACCGTCCCATCTGGGTTTTAAAATAGGGCAACCTTTGATGGCATTTTGACAGCGGCGGCTGGCACGCTCAGTCATTATAATATACCACAGGCAAACCACAGGCACCCGCGGAGACCAAGACCTACGAAGGCGTATTCGCCTAGAAGCACACCGCGCTACGGCGCGCCTCTCCCGCATCAATGGCTCGCTGTGTCGCCTGACACTTTGCTTCCTTAAATTCTTACTTCATTTGTTCAGCTCACCGGGAGCGACTGGCACGATTTCCTTTTATACTCATGCCAGCAGCAAAGTGCACAACCATAAACAAGAGTTTATAGCAGGCTTTCAATTGTATGAGAGGCCTTGCTTCCAGGCTAGCCGCCATAACCTATGGTGAGTTATTTGCACCATATTCTCACGCGCCCCCCCGGACTGATCTGAGTGCCCGCCCCCCAACTCAGAGGGCCGTAACTCATGGGTCGGCAGGTAATTGCTTCAGATGGTTCCTATTGTGTAAGCGTTGGATAATATCGACTCTAAATGTATTTTGTAGCATTTTTTCTCTGTCTAATTGCAAATTATTGATGTAAGGCAGTCACAACGTATAATCCAATTTCTGTTTCGATTCTGGAGTACCTTTAAGTGTATTATACATAAATAAATTATAAAATACATATACTGTTAGAATCAAGTGAGGAAGACACTATATTCCCTGTGATTTCTGCATAAACTTGCTTGTTGTTGTAGCATCAGGAAATTGTCCTGGTCATTCTGCTTATTATCATCGATTTGTTTCAAATAAAATACACATAACTAGGTTAACCCCTATCTATATACACTTATATGACATTGAAACCATATTCAAATTTGTTGCTCTGAGTCGGGGCGGGCAAACTTGAATGTCGGGGGGGGGGGAAATCAGGCGTGGGAATTAATCAAGCTCGGAATGATGGCAGTGAAAATCGAGTGAATATTGAGCGAATACATATAATTTCATTGAGAATTTCACGAAGGGGGTTAGAAATATAAGTATGCTTGTGTACTTAAGTGATCCTTGCAAAGTACAGCACGATGAAAAGTGGTCTGGCTTGTATAGTTGGGGGGCAGGGGCGCGTGAGAATATGGTGCAAATAACTCACCATAATAACCATCTCTTGCATCACCATGACTCATGTGAGTGGCACTTGCCCGACTTCTAATCTCGTTCCAGTCACCCAAGAGTTAAATACTACTATCATTAGCAGCGTGTACCCTGCGACTGTGAGTCGGGCCTTAAAGTGCGTTACCGTGGCGGCACACACTCGTCAGACTAGTCCGGGCATGCAAGTTACAGAATGTAGAAAGCTTACTACGAAGCGCCTGTTTACATTCAAGGAAATAGCGAAAATTTATTGGAGTTCGTTTTTCAAGCATTGTTGATCTATCGCCCGTTGCATCTCCAATTCACAAGCATTGCCCTTTTTTGCAAGTTGCGTACTTATATGCATCAATTCCATTTCACGCTTGATCACTACTGTTACAAGCAAGTTGTCGTCATAATGCATATGCCGTCCTCGGTGTTCTCGCAGCCCATCTCCTCTTCGAAGCCCATGCCCACATATAACGCTTTTGCTGCATAATTGGTGGCATATACGGCAAGCATAACCATTTTCACCACGCTAGCACCGCACTGCTCCGATTTAATAAAGTCCAATGCAGCTTGGATCAAAGTCCTCCCAACGTTGCGTCTCCTCATCGACGGGTGGACCCATAATTCAACTATCATGTACCGAGTCATTTTCCCACTGGCAAGCGCCTCTGCAACGCGCGGAGTTTTCGGGACAGAGACTGACGTAGACTCGAGCAGTTCGGGGTGTAGCACTGCCAGTGTTCCTACCCATTGCGTGTGGTCTAACTGTGAGTCGGTGCCTGGCTCAGAGTCGGTCTCAATTCGGCAGGCGACGAAAGTTGTTCGCCCTGGAGTCTCCACCCTCAGCTTCCACTGCTCAGGAGTGAAAAGAGACGCTTCTAAATAGATCGAGCGGAAGGCTTCGGGTTTCGTGTTTAACGTCGCCAGGCGGATTTGCGCATATTCAGCAACGTCTTCTTGGGAGGCGGGGATCGGGATCTGATACACTGATATTTCTTCAGCAAGCATCATATTGTGATGCCGAAGGCGCTGCTGAGATTTCTACGGGCGGGGATATGGAAGCTGCTCGCTCTGATTGGGTGTTTGATAGAGTAAAGAAGATGTGATCTAAACGGAGAACGACCGGTGTGAGCGTCCAATCATTGAGCGTCTTCATGACATTTGAAGCTGGCTGGCCGATTTGCCGACCGTGGGCCAATCGGGGCTCTAGTAGAGACCAGCAGGTTGCGAGCAGCACCCAAGAGTAATTGAAGACTGAAACGATTAATTATAACAAACGCTGCGGCTTAGTAGGGCGTGCACAAAGCAGTAATTGATGTTATAGTGAAGCAATTGTGTACTAGTAGTATAACATTACAATGGCATCACGGCACTATTAATGCACCGCGCAAGCAGTGCGCGCGGCGCGCTGTGCTCATATACTCATGGGTACTTGAGTCATACTCTGTCAACCGCCGATGCGAGGTACGATAGCCTTACAAAAGTGTTGCGACTCGCTATGTTCAATCAAGCTTTCTACTCCACTGAACCGCCGCATACAGTAGACTCTTTCCGAATATTGTACATTACATAGTACCATATGCCAAAAAAAAAAAAGAAGTACAATTGAGGTATGTACCAATGAAATAATCTTTATGACGAACTTGGTGTTCAATCTTCCTTGTTGAGCTCTCGCTTCTGCTTCTTCGCTTCTATATCTTGGCGAGTCAACCTGGTCCCAAGGAGCTTATCCCAATGAACGAAAAATGGCTGTGAAAAATTGGCCTTCAACCCCACCATCTGAACATAATAATGTCAACAAAAATAAGCTATAATTGAACTCAGCATACCTGGTGGTGTATATCATGGTATTCTGCTGAATTTTCGGTGAACATTTGGAATGGGTCAAACGGGAATCGATATCCAGCGTGGTCATCTACCGATTTCATCGTAGAAATTACGAAAAAGAGAAGAGCTTGCCGAGTGGACATGTGGGCGACGGCTTCTGCCAATGCTGCACCGAGAGAGTCGAGTAGAAGGCCCTCCATTGGATGATTATAGAGAGCACCATATGCATAGGGGACATAGAGTCGATGATGGTGTGAGTGTATGTTTTTGTAAAGAAATGGCACCGAATGAAATAGGCGATGCCCGAAGTAAAAGTAAGTGTCCATGGTGAACCTAATTGTGTCAAAGTAAGTAAAATTATTGCAACGAGAAACTTGTTTGAGCACTAACATTGCAAGCAGAAACTGAAACATAGGTAGAGCCCACCAGTACACATAATAGGTTAACTCCGGGAGAAATGCATTTCCTAATGTATTTCCAAATAAGTGTAAGATGACTGGTCGAATTTTGTCTTCCAAATATAGCATCTGAGTGTATTGGCGTCCAGCTGGAACCGCTTCATCTGCAGAGAGCCACCAGATCCCAAGACAGGTTTGGAGAACCTGCTGAATAAGTACTCCTCGAAAAACTTGGGTCGGAGTAGCAATATTCAAAACTTGAGCGTGTTCAGGTGCGTTGATCCTGTACTTGTTGGGCCACTTCCATCCCGAGTTGTCCAATTTGTAAAAGACGAACGAGTATAGCCAATAAGCAATTATAGGAGCGATCAGTGCCAGAGTTTGGTCGGAAAACATTGGTACTAGTTGAGCCTTTGGAGAGTAATACATCGGATATTGATGGGTGACGTTATGCTCTTTGTAAACTTGATAATTACTAGAGCATTGTCCGATCGAGGTCGTTAGATTTATTGAAGACATGGATGTAAAGCAGTAATCAAGCTGGCCTTGCTTGCAAAATTGCGTACGGTACAGCAAGCTTTATACATTTATCACAACAATATAGATAGCTCATTGAACGAATGTAATTGATGAAGTATTCTATTTTCAATCTGGGTATTGACAATTTCCTCCAGTATCGGCTGTTTCGAATGCTTTCCCAACAGAATTTGATACAGAAGGAACGAACAATACACGGGTTCTATCTCTTCATCAAGTTCGAATCGTCTCATTTTGTTTGTAGTTGCATTACGTACCAAGTGTATATTAAAGTGAACACAGACAACTGTTTTGAATAAATCAAATCATTTTCGGTCCTTTTATGGGATATCATAGAAGCTAATTTCCCCAGTTTGGAGTTTTACTATCTGTAAGGCCGTAAAAATACTGTTTGGGTTAAATGTACAGGCTCATCAGTTTGGCAACTATTCCCATTGTTAAGGCAAGAAAGGAAAACCAAAGCAAGTGGTATAGTAGATGTGAAAGGATTTACAAGTAGCTCACAAGAGATGCAGTACGGGCTTGCCTACAGGATGGTCCTTGCATTTTGATAGAGTGATGTACATATGCCCAATAGATCCGTTTTCCTCAGATGTTCTCAGAATGCCAAACCAAAATTTGATTGAATTGATCTTAGTACTTATATTAATAAATACACGCCGGTTCAGCTTGTTGAGGAAGGTTAACCCATGATTGTATTTTCCCAAGACCTTATACCTCGCGTACATACCCTTTCACTGTGATTCTGTAGTTATTAAGTCAAAATACCTGGGAACTTGGCGTGTGCGTAGAAACTGAGTGCAAGCAGCTAATACGCCTCTTATGCAATTTTAGCGTTTTAGCGCCCACGCTTGATTGTCGGCCAATTGTTATTATTGAGTGTTGTTAGATCCAAGTTAAATCGTTCCTCGGCGTGCCGCAGGTTGCATATGTGAATGCAAGGTCTATTGAAATACTGGACTCGTACCTGTGTGCACAAGAATATGTCATACTAACAGCGCTGATGCTACATTTCTGTTTGGACATGGTCTAATGTACTTATCATGAGAATGAACATGTCTTTGATGAGGCCGGGAGCGCTGGCATCTGCTGGCATCATCCATTTGCCATGATACGGCTGACTTCTTGATTTTAAAAGTTATCCGATAGAAACCTTTGTATTCTTATTATCTTCTTTTGATGATATCACACACTGTCTATGAAACTGCATTTATATTCTTACACTGTGATAGTGACCACAGGAAGCTACAGTCTATTTTGGTGTACTTCCTCCATCACGAAGTTCAGAATCTATCTGAGTTGCTATGATCCGTGTTGGAAGGAAGGGTTTGTCTATGTACCTGCCATGTGCTGTTGGTTCTCTTTTACTAAGTGTATGATAGTTCTTCCCATTGCTGGGTGCTCTAGATTACAACAATTCGTGTACGGATCATTCAGAAGCCGGGGACAGAGCCTTCTAACTGTTTCATTCCTACCAGAATACATATTAGCTGACAGCGGGTCACCCTGGTCCACCAGTAAGCTCCGATCAGCCAAAGAGCATCTTCCAGTTAGAAGTAAAAACGGTTCAAAGTGTTACTATCGATCATGGAAGCTTTGCATGTGCATGTGACGATGTGAATATTACTCATACAATAAGTATGGATGTAACTGTCTAGCACAGCCTTATCAACGTCTGATATTGTCACTATCCATAAGCGCTTAAGCCTCAGTATACCCTTGCAGACTCTTCAACTAGTACACCATGAGTGCCGATATTTCACAGTCTGCTATATCCATGTAAGCACTTTCTTTGATTCTGATCAATTGCCATAGATTTCTAAAAAGCCTACCAGAATTGCAGCTCCTGTTCGTTTTCATTTGATCTCAACTCATCCGGCGTGTTTATTAACTTTCACCTATATACTGCACGTAGCTGATCAGTGTCCTTGTTAATTGGGGCTTTTTTGGGGCACTGTCAATTCAAGTTTGTGAGTGACTTACTAGCCGCTGGCGCAGGTAGCCTACGGCACTGTTAATGCAATCTAACTTGATTTGCCGTGACCATTAAGATTTCTATTCGCAGGCATTTCCAAAAGACAATCAAATACTTAAATGCATGGTTTACGGTATATATCTACTTGAGACTGCCCAGACATTTCTACTTGCACAAAGAATATGGAAGGCAATAACCAACATTGGGGATGCAAAGGCCCAAGATACATTCGGCGTAGAAGCTTGGGTTGCTGTATGTGTGCTGGGGGGAACTGGTAGGTTGTCCGCAATTGTGTAAATATTCTGAGCTTACCCTATCATTCATACTAAACGTGTTAAATGCATGTGTAGTTGCCCTAATAGTCCAAATATTCTACGCCTACAGAATTCGAAGTGTGTCCCAAAGCCTGTACATACCGTTGGTTATAATTCTTGTTTGTATCTTACTTGAATACTTCAGTTTGACTGCAACTAACAATAACACACTATCTTGCTGCAATAGATGTCTGTATCCTCATTTGTTGGCGCAATAGGCAGTGGTATCTACATTTCCAAAGTCCATTACCTCAGCCACCTTTTAGACAACAAAGCATTAGTGTACGCATTTGCTGGGGTATGTCTCTTTATATTGAAGATCACATTCATGGATAAATGACCTTTATCTCCGGCTTATTATAGCTTTGGTTAGGCGTTGGTTCTATGTGTGATATATTAATTGCTTTGTCGATGTGCTTCTATGTGAGTACTTGACTATTGAAGTCATTTGTGTCGCTTAAATTACTCTTGAAGCTGCAAAAGAGGGGAGAGGGCATACCATTTAAAGCTACTCAGAAAATGATATCCAAAATTATACGGCTCACGGTTGAAACTGGAACACTAACAGGTATGTTGCGAGTTTTCTACTACAACTCGGATAATTAACGACCGCGGATACACCGTTATTTATACTGACAGCATCCCTGTCTGTGGTTTCTCTGTTAATATTCTGTGTGCGCTCTCTGGTCCGGGATTGGGAGGCTCCTCTTTCAGCCACAGCAAAAGTGTACTCTACTACGCTACTGGCCGTTCTCAATAGCAGAATGAGACTTGTGTCTGTTTCTACCACGGTGTCGGAGGTCAGATCAATACATTTGAGCCAGGAGACAGCGGCATCTTCCATCGCTTTTAGAGTCCCAGAATCATATCAGCTGGGAGTCAAGTCTTCGTTGGCCTCGAACTATAGAGAGTCGGGAGAAGGTCAACCAAAGGGCATAATATCCATAACAGCTCATGATGCATAATGATGGTACGCTTATAACGATTTTACCTTCTAAAAACTCACTAGTACTCCAAGTCATGTAACTATTCTTTTCAAAATAACATTGATGTGTCTGTAGAGTATGTCAGCTATCGGTATAGCCTAAGTAACGGATGATTTTTGTTAATAGCTATTCAGATCTAGACATCACCGGATCAATACATGTCTAACTATGTATACATTAACTTGAAGCTGCGGTGACATTTTTCTCAGCTTCAATGCCAGAACCCTCTGCATTACGAGTAGTGACTTGTTGTAGACCCCACGTTTCGTCCAATGCCTTTCGCATTTCTACCTCTTGCATGACTACACAGGAAAAAAGGCCCACCGAAGAGATACCAATCATAGTATACCAAATGTTCCTGAGCCCATTTGCAAAGACGCTTTGAACCTCCAGGCGTGTTACAGCAGATAGTGCTGGAATCTCCCTTATCAGCGCGTACACTGATTGTGAGCCTGATACACTAGTGACAATGCCTGATGGAAGGCCCTTTGCGAGTGTATTTTGTAGAGTTGCTCCTCCAATGACTGTTCCCCAGTTCTGGATCAGAATTTGTTAATCAGTTACGCTTCATAAAAAAGGAAAAGCGGTGGTGTACCTGCGCAAGGACCCTGACAAATGTAAAGAAAGAGAGCGCCCGAGAGTTATTGGAAAAGGGTAGTGGAGCCATTACCGGAAACTGAGTCGAAATCCATAAAATGCCAAGGCCTATACCGAGAACAATTTGAAAAGAGACAATTGCCCCTGTACGGCTGTCGGGGTGCAGGAGCGTCAGCAACCCAAATCCAACGATAATGAACACCCAGCCTATAAAGTTCTGGACACGATATCGTTTGAAGTACTCAATGGAAACACCGGTGAGAATTGCAACAAAAGGAATGATTAGCGCCAGGCTAAGTATGTCTACTCCCGATCTCACAGGAGACGAGAGCTTGCATGCTTGAAAGTAGACAGGAAGATAGACTAGACATATAGATATTAGCCTTGGGCAGGTAGATGCAGAACTACATATCGCACAGATTGCAGCCATAGACACTAGCCCGTGTATAAGGGTTGCGGTGTACCTGCAAGTTATGTTTAGAAAGAAAGAAATGGGGCCCAACTCAGAAACAAATACTGACCCGCTTAGCGTGGTTCTGTTCAGAATGAACCGGGGGATCTGTTTATAAAATCAATGCCTATACGAGAGCGATTGCGGACTGCTTACTGTGGGGTATTTTGCAGACGTGAATTCCAGTGCGAGAAAGCTGAGAATGCATATAGGTCCTACAATAAGCGGTACCAGAACTTTGAAAGACGTCCATGGAAATTGATTGCCTCCCCACGCCAACGCAAGGCTCAATGCGGTTGTACCAGAGATGATGAGCAATAGGCCACTTCGCACAGGAATAAGTACAAGGGTAAACTGTTGGTTGGCAAGCTAAAGGTATGCTTACAGCCAATCCATTTCTTTTACCATATTCTTGAAGGGCTCGCGAGGCGCTCGTACCTTTAGGAAGAGGAGTGACAATATGAAGGCCAGGCCACATATGGGTATGTTGAGATAGAACAGCCACCGCCAAGAGTGCGACTGTCCCAAAGAGCCTCCAATGGGTGGTCCAATAGCACTGTACGTATTACACTGGCCCGTAAGTATACAAGCAGTGAAGTCAATGATCAGGTAATGGCATCATACCATGCTAGCGCCCAAACACTTTTCAAGACGTAACGGTCAGCGCTCGATCGACCTTGAACAGTGTTACCTCACGATGCGATGATTCCCAGAAATTTGCCTCGTTCAGGAAGTGGTACCAAGTCGGAATATATGATTTCTGTGATGGAAAGACATCCACCGCCGCCAATTCCTTGCACAACTACAAAGATATGGAGCTCGAGCGAGATGACAAAGGCGTGGGCCTACATACCTCTCCCAGAAATCAACATATTCATATTAACAGCTGATCCAGAGATTGCAGAGCCAAGAGCAAATAGGACTATCGATCCTAGGAGAACAGGTTTCCGTCCTATTGTCGACGCGAGTCCTCCAATAAGGGGGATACTTGCAGTTGACGCAATAGTGTAAGCACTCCCAACCCATATGAAGTTGGATGCACGAAGATTTTCGACTATTGCTGGGAGCGCTGTAGCAATGGCTGTCTAAGAGAAAGGGATGGCACATGTCAGTGCGTGGTCGTAACGTAGCAACTTCAGGTAACTGACTAGGTCGAAAGCAGGCAAAAAATCGACCATAAGATTTGCAACGAAAACGAGCCAGAATCGCGAGTCACGACGAGACTCAGAGAAATCATTGTCAGTCTGGGTAGTGAGTGCATCCTTGTCTTCGGGCATACTGATTTGAGAACGAAGGAAGGTCGAAATGACCTTACACGTTGACTCCACCACTTCTTTTGTCTCACACGGACAAAAATAGTAGGTCCATTGATGTCGCATATCTAGTAGTTTCGTCTATTCCGAACATCCATCATAGAGCAAAGATAGAAAGAACCAGTTGAGAATCAGTTGGGAGATGAAGATGTTCATCTGCCAGATCATGTCACGGTGGGAAGAAGTTTGAACAGTCTGACTGTTAATATTCGGGCACAAATAGAGACAAATAAGTGACCTGTCCGAGTCGGACTGTCCATGGACACTCGGAGGGGCGGACTCTCGAATACCGGAACGTCCTCGTTCATGATCAAACAATATTATATTTGGCTTATATGTATGTAATTTTATAAGAAAGAATGATAGATACCATTCAAATCCCAATCCAATCATGATTCATGAAACTATACAGAAGTAAGATGAGGTCCCCGGCTTCCATCTGTGCAGCTCAACTTCCACCAAAGTAGCAGCCCTCTCCCCCTTCTTGACTGCTCAAGTACTCGCCTCCAACTCGCTTCTTTGGCTTGATTCGTCCACAATCACCCCCACCATATATCTGATGGTCCGTGTTTTCCAGGCGAGAAGCATTGCTGTCCTATACCTTTGGGCCAACTCGTACCATCAAATCAGATTGGGCGAGTAGATTTAGTGAGCAGAAAGAGAAAAGCATTTGCCCTGTTTTGAGCTTGGAGGAGAGCAAGAGAAAGGACGGGGTCCTTTCAAGTCTCAGATCCACGGTGACCGGTGACCGGTGACCTCCGGCGGTTTCATTGTCGTTCGTGTGCCGTTCCCGATATATTTTAAAGTTCAGGGCGGAATTTCAAAAGTGCTCAACTATCGACGTAGGTTCGGAGCAAGCCGCCGGTTGCTCCGGCGCGAGCGCAAGCAGCGGCACCTTCGCAGAAGGGGCTTGCTTCAGAGTCCATCAAAAAAATATGATCACTGTTCATCGACGCTATACCTCAAGACTCGGTGCTCACCCTAATTAAAAACACAAATTATATACTGAATATACATTGAAACAACACAATGTACTATAAAACATTTGTTATTCCTGTGCGGTAAGCCTTGAGTTTACAGTAGATCATTCTACATTTGTATTCCTAATTCTTTTGTCCTTCAGAGGGCTTGTCATGCAATCGCCAGAAGTGCTTATGAATACCGGCATCCATGACTGACATTGACGGAGGGATCATAGGGAGCTCTTCCACATACCGCGCTACGTTAATGCCCACATATTTACCGAGCGCGTCTTGCGGGAGGTGTACTCTAAGCCTCGTCAGGTTCTTGGTGTCTTCTTGTATGCGACCGTTGAGCAAGCTAACCAGACTATAAGCCAGCGGCTCGGCACGAGTGAGCAGGTTATGTGACGTACTAACAAAACATCCTTTCCAAGGGCGCTTGTTCCGATGCTTTAAGGGGCTGGACAGCCTTTTTGATTAGATCGTGGTGCTGGTTCCTAGCGCAGCGCACAGAGATTTCATCAACGGTCACTGGCCCCATGATAATTTGCTCCGTTCCGTCCATATGGAAGTCTATAATCCCAACAGCTAAGACCTCTTTCGAATAATATTCCTCCGTCCAGTGAAGGTCAAGGTTGCCATCTCGCTTTACCAGGGCCAGAAATTTTGCACCAGCCCATACTTTTTCTCGTCCCGAGTCCATAAAAACAGCAGGGTCAAGCGCGCGCATTCCTCGTATCTGGAGCATGCCCTCGACACCATTGGGATAGTCGGCCACCTTGCTCTTCCCAGTAGCAAGGCTTTTTACGATTTCCAGGGGGGGCTCAACGCTCAGATCGCACCGCGAGATATTGACTTTGTCAAACGTGAACTCTGTATCCACGCCTTGTGAAGCGACGAATATCTGGCGAAACATATGCGAGGTAGATGGATCGCTCAGAAAAGTGTGTACTAGCTTGAAAGAAATGGGGACCTTTGACTGTTTACATTCTTTCTTGTGTATCACCTTAATGCGCATTGCGCTTTATCAGCCGGTGCCATTCACTGAGTACAAGTTATTTACTCACCAGTGTCTTTTCTGACACTACAGATCAAATATAAATACGTCAATGGATCATGGGACCAAAATAAAAGAGCATACCTCTTGCGCACAGTATACCGCGATCTTGCACTTTCACGGGTTAATCAAGATGTATCACAGAAATTAAAGAGACCAAAATACCTTGGAACAAATCATCATATTCCGCAGCGCACCACCCCATCTGCAGCCAGAACAGACTACAACGTTTCTGTTCTGGCGCAGGTACTTCATCGAGCTCGGGGCGAGTGTCATCAATTCACCAGGTTTGTCTGGCCTCGTCCATGCCTTTTCTCTCTTATCCGCTGATGATGTAGATGGATTATCTCGCTTCTTCATATCGGCTTGTATTCGATGAGCTTATTGGCCTACGTGCAGAGTGTTTAACGGTCACAAAGTAATGACTGTGAAGACGTTACTTGCCAGAGGGGATGGGAAGGCGGTTTGTGGGAGGCGTTGGGCAATGTATTAGCAATGCGATTTTAATATATGGCGAATGGCCGGTGAGGTCGATTAGTGAACTTTATGTAAATGCGAATTGACAGATTGGCCCTGCTTATTATAAGCGTGGCAATCGACTTCATATGAGCCCTGTGACTTGCTTCTCAGAGGCCAGCTTCTAAGCATCGTCCAATTTGAAGTGGTAGTACCGCACGGCAGACACGAATGTCAAAAGCTTGACTACGATTCTGTGGATGTCGATGCGAGCTCGGGGAGTAGAGACTGCTCATGTTTCGTTTAACATAGGTCAGAATTCTAAACTTATCGAATTCACACATTAATGACATTTCTGATAAGTATCACATTATTACATGGTATATATCCTTCCTGGCAAAACGTCAGAAAACGCCAAAAGTAGCCAAAATCATACAAAGGGAAACCGTCACACCAGCACCAACCCATTAATGATTATTCGATCTTCTCCTCATGCCAAAATCTCCCGCGGTGTTGGTGCAGATATTTCAACGAGCTAATGGAAAGTGCGAATGTATACAGCCGACTTTACCAATGTTAGGTGGGAAACGTTGAGAGCAGTGACTACTGACCAGTGAAGATTGAATCAGCAATAAAATTGATCGATTGAAGTATTTTACAGTATAATACATATGCATTGCGTTCCTAGTCCACTTCATCGCCAGAAGAATTCTCATGCGCTCACCAGAAGTACGTGTGCATGCGGCCATTCATGCCTGACACCGCCGGTGGGATCAAAGGGAGCTCTACCACATATCGAGCCACGTTAATACCCACATATTTACCGAGCGCGTCTTGCGGGAGGTGTACTCTAAGTCTGGTCAGATTCTTCGTGTCGTCCTGTATGCGACCATTGAGCAAACTAGCCAGACCACAAATCAGCAGCTCGGTATGAATGAGCCTGAGGATGTACGTAGTCGTTCCAAGGGCGATTGCGATTGTTCCGATGCCCTAGGGGACCTGAGAGAGTTGCTGATTAGGTCATTGTGCTGGTCCCTAGCGCAGTGCAACGAGATTTCGTCGACCACAGTTGGTCCTGTAATGACTTGCCCATATGAAAGTCTATAACCCCCGTAGCTATGGCCTCTTTCGCATAGTATGCCTCCGTCCAGTGAAGATTAAGGTCGTAATCTCGCTTCACCTCCGCCAGCAATTTTGCTCCAGCCCATATCTTTTCCCTTCCTGAGTCCATGAAAACAGCCGGGTCAAGCGCATGCATTCTTCGTATCTGGAGCATTCCCTCAACGCCGTTGGGATAGTCCGCGACCTTGTTCCTCCCACTAGCAAGGCTTTTTACAACTTCTAAGGACGGCTCGATGCTCAGATCGCATCGTGAGATGTGAACATTGTTGAATGTGAACTCTGTATCCACACCCTGAGAAGCGATGAATATTTGGCGCAAGATGTGCGAGGTGGATGGGTCGCTTAGAAAGGTGTGAACTAGCTTGAAAGATAAAGGGATCTTTGGCTATTTACATTCTTTCTTGTGTATAACCCTAGCGCGCAGGTGCGCTTGATCAGCCGGTGACATTCCCCGGGTGCTTTCGCACTCACCAGTGCATTTTCTGACACTACAGATTAAGGTGGAATATGTCAGTGAATTATGGGGATAATGAATGAAAAGAGCTCTACCTGTTGCGCACAGTATACCGCGATCTTGCACTAAGAACCGTTACCGGGTAACCTTGGTGTCTCATTCAAATACAAGGAGACAAATACCTTTGAACATATCATCATAGTCTGCAGCGAGCCGCCCGTTTTGCAGCCTACACAGATCACAATGTTTCTGTGCTGTCGCAGGTATTTCATCGAGCTTGGGGGGAGCGTCATTAATTCACCTAGCTTCGCTGGTTTCTTCCATGCTTTAACTTCTTTATGGTCCGGCAAGGGTGCAGACCGAATATCCCGCCTCCTCATATTGGTTTGTATCCGTCGAATTTAAATTTACTGGCCTTGGCTCCGAGGGTTACACAGCTGCAAAGCAGCGAGTGTGAAGACGTTACTTGGGAGAGGGGATGGAAAGAAGATTGGTGGGAAGCGTTAAGCAATGGATTAGTGAGATTCGTACATATATATGGCTGGTGAACTTTTATGTAAATGCGGCGAGTTAACAGGTTGGCTTGACCATTATAAGCGTGGCAATTGAATCAAATGAGCTGTGTCCTGCTTCTAAGTTCTAAGCATCGTCCAAGTTGAAGAAATAACGTATGGGAGCCCCGAATGTCAAAAGCTTGACTACGAGTCAGTAGCTGTCGATGCGAGTAGGGCAGGATGTACTGTCCATGTCGTTTAACATGGGTCAGAGTTCTAAACTTACTTATCCCACAAATCAATGACATTCCCACAAAGTATCACATCACTACATGGTATCCTTCCTGGAAAAACGTCAGAGAGTTCCAAGAACAGCAGAAATGATACAAAGGGAAATTAACACACCAGCACCAGCCCATTAACGATTATTTGACCTTTTCCTCCTTCACCCTTCCCTTGCCGCATTCCGCCGCTCCTCAGCGCCAAAATCTCCTGCAGCGCAGCGACTAGTAGAGGTATTCACACACTCGCAAACGGGGGAGCGTCCACCGCATATATATACTTCGTAGGGAAATACAGCAGTGTCAACATTCCCCTCGTACACCGCCTGCAGCTCATCCTCCACGTCGTCCCGCACATCTGCGTGTGCAGCCATCTTTTTGAAATAGTGTACGAGTTCCGCGAAGCTCACGAGCGTGTCCTGACTCCCCTATGCGTCCCCGAGCGGCCCCCGCCGTGGGAGCTCGCCGAGCTGCCTGTCGGATTCAGAGACGAGGCATAGTGCTTTGATAGTCCTGCTTTGATGCTCCAGTTTAAAATATAGCCTCCCCAGACACCGTGTCTTCGTTTAGTGTAGAGTAATCATGAAGGATGAAGACAGAGCATTAACGTGGTGTGCACTCCATGACGCCAGTTTGTGACTCATTCGGCTATGGAACGATTGCGTAAATGATTATGTAACGTGCCAGAGCCTGATCAACATCGGGCACATGGTGTAGTTGGTTATCACGCTCGCTTAGCATGTCACAGTTCTTATGTGATGATTTGCGAGAGGTGTTGGGTTCAATTCCCAATGTGTCCATTATTTTTGGCATATTCCAGTACCGATGCCGTTGTGTTTATACGGTTTATACTGTTTACATAATACATAGTGAAGTGTAGACTCCGAACTCGCGTCCTTCGAATAGGAGCTTCGTCTTCAGGAGCTCAATCATTTGAAATACACCATGTTCCAGTCCGTGATCCGTTGGGGGGTTTGTTGCCGTGCCTGGTTCTAACATTTATTGGGCAGTTCGTATCCACCCAGATCCCCAAATTCTTTCCTGGAATCATGACACATGCATACAAATGCATACGTGCCCATTGCACAGTATAAGATGTGCAGTACGTATGGTAGTAGTAATGGACGCCCTAGGCGTGAATGCATTTTGACTGTTATGCACACTTGTTCGGCTCATCTAAACAGTCGCCCCTTACTTATCGTGTAGATTAGCGCCCAATGCCGTTGACGCTGATAATTACATACGCAATTCCTCTAATCGCATACAACTCGACGGCCCCGAGTGGTAAGGATTACAGTAAGCAACACTGAATTGCGTAGGCAATGGGGGTGGGAAAATAGAGCGCTTCTCTGCGCAGCGAAAAGGTCGCGCACCGGGCTCTTGTCGTACGATTGGCAGACCCAGCGGACCCGCGAAAGCCCAAGAGAAAGAATGCTGCGCGCTCATTGGGTCATACACATGGGCAGGGTGCTTCGTCTGTTCAGTCTGGCAGCCCAGCTCATTTTTCACCCTGTGGAAGGAGGCGATAAAGGTGTTCGCTTGTCGCGAAGAATGGAGGTGTCATGCAAGCAAAGATAGAGCGCCAGACAGATTTGGGTGGATTGGCCGGTGTATTGCTGGGTTGTATTGGACGTAGAGCGAGCGGTGGACGGCTTGCTTGCGTGGATAGAGTGCGGGACGCTATTTCAGGTGATAATGGCGCATATATGCGGCTAATTGGTGAATATATGCGCCCTGAAACGCTTCTGGGCAATGTATTCTGGGAGTAGTGTGCGGCAGTTATCATGGCGCACCGAGAGTCCCGGCCTGTGGCTGCGCACGTTTACCAGAGAAAGGGTTACCTGGGTAAAGCAGAGAAGCCTTGTACAGGCCCAAGTAGAGGATGAAGTGAGTGACGGCGACGTGAGAGTGGAAGGATGCGAATAGCACCATAAATTTTCGCCGTCGCGCCTCGGAGTATTGGACGACGGATCAGAGAACTAGCCAATCGGAGGCGGTGCACAGGCTCTGAAGTCTGTTTTTTTGTACAGCTGCCCACGATGCGGGGGCACAGGGCCCGACAGATATCGGACGATGAGGGGCGCTAGGACGATTGGGGAGCGGCTGGTGGCTGGTGCGAGCTGATGTGGGCCGAGAATGAGCGTGCATTATCCGTGCGAATTTTGGGGGCGGTCGTGAATTTTGAATGTTTTGGACAGTAATCGCACCAGATCTGGTTTCTAAATCGGACCAGGGTCTTTCGCATTTTCTTTTATATATCAACCCACTTTCTGCCTCTCCACCCACCTCTCTTTTCTCCCTCCATCATGTCCTCCAAAGGTAATCCGCCACGCGTCGTCGCCCCGCCCTTGCTCACCGTCTTCCACAGCCATCCGCGAGTACGACGCCAAGCTCCTCCTCGCCTACTGGCTCGAACGCGCGCCCCCCGTCGCCCCCCACGCCCAGGTCAAGACCAAGTTCCAGTACCCCGCCGTCAAGGTCGCGCAGATCTCATGGGACGCTGAGACCAACTCCATCACCCCAGACACCAAGCTCCCCGGCTGGGTCTTCAACACCAAGCTCGTCGCAAAGCCCGACCAGCTCATCAAGCGTCGTGGTAAGGCTGGTCTCCTCGCCCTGAACAAAACCTGGGACGAGGCAAAGCCCTGGATCGCTGCGCGCGCCGGAAAACCCCAGAAGGTAGGTCTCGTGCACTGTATTTTTGTGTTCCCCGCCGCGCTTAATCGGCCTCGCTGCATCGATCAATGCAACGTGGGCTTTATCCATCTCATCGCGATGTATATCGCCCTGTGTTTGGACCCTGCATAGATGCCGTACAGGCCTCGCGATGCAGTTGAGGCTTTTTACGCCTGGCGGCTACGCGCCCTACAAAACTGTACACGTGATGGGTTAATTGACAATCGATTTCATTTTAGGTTGAGGCCATTACTGGTACCCTAAACAACTTCATCGTCGAGCCCTTCCTTCCCCATCCTTCGAACACCGAGTACTATGTCTGCATCACCTCCGCTCGCGAGGGAGATTCAATCCTCTTCACACACGAGGGAGGTGTTGACATCGGCGATGTCGATGCCAAGGCCCTAGTCCTCAATATTCCGGTCACCCAACCTTTCCCTTCCCGCGAGACTATCGCCCAAACCCTGCTCACTCACGTGCCTGCAGAGAAGAAGGAAACTCTCGTCGACTTCCTCATCCGCCTCTACAGTGTATATGTCGACCTCCACTTCGCCTACCTCGAGATCAACCCCCTCGTGGTCCTTGACGCTGTCAATGGCGGTGAACCACAAGTCTGCTATCTGGACATGGCTGCCAAGCTCGACCAGACTGCGGAGAGCATCTGCGGTCCCAAGTGGGCTATCGCTCGCGACCTCTCTGTTTACGAGCGAAACGAAGACGATGCTACCAAGACCGCTTCCGCCAAGGGTGGTAAAGTCTCTGCCGATCGTGGACCCCCTATGGTACATTAACCCGAAATGTTCATTTTGTACGTATGCTGATGAGCACTTTATCGCATCATAGGTCTGGCCCGCACCTTTCGGCCGCGATTTGACCAAGGAAGAAGCGTACATCCAAAAACTTGATGCATCTACCGGTGCATCGCTCAAGCTCACCGTGCTGAACCCTGAAGGCCGTATCTGGACGATGGTTGCCGGTGGTGGTGCTAGTGTCGTCTACTCCGATGCGATTGCTGCTCACGGCTACGCTGATGAGCTCGCCAACTACGGTGAATACAGTGGTGCCCCCACTGAAGGTCAGACTTACGAGTATGCGAAGACCATTAGTGAGTTTCATGCCTCTATCAACTGTTTTAGTAAATATTAATATGCTCTGAACAGTTGACCTGATCACTCGTGGCACTCCTAACCCCAAGGGCAAAATTCTGATCATTGGTGGAGGTATTGCCAACTTCACCAACGTTGCTGCTACATTCAAGGGCATCATCCGAGCCCTCAAGGAGTACAAGAACCAGCTTATCAGCCATCAGGTCAAGATTTTCGTTCGCCGTGGAGGTCCCAACTACCAAGAGGGTCTCAAGGCCATGCGCCTGCTCGGTGAGAGTTTGGGCGTCCCCATCCGCGTTTTCGGTCCCGACACCCACATCACTGAGATTGTCCCCCTGGCCCTTGGAATTGATATCAGCAAGACCAAGGCGAGCAACGCTGGTCTCAACGGACTCAAGTCTGTTCAGGTCGATACTCCCCCCGCGCAGGTGGCCCCCGCTGGCGAGCCAGGCTCTGCTGTTGGCTCTATACACCCTGACGGTGAACGTACTCAGCCCTCTGACGTTCTTGTCCATTTCGACACCAAGGGAAGCACTGCCCGTCCCTCGTATAGGCCGTTCGATGCCAACACCCGCTCGTTCGTGTACGGTCTCCAGCCCCGTGCCATCCAGGGCATGCTCGACTTCGACTACTCGTGTGGTCGCGAGACTCCCTCCGTCGCTGCCATGATCTACCCCTTCGGCGGCCACCACATCCAGAAGTTCTACTGGGGAACCAAGGAGACCCTCCTCCCCGTGTACACTACCTTCAAGGAGGCCGTCGCTAAGCACCCCGATGTTGATGTTGTTGTCAACTTTGCCAGCTCGCGTAGTGTTTACTCGAGTACTCTCGAGTGTCTCGAGTTCCCTCAGATTAAGGCCCTCGCTTTGATCGCTGAGGGTGTTCCTGAGCGTCATGCTCGTGAGATCCTCTGGAAGGCGCAACAGAAGGGCGTTCTCATCATCGGCCCTGCCACTGTCGGTGGAATCAAGCCTGGATGCTTCAGGATCGGTAACTCTGGAGGGTGAGTTATTTTTCCAGCGGTCTTTTTGAATTTGAAGCTAATGCTTTTTCTCTTTCGTCTTCAGTATGATGGACAACATCATTGCTTCCAAGCTCTACCGCCCTGGATCCGTCGGCTACGTCTCCAAGTCTGGAGGCATGTCCAATGAGCTTAACAACATCCTCTCCCTCGTCACCAACGGTACATACGAAGGTATCGCCATCGGTGGTGATCGCTATCCTGGATCCACCTTCATTGACCATCTCCTGCGCTACGAGCAAGACCCTGAATGCAAGATGCTCGTCCTCCTCGGTGAAGTCGGTGGTATTGAAGAGTACCGTGTCATTGAGGCAGTCAAAAAGGGCATCATTCGCAAGCCCATCGTCGCCTGGGCTATCGGAACTTGCGCGAAGATGTTCACCACCGAGGTGCAGTTCGGACACGCCGGTTCTATGGCTAACAGCGATCTCGAGACTGCCGATGCCAAGAACAAGGCCATGCGCGACGCAGGCTTCATCGTCCCCGACACCTTCGAAGAGCTTCCCCATGTTCTCCGCGAGACTTACGAAGCCCTCGTCAAGAACGGTACGATCAAACCCAAGCCCGAGGTTGAGCCTCCCGTCATCCCCATGGACTACAAGTGGGCCCAGGAACTCGGCCTCATCCGCAAGCCTTCTGCTTTCATCTCGACGATCTCGGACGAGCGTGGACAGGAGTTGCTCTACGCCGGTATGCGTATTTCCGATGTCTTCAAGGAGGATATTGGCCTCGGTGGTGTCGTCAGTTTGCTGTGGTTCAAGCGCCGCCTCCCCCCTTGGGCAACGAAGTTCATCGAGATGGTGCTTATGCTCACGGCTGACCACGGTCCGGCTGTGTCTGGTGCCATGAACACGATCGTTGCGTCCCGTGCGGGCAAGGACTTGATCTCTTCGCTCGCATCTGGATTGTTGACCATCGGTAGCCGGTTCGGTGGTGCTCTCGATGAGGCTGCTGCCATGTTCTCGAATGCCCGGGACACTGGTCTCACTCCTCGTGAGTTCGTGGACAACTCGAGAAAGGCGAACAAACTTAGTGCGTATTTGATTTCATCTGTTGTCTTTGCCATGTCACTTACGGTGTGAACAGTCAGCGGTATTGGCCACAAGATCAAGAGCGTCAACAACCCTGATCTCCGTGTCGAGCTCGTGAAGGAGTACGTCGTCAAGAACTTCCCCAGCCACAGCCTGCTCGATTATGCCCTCGCTGTCGAGAAGGTCACCACCTCGAAGAAGGATACTGTAAGTCGCTGTTTTCATGGTTTATTTTAAACCATATATTAAATCATATCCTACAGCTCATCCTGAACGTCGATGGTTGCATTGCTGTCTGCTTCGTTGATCTTTTGCGCGACAGTGGTGCATTCACGCCTGAAGAGGCAGACGAGTACATCAAGATCGGCACGCTCAACGGCCTGTTCGTCCTCGGGCGCAGCATCGGCTTCATCGGTCACCACCTTGACCAGAAGCGCCTCCGTGCACCTCTATACCGCCACCCCGCAGACGACATCTTCATCAACATGGCGGATGTGTCGCAACCACGTGTGTTGGGCCGCATGCAATGAGTGATCAGTTTTTGATCCCTTCATGTATGCGTCTTCGGTCTCTTTCATTTCTTGTCTTTTTTCTTGGATCCCTCCTGTTCCCGATGCATACCTACCTACCGCTTGCCATGCCACCTATATCCCCTCGCAATTGTCTGTAATTACCACAACACCTACCTCCTAGAAGTTTGTTGCCATCATAGTGGCACGACGCTCACGACATCGATATATCCGTACATACACACATACACTCCATGACGCCCTCGCGCACAAAAATGATTGTAATACTGCAAATTAAATTAGAGAAGCTTTTTGATCTTGTGTATGTGAAGGATAAGAAACGTTTTGTTTGAACGTTTTGCTTGTTTCTTATTAATATTGACTTTGCGTCGATGTTCAGTTCTCAGCGCTCAGCTTCATATCAACTTGACATTCCACCACAGAGTGTTGTCAGTCGGTGCGCACGCCACGTGCCGTTTGCAATTGCGTGCCGTACCACTGAGCCATCCATCTAACCCCAAACCAACCACCAATTAGTAGCCTCGCACCATTTTTTCGGAACTTTCGCGACATAATTTTGCCCAAAAGGGTCACTGTATAAAATGTATCGAAATACCTCGGGAGTATTTTCCTTGCGTTGGCCTTGCGTTGACGAAACTTCTAGTGCGCGTTGAGTGCGTGAGTGTAACTCTTACTTTTCACTATCTGGTATACTATAACTCACGGGAACTTTTGTAGCTCTTCGCTTACTAATGGGCGCCGGCTGGGTACACACTCAGCTGCGGCAATATCATAGTGGACGATAACAATCAGGTGAAGTTGGCTGATCTTGAATACGCAACAAGGTTTCCGCCCCCCGCTGGCACTGCCCCTGCCTCTGACCCCACGACAGCCAACCAACAACACCGCCACAGTCAATCTCCACGTTGCAATTGTAAGCATCACAGGCCCTTTCTGTAATTATCTCTCATTTGTTTGAACGTTCTGCAGTCCACAAGATACTCCAAGGCGAACTATAAGTGACGGCGGAGACAAGTCAATCCCAGATCTACGCCCGGTCATAGCAATTGAAATTTGAAATGGATAGAGAGTTTGTAACATGTTCTGTTCCTCAGTTCCTTGCGCATTACATGCCATTCGCTCCAAGTGATGAGGTGGTCGACAAATTCGTTGAGGAAAATCTGAGGACAACAAATCCAGATACCGTTCTCGAAACACATCATGACAAACTGGTTTTCAAGTCTTTCCTGACAGCGCCCACGCAGAACGGCCCCAAGGAATCAGTAGCATATATGCCATTGCTGGATATTGCAAATGCCATTTCCAAATACAAGTCCTTCCCAGGTCGACGTAAAACTGGCACATTTTACCACCACTGTTCAGAAGACCGCCTTTTCAGCGACATTAGTGGAACCAATACAAATAGAATCGACGCCTGCTTTCGCCTGCAGGAAGAAGAACGGCTCCATGTTACAAATATTGCGGTATCAATCGAACAGAAGCTTGACGTTTGGGAAGCTTATCAAGTGAGTGAATGCATTGCATTAATATACTTTTGGTGACGATTCAAACTCTACTCCTTGCAGAATAATATTCAGCTTGTTTCAATGAATGTCCATACCATGAATGACGATCCTCGCCGCAAGTTTGTTTTCGGCGTATGTATCAATCCTTTCTATATATTTTCCAACTGTATCTGACGATTAGTACAGATCACGTTTGAATCCGGCAAGGGTACTCTGTGGTACCAATGTAGATCTCATTCTGCTGTTTCTCATCCCTTCGATTTTGTTGAGGTATGCCTTTATGGCTAAGTCGCCTTTGATGTCCTTGAATTAATCCATGCATGTTTTAGGATCCTAAAACGCTTATAAAGATGTTCATGGCTTTTCTATTTGCCACACAGGAAGAGCTTGGATATGATCCCATGGTTACGAGGTCTGAGGCTCATGACGATGGTTCTTACACGTATATCTACCATATCCCACAGCAGGGGACCGACCAGATTCGACATTATCGAGTAGAAAAACATCTTTCTTTCTACCGCACAAACAACATCACCGGAAGGATGAGTCGTGTATGGCTCGTTCGAGAAGTAGACCAGTTAGGCCAAACAATAAGCGGTTCTAGAAAATGTGTTTTGAAAGATGTGTGGCTTAGCAGGGACGCGGACACCGAGAGTAAGATTCTTGGCTCCATTTTTGCGGATATTGAAGCATTTTTCCAACCTCGGGCCCTACCATTGGACGCCCACATGCAGGAGATTCATAACCAACTGTCACCACTTGTCACTGATGGCTCTTACAAGAAGTACTTCATGACTATTCTGAATGAATACATCGGTGAAGTCTCCCTGCAGACAGCGCCAGGTTCTGTACCAAAACGAGGCCTTTTTGAGAAACCTACGACATTTCTACCAGTAGGATCAGCATCTTGTCATACAACTGGAACTTCTCATCCCATAGCATCCCAATCTGCTACAAAGGACGATATTTACCGCGAATACCTTCCGCGAAAACAATACCGTGTCGTTTTCGAAGAGGTTTGCGATGACCTTGAGAACATTAAGACCCTGGGCAAAGTCCTCACCGCCCTGTTTCAGGTACACACCGGTAAGCAGCTAATTGAAGTATTTTGCGCCCCACTGTTTCTTGACGGGCTCTATTTTCCTCTTTCTCTTTTTTGTTCAGCTTTGAAACTCCTTTTTGTCGGGGGGTGGGTCCACAGGGACATTTCTTGCGGTAATGTCATGCTCTATGAAGCTAATGGTACATGTCAAGTCAAGCTCTCGGATTTGGAATACGCAAAGAAGTATCCTCCCAAAGACGGCACACTTGGTGCTGCTGATCCCAAGACGGTTCGTTTGTCTATGCTTTATCCACATTTTTGGGGGACTTATTTGCCGCACAGGGTACAGCCATGTTCATGGCATATGAAATTTTGACAGAAATACCCATATATAAAGGGCCAGTATTGACGGGAGACTTTGACAGCAGTGCTGCGGCTGTAAACATCGTCACCACTCATGGAGGGATCATACATAACTTCCAACATGATCTAGAATCCATTTGGTGGATGGTGCTTTATATGCTTATTTACCGATCCAAACACACAGGCTCTCATCAATGCGCAGACCGACTATTTCGCTACACTGGCTCCAGCTTTCGTTCTCGCTGGTTCCTTTCCGAGAAAGCGAACGCTACGCTGGAGAATATAGTAGACCCTTCCCTCATTGGTATTGCACGTCTGGTGGATCAACTTAGGCTCAAACTTCTCGAACACTATATAGTGCGACAACGTGACGGTAATGTAGGGAAGCCCGAAACATATGCCCAAATCATGTTGGTTTTTGATAAATTCTGGTCTGCCGTTGAAGAAAGCAGGGATACATGGAATGAGATTGAACTAATCAAACGAAGGCCGGGCGAAGTCGCTATATTGAAGCGAACCAACCCTAGCTCTAGTGTCGCAGAAGGTTCGAACAAATCAAAGCGCGCCCGAAGGTAATCACTCGAAGTACCCTACACCCGGACTTTCTATTACTACATACGTCATTATGTGGATTGTTGTAGAGTAGCTATCTAGAAAATAGGACTTACGAAGTAGATCTATCCCTCAAAAAGGTCGTGAATGCAATGGTAGAGCGTCTAAGATTTTGATAAAGCACAGTACAAATTATGTATTTGTGATGTCATTGTTTGTGCCAGGCAAACATATCGCCGCCGTCGAGACCGAGAACCGTGAACGAATGTAACTCAAGTGCAACTAGTAAGTTGAATACTGTCGTCTTGTTGCCACCTGCGTGCCCTCCTCTTGTTTCTTCGCAATCTCTTATAGGCCAATAGTGACACCGCGGGAGACTGTAACAAAGGGCGCGAATATCACAGTTCCAGACCTGCGGCCTATCATTGAATCTGAAATGGACTCGGAGTTGTTAACGTGTCCGATCGATGCATTCATTTCACATTACATGCCATTTGCACCAAGCGACGCGAACGTGGACGACTTTATCAATGAACATCTCAAAGAACCTGAAGCAGCGCGCGTACTCCAATTCAAACAAGCCGAAGGTAGCGATGCGAAAATGGTATTCAAGGCTTTTCCGGAAGCGCCGACTAAAACGAGTGGCTCGAACGAAGAACAACAGTATAGACCTTTGAGCGAGATCGCAAGCGCTATTGGTCAATTCAGGTCCTTCAATGACCGCATACAGTCTACCCTCTATAAACATTGCCCGAATGACTATACTTCCAGCGATATTGCTGGCACTAGTAAAACTAACAAAATCGACGCATGTTTTTATATGAAGAATGCAAATGAAAAGTTTCATGTTAGCGGAATTGCTGTACCCATTGAACAGAAGCTTTCCACTTCAGACATTTCAAAACACCAGGTAAATGCTCGGGAATGTCACAATTTATTTCGTCTAACCATAGGCTTACAGAACAGGATCCAGTTACTATCAGCTAGTGTCCACGTCATGAACGACGACCCTCGTCGTATGAATACATTTGGGGTTCGTACTGATGCCTTACCTTCTGTTAAATGTTTGATGAAAACATGTACTCGACTACAGATCACCATCCATTCCGGAGAAATGACTGTATGGTATAATTGCAGGTCGCACTCTACTACTTCCGAGTCGTTCAATTTTGTTGATGTGAGCATACCATACCCTGTTACTGGCCGCCGCTTACGTGTTTGTAGGATCCCCGAAAACTAATTAAAGTGTTCATGGCTTTCTTGTTTGCCATAGATGAAGAGCTTGGATATGATTCTACTGTCAAAAGAAACAAGGATGGTACATACATATACAAGATCCCCCACCCGGATGGCCAAGATCATTTCTATCGCACGGAAAAGAATCTTTCTTTCTATCGCTCAAATAACATAACTGGTAGTATGACTCGCGTATGGCTCGTCAGAGAAGTCACTGCGATGAACGATGTAGTCAAGAACGGTCAACAAGCATACGCATTGAAGGATGTGTGGCTTCGTGAGAAAGCAGACACGGAGAACCAGATATTGAACACAGTTTTTGCAGACATTGAACGGGTTTTCCAGTCTACAGATCAATTTCAGACGCCTGAGATGCAAACGATATACGACCAGCTCGCGTCAATGGTTACTGACGGCAGTTATAAGAAATATTTTATGACTGTCATTGCTGACTACGTGGGCAAGGTCTGCCCAACCATAGTGCCGGAGGCCATTCATAGTCCAGGTCTTCTGATAAAGCCTGTCTGGTCGACATCCTCAGTTTCTTCTCGGCAATTCCTCCCCAGGAAACAATATCGTGTGGTTTATAAGGAAGTCTGCACCGATCTTGATGGGCTGACAACCGTTGGAAGCATCATTACTGCTCTCTCCCAAGTACACACTGGCAAGTGATATGCTCATAATTTATGTCTTAATACCCACTGAACTGACATTGTGTTTTTTCTATAGCTCTTAAACTACTTTTTTGCGCTGGATGGGTCCATAGGGATATATCCTGTGGCAATATAATGGTTGAGGACGGCACCGGACAGGTGAAACTCGCGGATTTGGAATACGCTAAGAAGTTTCCTAGACCTGCAGATATGCCTGGTGCGGCTGATCCAAAAACGGTAGGAGTATTAGTTTCATGTTTAATATTTACCTCATGAGCTGAGCGGGTACAGGGCACCGAACCATTCATAGCCGATGAAATTGTTGTGGGAAGATATCTCTTTGCCCCCACAATTAGAGAAGGAAGGTACCAAAAACAGGGGAGTTCCCATTGTCCACAGGGCGTTATACACAACTTCCAACACGACCTCGAGTCCATTTTCTGGATTGTACTCTACATTATCCTGTTCCGTGCGAAAAACGCAAAACCGCATTGGTGGACTAATGCTGTATTTGGCCTGCGTAACTCTAACAGCCGACAGTCCGGCTTTTTTTCCGGTGTCACAGGGCTGAAGGACGCAGTGGATCCACCACTTGCTGACATTCTCTCGTATACGGAGCAACTCAGGAGTGCGCTGCTAGACGAATATAAGGAGAGGGAGGTATCCCAAGCCGCCCTTAACGATGCCAGCGGGTATGCCCCACTTATGTTGGTATTTGATGAATATTGGTTGGACATCGAAGAAACCAGGGCCAAATGGGACAAGGTTGAAATAGCCAGCCGGGAATTAGAGCCAGAGGTGTTCACTTCCGAGGACTGAATAGTCTTGAATAGCATCCACGGAAGTTTGCAGTACTACCTTCTTGTATGTCAATGATACGTTCGCAGTGTAATAGACGTATACATGAAATGTTTTTGATTACAGCTTGATGGGGTTAAGTTTGTTGTTCCGCAGAGTCAGTGGCGAGACTTGCAGGGGGTCTTGCCACCGCCCCATTATAAGAGGTGGTTGAAGAACTGCGTTTGGTTTCTATGAACGGCTCTTGCTCTACCGTGCTATCACATTTGCCTCAGCTCAGCTCCTGAAGCGAGCCAGGTTACGGAAGAGACAAGGCAGTGCGATATTTTGAGAGGGAACGTTTTGGGGTATTTGTCCAAGAGAACGGCGGAGCCTCGAGGACAGGGTACAGCAATGTTTATGGCATATGAAATTTTGGAAGGAAGGCCTATATATAAGGCGCCAATATTGACGGAAGATTCGGATGACTCGGACAATGACAGTGCAGTGGACGTCCAAAGGCCTGCAATGTCAGAGGGGAGACGGCACATTTAGCTCTCGACCTTTCAATAGGGGGGCGCAACTCACTAGGACTGAGAGCTACAAGGGTCTAGGCCTAGGCACGACCAGGGCAAGACGTCACCAAAGGCCATCTGACCTTAAATTCAGCACTGCCACAGACCTCGCTCAAATGCTCATGCACATGCCACAATATCAACGCAATATTCTCGAACTCCTGCGCCCTCATAGTTACACACTTCACCGTTGACATGTTCCTATTCCAGATCTAACAACTATATCGCTAACCAGTCCGAGTCGCTGCCGAATCGCTAACTTGTCACAAAACTTCAAAATAAACTCGAACTTCGGGCCGTTTTGCAGCTTGCTTCTACTACATCGTCCCAAACTACCAATACAAGCCAAATTGAAACTCTATAGCCTCCAATTTTTGCAAGCATCCTCACAGAAATGTCCCATCATGAACATTACATGTGCCATATTGACGAGTTTATGCAGCACTACATACCTTTTGCCCCATCGAAAAAGCACGTTGAAAATGTTGGCATGGTAAACAAGGGTCTTCACCCTGTATGGATAACCTCTGGTGCCAGCAAGAGCGCGAATTCCAGGAAACCTTGTGAGCCTTTGGTTCCAGGACTCGAGAAACAGTGTCCTGCAGCACCTCGGTATGCAAGTGATGATGCTGATGGCTTCAAAAACCTGTTCCAAGAGCACCTACTTGGTCTTGCACGCGGTGCATGCCAACTTTCAGCACCTACTGGGCGAAGCAAAAACAAGCTCAAATACCACGAAGGCCCCTTGAAAAGCATTGACGGCGACACACTTCTCTCATGTTTTGTGTACCCTTCCGCTAGAGGTACAGTACGGATAAGTGACGTAGCTGTTCCTATTCAGCTTGCACCCAGCATACAGGACGATTGGCAGGTACATTTTACGGCATATAATAAATTCACATAAAGCTGATTTAAATATTCATCGCCATTCCAGCGCTTTGTAGATCGGGTGGATTGCTTGAAGTCAACTACGGTTGCACGCGACGTTATGAATGATGATCCCCGCAGAAGATTTATGTTCTCAGTACGTGCAGTGTTGACTTATTACTCTCTAAGGAGCTGATACAGTCGTTGAATGTGAAGCTCACGTTTGCGGGGGACGTCGCTGCAATATGGTACCACTGCAGGTCCCACTCGATTCTGGCCGAGATTGACTACGCCCACGTAAGCCTGTCTACCAATTGTCTGCACTATTCCATAGCAGATCCCTATTGACCGAACACCAGCATCCAGAGCTACTTCCTAAAATATTCGCGTCGTTTTTATCTGCCACGCCCGACGAGCTCGGCTACGACCCTATGGTTACAAGGAACGAAGATGATGGCTCATACACCTACGAAATACCCCAGGCAAACGCCAAAGAGAGCAAGTTCTATCGAACTCAGCAATACCTTTGCATGCCTCATTCTTGTTGTGTCCCCGGAAAGGCGACACGTGTCTCTATGGTGAAAGAAGTACATCCCTGCGGCAGACCCTTCAAAGATGAGACAAGAAGTTATGTTCTAAAGGATTCCTGGTTGGATTACAGAGCACAACCGGAGAGGGATATAATGGGCGCTATATTCGGAGACATTGAGACGGCTTTTGAGACTCCGAATAGATTTCGGACACCTGAGATGCAAATGATCTACAACCAGCTGGCGCCGCTTGTTGCTGACGGCAGTTATAAGAAATATTTCATGACCATTATCACTGACTATAATGGAACCCCCACCCAACCGATAGCGCCTGGGGCAGTATTAGCATACCATCTCCTTGGTACTACTGCCATAGCTTCTACAACGGACAATGTTCTCCATGAATCTTTCCTACGGAAACAATACTGCGTTGTTTTTGAAGAGGTCTGCAATGATCTTGACAAAATCATGACTTTGGGGAAAGTCTTTACGGTCTTATCCCAGGCGCACACCGGTAAGTTCATAATTGAATTATTTAATGTTTTGCCACATTTTCTGACGACCTCTATTTTCTGTTTTTTCTTTTTCTTTTAGCTCTGAAATTCTTATTTGTGGCGGGATGGGTTCACAGGGACATTTCCTGCGGTAACATCATGCTCTATGAAGCAAATGGTACATGTCAAGCCAAACTCTCGGATTTGGAGTACGCAAAGAAGTATCCGCCTCCAAAAGGCGCATTTTGTGCTGCTGATCCCAAGACAGTTCGTTTGTTTAAACTTTACTCTGTACTCACATTTTGGAACTTTAAGGGAGCTTACTATTTGCACAGGGTACAGCAATGTTCATGGCTTATGAAATCATGGCCGAAATATCCATATATAGGGGGCAAATATTGGAGGGAGATTCGGACACAGATATAAGCGACTCAGGTAGTGAAAGTGGACGGCAAGTACCCACTGGTCGCGCTGATAAGGTGGTAATACATAACTTCCAGCATGATCTGGAATCCATCTGGTGGATGGTGCTTTATATACTTATCTACCGATCGAAACACACAGATTCTCATCAATGCGCTGATGAATTGTTTGGCTATGACAGCTTCAAGTCCCGCAATAAATGGTTCCTTTCCGAAAGAGCAAACACGACGTTGAAGAAGATAGTCGACCCTTCTCTCACCACTATTGCACGTCGTGTGGAGCGCCTTAGGTTGAAACTTCTCCGACATTATATGATAAGAGAACCTGAGGGGGGCTTGGAGAAGCCCGAAGCATATGCGCAAATCATGTTGGCCTTTGATAAGTTCTGGTCTGACATTGAAAAGAGCAGGGATACATGGAACGAGATTGAACTAATCAAGCGAAGGCCGGGCAAAGCTGTTACGTTGAAGCGAACCAACCCCAGCTCCAGTGTTGCAGAAGGTTCAAACAAATCAAAGCGCGCCTGGAGGTAACCTCTAGAAGTACCTTGCTCCCGGAGTTTACTTGTTACTACGTGTGTCGACTACATCCTTCTCGTTCGTGGTAGATTGTTGTAGCAGACAAGCTATTTATAATAGAAAACTGATGAAGCAGATTCATTCCTTGAGAAGGTCGTGTGGAGCACCTTAGTAGGTTAACATTTTGGTAAAGCACTATAAATTACAAAAGGATCATCCGCGGTTATTTGAAGGACATAAACTAATTATTTCTATGCCTTTTCTTTGCATGTTTGGAAGTTCTCGCAGGTGATAAACTTGGTAGCACCCCACAACGTAGTAAGTATATAGTGTACACGATCAAGGCCAAGTTGTCAAAAGACTCGAGTTCCCCGAGTCTAGCTCTCACACTAACAAGGAAAATTTACGTCATTAAAATCACATTCAAACAAGCAGCGTGCCTGCAAGGCTGCAAATGCTTTTCGATTTTATTTATGTACATCAACCGAAAAACTCGCAACACAGCAATATCAGAAGATACTTAATGTGTTCTGTCGTTTGTAAGTATTCCCAGATTGGAAATTGATAATGCTTTCTATCTCACGTCTGACATTGCTCTTCTGCTTCTTTAAGAATTTCTGTCTCCGTTTACCTGCAGAAGTTATCCATAGTTGCTACGCGATACGCAAGTTAGCGCAGAAAAATTTCAACAATGGTGACAGCGTGGTTTGTAAACCTCCCTTGATTGGGACCGAGCCAAACTATAAAGACCCTTCAAATCAGCTTGTAGCACATCCACTCATTTATCTTGCTCTGTTTCGCAACAAGCAGGATGGCCGATGAAACCAGGTGCGTACACTCAGATTACCTCTTAAAGCTTAAGGGACTATTTATACTCATTTATGACGTCATCATTATTTGTGCTAGGCAAACAACACCACCGACGGCAACCGCAAACTTGTAAGTTGAACCAAAATTGAACACAACCTTCGTGCCGTCCTCTCATTCCATCAAAATCTCCCCCAGGCCAACAGTTTCACCACGAAAAATTGTAACGGACGGCGGAACTATGGCAATTCGAGATTTGCGGCCTGTTATCGCATCTGAAATGGACTCGGAATTGTTAACCTGCTCTGCCCCCGATTTCATTGCGCACTATATGCCGTTTGCACCAAGCGACGAGGTAGTCCAGGGCTTCATCGACGATAATCTCAAGCGACGAGGTCCAAACCGTATTCTTGAACACCACCAAGTGAAGGGCGAGAAGACACTGCTGTTCAAGTCTTTTACGACTGCGCCGAAACCAAGGGTTGGTGTCACTGAAGCAACGACGTATGAACCTTTGATGGATATTGCAAAAGTAATCGGTCAATACAAGTCATTCGGGGAACGCAAGCCTAACTTTGCTTATCGACATTGCCCAAACGTTTTCACTTCTAGCGATATTGCCGGCAGTAAAACTCAAAAAATTGACGCATGTTTTTCTATCAAGGACTATTCAGACATCCTTCATGTTACAGATATTGCTGTTCCAATTGAACAGAAGCTTGCGTCGTCAGATAGTGTTAAAGTTGAGGTAAAATTTCGTCGAATCTTCCAAGTTTTTTGTCTGATTATACTGTTGCTGTACAGAATATGTTGCAGTTACTTTCAGCAAACGTTCATACCATGAATGATGACCCTCGCCGTAGAGATACTTATGGAGTGTGTACCAAAGCTGTCTTCTCTGCTGCTGCAAGACTGATTGACCTGTGCAGATCACAATTGAATCCGACCAATTATCTCTGTGGTTTAATTGCAGGTCCCACTCCACCGTTTCCGAGTGGTTTAAGTTTGTCGATGTAAGCCTATCTCTCTCATCTCCAGTCAACTAGATTGCTCGAGCCATCATTTACTGTTTTGTAGGATCCCCGACAGCTCATCAAAGTATTCATGGCTTTCATCTTCGCCACACATGAAGAACTCGGATATGATCCTATGGTTCGAAGAAACGCTGACAGCACATACACCTACGAAATTCCACAGAAGGACGGCAAGAATAAATTCTATCGCACAGAAAAACATCTTTCTTTTTTTCGATCGAATAACATAACAGGCAGAATGACTCGTGTGTGGCTTGTGAAAGAGGTATCTAGTTCTGGGAATCCGATCAAAGGCTCAGGACAATACGCCTTAAAAGATGTATGGCTTGGTGAAAAAGCAGAAACGGAGAAGCAGATATTGAACTCGATTTTTTCAGACATTGAACAGGCTTTCTGGACTCCAGATCATTTCCAGACACCTGACATGAAGACGATACATGATCAACTCGCCCCAATGATTAATAATGGCAGTTATAAGAAGTATTTTATGACTGTTGTTACTGATCACGAGGGCAAACTCTCCCCACCTATAGCGCCAAGTGCTGTTCACAAGCCAGGTCTGCTAATAAAACAACCCCGATCCACAACCTCGAGTCATGTTCTAGGGCGTGAAACGACTGGCAATAGTCATCATGTACCGTTACAGGGCCCGGCCGCTCCGACTCCGACTCTCCAACATCCCCGACAATACGTCCCTCGAAAGCAGTATCGCATTGTTTATCAGGAGATTTGTACTGATCTTGATGGGCTCACGACTGTTGGAGAGATCATTACTGCACTGTCACAAGTGCACACTGGTATGTCGCGTTTTTACGTTTATTACTTGTTTATTACCCACTTTGTTGATATCTCACCTTGCCTATAGCTCTTAAACTGCTCTACTGTGCTGGATGGGTCCACAGGGATATATCGTGTGGCAACATAATGGTTCAGAACGGATCCGGCCAGGTTAAACTTGCAGATTTGGAGTACGCTAAAAAATTTCCCCGGCCTTTGACTATGCCAGGGGCAGTCGATCCTAAAACGGTCTGTCTATAGTTTTTATGAAAGAATCAATTCAACGTTCTGACACTGGTAATTATAAAGGGCACCGCACTTTTTATGGCGGATGAAATTCTAATGGGCAACTATATATACTTCAAACGTCCACCTGGAACAGCCACATCGACTGACCAACTTACGTCAGAATACAATAACATAGAAAGGATATTCACGGACACAGCCATAGTACACAACTTTCAACATGACCTGGAATCCCTTCTCTGGATTGTTCTTTACAACATCACGTTTCGTGCAAAAAACACGAGGTCTCGGTGGTGGTCCGACGAAATTTTTGCCAAGCGTAACCTCAGCTTCCGACACACATACTTTATTGGCAATGCGGCGGAGCCCTCACTGTTAGAGTCGGTGGACCCTACTCTTACTGACATTTTCTCCCGCGCAGATAATCTCAGGAGATTAATGCTAACGCACTATAGAGTACGAGAAGAGAACTCCAAGCTCAACAATATTGCCACCTACGCCCCGACTATGATAGCATTTGATCGCTTCTGGTCAGATCTTGAACTTAAGAGGCGCGAATGGGAGAATACTGAGCTAATCGACGGACAGTTATATTACGTATCTGTCTCCAAGCGCTCACTTCCTGACTCAGAGGTCTCACAAGGATCTAAGGGATCTGCAAAGCGTACACGCCAAAAATAGGAGGCTGATTGTGAATGTAGCATTGATTGTGGACATCTTATACCAAATTCCATATATACATGTGTTTCGTTTTGAAGGAGCGTATTAGCTCGTCAGTTTCCCAGCCGGCTTTTGACTAGTGACTACTAATGGTAGAGCAGATTAGCATACTAACCCTCCTTTTTTCTCTATTAAAGATCATGAGGTAGAACACCCAACTATAGATCCCGATTCTACGTCTCACCGGAAGTATGTCATTAATGAAGTTGCTACTCCTGGAAGGTGCGAGTCTCCTTTCTAACTGCAGATAATCGCACATTGAACCTTTGGTCTAAGACGTGTTTGGAGGATCCCTTGATCCGCCCAAGTCTCGAGTGAAACTGTTTACTGAAGATCCCTGGATACCCGAGCACCTGGTTGATAGATCTGTGCAGGATATCTCAACTCACCTGCATAGTCTCAGGGCCCAGTTAATCAGTCACTATGTGGAACGAGAGATGAAGTTAGATATGGCGAAGACCCACTCCTACGTCGAAATTTTTGAAGAGTTCTGCAACGCCTTTGCTTCATTGGAAAGTACCCGGGACGTCTGGGACAAATATTCACTAGAGACCAACCACAAAGCAGACTCGCATAATCTCCCCCTTTTACATGCCGAAGATAGTATAATTGAAACGGGGAAGCGGAGTCGCGATCCAGCTTCTCAGAGCGAGTTGGATGTCGGTGAAGGAGGTCGATCTGGGAAGCGTTCTCATGTCTGACTTTCATCTGACTCTATCAGCAATGGGTTACAAACATTTAGTACTTTAGTATTCGGTGCATGATGCCTCACCTGGACACCCAGACTTCGAAGTAGTTTGTGCTGTTTGTTTTTCTCTTGGTGCATACTTGACAATCCAATTCACAGGATAGTTCGAAAGAACTTAAGGACAAGCAACAAGCATTCCTGGAGCATCCTATTTACGGAAATGCGCGAGTGACACATCGGACCCAGTAGTAGGCACGACAAAAACAACAACAATTGCCAATTCAAAGCTTGAAGCTTGACCGTTGCTTTAGCCCTCGAGCTTAAGGGGCCACCGAGGGCCACCGGTATCTTCTTCATTGCTCTCACCTCCACTGCATCTGTCTCAAACACTCGGTACATGATATGGCTTCTGGCGCCCTTGCATGTACCTCTCAAGGGAGCAGTAGCCCTGTAACGCGCCCCGGAGCCACCGCCTCTATTCACAGTGAGTGGCAACGACCTACTTGCCTTGTCGAGTCAAGAACACATACTAAGACTCTGTAGTAGCGCAACCGGCTCCCACTGGTACTAGATCCAGCGGGCCACATGGCGGCTCGAGCCTACCAAGCATTGCGGATACTCAATCGATTGAGCAAACAGTATCCATGCTTTCTGAGCTGCATCGCACCAACAGTGCCCTCGACCTCAATGTCGCTGAGCTCCTGAAGCGAGCTAAGGCTATAGAAGCCAAGGCAGAGCGTCTCAAGCAAGCGTGGTTGATGGGACGTTCCCGTCGAGCTGGTTCACGAACTTCCGAGAGAGTGCGCCGGTACTTGATTTCAGCAAGATATTTCTTCGCAGCAGGACTGTGCTCGTGGTACACGACGATGAGAATGGCCGGTTTGTTGAAGAGCTAGATGCAGTAACAATAGACAAGCCCGAATATGCTGATTTGGTGCATTGGCACTTGTACGATGCCGAATCTGATGACGAAGGAGAAGAAGGCTCAAAGTAAGTATTGATCTGGATGTGCTCATATCTGTGTTCACTCACTGCTACTATCCTGTCAGTAATACCGCGAATGCGCTATCAGGTGTTCAAGGACCAGCAAACCCGTCTCCCAAGGAACCTGCCAAAACGGCAACAGATATTGCACGAGAGAATGACACCTTGAGCAATGCGAAGCCCCATCTTGCTGAGAAGCGTATGCGCCCCCACTTATCCTATGGTCAGGCAGCCAGAGGACAGTCGAGGGGTCAGAAGAGAACTGCGGCACAGATAGACAATCTCATATTGTCCGCTGAAACAAGGCGCATTCGTCGCAGAGTGAAGGTGCAACAAGAAGGTAGCAAGAAGAGCACGGCGACACAGCAAGAAAAAGGGCAAGAGTTACCAGAGAGTACTTCTGCACATCGCACGGCCGCGGCGAATAACCTCAATGGCCAGTGCTCGCCACCTCCTGAAGCTGCGCCACAGGACAGCAGTAAAACTACGCCTTCGCAGTCTTCTGTGAACGAAGACGGCTTTGTCAATCGTGCGAGGCAGATCTTCCGGATGTTTCCCTTCACTCAGCCAGACCCTCTCGCAAGCCCCCCTCCGGGTGGATGGCCCAGACAAGGCGATCATGGGCTGATACAGTCAGGACTGGGTCGTATGCAGACTCCAACAGCGTCAGAGTGGGCGTTGATGCAGGCTGAGCCCCCTTCTGCTCTTCAAAATGAGCAACCACGCGCACGGCCTGCCCGCCGACAAGACATTTCATTCCTCGTTGACTGAGTATATGCGTTTTATGGTATCAATGGGCATTCTACCATATTTTTATCACTCACCTTAATGACATTTATTTCTTCTTCGCATTGCATGACATGGTCGAAAAAGATAGTGAGAAGTTTGCAATCAGTAGCGGACGGAAGCTGGCTGTTTGCACGCACGTGTCGACAGCCTGTCCGCGTCATTATCGATCAAGTTCAAGCAGCTTTACCTTGGCCAAACCTGAGCTGGACCAAAATTTCCAATACTTTCAACACCAATAAACCCCCCGGTGGCAGAATTCACCGGTTTAACTAATGGTCGAGTCGAAAATTCTTGGATGAGACCTTGGATGTGAAACCGAAACACAAGATGCGCATCTAGACTTGTCTGAAGACTCTGAACTACCTGATGAAAGTATGACGAACATGCATATCTCTCACTGTGGTTAAGGAAGTGGTATAACGTGGGTATGTCATGGTATGTCATGTACTTACGATGAACAGAAGCTACAGTGAATAAAGTCCTCCATGTCAGCAGCAGCAGCGAAAGATTGCGTTGGATTCCTCCATTCTGGAATGCTCCTTGGGCTGAAGAAACGATTAAAGGCTGTAGTGACTTGCTGGTAGTGACTTGCTGGATGACGAAAATGGATTCTCCATTCAGTTTTACGATAATAAGAATTTATTTGATGACAGTAGCACCCAATCACATACCCAATAAGCTTGCCTATCGTGTATAACTTCCAACACAATTTGGAGCCTCGGAATTCGAAGAAGGCCCAGCTTTATTCAGTCAATTTTTGGCGTTGTTCAATATCACAAAATCGAAGTGTGGTTCCAACAAAGTAATAGTGCAAATTTGAACATCGAATATCATTATCACTGATCAAGATTCAATCACCAATGTTGAATGAAGTGACGAAGTGACAAAATGCTTTTCAATGTTCAAACTTCAGTGATCGCACTGCTTCGAAGTTCGTTGCTCAGTGCTCACTGTTCGCGAGTCGCGGGCTGCAGCGTAGGTAAGTAATCATTTATCATACTAGGAAGCACCAAAAAATGGACGCATTGGGAATTGAACCCAACACCTCTCGCAAATCATTAAATATGCTAAGCGAGCGTGATAACCAACTACACCATGTGCCCTTATACTCAACATATACTTTGCATTTACTTAATTGTATTGCGCTTATATTGCTTTTAAATTTGGACTTTCTGCCTTCGACGCTCTACCTATGTAGACCTTCAGGTTTACTGACACATCCACAGTCTTTTAATCGGCGTCGCCCGCGGGCCTTTGAAGTTCAGTATTCATATTACTTACACGGCCCGAGTCGTGACAAGTCTGCAAAGCGCACGGTCTCACCACGTGATTGTCGTGGGGTGATCGGCGCACAGACCTGGGAGGCGGCTCTTGTTTTCTAATCATCGTCACCACTACCTTGCACGACCTCGGCGTCGATTGTTGGCCATGGACGTCGATATTGTACAAATGGATCGCGACCAAGATCCACCGCCTGCCAAAACTCAACCAGGACCCTCTGCGTATCACGCTGTGGATCGAAGAGCAACGCCCAAGGTTGAGCTGGGTGACAGGGATGACCGCATAGACAGGACCGCTGGTTCACGCGTTGAAACGCCTATTGGTACCAGGGATTATGAAGACCCAGCTCCGCAAGCATCTACCTCTCAAAGGTCTCGCAGGCAATCACCCATGGACCCCCACAACTATGCTGCAATCGACCGTCCGTTGAACGTAACTGACGCTCTGACGTACCTTGATGCGGTCAAATCACAATTTCAAGACAAACCGGACGTTTATAACCATTTTCTTGACATAATGAAGGAGTTTAAAAATGAACAGCAAGTTTCTTATATTTATTCCGCATGCGTCATTTTTAAAAGTATTTCGTAGGATCGACACGCCTGGCGTAATCAAGCGCGTTTCTCACCTCTTTCACGGTCACCCAGCTCTTATTCAAGGCTTCAATACATTCCTGCCCGTCGGGTACCGTATTGAATGTCTCACAGACCCCTTCGATTCGAGCTTCATCACTGTCACCACGCCCAGCGGGCAAACAATGCAAACGACGACATCTAGCGGAGGTGTATGGTTGCATGGTCCAGCACGCGGCGAAGGTAGTATCCATGTTGTCCCGTTTTCCATTTATGTTCAAGGACTCATTTTGTTCTTAGCCGAGCCCCCGTCCCCTGACCCCCGCACGTTTGCGGTAGATGGTCAAGCCATGGAACCCGCTGTGCAATACGTCCAGAAAATCAAGCAGCGGTGCGATGCAGAAACGTACCGCCAATTTTTGGATATCCTATCTCGTTATCATCATACACCAGACACAATAGACGAGGTATTCATCTCTCTGCGTATGTCCTACGCTTAGCTGACACAACTTTAGGAGGAAGTGTCCAAGCAAATTGCTCGCCTTTTCAAAGATGCTCCCGACCTTCGCAGCGACTTCCGTGTCTTCATGCCTGACAGAAGCCAGCAACAGGGCGACGATTCGCATGCACGTGACAAGGAAAAGAACCGGCGCAAGCTCGATGTTGTTGCTAGTTCGATGAGTGCCACTACAACCCTTACGAAACGAAAGAGGAAGCCCGCTGAAAAGGAAAGAGAAAGGGAACGAGAAAAGGAGCCGACTCCGTCGAAAACGTTACCTCCGACCAAGGTGCGTATTCCACTTTTTCACTATCAATAACACCCTACATCGATGTGCAGAAACCCAAGCACGTACCAGTGCAAGATCTCCCGCCCGCATCCTACAGTTCTTCTAAGCACGCTGCTCCCACTCCCCCATCTCCTCGCCGCGCCCAGGCTGCTCTTCCTCCACCTCCCCCACGCATGCCCCCAGTCAATGATGAGACCCAGTTCTTTGACCGGGTTAAGCGAGCACTTGATAATCGGGAGATCTATAATGAGTTCTTGAAGCTGGTTAATCTCTTTGCTCAAGACTACATCGACACTGCCCGCCTAGTCAAAGAGAGCCGACACTTTTTGGGCGAGACCGAGCTATACAAGCAGTTCCGGGATATCCTCGGTTGGGACGAGAAGAAGGAGCGGGAACACTTCCTCGCTGAACAACAGACGCTAAGTAGCTGGACTAAACCCGCAATCAAGGCATTGCCACAACGCCCAGGACGGATTGACTTGAGCGAGAAGTATGGGAGCTATCGGAAAGTGTCTGCACAGGTACGCCACTTCACTTCATCGAACTTGTAATACATTTTTATACAATGTAGGAAGCAAATGTTCCCTGTTCGGGGAGAGATGAGATGTGTCGGTCTGTTTTAAACGACGAGTGGGTCTCTCATCCCACATGGACAAGCGAAGAGTGGGGATTCGTGTCTGGCCGTAAGAACATATATGAAGACGCCCTCCACCGTACGGAAGAAGAAAGGCACGAATATGACTTCCACATCGAAGCCATCGTCCGCACAATTGCTCTCCTCGAGCCTCTTAACAACAAAATCGCCCAGCTCAGCCCTGAGGAACGCGCTACCTATAAGTTGAAGCCCAACATTGCAGGATCGTGGAAAGCCATTCATCTGCGTGTGATCAAGAAGATTTATGGCCGAGAGGCAGGCTTAGAAGTCATCCAAGCAATGCAGGACACACCTGCCTCAGCAATTCCCATCATACTACAACGGCTCAAGCAAAAGGAGGAGGAATGGAAGCGCGCCCAACGAGCGTGGAATAAGATGTGGAGGGAGGTCGATGCTCGCAATTATGCCAAGAGCCTCGACCACCAGGCAATCACATGGAAAGTCAATGACAAGAAGGCGCTAACAGTAAAAGCCCTTATAAACCAGATCGAGACTGCACGCGAGGAGCAGATGGCAAAGCGCGCAGCACTTGTGGACCCGCTCTTCGCGCGTACCCGACCACGCTACCAGCTCGAATTCTCGATGGATGACGAGGGTGTGGTTCAAGACTCTGTCAAACTCATCTTCTCATTCCTTGACCGCACTCAGGGCCAGCTGAATATCACGGAACGCAGACGGATCGAGAGCTTCCTGCGCACTTACGTCCCGCTGTTCTTTGCCCTGAATCCGGTCGATTTTAACGCGGCTTTTGTTGTACATGACGTGGTCGAGAGCGACTCAACCAGTGATGTGGATGTGGCTAGTACTGGACATGGCATGGACGATGGTGAGGGCGCAGGGAGCTCCTCCCGTGGCAAAGGACGAGGAGGCCGAGGTAGCCACTCAAATGGGCTGCTTGGCTCATCGAGTGGCGGCGACTTGCGGAAAAAGCTGTTAAAGAGCGAGCAGGCCAAATCTACGAGCAGGAAGACGCGTGCCCAGGAGGCCGCGGCCTCTCCCGCAGCATCACGATTTGCGTCACCGGTGATCATTGACGAGGACAAGGAGGGACGGGGAGAATTCGCGCCGTATGGCCCTGGCCGGTCAACGTCGTCGAAGGTTGCGAATGTGTTCTTCGCGAACACGACGTTCTATGTTATGATGCGATTACTCCAGGTGCTGTATTCGCGCCTACATCTCTTCAAGACCATTTCCGCTTCCAAGGCCACCAACCCACCTACCTCCAGCGAGCGGGACGCACCCCCGGCGTCCGGGTCCGGCGCTGCGCCAACTTCAGTTTCGAATGGCTACGGTACCCACAATCACTACGAACTGCTGCTTGGCCAGATTGAGGCCCTTTTTACGAACGAGGTTGAGCAAAGCGTTTTCGAAGACCAGACACGGGCGGTCTTTGGTACCAAGGTGAGTTTGGGCGTTTTCTTTCTTTCTTAAGAAGCCGGACTGACGTGAAATAAGGATGCTTTCAAGATATTCACTGTAGACAAGGTCATTGGATCCATCATTAAACAGGTCAGTCGCTTTCGTAGTATGTGCAAGCGCCTGGTGCCTCGGGTTGACCAGTCCTATTTAAATACAGGTACAAGCGGTGATACAAGATCCCAAGAGCCAAGAACTGCTGGAACTGCTTAAACGGGAGCGCTCTCTGGCATCTCCAACTACGCAAGACCGCATCAACTATCGTCATCATGTTGAGAAAGTCCTTGGGCCAGATGAAAATGTCTTCCGTATTGATTGGGTCAGTGTTTCTGTCTACTTTCATGAAATGATTTTGCTAACGCGAGTGTATGTTTGCAGCTCGCGGATTCAAAAATAATGACGATTCAACTAATTGGAAAAGACGGTTTGGGCTTCGATGACTCGGAGGCTATGACTCATCGATGGCAGTCGTATATCGACGCCTATGTATCCGTGAGCATGGATGGCGGCGCCTTCAGAAATTTCAGCTGACTTCAGTTTTAGAACGAAACCACTGCTGGCGTTTCTCAGACACGTGTGAAGCGCCCTTACCTTCGGAGGTGAGCGTATAAGTTTTCATGTTCTTATATGATGCTCATTATGTTGCAGAAATCTTCCTGCCGCTGTGCGCGAGACACAACCGGACGTCTCCTCCCAAGACGGGCTGGAAATCAAAGTCTGTTTGCGCACATATCGTCTTTTCTATGTGCCACACACGGAAGACTTCATGTGGAGGTACCGGTATAAGGAAGAAACAGAAAAGAACTCCCAACAGCTCAAGCTTCGAAACGAGCTTCGCCGGAAATGGGAGCCCTCGTTATAATTTTCGTCGTTAATCTCTCAGGCGTTCCCGTATCTTGCTCAGCCGCCACCGTGAATTATTATCTCATGTGACGTTCTTACCAATAATTCTTGCTTTGATTTCCTCATACTCATTACTACTTTGTTGTATTTATGTATACACTAGTCCGACTTGGCATATATATCCACTCTATTTCACCCTCCTGGAAGTCATTAAATGCTGAGAGAACATTCACACGTTCGCAAGGGTTTGGACAAGATCAATCTCATGATTCTCATCCTTCTGTTTCGACTGATGGATCCCGGTGTCAGTGATCTTCATTACCGGCTATAGATAATCGCTCAACACGAACTTCCGCAAGGCAAATTGTTTCAATTGGGCGCGGGGACCATATAAGAATAGGCTTACATTAATATTTGATGATTACTCATAAACTTGACTGAACAGACCTTGCTGTTATCTCCCTTGACCGCTAACGACATGGTATCTCTAACCCAGCTCTACATCAATGGAAACTACGTGCCCTCCAGCACCGGAGCTACGTTCGAAGTTCGCAACCCATTTTCGGGCGAGCTCGTTGGGAAAGCAGCGTCAGCATCGAGCGCCGACGCGAAGGCGGCCGTCGATGCGGCGTCTGAAGCATTCAAAACATGGGAGCATAGTACCCCCAACGACCGCCGCGACATCTTCCTCCGCGCCGCCGACCTCCTTTCATCCGATAAATATCGCGCAAAAGTAGCAAAGTCATTAGCAGAAGAGGTGGCCGCGGCCTCTTACTGGGCACCTTTCAATATCATGGGCGGTGTTGGTCAGTTTCGTACGCAGGCGGGCATGGTTGAGAGACTGAAAGGGGAGATATTTCCCTCTGGCACGCTTCCTGGTGCTCAAGTTATCTCACAACGTCGACCTATGGGAGTAATGTGCGTAGGGCTTCCTTTAAAGATGAAAAAAGGGGTCTATTGCTTACACGGACGGACATCCGTCATGCGCAGATTCGGAATTGCGCCGTGGAATGCACCAATAACTCTTACCGTCAGAGCAATTGCGTCGCCGCTCATAGCTGGGAATACTCTCGTTTTGAAGCCCTCAGAAACGACACCTCGCACACAAGCTATCGTCATAGAAGTAATGGAAGAAGCAGGTCTGCCGGCCGGCGTCTTGAATTTCCTTCCCATGTCACGAGAAGATGCACCTGCGCGGACCGCGGAACTTATTGCTAATCCGCTCGTTCGCAGCGTCAATGTGTGTTAATGATTCCAAATCTTAGGATGGCCAAGGATACTTACTCGCACGGGGTTTAGTTCACAGGCAGTGATCGTGTAGGCAAAATCATTGCCATGGAGGCGGCAAAGTACCTCAAACCATGTATTTTGGAACTCGGAGGAAAGGCTCCCGCAGTTGTGAGTTCAATTTTATACGCCATGAAATGATCAAACACCTAAATTTGATTATACAGGTCTTGAATGATGCTAACACCGCCGACGCAGCCAAAGGCCTCGTTTTCGGAGCTTTGTGTAACTCTGGACAGGTGGGATCTGACGTGCTTTCCCTGTGTTTTTAACTGAAGAAATACCGTCATTTCAGATATGCATGTCTACCGAACGTGTAATTGTTCAAAGCGGGGTAGCAGACCAGCTCATTGGACAAGTGAAATCGCTCTGCGAGGCCATCAAGGTTGGCGATACGAGTGTGGATGCATCTATACCCGTAGGACCTCTCTTCATGGAATCTTCTGCGGACAATATTGTCAATATGATAAAAGAGGCACAGACCACCGGCGCAGAGGTGATCCTAGGCAATGTGCAGAAAGAGAAGGCAGTACTTGTTCCTCATCTGGTCAAGAATGTCAAACCAGGTACGCGTCTTTGGGATCGCGAAACTTTTGGACCAGGTAAGTACTCTAGATAAAGCTTAAAGGCTTGAACACGGTGACTTCATCTTGCTTACTCAAATGGAAGTGATTGTATTTGCTGTTGTGGAAACTGTCGATGAAGCCATCGACACTGCAAATGCGTCCGAGTACTCCTTATCGGCTTCGTTGTGGACCACTGATGTCTATTCTGGGCAAAAAATTGCTTCACGCATTCGGGCTGGTCAGTAATGCGATCGCTGTATGAGATACAATACTCATCTTATTCAGGTTGTACGAATATAAACGGGCCAACAGTTCACTCCGAGCCCGCTGATGGTCTATTGGGCTTGGGGTGAGTTTCTATTCGCCTAGCAAGACAAAATTAAATACTAAATCTCCAAAAACAGTGGTGCTTCAGGTTATGGGCGCTTCCATATCGAGAATTTCACTGACAGGCGCACCATGGTTATTCACCCTCCTGGAAGAAAATATCCCCCCCCATTTTTTACTTGAGTCACTAGGCTGCCTGTTCTTTTCCTGGAATCATACTGTAAATTATTACTACGGCATTCTGCCTTGTCTAGCCCACATTGCCAAATTTCGTGTTCTCGCTGAGTTAAGGTCCGAGGCTTGCGGAACACCAGCACGGACCGCTACCTCTTTACTGCACAATATACGCCACTATAGAAATATACGTCCTGTTCTGTTGTGTCCATTGATTAAAGTCAAGTTTAAGAGGACAAGGGCATTCACCTAATTCAAATGTCTTGGATACGCTGCAAATATTTTTCCGCAGTAAGTACTTGATAGTGCACAGCATGTATATAATATATACAAGTTCCGCCTCGCTACGCTGCGGCTTAGGGCGTACACAGTAAACAAAGTAGTATGTAAGTAATGTTGTAAAGCATTTGTAAATAGTATAACATGAAGCGTCGCGCTGGCGCGCGCGGTGCTTATAGACTCATAAAGTGCCAGCCGCCGATTGGCCGCTGATGCAAACGTTTGGCAAAAGTACGATAGTAGTGCTACACACATAGCGTACTATACGTAATTGGTTTGGTTGGCGGTATCAGACCATTGCATTGCATTTTACCTCCTTTTGTCACTCCATAACCAGCTCAAACCCAGGTCTGCATGCCGCGACTCCGTCAGCCAAACATCTACATACAAAAGCGTGTCATAATTATAAAGATATGGGGTATATATACATACCGCCCGAGGATATATTTGTCTTTACAACACAGCATAGGACAAGTCAGCGATGTCCTAGATCTTTGCTCCGTACCATGATTCTCGACGACACTTATGCCCCCCATGGCCAAGCAGCGAGCTCAAGCTCGGCCCTACCACACAACCATATCGGGGATAGGAGCTTCGCAGAGTCATTGACGCATCCTCCTCCTTCATATGCAACTGAAGTCTATCCAGCATCGTTCGGCGCCCCCTTACTATCAGCAGATAAGGGGTCGACCCTACGAGTCACACCCTCTCACTCCAACATTTCCTCCCAGAGTCTACAGGTCGATGTTTCTAGTAGCCCCCAAAGCTACTATAACACACCTAGTTCTGCACCGTCAAACCAGTTGAGAAGTCCAGAAACACCGTCGTTACCGACTTCATTCGGCAGAGTACCAGCACAAAATCTCGCGTACGAATCTTTCGAGCCTCTTTTTCTAATAGCAAGGGGCGCGACCTTGGACAAGGGGTTTCCTCCCGCACCACCACCAACAGCAGCATCTATGCACCCCTTCGTGACACATGATATCAGAGAAGATGATTGGCTAAGGTATGTAAGCTTTCTATCTTCATTTAACGACAAATAATCAACGTTGAGTTTTCAGCTTTCTACAAGAAGCTCAGACGTCTGCTACGCTCACTGAAAAAGATATTATTAAGTCGCATCTCAGTATTGTTTCTAGCATTCCTATCCTGGGTGAGTCCTCGAGGTTTACACGAAACTTATATAGCCGAGCACTGCAGACTAATAGAGAAATTTCAGACCCCCTGTGTGCTCATGGGGTGCAGAAATATATGAAGCATCGAAAAAGGCACAAGGTCGTTAAAGTCATTGAGACGTGGAATCATGTACGCCAATGCACTCGAACATATGATAATCGTTGATGTCTGACCTGTGTCAAAGCACTTCTTTAAGCTACGAAAAGTATACGTCGTCCTTATGCGAGGCAAAAGCGCGTTGAATGGACCTTTACGACAAAAGCATCAAAAGGACAACTTTTCTCAGCCTTGGAATATTGAGGAATTAACTGCCGATTGGAACGACGACGAATTCCGATTACTCGTAGTGTCTATATAATTTCTTTCCCCCCTCTCCCCCTACTTATTCTATGTCAATACGGGTAACGGCACCGTTCCCATTAACTCAATGGTTTTTACCTCCTTGCCTCCATTACGGAAAGTTAACGGAAAGTTTAAATATGTCTTGGAAACACTTAGTACAGTCCGTTTCCGTATATATGCCGATTATCGAGCTGTAACTGAAACAAAATCGAATGTTAAAAGAGGACTTGAAGAGGATGATGTTATAGTTCTGATATACTACATGAAATGGCGCAATAAATCAATTTCAATTGCCTACTTAACGTCATAGTCTCGAGTCTCGAGCGTTTCGCAGTTCTCTTCCTTGGCCGAGCTGGTACAGAGTCCTCTGAGGTAAAATCTTCATCGCCTCCACCACTGATGTCAGAATCTGTCTTGTCACCCTCATCTAACGCGCCCTCCTTCCCAGGAATGTATTCGTCAGACTCACGAGCCCGTTTACTTGCGCCATTCCGTTGAGATGGCTGAGCATAGACAAATTCTTGTACAAGTAAAGGGTAGTCTCCCCATGCTTCCTTACTTTCGAGAAGTTCTTCTAATACGGTGGCGAATAAAGTGTATTCATTGGCGTAGTCGAAATGCTCCAGTACCCGCTGATACATCTCCCAGATTGCAAATCCGTTGTTGAGCAGGAATCTAAGCTCCTCTATGGCACCCGGGAAAGCATGAAGTTGTGTTGGCAGAACGTCTATCAGCTTCTCTTTAATACCATCTTCATTTTCATCGGAGTTCCGGAACAAATCAAACCGTTTGTGCCTGTCAAAAAGCTCTTCCGCCAGCTCTCGTGCAGCTGGAATGTCAAGACGGGTCGTAATCCCTCTGACAAAAATCCAGAAAACAGATTCGAGATCGTGAAGGAAATTATGAAAAATGGGCTGTTTGTTGCTTGTTTTTGAGCTAGGGTCTAATTTTTTTGGATTTCTTCTGCGTTCCCGCATTCTGTTGAAGGAATTTACAATGTGGGGTTGCTCAGGCGGAGGAACATAGACACGCCTTTCTTAGACAATTTCGGTAGGCATGTAGTACCATGTGCCCTAAAGCATGATGAATGATGCATGATGAGTCAACGAAGATAAGTCATGCTATGTGTCTAATATTCACCGTTTTGGGGTCGGCAGCAGCAATATTGCCCTCAGCAGGGGGAAACTTCTTTGCATACTCCAGATCAGCCAATTTCACTTGGTTGTTACCGTGCGCGTGAACCATGATATTGCCGCAGCTTATGTCTCTGTGAACCCAACCTGCGCCGAGCAACAGCTGAAGAGCTAAAACACGATAAATAAGTTTGACGTGATGCATCAAACAATGGCAAACTACTCACGAATTAAAACTGAAGAAAGTGCTGTCACTACCTGCCCAAGTGTCTTGAGACTCCCTATAGTCTCACACACTTCTGAAAACACGACACGATACTGCCTTCTTGGTGTAAACGAGCGCATTGGAGCTGTCCTCGTTGCATTTGAAACCGCGGCTGTTGGACGTGGCGCAGTGGTAACACGTGTGCCAGGCTTAACGACTGTAGTGCCAATGGGAGTGTCCGACTGCTCATCAAAGAGTAGATCATCCTTCGCAGATTCTGAGTTATCAGGTATCGCCTTTGACGTTTCGCCGGTACAATCTGTGACAATAGATAAGAAATATTTTTTACACTCTCCAGTCCTTACGATTTTTGCATATTTGTCGCAGAAAGGCGGAAGCTTAGGACGTATACTGTTGTCGCGTAAGAAGAAGTTTTCGATGTCCTGGAAAATATCAGCCTGAAGTTCCTTTTCGGTTCGCGACCTATGGTCAAGCCATACATCCTTCAGGACAAGAGGTATTGGCGGTGAGTTAAGGAGTTTTCCAGAAGCATCGACCTCGTTGACCAACCAAACGCGGGTCATACGGCCAGTTATGTTGTTGGAACGGTAGAATGACAAAGGTTTCAAGGTGCGAAAATAGCGGCTGCTGCTTTCGTTCGTGATTTCATACGTGTATACGCCACGCGCATTCCTCGTTACTTTAGGATCATAACCAAGCTCCTGCCGGGTAGCAAACATGAATGCCATGAAAATTTGAACAAATCGACAGGGATCCTGTAGTCACATAATTAGTTCGAACAAACATACAACGTAGTTCCTACTTACCGTTACAAAACTGAATTTGGCAGAGATAGCAGAATGGAATCTAGAACTAAACCATATTCTCACTTTGTCAGATCGAATTGTTATCTGGTAAATACGAAGCGAGTTTAAGTAAAGGAAACTAAAGGAAATAGTACTGACTGACCGCAAAGATATTCATACGACAGATATCGTTGTTCATTGAGTAGACATTCATGGAAAGCAGTTGCCTGTGGTTCTGATGGATATTGATGGTTAGTACATGTAACATGAGATAGAGAATTTTTTAATTGAGGCATCTACTACCTGCACGGTATTTCCATTCTTGAGCGTATGTTTCATGGCGACAGCAATGTCGCTCATAAGTACAGTATTGTTGGGCGACTTCCAGCAAAAACATGCATCAATAAGTTGGGTGCATCCTTTAATTCAATCTCCTTCAATTTTCTCGTAGGGACAGTGGTGGTATACAAATTCATTTCTCTGACGCCCTTCTGGTGCTTCAAAACCGTCAATGGCTTCAGCGATATTTTTCAGCGCAGCGTAGGTGGTGTCTTCACACCCCTCGCTGAGTTTGGGAGCAGTAACAAATACCAATTTGTCATCAATTATCTCGAAAACACAGTTGTCGGACTGCTGATCTTCGCCGGCCATATACGAGGCAATGCATTGTTTCACATGTTCTTCCGAAGGCGCAAATGGCATGTAGTGGTCGATGAAGTCCGTTATTTCACAAGTGACGAATTCGTTCATCATCTCTTTCGCAATGATAGAGCGCAGCTGGGGAACAGACTTGCTTCCGGCGTCCGAGGAGATATACATCAGGGGATTCACTAATGATAAAAGACACGGTAGTGAGCTTGTGGTCCAACTAACGGCGGTGGCGTGACACGTGCCGGTTTTGTGAGTACATAAGTCAGCGTCCGATGACGCACTGAGGCAAATGCGACAGCACGGTAGAGCAAGAGCCGTTCATGGAAACCAAACGCAGTTCTTCAACCACCTCTTATAATGGGGCAGTGGTAAGACCCCCTGCAATTCTCGCCACTGACTCTGCGGAACAATGACTTAACCCCATTAAGCTGTAATCAAAAACATTTCATGTATACGTCTATTACACTGCGAACGTATCATTGTCATATAAGAAGGTAGTACTGCAAACTTCCGTGGATGCTATTCAAGACTATTCAGTCCTCGGAAGTGAGCACCTCCGGCTCTAAATCTCGGCTAGCTAATTCAGCCATGTCCCATTTGGCCCTGGTTTCTTCAACGTCCGACCAATATGCATCAAATACCAACATGAGTGGGGCATACCCACTGACATCGTTAAGGGCGGCTTGGGATACCTCCCTCTTCTGATATGCACCTAGCAGCGCACTCCTGAGTTCCTCCGTATACGAGAGAATGTCAGCAAGTGGTGGATCCACTGCGTCCTGCAGCCCATCAACACCGGAAAAAAAGCCGGAATGTCGGCTTATAAGGTTACGTAGGCCAAAGACAGCATTGATCCACCAATGCGGTTTTGCGCTTTTCGCACGGAACAGGATAATGTAGAGTACAATCCAGAAAATGGACTCGAGGTCGTGTTGGAAGTTGTGTATAACGCCCTGTGGACAATGGGAACTCCCCTGTTTTTGGTACCTTCCTTCTCTAATTGTTGGGGCAAAGAGATATCTTCCCACAACAATTTCATCGGCTATGAATGGGTCGGTGCCCTGTACCCGCTCAGCTCATCAGGTAAATATTAAACATGAAACTAATACTCCTACCGTTTTTGGATCAGCCGCACCAGGCATATCTACAGATCGAGGAAACTTCTTAGCGTATTCCAAATCCGCGAGTTTTACCTGTCCGGTGCCGTCCTCAACCATTATATTGCCACAGGATATATCCCTATGGACCCATCCAGCGCAGAAGAGCAGTTTAAGAGCTACAGACAAAACACAATATCAGTTCAGTGGGTATTAAGACATAAATTATGAGCATATCATGATCACTTACCAGTGTGTACTTGGGAGAGAGCAGTAATGATGCTTCCAACGGTTGTCAGCCCATCAAGATCGGTGCAGACTTCCTTATAAACCACACGGTATTGTTTCCTGGGGAGGAATTGTCGAGGTGAAGAGGGAGCTGGAGTCTCCGCATGCGGTAGCGGTACAAGATGAGGACTAGCAGTGGATAAACGCTTCGTAGAACCTGAGGGTGTCGACCGGACAGGCTTTATCAGAAGACCTGGACTATGAACAGCCCCCGGCGCTATGGTTGGGCAGACCTTGCCCACGTAGTCAGCGACGACAGTCATAAAATATTTCTTATAACTGCCGTCAGCAACCATTGGCGCGAGCTGCTTGTATATCGTTTGCATCGCAGGCGTCTGAAATTGATCTGTTGTTAAGATTTGGCGCAGTGGTAAGGAATAAATCTATGCTATTGTACTCGTCTACACATCCTTTATATACCTGTAGCTAAGTATTCTAGAACTATCTACAACTGTCCATAGAATGTGTATGAGTAATACAGAATGAAGATATGAGTCAGTGGAATAAAGATGAAGAGATTGTGGAGTACAATGGAATAAACTAGAAGTGTGTAGTGGACGACTACTATGTATGTGTATTTCCAACACTCCCCCTTAGTCGGCCAAGACACCAATTCTGTGAGTAAAGTTCTCGTGTATGACTCGTGGTAATCCCTTGGTAAATAAGTCGGCCAAATTATATGTAGTGTTAATGTAGACAATATTTAGAGTGCCACATTCGACTAAGTCCCTTAAGAAATGATAGGCAATGTCGATGTGCTTTGTGCGAGCATGGAATTCTGGATGATGTGCAATAGATATTGCTGATTGATTATCCGAGAAGATAGTGGTTGTTTTAGGGAAGGAAAGTCTAGTTCACGAAGCAGTGAACGATGCCACAGTACTTGCTTTGCAACATGTGTGGTGGCAATATATTCAGCTTCTGCTGTTGAGAGAGCAACTGTAGCCTGTTTCTTTGAGCTCCAAGCAACGGCTCCCCCTGCAATGCATACAACATATCCACTGATTGATTTCCTGTCATGTCCAGAAGCCCAGTCGGCATCACAGTAAAATTGCAGTTCATCAGACAAGGTGTCGTCTGATCCACCATAGGTAAGCTTTTGAGTTCGTGTACCTTTGAGATAACGAAATACACGCTTGATGGCACTCCAGTGCTTCGGTTTTGGGTCGCTTGTGAATTGTGCAAGTTTATTCACAATGTAAGCAATGTCTGGTCGTGTTCCCAGTGCTAAATACATTAGGGATCCAATAAGCGTAGCAAATGTTGACGAGATCCGAGTGGTAGAGTCGTCTTGGGTGCCTAATTTATAATCAGGTGTATCTTCATTGTCAAGCTTCACATTTGGGTCAGTTGGTGTCGTCACAGGATTTGCATCACACATTCCAAATTTTTCCAGGAGTTTATCGATGTAATGAGTCTGTGAAAGCGTGATTAAACAGTCCTCCTGATGTATTTTGAATCCCAAAAGAATAGAGGGTTGGCCTAGTGATTTTACATCGAATTTGGATTTCAGTTCTTTCTCCACAAGATCGTTAAGCGTAGTGCTTGTTGAAATGCCAATAAAATCATCGACCCAGACCAGTAGAATTGTGAATTCATTTCCATTTCGTCGAATATAGCAACAGTAATCAGTCTTGAGCTGTGTGAACCCAATTTCATTTAATGCGCTGTTGAGTTCGTGGTTCCACACATTTCCTGCTTGTTTAAGTCCGTAAAGCGAGCGGATAAGTCGACAAACTTGTCCTGAATTGTCGTCGTAGTGTGGAGGTTGAGCCATGTAAATTAACTCGTTGACGTAGCCGTTTAAATAGGCTCCTTTCACGTCAAATTGTCGAAGGTGTAGATTGTGCACAGCACTGATTGCGAGCAGTGTGCGCAAAGTTTCAAAGCGCATGACTGGTGCAAAAGTTCCATCTTCACTGTAATCTGTGCCTGGTTTCTGAGAGAAACCTTGGACAACAAGTCGTGCCTTGTACTTGGTGATATTTCCGTGCTCGTCTCGCTTCTTGGTAAATACCCATTTGCATCCAACTGTTCTTCGTCTTCGGTAAGTATTCTTTTTCCCAAGTACCCATTTTAATTAATGTATCATATTCGTCGTCCATAGCAGTCTTCCATTGTGATGCTTCATGTCCATTAAGTGCTTCTTCAGCTGTGCGAGGTATATCTGGTTCGCTGATAGAGTATGCACACTCTACTTCATCCAGCAGCACTTCTCGTATAACTTCTTGTGCCAAATTAGTGCGTTCGTCCGAGATAGCTTTTGCGCGCGAGGATATAGTTGGTCTCGTGACGTCTGGTGGTGTATAAGATGTAAGACGGTCAGAGGGTTTGCGAGCATCTGGATTTCCAATTAGTTTATAGTCTATGGGTGCCTGATGTCTGGAAGAGCGTCGAAGCTCGTTTGTATTTGCCTCCCTGGCTCTATGTGACTTGTGTGCAGTTCTGGGGCTGGAGACGGCGATGGGGAAGGTGTGTATCGAAGTTGTGGTTGAATGGTAGGCTTTGGGACTTGTAATAATTTATATGCATCGTTTGTGGTCCTCTGGGGGTTCTGCATATTTGAAGGTTCGATTTGCGAGGCTGGAACACTCCTGGCTCCCCTCAGCCTGCAAACTCGGTGGTGCATCATTAAGCACAACTTCTCTGAGTTCTTCGTCCTCATTAAATGCCACATTGCGAGATGATTTAATATTTCGATGCTGAGGGTCATAATAACGCACAGACTTTGATCCCTCATTAAATCCCACAAATATCATCTTTTTCGAGCGAGGTTTGAGCTTGGATAAGTTCCTGGTCTCGTCTAGCACCCAGATATCACACCCAAACTCTCTCAGGTGCGAAACATCCGGTTTTCGTTTATGCCATGCCTCGTAAGGTGTCATACCCTCCAGAGCTCTTGTAGGTGCACGATTTCGCAAATAATTTGCATATGCCACAGCTTCATCCCATAAATAAAGTGGCAGGTCTTTTTCGATGAGCATTGCACGTGCAAGCTCCAAAAGTGTGCGGTTGTACCGCTCTGCGACGCACCGTTTGTGAAGGGGAATAAGGTGCTGTATTTTCTATTTCAATGCCTCGTTTAGCCGCCCATGTTTTGATCCGAGCATTGATTAATTCTGTTCCATTGTCGAAGCGTAGATACTTTGGGTACACCCCAAATCGTTGTTTAACTCGTTCTGCATGTTCTTCAATCTTGTCAGCTGCTTCTGTCTTGTCCCGTAAAAATAATACAGAGTTATAGCGCTTTGCGTCGTCCATAAATGTGATGTAATAATAAAATCCTCCAATAGAGCGGACCCCAATTGGTCCCCACACATCACTCATAGTGCGCTCCCCAGGTGTGTCAGAGCGATGCTCCGCTTCAGTAGGATATTTCTTGCGGGTCTGTTTGGCTTGAATACATGCTTCACATGATCGAGGGGTATGGATGTCTCGTCTACTGACATTCCATTCACAAGATTATCCCTATTAAGTTTTTGTAGTGATTGAATGTTAATGTGGCCATATTTTCGATGCCATTGTGCCCAGCTGAGTTTCTGTGTTGTGGCGACATTTGCACGTTCCTGTGAGATGATTTGTGCACGTGCATTTAGCAAGTATAAGCGCCCATGTTTGGCTCCATTTCCTATGACTTTGTTTGTGCGGCTGAAGAGTATGCACTTTCCTCCTCCAAAGGTTACGTGTCCTCCATTTTCGTCTAGGCGAGCGAGAGACAATAGACTGTTTTCGGCTTCAGGAACATAAAGTACATTTGACAGACAGTGTGTAATAATTTTGCCATCTACGTCGAAGTTGACATTGACAGTTCCACGGCCTCGTGCAAGAGCTGGTCTTTCCCCAATACCGCGGATAGTTGAATGGCTGAGTTGTTCATATTGTGTGAATGCCTCCCGAATGGGACATATGTGTGATGTGGTTCCTGAGTCTAAGATCCAGTCATACTTTGAAATTGCAGTTGAATTTCCTGCGGAGTGTGCCATGTACGCAACTTCTTCATTAAGCGTACTATTAATATCCTCTCGTGCTTGATGTGATCTACCCGATCTATGCGGCCCTTTCCGTCCTTTTGGTCCCTGGCCTTCGCGTCCGCCCCCTTTGGCCCAGCAGTCCTTCGAGATATGTCCCTTCTTGTGACAATTATAACACTCCTTGTCGGAGCTGTCCTTCTTGCTGCCTGGGTTCCCACGGCCTGAATTTCCACGTGCTTGTAGTGATATTCCTGATGCAGACTCGCCTCCACGCTCCTTCCTGCGGCGTGATTCTTCGAGTAAAACAGCAACTAATTCTTGTGATTTTAGGGTTGGTTTGTTCCCACTGGAACCAAGAAATGATGAGGCATAATTTTCCCATGACTCCGGAAGTGAAGTAAGAAGAATCATAACAAAATCCTCATCTGTGACCTTGCTGCCGAGAATATGCAGCTCTTCCTGTAGTTGCCGTAGTTTTGCAATATGTTCTGCCATATCGCATCCTTCATCTGCCGCGGCCCTGAATAGTGCACGCCGTGGCCAATAGTCCGAGACGGCCCTTCGATTCCTTTACAACACACAGTTGTTCCCACATCTCCCTAGCCGTGGTTGCTCCCATGACATGAACCATTTCGGCATCACTGATTGCTAGCTCTATTCGGCATCGTGCCTTTGCATCCCCTTTGTTCCACGCTATTTGTTCAGCCTTTTCTGCGGCTGTCGGCACTCCGGTTATAGCTGATCCTGGACATTCTGCACCTTCTTCGATATATTTGTCCAGTCCAAGGTCCACCAGTATTGCGAGCATGCGGCGCTTCCATGGCATCCAATTGTGGGCCTTCAGTAATTCCATACGGTAGTTTCCAAAAGATTGTTCTTCTGACATTATGTGGGAGTTGAGATAAGAATAGAGTGCGTGACGATGTTAAGATGTGAGTTTGATAAGAATAGTTAAGCGTTTGGATGTTACGTGATTATGTCCTCTTCAGGGCTCATAACCTGTTAAGATTTGGCGCAGTGGTAAGGAATAAATCTATGCTACAGTCGAACCTGTCAAAGCCCATACCTGTCGGTGGACGCGTCCAGGTATGGGATTTTACAGGGTATGGGATACCAGAAATGGGCTAAAAATAGACCGTATTTTTGCCTTCACATTTACTATACATAAAGTGTAGATTTTAGCATAATAATGTCTTATATACATTGAGGACACTACCGTACGCTATGAGCCACATATAAAGGTTGATTATTATTAACTGATCTTCGATGCCGTTGCCCATAAGAAAATGTAAATGTCTCACGTGACTGGATTACCTCGCGAAATGGCGCCCAAACTACCTCGAGAAATGTGTATAATCACTAAAATTGTCAAATAAATCACTATATGATGATGCTGCACACAGAAACAGGGCATAATATTTTTTTTGTACTGAATGATGCCTAGATTAAGGCCCAGAACTGTGGGAACCTATGGGATTTACCCCGAATTTTCCTCAAAAAAGGTATGGGGTATGGAGTATCAGAGGGTTATGGGATTTGGGCCCAATTTCCCTGCGAACCAACTCGGTGGACAGGTTTTTCTATGGGGTATAAGGGGTTATGGCCTATCACATGTATGGACTACGGCAGGTTCGACTGTATTGTACTCGTCTACACATCCTTTATATACCTGTAGCTAAGTATTCTAGAACTATCTACAACTGTCCATAGAATGTGTATGAGTAATACAGAATGAAGATATGAGTCAGTGGAATAAAGATGAAGAGATTGTGGAGTACAATGGAATAAACTAGAAGTGTGTAGTGGACGACTACTATGTATGTGTATTTCCAACATCTGTAGACTGGAAAACCCGTTCAATGTCTGCAAAAACCGAGTTCAATATCTGGTTCTCCGTGTCCGCCTTCTCACCAAGCCACACATCCTTCAATGCGTATAATTGTTGACCTTTCTGGACTGGACGGTTCTTCGCAGTGACTTCTCTGACGAGCCATACGCGAGTCATACTACCAGTTATGTTATTTGAGCGATAGAAAGAAAGATTCTTTTCCGTGCGATAGAAATGATCTCGGCCATCCGGGTGGGGGATCTTGTATGTGTATGTACCATCCTTGTTTCTTTTGACAGTAGAATCATATCCAAGCTCTTCATCTGTGGCAAACAGGAAAGCCATGAACACTTTAATTAGTTTTCGGGGATCCTACAAAACACATAAGCGGCGGCCAAGCAGTCCAGTAACAGGGTATGTTATGCTCACATCGACGAAATTGAACGACTCGGAAGTAGTAGAGTGCGACCTGCAATTATACCATAGAGTCATCTCTCCGGAATGGATGGTGATCTGTAGTCGAGTACGCGTTTTCATCAAGCATTTAACAGAAGGTAAGGCATCAGTACGAACCCCGAAAGTGTTCATGCGACGAGGGTCATCGTTCATGACGTGGACATTAGCTGATAGTAACTGGAGCCTGTTCTGTAAGCCTATGGTTAGACGAAATAAATTGTGACATTCCCGAGCATTTACCTGGTGTTTTGAAGTGGCTGAAGTCGAAAGCTTCTGTTCAATGGCTACGGCAATCCCGGTCACATGAAGCTTTTTATCTGCATTCTTCATATAAAAACATGCGTCGATTTTGTTGGTTTTACTACCGGCAATATCGCTGGAAGTATACTCATTCGAACAATGTTTATAGAGTGTAGACTGTACGCGGGTATCAAAGGACCTGAATTGACCAATAGCGTTGGCAATCTCGCTCAAAGGTTTATACTGTTGTTCTTCGTTCGAGCCACTCGTTTTACTAGCTGGCGCTTCCGGAAAAGCTTTGAATACCAGTTTTGCATCGCCACCCTTGGCTTGTTTGAGTTGGAGGACGTGCGCTGCTTCGGGTTCTTTGAGATGCTCGTTGATGAAGCGGTCTACGTACGCGTCGCTTGGTGCAAATGGCATGTAATGTGAAATGAATGCATCGATCGGACACGTCAACAGCTCCGAGTCCATTTCAGATGCAATGGCAGGCCGCAGGTCGGGAACTGTGATATTCGCGCCGTTTGTTACAGTTTTCCGCGGTGTCACTATTGGCCTATAAGAGATTGCAAAGAAATGAGAGGAGGGCGCGCAGGGGGCAACACAACGACAGTGTTCAACTTACTGCACTAATTCGTTGGCGGTGTTGTTTGCCTGGCATAAACAATGACATCACGCGTAAGTATGAAAAGTAGTCCCCTTTGAAGATGGTAGTGTATACAGGCACCTCGTTTGGTCGGCCATCGTTGAAACAGAGAAAAAGATGTCGCTGACATGTTAGCTGATATGACGGTGATGAGCCGTAGCCGGCTCCACGCACGAAAACGGCACAAAATGCGATGCGCACAAGTCCATTTCCCACGCCCGGCATATCTCGGCATCACCCGGAAACTTGCGGCCGGCGCGGCTTCACGCACAGCTTGCGCACAGCTCACGGAATATGGTTGTATCATCTATGTTCCTCACTGCGTAAAATGTTCCCCTTCATTCTAAAACTTTGTAAATATGTAGATTACTCATTTCCTTACTCATCCGTTCCATTTTACAAATTTTCTAGATAATTCTTTGCTTACAATTATGACTCACATCTGTAGTATAAAAGACATGTACTTTCAGCTACAAAATAACAAGTAATATTCGTTTTATCGCCCAGTCCTAGCGTGGACTTCTCGTCTACTGTTCTACCTCGTCTCGCACTCGTTACTCGTCGCATTTCGGCCTCCAAGTGGTTCGAAGCTGATTGGCAGCTTACACTGTGGAGAAACTTTGTTCACCCTCGAGAACTGTTGGTTAGAAGCCTTTGGAAACACACTCGCACCCCTACGCACCTTCTACGAGTTCCCTACGTGTCCCCTTCGTCTTTGTTTGTTGCTCGTCGCCATTCCGCACGTGGATCACTCGTAGGCGTATCATTTTGGAGCCCACCGCGAGGGGGTTTCATTCAACATTGAGCCTTCAATCAACAATCGCCTTCGCACTCGCACATTCCGTGACGAGTTAATTGCAGCCTTTCAAAACCCAGAAAACCTCAGCGACGACTCATTCTTCATTGAAGTACCTGACATCGAAGCTACACACAATAATTTACCAACACCAACCTCTCCTCAATTTAATCTATCTGATCTACCATCCTACTCCCCATCCTCATCAACCTCTTCACTCGACGCAGAGCTAGCAGCTTTATCTCTATTCCCAAGTTCATCCGAAGAATCATTACTTTCGACACCTACAATGGCCACACGCATGCCAGCCCGTGGTGACCGCAGTGCACCAACATTTGACCCCGCAAAACCTCGAGACCTCAAGAGATACTTCTCTGAGCTTGAATACCATCTGGAAGGCGCCAAAATTACGGACATGACGGAAATGAAGCGCCACGCAACTCGTTACGTGGATTACAGTGTCGCAGACCTATGGGAAGCCTTGTCAGAATTTACAGACCCCATGAAATCGTTTGGAGACTTCAAACAGGCAGTACGAGACCTTTATCCAGGTGCAAACGAAGATTACAAGTACACTTTGGCCGATATGGATTTTTTAATTGGAACGCGGCAGCGTTTAGGCATTCATTCTCTCGCAGATCTCGCCGACTATCATGCGCAATTTTTGGCCATTACAAAATTCTTAATCTCGAAAGGCAGGCTATCCGAACTAGAGCAGAAACGCTTCTATGTTCGTGGATTTCCTGAGGCACTTTGGACGCAAATTTCCCAACGGTTACAGCTCAAATTTTTGGACCATCTTCCAGGAGATCCTTACAGTGTTTCAGATGTTTATGCAGCAGCACAATTTATTTTACACGGCACTCACGGCGCTTCTCGCACACTAGGTGCATCCACCACGTCTCCTGTACCTCCCAGCACCAATGACTTCGTCAAAACGGAGCAACTCAACTCAATATTGTCAGAGTTCACCAAATCGATTAAAGAGGTCATGAATAACAGCCAGAATCGTCCACGTTCGTCTACACCTTACTCTGAATCCGGTAACCGTGAAGTAAAGTGCAACTTCTGCGGAAAAGACCACTTTATCCGTGCCTGCAGTCTTGTGGATGAATACCAGCGTGCTGGAAAAGTTAAACGCAATATAGACGGCAAGGTAGTCTTACCAACTGGAGCCTTTGTCCCTCGTGAAATTACTGGGGCATTATTAAAGGATAAAATTGACGAATGGCATCGCTGTAACCCTGGACAGCTCGCCACAGCTACACTATCATCTACCATGCTTCTGGACACGGTTTCTGTCCCTCATACTTCAAATACAGCATCTCAGAGTACTCAAGCAAATTATCAGCTTACCACAGACGACAGGATCGCGTTACTTGAGGCAGAAATATTTACCCTTCGATCTAAGCGCCCAGGCTTTACCCCAATCATCCGTACACGAGCACAGAAGGAGCGAGCGCCTAACACAGATTTTGACGAAACTCCTGCTCCAGCTGCGTCGCAAACTCGTGATACAACACCTCAGAGGTCGCAGAATGATTCGCAACCGGTACGCAGACCTTCAGACACTCGAGACACATCTACAAGGGTATTACCACCGACTTCAATAGATGAAGAGCCTGAACATCCATTCAGAAGTGTTGTGGACGCAACATACATTCCCCCGCAGCACAAGAACATCCCAGCAATTCCCAACGCCACTGTTAAGAAAGGTGAACCGGCCTATCGCAATATAACACCCATACACGAGGCAGACATCTCTACTGCTGTGTACAATCGATCACTTGAAGCTCCAGTTACAATTACTCAAAGGGAACTCTTGTCAATATCTCCAGACATTCGTAATCAGTACAAGAACGCAACCACAGCCAAGCGAAGCACCAACATCGATAATACAGCACAGAATAATTTACTACAGGAAGAACGATCCCAGGAACGTCTTGCGAACACATATCACCACATGCCACATATGGTAGCGCTCACAGCAAGCCAACAACGACAAGTACCAGAGGGTGCTACTATTATTGATGATCCTTTTGAGCAGTATTATCGCTCATTGCGCCATGGTGAAAAACCCGACCCAGATCGCCTTGTAGTAGCCAAAGAATCAGCTGCGCTTCGATCAATATTTCCTATAGTCGACAACTCGCAAAGGATTGAATGCATCCTAGACCCAGGTAGTCAAATTATTGCAATGTCCGAGGATGTTTGTCATGAACTTTCACTCACTTACGACCCCACTATCACGCTCAACATGCAGTCAGCTAATGGAAGCATAGATCAGTCACTTGGCCTCGCTCGCAACGTCCCCTTTCGCATAGGCAACATTACCTTGTATATGCAAGTCCACATCATCCGTGCCCCAGCATATGACATTCTATTAGGTCGTCCATTTGATATTCTCACTGCCAGTGTCATACACAACTATAGGAGCGAAGATCAGACCATAACTTTAGAGGATCCAAACACAGGACAAGTTGTGACTGTCCCCACCGTACCTAGAGGTCCACCTCGCATAGCACAACGCAGAAACCAGGGTTTTTAGATGTCGAGGATCTAGAAACGTTAGGAGACACGTTTGCGATCAAAATAGGCGCCCATAACGGTCACTTACGTGTGGAAGCCGTACAAGCACTAGACTCCTCGACTCCAGTCTCCTTATCTTATTTCTCTGCCTGTGACCACAGTATCCCTTCGATTTCTAACGCCCTACATGACCCCACAGCTCAGTCACACCATACAAATTATTTTACACCTGTAACTAATCCTACTGACAATGTTTTTCCACTCTACACCATGTCACATCCATCCCATTCTATATTTGCAGCTACAAAGAAGAAATACAAGCCTGTGTCGAAGAAAACTCGCCCAGTTTACGGAGAACTCCCTGAGAAGTACCAGATCATTCGCAACATTACTGGCGATCCCCTTGCTAACTTACCAGCGCTTAACCCACACCCACCCACGTTTACACCTACTGGACGTTATACTGAGGAAAGAATGAAGGTTTTTGACGCTGCACACATACCAGGATTCTTATGGCCAGCAGAACGCAACTTAATGCACCATTTTATGATGCTGCACCAGGACGCATTTGCGTGGAACGACACAGAACGCGGTCACTTCAGAGAGGACTTCTTTCCGCCTGTAGAAGTGCCTGTTATTCCTCACAAGCCTTGGATTGTCCGTAATCGCCCAATACCACCCGGAATATATGATGAACTCTGCAAACTCCTTCAGAAGAAACTTGATGCAGGTGTACTCGAAAAATCCTGCGCCTCTTATCGTGGTGGTTGGTTTGCAGTTGTCAAGAAGGATGGAAAATCACTTCGCATAGTTCAATCACTCGAGCCTTTGAATGCAGTCACAATCGCACACTCTGGTGTTCCTCCATTCACGGAACAAGTTGCTGAACAGTTTGCGGCTCTTGCTTGCGCCGGCCTCCTCGATTTATTCGTAGGGTACGACGAACGCGCACTAGCAGAGTCCTCACGAGACTATACAACATTTCAGACACCTTTTGGCGCCCTCAGACTCACAACACTACCAATGGGTTGGACTAACTCTGTCCCAATATTCCACGACGATGTTACACATATTTTACAGCCAGAAATTCCCCATACAACTGTACCATACATTGACGACGTACCTGTGAAAGGACCTCGATCCCACTACATATTACCAGATGGAAAGTTTGAAACACACCCAGAAAATCCAGGAATACGTAGATTTGTGTGGGAACACTTCCAAGGTCTTAATCGTGTCGTGCAACGTATGAAATATGCTGGTGGAACTTTCTCTGGAATTAAATCAGTACTGTGCGCACCCGAAATCACTATTCTTGGACACAGGTGCACACATGAAGGTCGTCTACCAGATGAATCGCGAGTTTCAGCTATATCGAACTGGGGACCATGCAAGGACCTCACAGACGTCAGATCTTTCCTTGGAACCATCGGAGTATGCCGCATGTTTATTCGCAACTTTGCACACCGTGCACATCACCTCGTCAAACTTACCAGGAAGGGAGCCGTGTTTGAATGGACCCAAGATCAAATAAGCGCCCAACAAGACCTCAAACAAGCACTTCTCAAGTCACCTGCACTTCGTCCAATTGATTACACCTCACAAGCGCCCGTTATCGTTGCAGTAGACACCTCATACATTGCTGTTGGCTATCTTCTGTCACAATGTGCACCAGACAACACTCGCTTTCGTTACCATGCACGCTTTGGATCCATCACACTAAACGACCATGAATCCCGTTATTCTCAGCCCAAACTCGAGTTATATGGCCTGTTTCGTGCGCTTCGTGCGCTTAAACTTTATATTTTAGGTGTGCGCAACCTTGTGGTCGAAGTAGACGCCAAGTACATCAAGGGTATGCTCGCAAATCCGGATATCGCACCCTCAGCAAGCATAAATCGTTGGATCGCAGCTATTTTAATGTTTCATTTCGACCTTGTACATATCCCAGGCGCTCAACATGGACCAGATGGATTATCAAGACGCAAACCGCAACCAAACGACTCCAAGGAGCCAGAAGACGATTTTGAAGATTGGATCGACCATATGAACGGGTTTATGCATATAATTAATCCAACACGACCCCAGGCTGTAGTACAACCGCCCACACTTGTGTACGCGACTTCTTCAGTACCAGAATCACTACCCAACTCGTCTGACCCCAATCTCATTGCGGACACATCTTCTACATCGTCCCCCATACCTTACTCCATTATCCCCCGCTCAGATACTGCACACAAAGCCGATGAACGTCTTCTTAAGGTGAAAGAATGGCTTACAACGCTTAAGCGCCCACCCGACATGTCTGACAATGATTATGCGACATTTATTCGATACTGCACGGAATTCTTCATGGACTCGGACAGATTATGGCGAAAGGACCCCAATGGATGTCACAAACTCGTTATACCTGCTCACCGGCGTTTGTTTATCATTTCTTCCGCACATAATGACGTGGGACATCATGGATTCTATGCCACAAACTCCCTGATATCAGAACGCTTCTGGTGGCCGTTTATGGCCTTTGATATTGCTTGGTTTGTTCGCACTTGTCACCTTTGTCAACTACGACGCACACAGAACATTTTAATCCCGCCAACCGTCGCAATGCCTGCCCCACTGTTTGCCAAAGTCTATATCGACACCATGCATCTGCCGCCTGCAGGAGGCTTCAAATATATCATCCAGGCTCGTTGTTCTCTCTCACATTTCCCCGAGTTCAGCATGCTTCGTCGTGAAACTGCTAAAACAGTTGGAGAATGGATTATGCGCGATCTTATCTTCCGCTACGGTGCTCTAGTCGAAATTGTAACAGATAACGGTCCTCCAATCATCAAAGCAGTCGAATATCTCGCAAAGAAATATCATATTAACCACATTCGGGTCTCTGGATATAATTCACGTGCAAATGGCATTGTAGAACGCTCACACTTCGATGTACGTCAAGCAATCTTCAAGGCAGCGGATGGAGACGAGTCAAAGTGGCCCCAGTATGCTCACTATGTTTTCTGGTCGGAAAGAGTCACAATTAGACGACGCATGGGTTGCTCACCATACTTCGCACTCACTGGCACACAACCACTTCTTCCTTTCGACATCTCTGAGGCAAATTACCTTATGCCGCCACCTGACAGTGTGTTGTCCACCACAGACCTTATTTCTAGACGTGCTGTTGCGCTTTCCAAACGCCGTGAACACCTCGAGCAACTTCATTCAAAGGTCTACGAAGCAAGACTCAAAGCAGCTGCACGATTTGAACTAGAACATGCGCACACCATCAAAGAATTCGATTTTAAGCTTGGAGACCTTGTTCTAATCCGCAATACACGCATTGAGAAGTCTTTGAATCGAAAAATGCGCCCAAGATACCTCGGACCCCTCATAGTTATTTCTCGCAACAAGGGAGGAGCATACATACTCTCTGAGCTTGATGGAACATTGTTCGACCGCCCCATAGCCGCATTTCGTGTTATTCCATATTTTGCACGCCAGAAGATCGAGTTACCACCCTTGGATGAATTGTTGGATGTCTCACAGCAACGGCTGCGAGAGCTCGAAGCCACAGCAGCAGCAGACCCTGAAAACGACGACACACTTGCAGAAGAAGACCCAGATCAAGACCAGGACTAGTTGGAGTCGATATTTAAGTAGGGAAGACCGCCTCTGCATTCACGGTGATATTTTATTTGACTTCACATACTATTCTATGATTTTTGTTTTATATATCATCCCCACTCAGTTTATTTCGTTTTTTTTCTCTTATATCTCGGTCCAGGTACCATACACGACGTGCTAATTGACCACGGCTGACTGAGGACAGTCAGAATTTCAGTAGGGAGGAGATGATGAGCCGTAGCCGGCTCCACGCACGAAAACGGCACAAAATGCGATGCGCACAAGTCCATTTCCCACGCCCGGCATATCTCGGCATCACCCGGAAACTTGCGGCCGGCGCGGCTTCACGCACAGCTTGCGCACAGCTCACGGAATATGGTTGTATCATCTATGTTCCTCACTGCGTAAAATGTTCCCCTTCATTCTAAAACTTTGTAAATATGTAGATTACTCATTTCCTTACTCATCCGTTCCATTTTACAAATTTTCTAGATAATTCTTTGCTTACAATTATGACTCACATCTGTAGTATAAAAGACATGTACTTTCAGCTACAAAATAACAAGTAATATTCGTTTTATCGCCCAGTCCTAGCGTGGACTTCTCGTCTACTGTTCTACCTCGTCTCGCACTCGTTACTCGTCGCATTTCGGCCTCCAAGTGGTTCGAAGCTGATTGGCAGCTTACACTGTGGAGAAACTTTGTTCACCCTCGAGAACTGTTGGTTAGAAGCCTTTGGAAACACACTCGCACCCCTACGCACCTTCTACGAGTTCCCTACGTGTCCCCTTCGTCTTTGTTTGTTGCTCGTCGCCATTCCGCACGTGGATCACTCGTAGGCGTATCAACGGCCTATATACTTCTTTCAATAGACAGTACCCCGGACTCAGTCAAGGGTGCTTTACAATGACTTTACAAGGTGTTTCAAAGTTGTTTACAATTGGTGTACAACTTACAAGCACACGTCACGATTGTTTGAAAATTTCTGCGCTAACTTGCGTATTGCGCAGCAACTAGAGAAAAACTTTACGCAAACGGAGACAGAAATTTTTCAAGAAGCAGCAGAACAATGATGTAGGTATGACATGCATTATCAGTGTCCAATCTGTACAAGCGATAGAGCAAATTTAGTATACTTATTCCGATGATACCACGCTGATGTTCAATGCGATTTAAATATAAACGAATGGGCTCTCGCGTGGTAAGTTTTGGGTCAGTAGCCTTAGGGAAGTCTGGTGGTCGAGGAAACATCTTTGTATATTTCAAGTCCGTAAGTTTTTACTTGTCCGGTTTTATTCTGAACCAATACATTCCCGCAGGATAGATCCCTATGAACCCACCCCGTGCAGAAGTGCACGCTTGGAATAGTGTCTCCGACCGTCATGAGCCCCAAAAGATCCGTGCAGAGCTGCTTATAAATAACGCCGTAATGTTTGTTGAGGACAATTTGAGCGGGGACTGAGCTCCCGACTCGGGCCTGCATGTACCCCCAGGAGCTTGAGGTTTTCAGGTGACCTCCGTGGGCGCTCTTTCGGCGGAGGATCGGTGTCAAAATTCTTCTTGAATGTGAACTTTGCCTCATGCTTGCCGAGCGTCGTTCGCCCTTCCCTCGTTCTAGCCCAATCAAAGGTTGGACAGTAGAAGACGGACCTTAAGCCAGTAAAGACGAATTTGCAGTGACCAAACATCAACAAAACATACAAAACAAAGAGTTGCGCCGCTGTATTGAAAGGTCGCGAGCTAAATGTGCCGTCTCCCCTCTGACATTGCAGGCTTTTGGACGTCCACTGTCATTGTCCGAGTCATCCGAATCTTCCGTCAATATTGGTGCCTTATACTATATAGGCCTTCCTTCCAAAATTTCATATGCCATAAACATTGATGTACCCTGTCCTCGAGGATCCGCCGTCCTCTCGGACAAATACCCCAAAACGTTCCCTCTCAAAATATCGCACTGCCTTGTCTTCCGTAACCTGGCTCGCTTCATGATCTGATCTGAGGCAAATGCGAAAGCACAGTAGAGCAAGAGCCGTTCATAGAAACCAAACGCAGTTCTTCAACCACCTCTTATAATGGGGCGGTGGCAAGACCCCCTGCAAGTCTCGCCACTGACTCTGCGGAACAACAAACTTAACCCCATTAAGCTGTAATCAAAAACATTTCATGTATACGTCTATTACACTGCGAACGTATCATTGTCATATAAGAAGGTAGTACTGCAAACTTCCGTGGATGCTATTCAAGATGTTTAATCCTCGGAAGTGAGCACCTCTGGCTCTAAATCTCGGCTGGCTAATTCAGCCATGTCCCATTTGGCCCTGGTTTCTTCGACGTTCGCCCAAAATGCATCAAATTTCAACATAAGTGGGGCATACCCGCTGGCATCGTTAAGGATGGCTTGTGATACCTCCCTCTTCTCATAATCTGCTAGTAGTGCAACCCAGAGGTCATCCGTAAACAAGAAAATGTCAGCAAGTGCCGGATCCACTGCGTCCTGCAGCCGATCAACACCGGAAAAAAAGCCGGAATGTCGGCTTATAGGGTTACGTAGGCCAAAGACAGCCTTAGTCCACCAATGCGGTTTTGCGTTTTTCGCGCGAAACAAGATAATGTAGAGTACAATCCAGAAGACGGATTCGAGGTCGTGTTGGAAGTTGTGAATAACGACCCGTGGAACATCGGCACTCCCGTGGTACCTTCCTTTAGAGGCAAAGAGATATGCCCCCATAGCAATTTCATCGGCCATAAAAAGTTCGGTGCCCTGTACCAACTCAGCTCATCAGGTAAATATTAAACATGAAAGTCATACTCCTACTGTTTTTGGATCAGCCGCACCAGGCATATCTACAAATCGAGGAAACTTCTTAGCATATTCCAAATCTGCGAGTTTCACCTGTCCGGTGCCGTTCTCAACCATTATATTGCCACAGGATATATCCCTATGGACCCATCCAGCGCAAAAGAGCAGTTTAAGAGCTACAGACAAAACACAACATCAATTCAGTGTGTATTAAGACATAAATTATGAGCATATCACTTACCAGTGTGTACTTGGGAGAGAGCAGTAATGATGCTCCCAACGGTTGTCAGCCCATCAAGATCGGTGCAGACTTCCTTATAAACCACACGATATTGTTTCCTGGGGAGGAATTGCCGAGAAGAAACTGAGGATGTCGACCGGACAGGCTTTATCGGAAGACCTGCACTATAAATGGCCTCCGGCGCTATGGTTGGACAGACCTTGCCCACGTAGTCAGCAATGACAGTCATAAAATATTTCTTATAACTGCCGTCAGTAACCATTGGCGCGAGCTGGTCGTATATCGTTTGCATCTCAGGTGTCTGAAATTGATCTGTAGACTGGAACACCCGTTCAATGTCTGCAAAAACTGTGTTCAAGATCTGGTTCTCCGTGTCTGCTTTCTCACGAAGCCACACATCCTTCAATGCGTATGCTTGTTGACCGTTCTTGACTACATCGTTCATCGCAGTGACTTCTCTGACGAGCCATACGCGAGTCATACTACCAGTTATGTTATTTGAGCGATAGAAAGAAAGATTCTTTTCCGTGCGATAGAAATGATCTTGGCCATCCGGGTGGGGGATCTTGTATATGTATGTACCATTCTTATTTCTCGTTATCATAGAATCATATCCAAGCTCTTCATCTGTGGCAAACAGGAAAGCCATGAACACTTTAATTAGTTTTCGGGGATCCTACAAAACACGTAAGCGGCGGCCAAGCAGTCCAGTAACAGGGTATGGTATGCTCACATCAACAAAATTGAACGACTCGGAAGTAGTAGAGTGCGACCTGCAATTATACCATAGAGTCATTTCTCCGGAATGGATGGTGATCTGTAGTTGAGTACGCGTTTTCATCAAGCATTTAACAGAAGGTAAGGCATGAGTACGAACCCCGAAAGTGTTCATGCGACGAGGGTCATCGTTCATGACGTGGACACTCGCTGATAGTAACCGGATCATGTTCTGTAAGCCTATGGTTAGACGAAATAAATTGTGACATTCCCGAGCATTTACCTGGTGTTTTGAAATGTCTGAAGTGGAAAGCTTCTGTTCAATGGGTACAGCAATTCCGCTAACATGAAACTTTTCATTTGCATTCTTCATATAAAAACATGCGTCGATTTTGTTAGTTTTACTAGTGCCAGCAATATCGCTGGAAGTATACTCATTCGGGCAATGTTTATAGAGGGTAGACTGTATGCGGTCATTGAAGGACATGAATTGACCTATAGCGCTTGCGATCTCGCTCAAAGGTCTATACTGTTGTTCTTCGTTCGAGCCACTCGTTTTCGTCGGCGCTTCCGGAAAAGCCTTGAATACCATTTTCGCATCGCTACCTTCGGCTTGTTTGAATTGGAGTACGCGCGCTGCTTCAGGTTCTTTGAGATGTTCATTGATAAAGTCGTCCACGTTCGCGTCGTTTGGTGCAAATGGCATGTAATGTGAAATGAATGCATCGATCGGACACGTTAACAACTCCGAGTCCATTTCAGATTCAATGATAGGCCGCAGGTCTGGAACTGTGATATTCGCGCCCTTTGTTACAGTCTCCCGCGGTGTCACTATTGGCCTATGAGAGATTGGGAAGAAATCAGAGATGGCAGCAACGTTACGATAGCATTCGACTTACTAGTTACACCTGAGTTACATTCGTTCAACGCTCTCAGTGGCGATATTGTTTGCCTGGCACAAACAATGACATCATAAATACATCCATATACGTTATACTCTAATAACACAAAATCATTTGTTATTCTTTCTATAATCGACAACTTCGGTGTGGGAGGCATGCTGTCGTCCTGAGCTGCTGGCGGGCCGCGGTACTGGATCCTGGTATGTATCACGCCCGTGCACGGCGGCTTCGACAATCTCAGGAGAGGGCATCAATGCAGTCCTTGTCCTCCACCGCACGCTCCTCTGTTGCCGTATCTGCAGCGGCGCAACCATCGTCCAAACCCGAAGGGAAATCGAGGCCTGTAAACTCCTCCATTCACTCCTCGAGGCGCAACTCGCGAAGGAACTGTAACCGCTCGGGCTCCTCATCCGACATGTCTTCCTCCCCTTCTTCCCTTCCCGCCACCTCCGCATCGTGTACGTCGGTTTCTTGTCCCCGCCTTCCCGTGCCTGATCATACCCATTCGTCTCCTCCGCCCCTCCCTGCGCGAGCCCAAGGCCCAGGCCAGCAACGCCCAAGTCAAGCGGCGGGGCAGGCGGCGGACGCGTAGGCTTCTCCGCAGGCTCGGTGCGCACCTGCACCGGAATGAGGATGCTCATCCTCATTCGTCATCGGGGACGTGCCTGAGCCTGCGCGGCTGTGGCTCCTACTGTGGACCTGCGTCTGCGCACCCATAAGTGCGGAGGGCGAGCGCGAGTGAAACTTACAATTGCAAGCGTGTCCGGACCTCTCGGGCAAATACCCCAAAACTTTCCGGCGCAAAATATCGCTAGACGCGATTTTTATGGCATATTTGCGTGGGAAATCTTGGTCAAAAGATGTTCGAATATGATAACGAATGTTGACTCGAATCGGACTCAGAGCCAACCAGTGAGAGCGACGACCAAGCGACGACACTTGAACGGCATCAGCGCTTCAGCTTAACACCTTGGTTAACACCACCCAGGTGCATTCTTCGCCCGTCATGTCAGTAGTCCAATGCCGATCCATGTCAACTCATTTACCTCATTGGTAACAAATTCATGGGTTTGAAATTGAACATTACTGATTTATTTATGCCGCACTACCTGCCTAGGAGTCAGTCACCATCAAGTACGGAAAAGAGACCGTTCACATGTCGCAAATATCACTGCTATATGATACTATTATTGGAGACTATAAATGTCTTCAGGCTTCACAGACGATTAAAAGCCATCGAGTCTTTATCAAGTCGGGGCGTGGAGATCATGCAGCCTAATTTCACCGGTATAAAGGGCTGCTTCAATTCAAGTGCGATATGTGACCTACAAAGCCGACATGGACTCCCCCATCTCGACCATCCCTCAGGTTGTTCCCGTCGTTGACTTAAATGACACTATCGGCGCCATTGAAATAGGCTCTCTGTTCGGTGTCTTCCTGTTTGGGATAGTTACCCTGCAGACGTTCAATTATTACGACAACTACAGGGAGGACCCGTGGATTAACAAAACATTGGTATGTTTCTGGCTTATAGCGCAAGTATATGAGCTAATCCATCCAATTATAAGGTCGCAGTCATTTGGTACTTTCGATCACAATTTCTTGTAAATTTCACAACGGCTTAACTGCGTCCCCTCAGGTTATTGGAAATCGGGCATACACTGGGAATTAACTACGAGGTCTATCGTTCAACCATCACCTTGTACGGTCAACCATGGCTACTGGTGCGATTCCCTGGGATAGCGGCTGTCACTGTTATTGGTGGGGCTATTACCCTTATCACACAGGTGAGGACGTGTTCTACGTTAATACATTTCATTATTTGGAGGTAGTATTAATATATACTAGATCTTCTTTTCTCTGCGCTTAACCAAGCTTCTTCCAAGACCGTACCACCGTATCGGAATCGTAGCAATAATAATCTCGACTTCCAGATTTTCTACGAGTATATACCTCACCGTGGAGGGTCTGATCCTTACCAACATAACCGAGTACCGCGAGAAATGCCAATGGGTGGTCGCTTTTATGTTCATTTCCAGCGCTTTGGTCGACATTATGATCGCTGCCTCCATGTTGTACTATCTTGCGAGACAGCGAAAACAGGTCAAAAGGCACGTTCTGTGTAGATCTACTTGGACATGCCTGTTATACTGACTATTTGCCAATCGGGGTAATAGAATTTCTAGGCTATTGGATCGTCTCGTTACATATACGATTAGTGAGTAGAATTTTTTCCTCTGCGTCAAGGCACAATTTGAAATTGTCGACTGTACAGGGACCGGATTGCTCACCAGGTAGGTATTCCAAATCCGAGCGCCGTGAAACAAGTTTTGACTGGACCAGTGTTGCTGCCATTGCCGTTATTCTATGTGTGAGCGGCTTTTTACCTTGGATATTGGAGTGATCTAACTTCGCATCTAGTTCCAATTGATGCCTGCAAACTGTCCGTCCGGTTAACTTAAACTACAGATGTGTTTATTAACCGTTGATACAGTTGTTTGGTTGGGTGTATACACCTTTGTCGCTAAGCGTAAGTCTTTTCACAGCTGTATGTATGAGTTTTCCATTGATTGAACTAAAAATTGTTCCGTTCAGTCTACTCGAACAGCCTTCTATCTGCGTGCGTGCCCGTATTTTGCAATCGTCAAGTATATCAATCAGCTAATATTTGACACGATCTACAGCCTAAATGCTCGCAAGGAGCTTAGAGCGGACATCTTCAACTCTGATTCCATACCTGGCGACCACTTTACGATGCCGGACATAGAGAATTTGGCTCCGTATTCCCATGAAGAGGTTCGTCAGTCGTACTGTGACGTTTTGGTGCCTGGCGCTGTAGACTGACATATCTATTCCTAACAGAGAGCCCCATCATTCCAGCCGGTTGTCATTACCATGAAATCAACCATGGATCGTGAAAGCCCCGACTTGCAAGTACGCTTGAGGCAGATAAGTAATTGGAATGGAAGCTGACGGGATGCATTAATTCAGGATAAACCAGGCACATACCCACGCGTAATGTAAGCCGGTAACACAAACGAGGCTGCGCCTCTCTACCTACACTACGGACATAGGATGTTTGGAATAAAATAGGATCTCCGACTTTGTAATCTTCATGTAACTATGTACTGCTACTCTATCTGATCAACTTATGATATGTTCTATTGTACCTGATGGAGGGAAGAAGATGTCAAGAACGCAGTCAAGGCGGGTATATGGTAAGGTCAAGATTAATATTAAGGAACGATGCGGTCTGCAAACAACATATGAAGGCAGTACTGCTGGTAAGAATGAAGTTCAGAATTCTTTGATCTATGTGTCTTTGAAGTACGTACGCCAGGGGAGGTTTGTTTCTAATGTGGAAGAGCCTTGACAGAAGCTCAACTGACAGACGACTTTCTCCGCGGACTTCTCAGAATAACTGCTTATCGCCGTATTTGAGAGCTTGATATTAGCATCGGCTACTATCTATTTGTATTGTAAGATGAAGTATCTTAGTACTACGAATCAGAGGTTACTGTCGCGTACGGACTCAGCCTATTTATCCCTTATACTACTGCCAACATACAGTCTAGAATCGCAGACTCAGCATGTGAGGTATCGAGAGAAAAGCAGCCTTCACAACGAGCGGCCCCTTTAACAAGCAGAACAATCGCGTAGCCTCATGGTGCATCAAGACGTGTGAGAATGGTGGCGCAGACAAGAGAAAACGGGCGAAGAGTCGTAAAGGTTTGATACTTCAGTGAATGCCTACAGGTTTAATTAAGGCGCCATTTCTCTGCATTTATCTTATGTCATGGGTTCTACTCCTACTTTCAGGATCGTATGCCACTGCCAAATGCATTGTGTTAACGGTATCAGTACACTTTTGAAGGTTTACTGATTAATACGTATGATAGTATCACAATACGGGGAACATAAGGTTTGGTTTCCTTCAATTACATTTCCGCATAACCTTCCTGACCTTTAGCAACGCAACTGATCCAATTGCACCCTGCGAGAGTGACTCTGTTGTGTATGCTGTGCTTCAAACCATCTGGCAGTAGCCGTTCAAGGAGAGTTTCCAATGTCGCAGCGCGAGCACTTTATAACTATCTTCTCATCGTCACCAGACTCGCTCTGAGACGAAGAATGCCGACACCGCTTCTTCCTAGACTCAGAATTATGGGCCGGCTCGGACACTAGCTCTTCTCTATCATCTTTAAGAGGATACAGATGAGAACCGAGAGATTGGTTTCTGTCGTTCGCCTGCAGCGCCAATTGTCCCAAACGTCCCAGGAGTGCTGCAATGAAGCAAAAGTGCTAGAGAATGCTTCAAAGATTTTGACGTAAGAGTGGACATTGGCCATATCCAACGACATCTCCCGCCGTATATAGTGTCGAATGAGCTCCACCCTGATCGGAGAGCTAAGGTGCTGAGCAACGTCTTACACTTCAACATCAACCAGCCCTTCAAAGCTTCGATGCCCAACGTTGACCGAACAAATACTGCGCACCGCTCTATTGACGGCTGTATAAATCCTGTAGAAACGCACTTGGCCCGATCTCGAGCTTTTCGGGTATTACTGAGAGATGTGACGAATCGAAGGCCCAGGCGCCCATCCACCAAAGAGATTCCAAATCGTGTTGGGGTTATGCACGACGACTTCTAGAGCAGCATCATACTCACTGGCAGGTCTGGGAAGGACGCCAAGGTGATGTCCAGGACTGAACAGATGGACTTTTGCCAAGGGCTCAAGGGCTCATGCGCCATATAGTGCGGCGTACCCTATACATATAAGAAGCGTCACATGAGAGTTGCCTAAGGAGCGAACATTGCAAGTTTACCATATTAGGTTCCTTCGCCGCAGGTGCATTGCCAGGAAATCTTTTTACATACTCAAGGTCGGCCAATTGGACTTGAAAACCTCCTTCTTATCGGTGAATAAGGACGTTTCCACAACTAATATCGCGATGCACCCAGCCAGCGCACAGCAGAAGCTCGAGCGCTAAATATATTTAGATAAATTTGTATGAAATTGTGCATGAACGTCGGTCAACTTACGTATAATAGCGGAGTACAATGCTGTCACAACCTCTCCCATGGTCTTGAGCTCGGCAAAGGCGGTACGAGCCTCTTCGTACTGTCCCCCCGCCTTCGTCGTCTATACCCGGTCCACCTCTGTAGGTTCGGAAGCAGAGCCTGGAGTTTTGAATTCATAACAGAGCGCCTAACTCAGAGTCGTTTGCAAGGTTTGTAAGCACGAAATAATCGACACGTCTGTCAGTAGTCACGAATGGCATGTAATGGCTTATGAAAGCTTCTACAGGACAGCTCAAGAATACGTCGTACATGTTGTGTGTCGGAATTCAAATGAACTTTTCGTTCAAAGTTCATCTGGCCAAACGTTCTTTGATCTCTGAAGAAACCTGTAAATGAAAACTGGTGGAATAAGCGGTGGGTGGTTAGTACTAGACGGAGGGGTATGCTGGAGCGTATTGACCTACCACGAATTTGAAATCAGGCAAGTGTGAGGCAGGTGCAGAACAACGTGTTGATGCCACTTGTACGAACTGCACGTGTGGCGGTGCTGTGATTACAGTGATTCCCAACGCCAACATCCAAGTACATAAGCATGACGTCGGTAAAAGAAACAGTAAGAGGTGGAAGTCGTAAGCATAATCAGTCAATCGATGGCTGGACTGTAGCTCGCTGAACAGTATAGGCGACGATATATATTTGGGAGTTTTTAAGTTAGCTATTGGCCGCTACTAGTATGAGAAACGGTGGTATGTATTAATAATTCTGCCACACTATATACACTTGTATGGGGCTCTGATCATGAAGGGTTTTGACTGGCAGGTGCCCGCTGTCTTAATTCACATGTCGGCCGTGTTGACTGAGAATGTAAGGGGAAGAACCATAGTCAGTAGGCTAGAATTCAATAATGTCCACAAATTGTATACTAGAGGATATACTAAAGGATGGACCAAAATCCATGCTTTTAATACCAAGGAAATTCAATGAGCCTATACAATACTAACAGTAACAGGCGCCCAAATGCCTTAAGGCTGCCTTCTTATACTCACGGATTCAAGGTTAACTTAGGCGAAACGTCATTATAGATATGAATAGTATCATGTCTAAGGAGGAGGCATTAGTAATTATATCGATACCTACGCCACAAGCTGAAGCCGGTATGCAATTCTATTAGCCTGCATATTTAAGCGCCCAAGTTCGTTTGCGTGCTTCTCGTGCCAATTAATGCGTACAATAATGAAGTACTCATTTCACTTGAGGTAAGCCTATAGCGATAAGTTACAAAAGAGTGATATATATGGTAGTTCCACAACAAAATGAATCTGGCAATAGTATAGTACCGGTTCAATCCCAATAATGATAATGCGTTAATGAAATTAAGACCTAAAATAGAAAGGTTTTCCAAAAGCGACAAGATATTATATATCATATCTGACAACCTGGAACTTTAGCAAGAACACAGTCTCTCCATGCCGTGTACATCAACACAACAAAGTTATTGCCTTCGGGACTCCCAGAGGTAAATGGGGTACGATCACCCCACCCGAGCGGGTTTATTGCAGGAGTCGCCGTTCCATTAGCAGTGATATGATTCGTGCCCATCGTTGTCCTGATCGTCTCAGCCCAGGCGATGTATCGCTTGCTATCGTCACTGGAGATGAGTGGACTGCCGAGGCGGCGTTCATTGGAGAGGGTCGCCAACCGGTATGCAACGCTTGCAAGCATATTGCTACCAGATATCTCCCCGAACCATGTGGGGTCGTCAATGTAGTTCCTGAGCAAGTTCCCATCAGTTGAGGCGCGGAGAGCACCCTCGAGGATTGGACGGATGACGCCGACGAGGCTGGATGCAGCTTGAGTGCGCCATAGCAGGTCAGGGCCTGTAGGGTCTGTGAAGGTAGAAAGGGGAGCTTTCACGAGGGTTGCCAAAACGCGCATAGTTCCTGCAGCAGCCCATGCATTTCCTGTGGACCATATACCGGGGTCAGTGCTTACCGGCCCCAGGATGTGGGTCCACAACCCTGCCGCGGAGGTTGGGTGACTTGCCGGCGGTGATGGTGACGTATTGGTGGTATTGGCTACAAGGACCTCTTCGTACAGAGAGCACTGGTCGACCGCGGCTTTCAGAACAGTTGCGTTGTTTGTAGCCACGCCGTAGTACGCAAGGAAGGGTGGTGCCATGTAGATGAAGTCGGCCCTGTTAATGCTTGATCAGATTTAGACGCCCACCGATGATAATGATACACACCATAGCTCCGCATACGCTGCTCTGTGCGAAATCGCACCATTCGGCCACCGCGGCGCTCCTGTAAGAAGGTACTCGATTTCCGCAGCCGCTGCATTGGTGTAGGTCTGATTTGTTTTTCCTAGCAGCATCGCGTATACTCCCAAACTCGCGGGATCTCCAACGGCACCGTCGCCATCTTGAAGTCCATTGGGTGGTACGCCAATAACAATATTTTTTTGGGCGTATGTGAGTGACTGGGAGTTACTAGGCTGGATGGTGGGTATAGGGAACGGGTGCGATCCGTAGACTGAATGCTGTGGCTCGTAAAGCTCCAGAAGGGCTTCAGCGGCTGTTCCAAACTCCCAAGAGTGGGAGGGCAGAGCCTCTGCAATTACTGCTGCACTTTGAATGTCGAATCCCGGAGAGAACGGGAAAGCAGGAGAGCCCTGGACTTTGCTGCCCATCGTCCTGGAGGCCACACTGGAAAGAACGACGAGAGATAGAAAAACGCGAAGGCGGTCGATGCCCATCATCTTGAGAAAGCGGGGACTGAGGAAGAAAGTGCCGATTAAACGATTTGATACCGTCCTTTTTATTCATCTCCCTGGGCCATACAGGCCGAGAAAACCATACTGTGTGGATCTCGGGCCGCTGTGTGGATGCTCGAGATGGATTATGGTATGTATGTATGTATTACATTTGTATGACAGAAGATTACTCGAGTAAGGCGTTGTTATATGTTGAAACGGAGGAAATCAGTGGAGCGGACAGGTGCGGAACGCTTTACCCGACGAGAAGTCCATTTGCTCACATGTCTTTCCAGGTGTGTGACACTTGGGGACATAGCACCTCCAATCTTGGCGCGAAGTCTTCGTCAAGAGGTCATGTTTCTCAAATTCGTTTTGCCGATAATCGCTCCACCCAATGAGAACGCTATACGTCTGGTACTTTTTATACTTTTAATATTCAATGAGAATATGTTATAAGTGGGTTCTGACCTGCTCTGACAGCATGCTTGGACGACAAGAAGTGCCTACTTTAGAGGAACAAACAATCCAGACTAGGGCTAAAAATGGATTGTCATACATTTAAATTTTGCATATGATATGATGCTCAGAATTTGATATCATGGCAACATCAATTTGTGAATCGGGTTCCAATGGGTGCTAAAGATAAATAAAACAAATGATGAGATGAACAATCACCGTGGCACACCGATAGGTTACTATTCAATGCAGTGCCCTGCTCAGCAGAATTTGTCGCTCCAAGTTCGTCCCTGTGAGCGCCCAAAAAAATCCCCGAAGAGACATCAATGTGAAATATAGAATGTGCTTTCATTCGCAAAACCGCTGAAGGATTCAATCTCTAACAGGCTCGCAGCTTTACTCATTCACGCAAGCATGGACGCACAAGCAACCTTCAGTTGCCACCTGGGACCTCTTCAGGCTTCGTCATTTAGCAGCGAGAGCCGCCTTGCCATAATGTGCACTTGTATCATCAGGGCATTAGAACAGCGACAGTCTCGGGGCGGATAATCGATTGACCACACTGCGAGCGAGTGACTGAGTAATATATGTATCCCATTTTGTAATTAAATGTCTGACGCTTGTCGGCATTCTCTTAGTAAGGTACACAGTATTCGAGGGCTGAAAAAAAGAATTACATACTATGTAATACTTGTTGAATTCAAGGGCTCCGAGTCTGAAATTATGTGCTCGAGTCTATTTAAATTTGAGAGTTTATTTAAATTTGAAAAGATCTAGAAAACCCACTGCACGACATTTCCTCCACTCCGGTCACTACTTACTGCTACCTTAATCGAATAGTCATAGGACCACGCACCGGGCATGCCGAAGCTTGTACAGCAAAGGCAAATCAAGCAAATTCGCTTTATGGAGCAAGAAGGTCGAGTAGTCCAAATTTGGCGGGCATCCTGTTCTGCCCTACGGCTGATCTACTGGCACGACCGAGTTTGTCCTCGTCTTTCGGGACAGGATTACAAGAGACTAGAAGACATGCTTCAATACCGACCTTGAGAAACTATAAGTATACTTAAACTCTTGTTTACAGTTGGCACTTCGCTGCTGGCATGAGTATATAAGGAAACTGTGCCACTTGTTCAGAAACGCCTCACTGTCACGCGACGGCCCAGCCTTGCAGCGGCGCACTACGGGAGCTCAAGCGCTCACCGGCTGCCCCCTATGATCCATGCGTGAGCCACGAGAGCTCAAGAAATGAAGTAAGAAGGAAGCGAAGCGTCAGGCGACACGGCGTGCCATTGATGCGGGGACGGCGCGCCCTAGCGCGGTGTGCTTCTAGGCGCATATTGCGTCTTCGTCTCCGCGGGCGCTTGTTGATCCGCGCTCTTGTGCCCGCTATACTTTCTGGAGCATTGAGGAACTGGGTGACGGTGGACCTGAGAATTGTGATGGCAATGATCGTGCAAATCCCAATGTGATCCCCGCGCCAGGTGTTCAGTGACATCTGGCTGCGTGAGTGTTCGGTAGAGCGCCTTTTAATACCCTTATACAGGATAGTCAACATTTTTTGTACTTGGGTAGTCGCCTCAACTCCGGTATTATACATGGCAGTCCACAGACAATGTAAGTGAACTTCTGAGCTGATAACTCCGTTATCTAGAGCGTTCTAATATTTTCGCAGGTATAAACAGGCACATCGTGTCCGCGTAAGGTAAGCGTGCTTAGTGACTCAACCAGGCTCCCAAGCTGCCACAAAGCCGGACACGGACGACGTGAGGACTAGTCTTGAAGCTTTACTTCACACCTGCTCAATGGCCAGCTGGTGAGGATCACATCGAGTTTTTATATATAGCGATGTACTTATCTGATATGGTCAATAACAACCAAAATGGTTCTGTGAGGGTCAATTCGGAGGTACACAAAGAAAAGTTCTTTCATTGAATATATCAGAATATTCCATGCTGTCAGTATGGCGGTGTGGCATGACGGTTGAAGGAAACGAGCAGTCTGTATGGTGAACGACGTACTCAGTACTCATAAACATGAGTCTATGACACTTCGATGATACATGCATGCAGCCGGACTGTACGCCAATAATAAACTACTATCTTACCCGCCGGAGTTATAGAGTTATAAAAAGCAGCCTGCGTCTTAAAGCGGTTTCGAGCTCCTCATCGCCGCTCACGCGTCAGCAGTATTGGTTGGTCTTTGCCAGAAACAATAATCGAAAGACAGATCGACGACAGGCAGGCAGCTTGCACCCGCCGACAGCAGTCCGCGTGCAATGGCCAATGGAGTAGTGCACTTTCTGGGATGTGTAGAATACAGCGCGCCGAGAGCGGACATAAGCTGAAAAGAGTGTCAAGTGCGGCCGCACCATCGTCGCAGAAGGGGAGCACGGTGAACAAAGTGGAACGCTTGGTGCTCCCCCGAGCAGCATCTCGCGTGGTCGTTTCGCCGCACCTGTGCAGGTCACTCAAGTTTCAACGGCATCCGACATATGCTTGGCCGGGTGTCGCAGTGCCGCCCGTAGCTTCTCTGCCTTGGCGGGTTAAGATGCGCAGCAGCTGCAGCAGCTTGTGGAGAGATGTATGCCTCATCAAGGCTACATAAGACTATATAGCGACGACGCAGCAAAGTTGTAATTCAGTGAAGCTATAGTTGCTGTACTGTCACAGAATTGCATTCACCGTACGTTACCAGGAAGGGCGTAGTGAGGATTCAGGAAGGCTGAAGGCAACGGCCTAAGGCAGGTCTAGAGGCTCTGCGAAGAGACTATTGGGCTCCTATACCGTTGCTAAGTAGGGACATAGGACGAAGACCGCCGTGAGACAGATGTGGTGGGGACAAGGCGTGGATAAGAGCGCGTGGGCAGGGCGTATGTAGCGCGGCGACGAAGTGGATCAGAGTGTGTGCGCGTCGCGCGGTGAGGGCGCACGACAAAAGGGGCATGTCGCCGGCCGGGCGGCAATGCCGGCCATGAGCCGGACTTAGCCGGCACGACCGACTCAGACGCAGAGTAGCTGGGCGCTTCGATGCGCATGCTTTCAGATTCAAATGCGCAATGGCGAAGCTGCTTCCTGCACCGCCTCGAGCGTACATACGCGCCTAGTACATACTCGCAAATAGATGGAGAAAGGCGGAAGGCGCTTCCCCGCAGAGGCTGTGCGCGCGGTGCGCGAGACGGCCCCAGGGGAAGAAGACGCTCGTCCCGGGTCGTTGGAGTCGTGTTCTGAATTTCTATACGTGGGTGTAGAAGTGGCGAGGCCGTGTGGAGTGGGTAGCGATGCGCTTTGTAGAACACATATCTACACATCTTATTTCAATGGCGGGCGAATGGCGGTGAATTACTGGACTCGACTGTATTGCGACTCGCAGCGCGCATCCACCCACGTCCGCAGCGCGCTCCACCCCGCTTAGTCTTGGCGCCTCCGGTCGGGTAGATATCGCTAACGGGACACGCTAGCATGGGTCCGCACGGCCATACATAGAAGGCGCATCTATTCCAAGGACCAACCGTCGATCCACGGTTGTCACGCCCGTCTGTGTGCTTCGCGCGGTTCTTCACCTGCGCTTGGGCCGCGGTGGGAGGCCGGAGGGCGTGGTAACACTAGGTAGAACCTGTATTTGAGCCGCGCGGCCCCGAGCCAGCCAGGCACGGCTCACGCGCGCAAATGCGCATGCGGGGCTGACATGGACATTGGACGTATGTCTGTACTTGGACAGATGGGCATGGACAGATGGTGATGCTCCATACCATCACTGCAACATACAACATACATAAATTATGTATGATAGTAGACGATAATAATGGTTGTGTCGACTGATGCGCCGCCGCCGCCGCCGTTGCGCTGCGCGCCTATCACCTGCCGCCGGGTGGGCGCCTGTGAGCCCGGAGCATGTGCTGCGCTGTCGTGGGAGAGATGTACTGATAATAAGTGGGATGGAGTGTGGAGTGAGAGACCCAAGATTTCAATGCTCAGAGGCTCGTGCGGGGTGGGTAAGTATGTACGCCGGGTCCGGACCCCCTTCGGTGCTGGGCGCGAGCAGCCTCGTCCCGCTGCCTCGCGTCGAGACATGGAACAGACCACGGGGCCGCGCAAGGGGCCTACCAAAGCCTGCCAATGGTCGCCTACCTGCACAGCACATAAATTACTCGCGTATCGCGTTTCAGACGCGTCTGTGCGACGTTAATGAGGGAGGCCAATTAATTGCCATGGCGATGCGCCCCCTCCTGACTGAGGGAGTGACCGGTCACGGTGGCGTGCTCGTGTGCTCGTTGTCGCTCGATCGCGTTTTGGACCGTTTTGGGCTCTTTGGAGTTGGCGAGGGATTAAGATGCGAGGGGCGGTGGAAAGGGGGCAGGGGGCACCCTTGTTGTGCTGGGAGACTGTCACCACTCCACTCAGTAATTTCGAATTGAGCGTCTTCTTGCGCTCTTGGAGGGCGACTGTACTGCAGACTGGAGCGGATGTTGCGTCGTCCAAGGCTGAGCTGAGATGCTGGGAGATTCGCGAACGTATCTTGTGATGCGCTGCGTTGCATAGTACTCACCTATGGGACTGCCTCGATACCAGAAGTTGTAAATTCAGACTCCCTCGAAAGTGAGGATGGACAACGTTGAAGTCCATGCGACGCGATCGCCGGGGACGATAGCTTGGCCTTGTAAAACTCAGATCGATTGGGCACTGTTTGAAGATACCCATTGACACGAGAGTAGAGTAAGCACATAGGTGCATTTGGCATTCGGAACTTGGGTGCCTTCGGTCTTCGTTGCATCATACACATGATGCTAGTCAGCTACGAGCTGCGATTTAGCTGCCGACGCCATTGACATAGTATGTAAGTACGAGACTAGAGTCTAAGCAAAAGACAACAGCAGCCAGTGAGAGCGGAAGAGCGGAAGAGCGTGCAGGGCCGCTGCGCTCTGAGCCCTCCCGCCGCCATCGCACCGGTTGACACAGCCGGCGGCGTGCGATGTCATTGCGCGCTTGTTGTGATATGTGCTGACTGAGTGCTGAGTTCTGAGTACATACATGGCGATAAGTACATATGTGGCAGCGAGCGAGCGAGCAAACGTAGTAAAATTGTGTAAAGTTCGGATGGCCGGATGGATCGATTGAGGAGGGAGGGAAGGTCGTGCAATGGACTGTGCGATAATCGATTTCTAGTATCTACGGATTGGCACATATCTTGCCATCCGTGATCCAACTAACCAGAGAGGTCCAGACTCCAGCGGCACGCGCTAGCGCCCCGGTGGCACTACGCAGGGGCGCGGTGTGCGTGTGCATGTGCAGTTGTACTTGGGTACGTAGAGTACAGTGGACAGTGAACAGTATGTCAGAGTAATTTGTAGTACGCATTCGTATTCCCCGTACATATGCCCAGTAGGAAAGTAGGAACTGGGGACGCCCGAAGATGATGTTTGTGGATTTGTAAATTATTATAGATACATATGTACTTACTTACATATGAGCGGACGCGGTGTGGGTCGCTGAGTCCGCTCGGGCATCTGCCCTGCTCTGCCGGAAGTCGGGACGTAAGGACGCAGGGACGCAAAACGACTCGCATGCCGCACGGTGTCGGGATGCGGATGCGCGGGGTGGGCGCGATAGGCGCGCGGGAACACGGTGTGTTGAGTACTTACTTAGTAGATGATTGTTCCTTGTCCAGTTGTGGTCTTGGATAAGATGTCAGGCTTGTAGATTTGTCACTTGCCGCTGTGTACATATGTAGTATATGTACTATGCACCAGTGAGTGATATTATTATTATAAGGTTGTGTCTGCTCTTTTTTGTTTCGAATTCATAGATGTGTGAGTACGCGTAGAGCGGGTGCGGTATGGGTTGAGTGGCGGGTGTATGATGACATTCGTGCAACCTTTGCGTGGATTGAGCGCGTTGAGACTCGTCACTCGAGGGGTATCAGGTATGGCGCTTTGGTAATACTTATATGTATGTAAGCCATGCGGCCCGGACGCTGTCAGGGCAGCTAACTAGAGCGCGCGCACCTGATGCCTCGTGGTACTTAGCACCGATGACGAGCACGAGGTGGCGGCGGGCTAGCCGTTAACGGAAGCTGGCGGGAGCATGGATAGGACGGGGCGGCCCTTTTCTTCTTCAGGGATTCTAGCATCTTCAGGGATTCTAGTAGAGCAGCCTGCAGGGTTTGTTGAACTTTATATTACTCAAGCAAGGCGGCCCTTTGTGTACATAAGTATCTTACTTGACCACTTGAGATTAGACTATGTGTTCATTATTTTGGACAAGTACATACGTACTTACATGCTCTATACTTAGATGACATACCGCGTCACGTCCCGCTGTGCACTAAAATAGCCTACATGCGTCGTGTGTCCGGTTCATAGTCGCACATAGAGCGCCTTCTGCCAGGGGTCTGGGCAGCCGCGTCGACTGTCGAAGCGAAATTCGAGTGCGGAGCGTACCAGCGTACAGGTCGAGCGTCGTGTCGGGGAATAGTGGCATTTATTAATTATTGGCGTTTATTATCATTTACTGTGGTACTAGTATTTCATTGCCTGTAGCATTGACATTGTCAATGGCTGTGCGTTTACTTATTAACTGACCTCGATTGACAACTTCAATTTGGGAGCTGAGTTTAGTCGATAATTCCAGTCCCCGGCTCGGAGTTTCTGAGTTTGCTGCTTGGACTTGAGGGTTCTGGAAAATGTGATGTTCTACAACACCGCGTAGAAAGTAAGCAAGTATGTAAGTATGTAGGTAGCCGCTGCGCTGATGTCATGCAGAGAGAAGGACGACGCGTATTTCGAGGTCGGTTTAGGCACGGACAAGACCGTTTGCCGACCGACAACAGTGGATCAGGGATCAGGGATCAAGGAAGAAGGAAGCAGAGGGCTCAGGCGGCCGCGTTGTGCGCTTTGGGACGCCGTGATCGCGCGTGCGTGTGCGTGTGCGGGCAATATCGCCTTATGGCGTTTGGGCGGGATTGCAATGTGTCTATCTCGTGTGGGGTCTTTTTGTTGTAGTTGTTGCTTTTGGGTTTGGGTTTTTGGGTTTGGGGTTGGATTTCTTCTTTGAGAGAGAGAGTTTACATATGATGGATGGATGGACGTGGAGGTTGGGATGTAAGTTAATACATGGAAGTAGGTGATGATAACAGGTGTCCGTCCTGTGTAGATGGTTGATGCGTGTGAATATAGTATCCTGCGGGAAGACTTGTTTGCTTCCCTTCTGATGATAGATAGATATGTCCGTTCGTTGATGATAAATATAATGAAAAAGATGAAAAAGTTCGCTGGGGAACATAAATATGTGCGCTCGTGAAGATAATAATGTACCCGCCTGAAAAGGATATGTACGCGTCCGCATGCGATATATGATGCGGCGGCCGCGGGCACATCACCGCGCCGCCGCTGAGGCTGACACAGGCGCCCATCCCCGTACGTGCGACGTGCGCAAATTTGCATACATATATGTATGCCCACTTATTCCCACTGCGCGCGTGCGTAGCACCGTGGCCCGTTTGGATGCTATCATGCTAATAGCGCCGGGGATATTGGGTTTCCTGTTTCGTGGTCTGGCTTCCCCGTCCCCGCGGGCGGTATGTAAGATGGGTTCTGGGTATGTATGTATGTATGATTTTCCACTTTTTCTGGAAGTGTTCTTGAGACGTTCGAAAATATTTGTGAGAGAATGCTTGGGAGGCAAACATATACACGTAGGAGAGGTGGTAATATGTGCGGTCACTTGCCGCTGATCCAACGCTGATCTCAAGCAGAACGCGCACACGCACACGGGCGTGGGTGTCGATGGTCCGGGAAGGGGAGGTGGCGCCGGGAGAGCTTGCTAGGTTGGAATAGCGCATCCGGGCGGGACTACCATTGGATATGCGTATGGCAGTGACGTTAGCAGCTGTGCAGGAGGCGACGGAGAAGCAGGACGGTAAGCTGCGCATGGGGAGAATCGCCCGCTTGATTTAGGATGGCCATAGGCGTGGGTGCGGTCTCGACCAGGACGCAGGCAGCGGACGGCGCCGGGCGGACGGGCGTCTGGCACGCTGGGCGGAGCCGAAAAGCATTCTTCCGGGCACTTATGTAAGGCACTTTGCGCGTATTTGGACACCGCCTGACATAATGCGCTTGGTCGCGTTTGGCGCATGCTTAGTAAGCCAAAAATAGGGCGTGTGCGAAGAAAAAGTGACACGGGGCTCGGCGCAGATGCGATCGGTGCGCAGATCGGGCGGGGGCGATCTGGGGGGCGTTGGGCGTGGGCACCCCCTGCGAGCGAGCGAGGGCGTTGCTCATCGTCGCGCTCGACGATGGCGAGGGAAGAGCGGGACATGCGCATATACGTGCATGCATGACCAGCGTGCATGCGCGGGCGGACGGGAGCTGCCGTGGGCGGGGGAGCGTGCATGCGCGGCAGGATGGATGAGCGTGCGTGATAGAGTACATATATGGATGGGGTGACGGCCCTGACGTCCGTTTTTTTGCTCTCCCCTCCACCGTCCCCCCACATCCCCCACACATTCCTCCGCTCCCTGTCCCCGCCACGCTCATCACTCACGGCGCACGGGCCCCAGCGCACCCAGACGCTCCCCCCCAACACGATTCACCGCTGCACACGCGAGCACGCCAGCGTCCGTGCAAGCCATCTGCAGCACCCAGTACGTGTCTCTGTGCCTCCTGCGGGCCAGCCCCTTCCTTACCCCTTCCTCTAGCACTCCCATGGCACACTCTCTCAGCGCCGCCGCGCCGGTGGTGCCCAGCAGAGACACCAAGCCGCTACGGGCGCATACACCTACCCCCCAGCCACTACCCCCACAATCATCCCCTCTAGTTTCTTCCCCAGCCACCACATCCTTCACCCCCAGCGCTTCCGGGGCGAGCTCTCTTTCATCGCCCACCACCATTCCGCCATCGTCGGCGACGACAGCAAGCATCCCCATAGGCGTCGCACCCACAGAGAAACACATTACCGCGCATACACCCCCGCCGACTCCCCCCCTCCCCAGCAGACCAGCGACCGCTGCGACACTGACTCCGACACGTCTAGTCCAGGCCCAGGAACTTCCCTCGCCGCCTCCTTCCCCTGTCTTGCCTGCGCTCAAGTCGTCAACTAGCTCACGAGACACCGCTCCGCCCTTGGCGCGCAATGCAGCAGAGCAAGAAGTGTCCCTTGAACAGAGCATGACCAACCCCTGTGCTCATGGTGCCAGACTACAAGCCGCCGTGGGCGACAGCTCAGCGTGCTCAGAGGACGAGGCCGTGTTGGCATACTCCATGGCAGGCCCCTCCAATGACCCCCAGACCCCGATCCCGCCACCGATCGCGTCCCATCCGATCCGCGATACCTCTGAGACACCCGACACAGGGCATGTTTCCGCTCTTACGGGCAGCGCAGCTATGCCTGTCATGACAGACCACGCAGCTTACAACCCGGAATCAGGCGCCATCGCTGACGCAGCGGGGCATGAAGAGCTCGAAGATGTGCTGGCGAGCAGCGAGGTCGCGGACGAAGCCCGCCGCGCGAGACGCGTGCGCCGCTGGCTCGCGAGCCAATGCCGGCTCAGCATGCTCGTGGGCTCGGGCGCGGAGTACGATGCGGGAGAGTATGATTATGATTATGATGACGAAGAAGAAGACGAGGAGGAGGGCGATTTCGAGGAAGGGTTGTACGAGAAGGACGGAGGGCGGTGGGTGACGGGGCAGCGTGGTTCCATTGCAGGACAAGAAAAGGCGCGAGGAGAGGAAGGAGACGACGATGCTCACGAGCTTGAGTATGACCTGCGCGCGGACTCGCCGTTGCTCGGGTTCAGCCTAGTCGGCCCCGCATCCGCGCAGGGACAGCCTCAGTTCGCGCAGCGCGACGTTGATAAGGTACGATCCCATTTCCCCCTTTTCATTCATTGCATATGAGATATCGGGCTAAGCACGCCTACACCACTTCTAGCCGCTTCCTACGCTTCCGCCGCCTGAAGTTAGCGTTAGCCCCACGACAGTCACACTGGCCGCGTCCGCCGCCTCCGCCCGCACGACACAGTTTAACCACCTCCACCACCACCACCTTGACCCCAGCTCGACGACGGTCGACAGTGAAAACACACACCTGAGACCGGACACAAATTCTACCACCACCACAAAAGAGACAGCGACGAAGATGACGGGTACGGGTGCGCTGCGCAGACCGAACACACAGACTCACTCCCCTGCGTCGTCCGGCGGGTACACACCCCCTGTGTCTTCTGCGCCAGTCAACCACCAGCAGCCCCTGCGAGACGGTGAATACGCACATATGCAATCGCATTCGACAGTTGCACCTCCAGTCACGAGCGCGAGGACGCGGGTACACTCGCAGTCTGCATCGGTGCAGATGCTGTATAACCCAGGCGCGAAACACCACGTACTTCAAGACTACAGGCGAGATGAAAAGCAGGAGGGCGAGGAGGGACAGCGAGATGAGCACAACCAGCCCGAACCGGCTATGTACCACCTCCCGACGGCGATGCGCCGCTCGCGCTCGTCCTCGCAGATGCTGCTTTCGCCTGGCATGGCACCGCTGCAGACTCGGACGCAGGTCCAGACACCAACACAGGTGTCAGCGCAGACGCAGACGCAGGCGCAGACACCCATACATGCACAATACCTGGCGAACGGGCCTACACCAACGCTTCGCTCTGCGCGTTCATCCCTCGGCCCGCACCACTCGTTCGCGCTCGGATCCGGATCTGGCGCTGGGTTTGGGTTTGGGTATGGGTACGGTGCGGGGATAAGCTCGAGCTCGGGCGCAGCTTCGGTTGCGGGGTACACTTACGCCCCGCGTAGCTCGAGCCTCGCCGCGTCGCCTATGATCCTCTCTGCGTCGCCCGCTATGTCGCGGCATATGTCCCTCGGCCCTTCGCCTGTTGGGAGCCACGCGTCGTTGGCGCCGTCGCCGATGACGCGTCATGCTTCGCTCGCGCCTTCTGTTGCGCCTTCCGTTGTGCCTTCCGTTGCGCCGTCGCCTATGCTCCAGGCGTCGCCGCTCCCGCCGATGACGCGCCAGGCGTCGCTTGCTCCTTCCCATGCGCCGTCTGTTGCACCCTCGCCAGCAGCTACGCGGCACACCTCGCTCGCGCCCTCGCCTATGCTCCAGACGTCGCCACTCCCTCCCGTACTACAAGCGTCGCCGCTCCCGCCCAGTGCGCCCCCGACACGCCGCTCGCGTGCGGGTTCGCTCAGCGCGGCGATGAGTCTGAGCCTGAGCATGGCGCCTGTGGGTGAGGCTGCGGCGGTTGGTGGTGGGGCAACGGGTGAGGATGACCCGGTACAGGGCCACTCGAGCACGGGGAGTATTGGCGCGGGGATGCGTGACGCGGTCTATATCGACTCGGAGGACGTGAAGGCGAGGCTGGACGAGCTGCTTGCGCAGGCGGGCGAGGAGCGGGAGGTGGAACTGGAACGTGGGATGGGGTTAGGGCTGGAACATGGAATGGGGTTGGGCTTGGAAGGCGTGGACGAACGAGCGGGAGGGGAGGTTGTTATGAAGGACGCGCTAATGGGCCGCGACCCCGCCGAGGAGGAGGAAGCGGCGAATGCGCTGTGCACGCCACCACCGTCTGCGCTTGGAATTGGGTTCCCGCCGAATGTGTATGCGACGCCCACCAATGCGAATGCATACTCGAACTCGGTAGGGCGCGTCGTCGTCGCGCCGTCCTCGACTACTTCGGTTGGTGCTTCTGGCGCACCACACTCTCCGGGCTCTGCTGCCTCGCGCCCGTTGCTTGGCCATCGCTCAGCACAGGCGTCCCAGGCGTCCTTGCGCTCGATCTCGATCTCGACGCAGTCGCACCCGTATATGACGCAGCACGCATCGTCGTCGCAGGTCTACCTCGGCCCTGCCAGCGCTCAGACTGCGTCGTCCCAGCCGCAGTCGCCTGCTGCGTACTCGCCACAGCAGTTGTTGCCCACGGGGTCTTATTCGCATTCTCACTCGCATTCTCACTCCCAAGCCCACTCGCAGACGCCTTCGCAGGCTCATTCGCGCGCGGGTTCGCTCGCATCCTCGGGTAGCCGGCGCCGCTCACAACCGCGCTCGTCGCGTATCCACTCGCGCGCGGCGTCCCGCGAGGGTATGAACGGCGCGGCTGTGTCTGTGACCTCATCCCCCGCCCCAGTGCACGCGCGGCTTTCTCGCTCGTCATCGGCACTTATGAGTGCGCAGGCGCAGGCGCATAGCAGGAGCCACAGCCGCGCGGGCTCGGGTGCGTCCCCGATGACGATGAGCATGAGCATCCCTGTGCCGGTGCCAGTGCGCACCGAGCCTGCGGAGAAGCCTACGCGTCCGCCGCCTGCCCCGCCGCTTGACTTGGGCGTTGCGGGCCTGGGCCTTGGGCCCGCGCAGGGAGGGGCGGAGGAGACGAATGGGTATGATCAGGCACGGGAAGGCGGGGAGGAGAAACCGACGTACGCGGAGGTGGATGCGGAGGTGACGGGAAGGGAAGAGGAAGAGGAAGACATGTCGGATGAGGAGCTCGAGCGGTTACAGTTCCTCCGTGGGTTGCGCCTCGAAGACCGGATGGAGGAGTTTAGAGGCGTCGATTTCCCTTCGGGTCTGGATGATGGGTTCGCCGCTGCGGATGCGGCAACGGAGGAGCGTGCGATGGAGGACGAGGAAGGCGTGCTCCCGGAAGAACATTCGGACCGCGAGCCCGAGCCCGAGCCCGCACCAGCGATGATGGGCTCAATGTCGCGCTGGAGCCTTGGGAGCTCGGTCATGGACGACCCGCCGGAGGGAGAGAAGAAGAAGAAGCGCAAGAGTTTCGTGACTGCATTTGGCGGCGGTGGAGGCGGGTCCACGGGTGGTGAGGCGGGGGATGCGCAGGGCACGGCGGCAAATGGTCCAAAGAAGCGTGGAAGGCTCGCGTCGTTCATTTCGAGGCTCTCCGGTGTCGGTGTTGGCGGCACGGTTAGTGCCCCAGGGACGACGCCGAGCTCCCCGGGCGTGGTGCCCCAGTCGCCTGCGAACTCCGGCTTCCCTGATGGTAATACCCCCGCGTCTGACCCGTACGCGGTCCCCCCTGTGCCTGCGGTCCCGACTGCGTTGATGCCCTCGCCTGCAATTGTCGAAGCCGCCGTGCGCAGAGTCAAGAGTCACGAAAGCATTCAAGGCATCGAGGTAACGGGGTCTGTACAGGGCACGTGGGACCCTCATCCACCTTCCAAGACTAGCGCGGCGGTGTCCCCCACCAGGCTGCGCAATGCGCCCTTACCTGCTGGTCAACAACGCCCGGCCCAGGCTCCCCCGCTGATGAAGGCGTACTCCGCCGACGTACTGGGTGCTAGCCCGCCGTTCGCGTCCACGCGCAAGGGCCCGTCGCGCATTGTGTGGCAGACGGAGCTGGACGACGCGGAGCGCGGCGAGCGTGGGGAGAAGGTCGCGGCGCTGGGCGGACTCCGCGCGCGCTCGAATACTTTGGGCGATGTGACGCTGCTCGCTTCCCGCCGCCCGGCGCTGTACAAGTCGGCGTCGGCATCTGTGCTTGTACCTGCGGTGGGCCAGCAGCGCGTGCCGCTGGCGCTTGCTAGGAGGGCACCGGGCGCGATACATACCAGGATCCAGTACCACGGCCCACCGGCGGTTCAGGACGACAGCATGCCGCCCACACCGTCGTCGATCGCGTCTACGGAGATCGAGGAGGAGGACGAGGAGGACGATTATGGGGTGGAGGACCAGGAGCGCAGCAGGCTCCGCCGCGAGTACGAGCACGAGGAGCGCTGGGCGCGGCTCCGCGCGAACTATACGGATGTCGACCCGCGCGTGCATATGCTGCCTACGATCCCGCAGTCCCCGCCGCCGCCTGAGCCAGGCGTGCCCACCAAAGTCGAGACGGTGTTGCAATCACTCGCCCCAGCGCCACCTGTGGCGCCTTCCTCTGCACCTGCACCGTCCGCGGAGCAGCGCCAGCGCCTCAAGAGCATGCCCAGTCTTGTCCACATCCGCAGCGGCCTGGGCGCGGGAACGGGGCCTGGCTCCCCACCTGCGTCGGCGTCGACGGCGGACTTCGGTGGTGGTGTGAATCCTCCGCCTGTGAGTGCGAGGGCGGGCAAGAGCAGCGTGTTCCGAGGCTTCGTCGAGCGCATGGGCTTTGCTGGCTCGTCTGCGAACAATACCGCCAATAACAGTCCGCTGTCGTCCTACCCCGGCACGCCGCTCTCTCCCGCATCTAGTCAGCTGCCCGGTGTACTTGGGAATGCGAGCACAAATGCAAGCTTTGATGCTCTGGCGCACTACCCCTCAAATGGGTATAGCGACTCTGGCATGCGCTCGCCGTCCCATTCGCCGACGACGTCGATGGCGATTGGCGGTGCGCTCAAGGAGGGCGGGGTGTTCGCGCCTGGTGGACTGCTGGGCAAGAAGAAGCCGAAGAGGAAGCTCGTTATTAGCGGTGTCCCGCCTAATAATACGCCTGCGTTCGAGGCTGTGAAGAACTGGTGTGAGGTACGATGCTCTCCGAGCTTTTGTTGAGATATATGGAGGCTAACCAGTGTTTGTGCGTGGACAGTCATTTGGCGAAGTGAGGGAGATGACGCGGGGCCAGAACGGGAACCTGTACATCGACTTCAAGAAGGCGAGCGTTGCGGATATGGTATGTGCTGTTTCTGTGCCTATCAACTTTATATACCCTGTCCTCCCCACTGTCTGATGCGGTACTTGGTACCATTGTTCGTGGACTTCTGCACGGGGGATGGATAGACTTTATGTATATTTATCCCTGCCATGCACTTCTCTGCATCAGCCGAGCGCGTCGTGCCTCAGCAGCTGAGGAGACCGTATTCGACTCGCTGATAACGGATATCTTTGGTCGGGCACTTTGATGTCTCCTGCCTAGTGGGTCAAGAGGAGCGCTGCTTTTATTCTATTTTTGGTCTTGGATGACTCGATGGAACCGAATGCTAACATTGATTGATCGGTAATTAGGTGTGTCGCGTCCAAGCTCAAGTTTCCATCAAAGGCGCAGGCAGCGTGTCGCTCTCGTGGTATACCAAGTCCAAACCGACCTGAACATGAGAACAACCCCAGCAGCACGATTCTCAACAAAAGCAAAAGTTCGAATTCCACGACGTGGAACAACGATCGCAAACTAGAACAGCATTTTCCGACTATAGAGTTCAACATTCATCATCCATCTCAGCAAACACCGCAAGAGCAACAAGCATCCAATCGCACCGCATAGGCATCCCCCCGCTTTCCATGATTTATTCGTATGCAAGTAACATCAACATCAACAACCTCCTAATCCGGTCTGCCTTCAGCGATCCCGTCCATCAAATCAACAGATACATAATCCGCCATATTTTTTTCCCGAAAAATTGTGTTACTTTCCTGCAGCATTCTTTTTTTTTCTCCTTTTTTTTCTCGTCCAGTATTCGTAGTTTCGCTATTTTCTTTGGTCTTTCTCTTTAATACCTATTGCCTTCCATACATCCCTCCTCGTCGACTTACCCAGGACACGCACATATCATCCATCGAACTCACTGACATCACCCGAGCACCGAACACAACAGACAAACCACGCTCTTTGCCCCGCCTCGTGCAAATCTGACAGCCTTGGCCTGCGCCTGTCACGCGCCTACACTCATTCACGACTTTTCTTCGTCGCCACTGCAGCATATTCTTCTAATCGGAAGTCATCCACACTCATTCTGTGCAACACCAACACTCTCACCAACTACTACGCTAATCATACGGCTTCGTCACAATTTACATTCGCGACATGGTATCGCGTACAACAATCGTTAATAATCGGCTCTACTACCCTATCCTGCTCGGTCGCTCGGCTCAGGTGTATCAGTATAATCGGATTCGGTCACTTCACCCTTACTACTCCCCCTCTGTGTGTATCTCTCTGGATTTCTCGACAGTCCTATTCAAACTTGGTGTATCTTATCTCAGCGCCTCGCGCGCTTCCTCCTTCCCTGCAGTATGCTACTACTTCCTCTATTACTTGCATAGCATACTAGCACGATCAGCCGACTTAGGATACAGTTCAAAATATTTATTGTATGGATAGCGATCTTTTCTTTCTCTCTCTTTCTCTTTCTTGTAATCATTTGTCGTGCTCTTTTTGCGCGCCTTTACTGGTCGCCATGGGTACTTACTACTTGTGTTTTAAACTTTTGTGTGTGTGTTTGATTAGGCGAGGAAAATAGAAAGAATAACAGATGATTTTGTGTTACGTGGATTCCCAATAGTTGCAGGCGGCTCAAAGTACTGCATAAGCATTGTTATTTACTGTGCGAGGAACGACGATGAATCGATGACGCAAGCACCAAGTTCTATCGAACTCAGCAATACCTTGGCACGCCTCGCTCATGTTGTGTCACCGGAAAGGGAATGTGTGACTCTGCCGTGAAAGTACATGCTTGTGGCACAGTCCTTCAAGATGAGCAGACAAGTTTTTCTAAAGGATGCCTGGTTGAGAACCAGCAGAGCGGGTTATAATATTACATGAGCGCGATATTTGGAGACATTGAAAAGATTTTGTGATTCCAGATCAGCTAGCGCCGCTTGTTGCTGACGGCAGTTATAAAAAATATTTCATTTTCATGACCATTGTCGCAGACTACAAAGGAAAGCCTACAAATCCAAGTATCCTATGACAGTGTTGTTGGACTACAAGGGGCTGCAGTGGACTGTAGACTATCGCAATTGCTGATATGAGCTAAGGTCCGAAATGCTGGTACACTATCAGACACGTGAAATGTCGTTGTCCAAACTCAATGACACCAGCGAGTACTACGCTCCATTTATGCTGTTATTTGACCGCTTCTGGTCAGAGCTTGAGGAGAGCAGGACTACGTGGGATAGATTTGAGCTAGGCCAGGTTGTGGCAGAAGTGAAGCGCTCCCATGAACGGTCTATCTCCCACGGTAGCGAGGAAACACTGCCTTGTCAAAAACGCGCGCGAGTGGACAGTATGCATGCGAGTGTTTTCTAATTTTATTCATGTACATCAACCGATAAACGAGGCACCGTAGTATCAGAAGATACTCGATTTGTTCTATCGCTTGTAGAGCTTCCCAGATTGGACGCCGATAATGCATGTTGTGCTACGCCTACCATTGTTCTGGTGCTTCCTGTGGCTTCTTATAAAATTTCTGTCACCGTCTGCCTCCGTCTTCGCAGTGATTTTCTCTCAAGTTGACATACAAAACGGAGTTTAGCGCAGAAAATTTCAAATCAATGGTCTGACAGCGCAGCAACAGCGTGGTTTGGAACAAGTTTGGAAAACTTCCTCCCATTGGGACCAAGTCCTTGTCAACTAGTATATATATCTTATCATATGGTTTTATTCCATTACCACCTCCCTTTCTCTGTCATTGGGCGAACAGGAACGATGACTGACCTGAAGTGCGTACTACAAAGCACTACTAAATGGGGCAGTTGTGCTGACTTTGCTCTTGTTTGCGACAGCCAACCAACAACACCGCCACAGTCAATCTCCACGTTGCAATTGTAAGCATCATAGGCCCTTTCTGTAATTATCTCTCATTTGCTTTTGTTTGAACGTTCTGCAGACCAGAGGTTACTCCAAGGCGAACTATAAGTGACGGCGGAGACAAGTCAATCCCAGATCTACGGCCGGTCATAGCAAATGAAATGGATGGAGAGTTTGTAACATGCTCTGTTCCTCAATTCCTTACGCATTACATGCCATTCGCTCCAAGTGATGAGGTGGTCGACAGATTCGTTAGGGAAAATCTGAAGGCAACAAATCCAGATACTGTTCTCGAAACACAGCATGGCAAACTGGTTTTCAAGTCTTTCTCGACAGCGCCAACACAGAACGGCCCCAAGGAATCAGTGGCATATATGCCGTTGCTGGATATTGCAAATGCCATTTCCAAATACAAGTCCTTCCCAGGTCGACGTAAAACTGGCACATCCTACCACCACTGTCCAGAAGACCGCCTTTTCAGTGACATTAGTGGAACCAAAACAAACAGAATCGACGCTTGCTTTCGCTTGCAGGAAGAAGAACGGCTCCATGTTACAAATATTGCGGTACCAATCGAACAGAAGCTTGACGTTTGGGAGGCTTATCAAGTGAGTGAGTGCGTTACATTAATATTCTTTTGATTCAAACTCTACTCCTCGCAGAATAATATTCAGCTTGTTTCAATGAATGTCCATACCATGAATGACGATCCTCGCCGCAAGTTTATTTTCGGGGTATGTATCAATCCTTTCTATATATTCCAACTGTATCTGACGATAAGTATAGATCACGTTTGAATCCAACAAGGGTACTCTGTGGTATCAATGTAGATCCCATTCTGCTGTTTCTCATCCCTTCAATTTTGTTGAGGTATGCCTTTATACTAAGTCGCCGTTGATGTCCTTGAATTAACCCATGTATGTTTTAGGACCCTACAACGCTTATAAAGGTGTTCATGGCTTTTTTATTTGCCACGCAGGAAGAGCTTGGATATGATCCCATGGTTACGAAGTCTGAGGCTCGTGACGATGGTTCTTACACGTACATCTACCATATCCCACAGCAGGGGACCGACCAGATTCGACATTATCGAGTAGAAAAACATCTTTCTTTCTACCGCACAAACAACATCACCGGAAGGATGAGTCGTGTATGGCTCGTTCGAGAAGTAAACCAGTTAGGCAAAACGATAAGCGGTTCTAGAAAATGTGTTTTGAAAGATGTGTGGCTTAGCAGGGACGCGGACACCGAGAGTACGATTCTTGGCTCCATTTTTGCGGATATCGAAGCATTTTTTCAACCTCGGGCCCTACCATTGGATGCCGACATGCAGGAGATTCATGACCAACTATTACCATTTGTGACTGACGGCTCTTACAAGAAGTACTTCATGACTATTATGAATGAGTACATTGGTGAAGTCTCCCCTCCTACAGCGCCAGGTTCCGTGCCGAAACGAGGCCTTTTTGAGAAGCCTACGACATCTTTTCCAGTAGGATCAGCATCTCGTCATGTAACTGGAACTACGCATCCCATAGCATCTCAATCAACAACGATAAAGGACAAGGTTCTCCGCGAATATCTTCCACGCAAGCAATACCGTGTTGTTTTCGAAGAAGTTTGCGATGACCTTGAACAAATTATGACCCTGGGCAAAGTCTTCACCGTCCTGTCGCAGGTGCACACCGGTAAGCCATTAATTGCAGTATGTCGAGGCTCGTTCCTTAGTGACACCTTTTGTCTTCTTTTCTCTGTTTCTTTTAGCTCTGAAACTCTTTTTTGTGGGCGGCTGGGTTCACAGGGATATTTCATGTGGCAATATTATGCTCTATGAAGCAAATGGTACACTTCAAGCCAAACTTTCGGACCTGGAATATGCGAAAAGGTATCCTCGCCCTGATGGCGCGCTTGGTGCTGCTGATCCAAAGACGGTTCGTTTTTTTATGCCGCATCTTATATGTGCTTAATGGTTGTACAGGGTACGGAAATGTTCATGGCGCTCGAAATCATGACTGGAAGCTTCATGTATAAAGGTCCAGAAGTGGACTTTCCAACGTACGCGGAAAGTGCAAATGAGGTATATAAGCCAGATACCGTGGTTGTGCATAACTTTCAGCACGATTTGGAGTCGGTTTTGTGGATCATACTCTATATGCTCATCGTCCGTTCTAAAGACAGACGGTCTCGTGAAATGGCGGACGAAATATTTTCCAGGAATAGCTTGACTTCGCGTGCTCTATGGCTCGAGAAGTCTTCAGGACTCGATCAGCGGTTAATCAATCAAGTTGATCCATCCCTCGAGAAGGTTGCACATGAGGTGGAGCGTCTCCGATTGACACTGGTTAGACACTATAGATCACGAGAAGCTAAGGATCGTTTGAAGGACGTTGGAACGTTTGCCAGGACTATGATGGTGGTAGATGGCTTCTGGGCTGAGGTTGAGAAAAGCAGGGATATGTGGGATCAAACTGAATTGGTACGCCGAAGGCCTGGGGAAGTCACCACTACATTTAAGCGCTCCAAACCCAGCTCCGCTCCTACAGAGGGTTCGAAGAAGTCAAAGCGTGCTCGAAAGTAATTGGTGCTATCTTATTTAGACTTAGTAGACTTGACTTACATCGACATACAACACAATATGGCGTTCTGTAGAGTAACTTATACATAGTCTTGTTTTAGAGTAGAGCATTGGAGTAAAGGCGGCACACTCAAGGCGGTCCTCATGGCCGGGTTAATGTACATGCGCGGGTGGGATAAGCACGACGTCGATGCGCGGGAGGGTCACATATAAATTATTGAAGCCATTAGCCAGAAGAGATGTTTTTGGGCCGAAGCAAGTGTAAGTAAAGCCTTAAAAATGTATCCCGCGACTGGACTCGAATAAAGCAAATAAACAAATAAATACAGGAGTGCATCATGGCAAGTGCATTCAAATGCAGCCGGAAAACAAATGTGTTCCTATATCCCATTTGCCTAATGAAATCATTGCCGCCGTCTTTCTCTGGGTCAAGGAATCTCTCAAAAAATATACTACAATTGTATCTATGATAAAATGTGTGCTGGATGTATTTTTAGGAGCCTACTCTATACCTGTAAGCAATTTGTGTCAAAATCAGTTGTGGTTGGTACGTGGCGCATACACCGCAGCAGGGCGCGGCAAGCGCGGCACACCGCGTCAAAATCACCTGGCCCGAGCAGAAGGCGGGCGCCTATGCAACTTACCACAACCATAATGACCTGCTGGAGTGGATCAGAGCTAGTCATGTCAGTTCCTGGTGGAGAGAGATTGCATTGGATCTTGCCCAGCTATGGACTACAATTCCACTTTGGAATGCTCTTTGGGCAGAGCAGATCCTCAGACGCTCAAAACAGACTCCTTTGCAGATCAGATACGCCTTTCACAAGTATTATTGCACGCTGGAACTGCTCCGACAAGCTTTAGGTCACTCAGAGACTCTCAAATGCATTTATATTATTGGAATATCAATAAACCAAGGAGTGGAATAATGATTCCTATTGATTATGTGGGGTCATGATGAAGTGGGAACATGTCAAAGCGTATCATGTATTTGAGTATAGCCAAATACAATGCGGGTACAGTTTAAAAGCGTCGACTACTTGTCGACTACACTATTTCATTACCGAAGTTGTAACAAGGGGACATTGAAACCTTTTAAATCCTTGAGTACGACCCTCAGCAGTTTGATATGGGTAGATGAAATGCACAAATCTTGAGCTTAGAGGACTGCGCAGTATGAATAACGATAGTTAAATATATGTAGTGTCAGTCTAACGACATCGAGGGATCCGGAAACAGACTCATCATGGAGTGGAGATTTGATTATCATTCAACTGGTACGGCCAGTCCAGGAGATAGACAAGGTTGCGAAGCTGATTCAAGAGGAGCATCACGCAGATTGGTTGTTGCATAAATATGACTATAATTTGTGTAGCGTATAGCAGTATGCTATAAAGGTGTGCCTGCGAGCAGGCCTGTTTTTAACCGTCTTGTAACAGAGCTGAGCTCGGAGTCGAAGCCGCGCGGGCACGAGAAATGGACATGACAGCAGCCAAACACAGGGGCGGTCCTAGGGGCTGGAGGCTTGTTGGGAAGGGGCGGGGAAGGCTACTGTTGGGCATTGGGCGTGGGGCTCGGACAGAGGAAGTGGACTCGATCCTAACGGGGCCTTGATCCTAACGTCCGGGCTTGAACATTATGCCTCAGACCTGAAAGAAGAGAGAGCCGGGATGGTGAGGAATCAGGACATGGCATGAGACATACGGGATACGGGGTGGAACAACCTCCATAAGCCCCCATAAGCCCCCAGGGCCCCATCAATCAGCAAGGTGAGCATGCGCAAGAAGTAGGGTCGTGGGTAGGCTCACCATATCCTGAGATTTACCGGCACGTGGGATGGAGTGCGGGGAGGGTATGAGGACCGAGGTGTGCATGCACATGCAGATGGGGATCCGGGCGGGCGCGGAATGCGGTGCGACCCAGACGAAATGAGCGTCTATCAAAATTCGGCTGATCGGTCAAAGTGGGCAAGTAGATATTGCTTGTGCCAAAAGTGATTAATCAGAGGCGGAGAGCCCCCGTCGTGTCGTCTTCGTCGATGCTGGTCACGCTGATTTCTCCGTCGCCCTCGTCGCGTTCTCCAAGGGCCAACTGGCCGTCAAGGCATGTTCACTAAAATTAGTAACTACCAAGGAGGTCCCGGTGGCACGGGCACCAAACGGAGATGCGACCTGCCGCTACTTGAAGGTCTGAACTTGGTTGAATCGTGCACGGTGTGAGCGTACGTGGAGGAGACTGATCGGACATGTCCGAGTCTGCACTCTGCGCAAGACCTCGCCTGAGCCGGTCCCCATGTGCACGCTGCATGCGCACGTGCACTCGTAAATCACAATCATGCACTCTTGGGTAGGGTAGGCGGCACACCCGCGCCCTGATACAGCGGGGTAGGGGGGGCAGGTAGAGGCCGGAGGTGATGCGGGCAGGACAGGGAGATGCAGGACAGGCCGGGGAAGGCGCTGCTTACCTTTTGTCTTCGTGCATATTGCGGGGACATGATGCAATGCGAATGATGCAAATTGTACAATACTGACTCACTGAGTGGTGCCGTTGAGGCGTGCAGGTGACCCTTGAGCTTGAACGCTTAGGAGATAGAGCTAAAGAGGATGAACATGAGTAGTCAATGTGAAGCCGAATCGCTCTATCTCTGCTCCTCGATCTTCTCCGCTCGCTTTGGGGAAGGAACCGCGGCAATTCGCTCTGAGTCGGTTGTTTCGAGGCACACTTCAGCTCTGAGAGTTCTGACGCGAGGGCATTTGCGGGACGGCTATATGTCGTCTTGAGACCTTCGTGCGGCGTTTTCATTGTACATTTTGCGCGGTTGAGTTATAGGGCATAGATGTACGTAGTAAGGAGGCTGGAACCCATCTCATTGGCTGGGGCAAGTATGAAGTATCGTACGCTGGCTCAGCGGGTACAGCGGCTGCCGCCTTGATATCAACATTGCAATTTGCAGCCATCCAAACTGGTGACTGCACGCCCGACTGCAGATACCTGTAGGGTATAGCACAAAGTAAAGTGGTTTGTTGGGGGCCGGGGGCGCGTGAGATTGTGGTGAAAATTAATCACCATACATATACAATATGATTTTCAATATCATGGTCCGCACCTTCGTGACCTTCAGTATGATCGTAACAAATACACAACAAAGTATCAGGTAACTACACCACAGGGAGAGCAATACAAACTTGTAGTCAAGCAGTATTATAGAGCTGCTCTACACTATATATCAAATTGGACGCACACAACTCAGTCAGCGAGCTCGTGCAAAAGGTACCTATCAAGAGACGTATGAAAGGATACATAACCCATAACGAACTCTCTCCATATTTTAACAGCTTCCGGGTGCGTCTGCATAATTACCCCACAGATTTGCGCGTCAATCGTAAGAACGTCATTGGACAGAGCCTGGAGTGCCTCGATTGCTGGAATCCCTTTATTTGCTGCGCAGCATGATATGTAATTGTGTGTCTCGCCCGCTTTTTCCTCCTTGTAAAACGAGAAAACGTCGCTGTGGGGAGCATATTGCTAAGAGAGAGGTCTGCAGTGCCACTAGACAACACCAGTGGAAATTTTGCGCTTACTTTGAGTAATTTATGAAGTCCCCTATCTCCGGAAAGCACTACACCATAGTCAATTAAGCAAGCTCAGTTTCTTGACTTTATGGGCGTACGTACTTGTATGTAGGACCTAATGGGAATAGATTGTGGGAAGACCATAGCAGCATACGCCAGTGATATTCCAGACATCTCGCGAGAAAAAGTGGAGTATCTCGTCGCGGCGGGGAGAATCTGGCCATTGAAATAAGCCCACATGTACTCCATATATAAGCTATCTGTACGCACAGTCATCCCTTTCACTTCGCTTTCAAGCGTCATTACATTGATAAATTCTATAGAGGACGCAAGGATGAAGCCAGACGCCGGCGCCTCGAAATGGCGCGGGATTTCGCGGAGCAGCTGCGCAAAGGTATCTAGGACAGGGTGCAGTTGCGGCTGGCCGAGGCTGAACAGCTCCAAGAACATCCGGAGTGCATCCGAGGTGCTGTTCGCGTACGTGTCGTCCACGCAGATGGCCACAGAGGTGTACACCGCTATGAACACCAGCACGTCTTCCGAGTGCAGGTATGCGAACGTGGTCGAGGCAAAGGTGGAGTCTGTGTGATGAACTACAGTTAACACAACCTTTCAACTTGCTCATTGCATCTATATTCTATATTTAAGGCCTTATCAGAGTTGTAAATGTCCCTAGCATGTTGCACTTAAAATCACTCATAGTTACTATATCTAGTGACTAGCGGGGCTAATTGAATACTCTGTGGGGATGGTGTCCAACTAATATAAATGCTGTCCAAATGTTTCACACTGACGGCTGGCCGACACACCAGTAATTGCCCTCTCAAATCATGCATGACTAAGTGCTAGACAGCTGTGGGTAGCAGACACGGGACCTCGTGGTGGCTTTTGTGTGTGTTTTGTTGATTTGCCATATACAGTAAAGACTTCAGCTCAAGTAAAGAATATAATATGGAGGTCTAAGAGTGAAGTGTTGCTGAGGAATGAATGTTGAGGAAGAGTTGAGCTCGAGAGACGCGACGCGCAACATGCGAATTTCACTAAGTTCTTTGTCACGCTCGCGAGCCTTACTAAAAGTGCTTCATTTGGCCCAGTCCGTAGGGAGGCATCTCTAAAACGCTCGGCCCGAGCCAATGTTGTACCTGTTTGTAGCATCAAATAAGGTGCAAACAAATGCCTCCCAACGGACTGGCTAGCGAGTCTAATTGAGCCGACACTCACGGAAACAAACACAAACACAAACACAAACACCTACCTAGTGCTCACTGCTCATAAGCGCTTAAGCATGGCATGCGGCACGCCTGCATGCTGTCGTGTTACTGTCGTATCTTGGATGTTGTACCTTGTTCTCGTTCTCGTTTGCGTCCAGATGCGCGTCCATGTCCGAGCTGGTCTGCCCGGGTGGGCACTGCAGTGGGCTGGTAGGTCCGCTGGAATTGTCTGGCCCGCCCTTCCCACGGACTTTGGTGTCAGTGCGACCACATAGAACAGTCCCCTGGTACCGTACCCTATAATGTCAGCCGCTATAGCTATTCTGATGCAAAACCTTGTGTAACTACACATGGGGTTTAATGCAACAGCTACTGTAACTACAGGGCCCTTTGTATAGGGCTAAAGAGGCCTCTTTTTTGAATATATTGCATCATTTGCCTATTGCATCATTTGCCCTGTACGTTGCATCACTTCTAGGGCCTCGCCGACCTTACCTTTCCGGCCGGGGGCGCTCCTTCCGGGGGCGCTCCCTTCCGGTGCGCCGCGCCGCTTCCGTTTGATGCGCCCTCCCTGTCCCTGTCGGGTGAACCGTGCACTAGCGCACAGTTCACCCCCAGCATTCACTTCTTAATGGGTATACCTCATCAATTATTGCGCCTGCATATTACCTATGTTACAGGAATAAAGTGCGCCGTTGCCTTTTTACCTTTTGCCTTACTCACGCACTATATTGTAAGTTCAGCTCAGGTAAGGTTCAGAGTAAGCCACCCAAACATATGTTTTATTCTTATTCTCTTGAATTATAGTGGACACGGTAAACAGGTGTAGTCTTTCCGCCGATGGATTCATTTACAATAAAATGGCTGATTTTCTGTCCCTTTGCATTATTTATTGGACACCCTTTGCAACATCTATTGGACGCCCTTTGCAACACCTGCTCGCCCTGGGTTCTGGGCGCTCGCTTTATAACACCCTCGTCAGGCAATGCATTGCATCAGGACCGGACTTTCCCTGTGCATCACCTCCACTAGACCTAGGCGTTTCCTTGCTCCGTATTTGCTCCGTATCCTGTGCAAGAGCTATTCTGTTGCATCATCTTGAGTTAACCCTACTATCCATCCGCTCACCTTCCCTTTGCATTGTTTGCAAGCTCTTCCTAGTGCATCATCTGGTGTATACCTTGGCAATACTTCTGTCCTGGGTCCCTCACCTTGCATCATGTATGCATTTGCATTACTTGCCTGGTTGCTCATCTTGCATCACTTGCCTGACCTGCTTCTTGCCTTTACTAGCTGCTCCCAATGCCCTTTGCATCATTTGCCGAGACCCCTTGCATCATCTTGGCGTTTCCGCTCACATCAGCGATCGTCACAATAATGTTGCATCAGTCCCACCAAAGTCCCACGTCTTTTGCTTGCATCACCACGCCGTTCTCAACTTCAGTCTTCGATGTTCTGCCCGCCATGTCCGCCCGCCACTGCCATTGCCATGTCACCTTTCTTCCCCTCCTACCACGCCAGGCTCACCGTCGCAACGCTCTTCAACCAATCCTCTTGGCCATCCCGTTCTACTCAAAACGACCATGACCAAAGGTCTAACCGCTCGACAGAAGAAAATCTTGAACAGTATGGTGCACCACAGGGCCCCAACGATTGTCCGTAGTGTGAAGAACCATGAGCACGTTCATTATTGTGTTACCGGCTCAGGTAGCTCAGCGAAAATCTCAACACGCACTACTGGGGCACTGCATTCAACAGTCTCTACTCAACCTTCACCAGACATTCAGGAACATGTCGAACATGATACCCCGGACCTCAACACGAGTTTGGCCGACGATTTGTTGGACGATGATCAAAACATCTCCATGGGTATTCCTGTCGATGAAGATTACCTGCAACACATGGCTAGGGTTGGAGGGGACACTGAAAATATAACGAAGTTGAGGATTCAAGGGGTATGTGATTAGGTCCTAGCTACTCCTGTGTATACTATTTACTAATCGCTATCTAGGATCAGGCCCTCCGCGAGTTCATCCCTAAAGCCCAACTGATACTACAAGAGATGATTGCGGTTGAAGGGCGAGGACACTTCGCAACCGAGACGTGTGTTTTATGCAGGGAAGGCAGTGGCGAATTTGAATGCAAGGATTGTTTTGGCCGGTCCATGCTGTGCAAAAACTGCATGGTAACATCGCATTCAAGACTGTTCTTGCACCGAATTCAGGTGGGCCTACTAATTTGACCTATATTCTACTTATGACTTATGTTCTTCCTACAGAAATGGAACGGTATGTTCTTTGAGAAGTCCTCCTTGAAAGCGATCGGGCTACGAGTTCAGCTTGGCCATGAACACAGTGATCCATGCTTCAACCCTAAGCACTCCTTTGCCGACGATTTTACTGTTGTTGACATAACCGGCGTTCATATCATTGCTCTTGACTTCTGCGGATGCGGGAATACAACTCTGCAACACGTTGTCCAGCTCCTCCGCGCCCGACTGTTCCCTTTGACCACAACGGATCCTCGCAGTGCTGCGACATTTACATGTCTTGAATATCTTGAACTTCTATCCTATGAGTCTACCTTATCGGTCTTCCAGTTTCACCAGACCCTCAGTCGATGTACGGACAACACTGGAACTGAACATATTGATGTAAGTAGTGCAATGTATCTTGAAAACGGTTGTATCACCAGGCTAATGATTTGTCTTTATCAGGACCGCTATCCCGCTTTGCTGCGGATGATACGAGAGTGGCGATTTCTCAAGCTCATGAAATGTTCAGGCCGGGGGCATGATGCAACAGGCATTCCTGGCACGAAGGACGGGGAGTGTGCTGTACTTTGCCCTGCCTGTCCTCAGCCCGGGATCAACATGAGACCTAACTGGGAAACAGATGGCTCGCCCAGGTAAGCCTTTCATTGTATATATTTACGATACAGTATACTTAACCTCTAAAGCTGGCTGCACGGTATCTATGTCGCGTTGGACGCATGTATGCGCATGAGGCGCAAGAACGTCTCGAATATCATCGCAGACCCTGGTCTCAACCAGGGTTGTGCCTACTTTGTTGAAGAACATCAATATAAGACATATTTGAAGAACTTTCAGAATGAAAAGGAGCCGGTCAGTAGGCGTTATCTGACTTCTGCTCCGAGATCTTATCACTGATTATCTCTGCTTTACATGTACAGAAAAGCTCTTGCTCCCGTCATGATGCCGTAAACTTATCTGAGAGAGCGCTGCAAGGCCATGCTGCCACGGGCATTGCAGCAGTGGTATGCTCTCGACATGATATGAAACGGCCAGTTAGCGTTGGTGATTTGCAAAGGGGTGAAAGGTCGGATCAAAATGTAACTTTCTCCGTTGGCAGTACTAAAGCAAATGTATCAGGTACTGCAATATGGATTATGTTTTTCACTCGGCAATGAAAGGCACTTTACTCAAGCACTTTACAGTATCGTATGATATTGCTTGTCAATGGTGGAAGCACCATAAAGAGCGGATGAAGAAACGCGACTCCGAGTTCTTCATCCTCCGTAAGGTAGGGGTCACGATAAACCAACCAGCTTAAGTAAGCAATTATGTCAGCGGCAAAATGTTGGGTTTGAAAAAAAAAAAGTTGAAGCTCGAAAAATGAAAGAAAATCATGATTTATGTATATTATGATGTACCATATTTCATTGCATGCTCAGCTTTGAGCTTTTGAGCCATTTCAGGAGGTAAAGTACGATGTCCATGGTAATATACAGTTTGCCCATGCAGCTTCTGGTCCAGATAGGCCTTGTTCATAGGCGCTGACAAGGCGCTGACAAATCAGGCCGCACGGTTGGCATAGCTGATAAGATTATTTTTAGCCACGATCACACGTGTACTCCGGTCTAAAAGCTTCATTGTCTTCATCTTCATCTCCCTCGTCTTCAGATTCATCGTCCCCGGAGTCAAATGCAGCATCCAGAAAGAAGAAACCTTGCTCAAGCAAGTCTTCGTCAGTATTGTCATTGTCGGGTTCAGGGATTTCTTCAATTGATGGTTTTTGGTGGTTTTTGCTCTTTGAAAGATTGTTTAGTCAAGCCTTTTTTGCTTTTGTTGTTCGTCCCATGTTCTGTTAACAACTGAATGGACTTTTGCTATGATTTATCGGGATTTGGGCTGTGTTTGCAGTGCAATAAGGGCTTGCTCTTGGGCGCTAAACGTCACGTGAACGGATTACATAAGCGGCAAAAAGTGCCCTCGTAAAATCTTGACCACCTTTTCTGACCATGTCAATATGAATATTATTGCATTTGGCACACTTTTTGTTCAAAAAAATCTTTGGGACAAATGAAGGATAATAAAATATATTTTTCAAAATGTGAAAGCAGAGGATTAGAGAACTGCTTTCTTGGTACAATCCCCAGCTATTACATAGTCAAAAGGTGCTCAGCATGGTATGTTATTGAGCTCATCGTCGAGCGTGTTTTTTGATTACTTAAGCTGGTTGGTTTATTGTGACCCCTACCTTAATGACGTTTCGGTCAGATATCTTGTCCCAAAATTCCATCTACTGGCGCATGTTGCACAGTGCCGGTCCGACTTCTCCTTTCACTTCACGCCTCATACTGGCCGGACAGATGGCGAAGCGCCCGAGAGAGGTTGGGCTAATCTAGACAAAATTGCTGTAAGCACACGCGAAATGGGTCCTGGAAGCCGGGCCGATTGCATTGATAGCCATATCGGGGATGAGAACTGGAAGAAGGTATCGGGGATGGGTGAGTCTCGTATGGCTCTGCTATGGTTAAGAACAAATCATCTTACTCAAAGACCGTCTATTTAGCGAACAGCTTATACCATAAAATGTATGCAGCAGCGCGCGACATGGCTGAGCACAAAGTCAGCCATGCCGAGATGACCCTCACAGTTCCCCCGGAAACAATTGAACGATGGGAGGAAATGGTTCAGGCGTGGGAACTCGACAAATCGAACCCCAATCCATACGAAGTTACAAGCACTGGTGCGTACACATCTGCCATCCTGATATCGCGAGCAAACATGCTATTAGGACCAACGCAGGCGTCTGTAATGAAGCAGCTTGTTGAAGATGAAGCTCGTGACATTGCTAATGCAAGAGATATGGCGTTGGATGACAGGGTGACGCCGAGCATACTGATAATGATGGGGATTAATTTGGAACGAGAACAGTAAGTTTCCTATTTGTGACGCCTATAACGTCTTCAAACCTGATGTACCAATTGTAGACGCCGTCTCAAAGCATCAGCGGCCAAGGTCTGGGAGCATGCGCTAGACCGCCAGCGCACGAAGCATCAGTTGCAGTGTAACACGCTTACCAGGAAGATCGATACATTCTTTTCGTTCCACCAGATATACATCCCGGGACTGGCCAAATTGCGCGAGGAATTTGCGCAGACCACATCTACGGAACTGCAGGTCTACAAGCTCTCTCTCTGGCTCCCTTCCCAACTCAAGACCCAGACCCATGTCCCTGTAAACCTTCAACGAATTGAATGGAGGCTTCGCTACTCACAAGCTCATGAAGCGCTTGATGTCATTCGCTCCCAACTCCAGGTTCGAGCCCATCTGTATCAGTTTAAGGATCGCTTCGTACGGGGCCAAGCAGCAAACACTCGCGCGCAGAATACAATTGCTGGTATTGATGCAAAGATTCAGGGCGCAGCCGAGGAATATAGGTCGGCCTTCGCCGCGCTTACCTCTCTATCACCGTTACTTGCAGAGTACAAATGGAAGGAAGACTTACTACTGTTACGTGAAGAAGACATCCGGGATGTGGCTGAGGGGAAAGCTAAAGGCAAGGGCAAGGAATCTGAGGGTCGACGGACTCTTTTGTGGATCTGGAAGAAGGTACCGATGGAGGAGATTGATGACGAAAGTGGAACGTATTTGACTGATCGTGAGTTCTAGCAAAAGACAGTGATTAGCTGATGTCTTATCTTTGCATGTCAGGTATCTGTTCTGAGTGGTGTAAATCCAGAGCGAGAGCGGAACGATTTTCGGAAGAGGTTGTACTCCTCTCAGAAGAAATGACACGAGTTCTGCTTTACTTCAAGTACCGCGCCCAGGACTGGAAGGGTAAAGCGGACCCCAAAACCAGTCCCTGTGCGGAGAGTGCATCGGATGCGCATACTGAAGGGCATATTGCTTACGCCGAACGTCAGGCGGCCATGTTCAATAAGATGCTGGCAGGTTGTCAGCGTCGTTGGCAGTCATTAGCGCAACATACGGACCGTATGTTCAAAATCATCGAGGATCCGACTCAAGCGCTTCCCAATGAATTCAACGAGCCAGCCCCACGTAAATCCAAGTATAACAAAGCGACTATGTAGATTATGCAACTCAAATCATACGTGACTGATGCAACATATAGTGGCTTACAAATGTTCGCCGATCATGCATTGAACCTGACTGCTTCAGACGCGTAATCTAATGCACACGGGAGCGAGCAGTAATGCAATAAGAAGGGGGTACATAATGCAACATGCACAGTGGGTGATGCAAGACGAAGCCCCGGCCCTTGCATCACCATTTTTGACACTATATATATAAGGGCTGCTACTAATCGATTTTTTTGACCTAAGTACAATGGGTCGACGAGCGAAGTACCTTACAGTTCAGGAAAGGGACTCAGCAAAACTTCAAAAGCGCATGGATTACAATTCTTCGATACAGTAAGGTGACATTCAACTGTAGTCACGGAATGTACTAATACAAATTTATAGAGGCCGTAAAGCTAGGTCCCTGCAAAACCACCGCGCATATGTCAAGCGACAAGAGCAACTAATGGAATCAGGTCAACCGTCGGCCGTCGAGGACTCTGAATCAACCACCTTGATACCTCTTCCGGAAATTCCAGACCATCTTCGAAAACAAGCAAAAGCCTCGCTCCCGGTGCACTCTGAAAGCTACAAGGAAGCACTTTGGTCTGAGGAGCCTTTGGGAAGTGATCATCATCATTTCTGGTTTGAATTCTGGGATGACCCACCATATCATGACGGCCACAAACACATCCTGCCCGGTCAATTCGAAGTTCACTCGCATTCTCTCACGGGGTGGCGGAGGCGTAAACAGCGAGAGCGTGCTGCTAGTCGGCTCAGTCACTATCATAAACACGACGTCAACATACATGAAGTACAAAATGACATCCACAGAGAACTATCGTACTTTCTCTCTTCCTGGAAAGAAGCGAGGGAGATTTTGACTGGGGTCGATCGAAAACCTCCTCTTCTTATCCATTATATGGGTATTTACTTACTTCAGGATATGGCCAGAATCGTGATGGACCTTGTTGAGGACTGGCATGCAGCCGGTAAGGGAAAGGAGAGCAAAGAGCTTGATAATGTATTCCGAAACAGATGGTAAATAAATTTGAAATATGTCACAACTATGATTGTTACATGATTTATGAGATGTTATTTCTTGGGTTTAACGGGCGAGAATTGCCATCCACCCCAGCAGAGAGCGCAACGGATGTACTGACAGACAGGAATAAAAAATCAGACATAACAAGTCTAAAATATGACATTGAGTAACATTGAGGACATACTTTCTGCTTCTTCCCCATTCTCCATTTCCATTCTTCTGGGTCCATGCCAAAAGGACGGGGCATAGGGCAGTGATCAAACCAGGTATGGTAGGCGCGGCCGTAGAAGTCTTGCAAGGCCTCCTCACTGTTTTTCCGAATGGCCGCACGGAAGTGAGGTGCAAGTTCTTTAATTGCTCGCATCTCGTCCTTGGTGTAAGTCATACTAAGGTCAACTGATCATGAGGTATCCCCTTTAGTTCGGGCCAAGCAACGATGACGAAACAATTCTCACCTTTTAATCAACCGAGACAAATGCAACCACCAACTACGCAGCTTGCACAGGACAAAAAAAGCTGTTGACATCGGCAGAGTAGCAGCCGTCCGTACAACTGTACAGTTAATAATTAATGAAGGTGATAGGTAGGCCAGTCAAGAACGGCAACGTTGTAATGTCCGTGCTCGCCGAACCCGGGGAGTGACGCAAATTGATGAACCAATCGTGTGCCTAATAAATAGGCGCTGAGAAATACACATAGGTTTATAACATATGATAACCGAGAGTGAACATCATACAAAAAGCTCTGCATATACCCTGGTAGCATGATAAGCATACACGCACACCTCAGTTCCTCGCCCTTCGATATTTAGAGCATTAACGGCAAAATGATGTTGTTCAGCCAATCAGGTTGTGTATAAATATCCACTGAAGTTTCTCGACTGAGCAACATAATATTCATTTGTTACTCTACATACATCATTGGAGAAGCTAGTACAATGAGAAACAAGTCTCCAGGCATATTTACTGCACATAGAGTGAGTTAAAACTGTGCCCCAGTCATGTATTTGACCTGGCTGATCTATGAACGACGAGGACCCAAGCCTTTCACTCTTGAGTTAATATGTGGATACATTCTCCTTGCGCTCTCTAGATCCCTGTCATCTTGAGATTGGATTTTAAAATTTGGGTGGCTTGGACTCAGGTACTGTACACATTAATAGTTGTGTGCGTAGTTTACTTGTAGTTTACTACTACAGCCTATCTCGTATCAGCGTTGGGGGCTAGACTTTGCGGTCAAATTCTTGTGACATTTAATCATCATCACGACTTACTGGTATTAGTTTGAGGTGCCACAAGCCAGTTGAAAGCAAATAAGCTATATAACAATAACAAATGGAAAGCAGTAATGCAGTACTATTCAGTCGTCTAACTACCCTCAAACCGAGGAGAGGAGGTTGCGGCATACTTCACAAGGACGGGGCACTATGTGTTGTGTAGTACTTGCCATATTAGGCACAAGTACGAATCAAAGTTCAATTATATATGCATATGTCAGATGTATTCACCACATTCCGCCCTGAATTATTGAGCACAAGATGTTGACAACAGGAGCACGTAATTCGATAAGCAAACACATTGTCATTTGATAACAAACACATATAGATCAAACGACATTTTCGGAGCAAATTCTGGGTTGCGCAGGCCAACGATACGAGAAAACATACACAGGCAAATTATACGGTAATGCCGGCACCAGCACCAGCAGTTCCGGGACTGCCAGAACCACCAGAGCCACCAGAGCCACCAGAGCCACCAGAGCCACCAGGACCACCAGGACCACCCGGTGGAACAGAAGGGTACAAGACAGAGGGTGCGTGCAAAATGCGCACGGCGCTGCGCAGAACCGCATCATCGAACGCCGCATCGGCCTCCGCCTTGGTGGAGTACCTAGTAAAACAGGCGCTGCCAATGCCCATTACACGAGGGGCGACGGTGTGCCTGCCATGAGACAATGTGAGATTAAATCTACAGTTTTGAGGACATCTAGTAAACTTACCAATGGGCAAATACGCCTACTTGAGTTCCCGCAGTCACAGCGTACCACCTCACGGTGGGGTCATTGATGTCCACGCTGTCGGGAACATTGCGCACTGCACCCTCAAAGTACGTAGGATGTCCTGGGACGGGTGGGGTACCAACACTCAGGCCCTGGAACAACCCTGTCAAGGTGTCGGTGGCGGAAGCCGCAGATGGAGTGGAAGCCGCGACAGTAGACGTCACAGCCGCAGGAGCCGCGGGAGCCGCGGCAGTCGCAAACGTCATGACAGCAGGAGCCGCGACGGTAGGAGTCACAGCCGCTGGTGCAGCAGCAGCTGCGGTGGTGGTCCTGGTGGCAATGGGCACGGAGACATTGCAGGGGCATTCCTGCTCATTGGCAGTTGCAGCTATAGTACGCAGGTCAGTCTTCATGATGTTAAATGGAGTTGTCCTCGCTACTAACCGGTATGATTGCCGTTCTCGGCAGTGGTAAGAATAGCGCCCCACTGTTCAGGATGAGGAAGCGTGAAGTCTACAAAAAAAAAAAGGACGGAGAGATTAGCATGTAGATTTGTCCACAGCACAGTATCCTCACCTCTTCCAGTGTGGAGTACGATAGCCGTCATCGCATGAAGCAAATCACTCAAGTTTACTGGAGGGGCGTCCCGAGGTGGAGACATCTCTCCAGCAGGCTTGTTTGACTGGTCAGTCATGTAAGATGAGTGCGTTTATGGGTGTAGTAGGTCAAGGGGAGTAAGCTTGAAAAATGGGAGACTGCTGCACTTTAAATCCCTTGGATTAAGGTTTCATTTAAAAAGCGGTGGCTGATTGGGATCCGCAAAGCTGCACAGTACATGTCTTCCATCTGCCAGGCCTTCGTAGTGTCTATAGAAAAAAAATCGTTGCATCAGCTATCCAGTTGTCCATATTGCAAGACACACCAAACGGAATATCAAGCACTCAACGCTTAAAAAGTACGAGTATTTCTCGAGAAAGAACATACAATCTATTCTTAATTACTTAATTATAGATGCCCCGCAAACCGTGGGCAACGATCGACCAGACAGCCTTTTTAGAGGGTTACATAGAGCAGTTCCGCATGTGTAGGACAGCCGATAGAAAGTCTTATACAGTTTTTTGGGACTCGGTCAACGACGAATGGTTTAAAAAATGGCCAGAGCAAGAACAGTTGTACCCTGGTCTCGCGAAAGCCAGTTACACTCAAGATCAGATCAAAGCGGTCCAAGAAGCGATTGAAGCGCATATCTCAGTAAGATATCAAATAGACTTTACTTACTTATACACAATCTAATTTCAATCGTTATCTTATACAGCAAATACAAAATTGGTTTAGATGGCGATCTAATCCGGCTTCTAGGACTCGCCGGCGGACAACATCGGCTTTACTACAACTCGTGCGCAAGAAGACGCGTATTCTGAAGCCTTACGAAATGTATGCTAAGCTGTACTATACCGAAAAGATTCAACCCCTAGTCAATCAGGCGCTCAAAGCAGAAGGCACAATCACACGTGGTCGCCGACTTCAGCTCGTTAACCAATACTCTAAGCAACTTTACGATGAAGAAGATCCATCAGTCCAAGAGGAGATCCTTCAAAGGATAGAAGAAACTAAGAACACAAACAACGACAACGACGAAACAGTAACTCGGACACCGGAACAGTATCTCCGGTACGGTCTATGTGTTGGCACGGCACTTCAAAACTAATATTATATTTAGCGCTATCGAGGAATTACCACGAATTATTACAGAAAGTCTGGATGCGCTGGCCACCATAAGCGGCTGGTCATTCACCATTATGATGGGCGGTCTGCATCCCTTGGCCGGAGGCGAAATTGCAGTGCGCAGGTAAGTTCATATGTTTATGTCTTGCGTGAAATTAGCGATCTGATCTGATCGCTATATACCAGCTTACATTGTAATGGAGTTGAGTCGGATCAGGACTTCGGCCAGGCCTACCCCGCGTATGACGACATGTTGGGAGATCCGTACACCGATTACCTGACAAAGCTTTATTGTAAGTGTGGGAAGAAATGTAAGTAAAAGCGTCTGTTTAACAGCATCATCCTATAGCACCCGAAGTGCAGGCGTCGCGCAGTCTTTACCCTGCTGAAATTTCAAAAAAGGAACCTTCTGTCGCCGTGCGTATTCACTGCAACAACATCTGTCATAGCGTATACTGAAATTTGGCCAGAATGTTTCCTCGTCCGATGAAAGGAAGAACAAGTCGTGCAAAGACAAAAATTTGAAAGGGAAGAAGGCCCTTGTGGAAAAGGGTGCGCGTGGCTTGAAATCTCCGCGCCTGCGCTGACTGACAACACGTCTGACAGTGTTTGCCAATGCCATGCCAGAGGCGTCAGCGCCTACTTCCAATTCAGTGGCCTCAGGTACTGAACAAAATACGTCCATCATCCCTCCCATATCGTCGACTGTGTCCTCCACAACAGTCAACCCAGCGACCCCTCCTGCATTACCGATAGTGTCCACCCCAATTATCACTGCCAGCCCTCCCGCATCGTTGACCGAGTCCGCCCCAACTGCCAAACCACCAACCCCTCCTGTATTACCGGCAGAGACAGAACAGCGCACTGCCGGTCCTTCTGCATCATCTACTGAGTTCACCCCTCATGAGCGTTCGCCGGCTACTGCAACAACAAACCGTACTACAACTGAAATAGCTCACAAGGAACCAGCTCAAGCTGGGACAACGTTTGGAGATATCCAGGCCTATATACCCTCTGCAGCGACCACTTTGAGTGACAACGAGGGCCAGCAGATCACCTGTGGTAAGTCTTGCATCTTACTGAGGCATCGTGGCGAGACTTATGATGTACAGCAAGCGTCGGTAGCGCCGGATTTGGGCTGGCTGATAGGTTACTTAGTGCGTATTGTATCACTGGGTTTGGATGATCCACTCACAAAGACATGTAGATCCCCAGACCTATATACCCCCTGCAGTGACCACCTTGAGTAGCAACGACAGTCAGCAGATTGCCTATGGTAAGTCTTGCATTATACTGATGCATCACCGCGAGACTCACAATGCACAGCGAACATTGGCGAGGCTGGATCTGGGATCGCTCATGCGCTGTTCAGTACGTGTTGCATCACTAGTGATTGTATGTCCCACTCATAACGATACATGAAGGTCCCCTGGCATACATACCCCCGGTCGCAACGGTGATGAGTGGCAACGAGAGCACTGGATATGGTAAAGTTTTGCATCAGTGTGATGCCGCATCATCATCTTACTGTTCATCTAGCAAATATCAATCATCGTACTCTGGAGGCTGGAGGCCAGGACGTCTTCGTAGGCATGTCAGACGAGGATGTTATGAAGACACTGACGTCTGCCGGTAATCCGACTCAAGACGTAATCGAGGCAGGGAATAGCTTCCTAGAATATCTCAATTCTGACGACTTTGATATGTCACTATTTGACAGTATGTTTCTTTCCTTTCCATTTCATTGCGCGAGCTAATTAATCAACAGTTCCAAGTGATTACACACCCGAAACGCAAACCGATCTGCGCTTGGGAGAAGTACCCAATGGTAAGTTCATATTGACCGTTGATGAACATCAGCAGTACTGACCTGCTCAAGCTCATGGATCAGCCTGGTTTATGAATGTTAACATCGCTGCCAGTATGTTTATTTCACTATGTAGATTAACCTACCTATACTGATGACACTTCAACCTAGCTCCGCTCGCAAATGTAAGCAATATGAGAAGTAAGTCGTTTGTTGATGCATCAGTATACCTGAGCAACGGTAAAGTTTGTGTATTATTAGGTACCCTTCCCAGTGATGCATCACTCTGCCCGTCAATGAATGCTACCAGTGAGTCATGTATATTGCATCACTGTTCGACTTGCTAAAGTTTCAATACCTTCAGCCACCTCTCGAAGTAAGCCTTTTAATCTCTATGATACCTACTCACTAATTAACAACACAATAGATCATTCTGAACATGTCAATGTATCATTAACCCACACCGAGCCCATGACGGATGGTTCGGGCAGCAGCGACCATCCAGCCCCTTGCCTACCGGAGGCTCCAATTAATCCGAACTATGTTGGTGATGTCTGTCTGCCAGCTTCACCTAAGCCTCATGTAGGCTCAGCTGCCTGTCCGCAACAACCAACAGTGCCAAGTGCTCCATCTCAGACCGTAAAGCCAAGTGCACCGTTGTCGCCGTCTTCCCTCGCAGTACAAAATACACTGCATAGTCAATCAGCGGTCAATCCGCTGGCTGCTGTGGACCAATCGGTCAGTTAATTCATTTGACTGACATTCAACGAACTAAATTTACACTTGCTTATCAACAGGAATCGTCAGCGCCTCGAAGTAAACAGAAAATCAAACCGTCCACGCGAACCGACCAGATGAACAGCATCGGCGGTGACCAGGCAAAGAAGCTAGCGGTGGGGAAAGAGAATATTCCTCCAGACCAGCCTCCTTCCTGGGCAACTTCAGCCAAGGAGAACATGTTATTACATTCGGACGGGCTAGGCGACAACTGGAAATCGTGCGTGACTCTGTGGTTTGAAATCGAATCCAAGTTAGGGTATGGTGTCATTTCTGGTACAACGGTATGAGCCCAATCTACTTGTACGCAAGTTTATACCTCATATGATGCAATACCTGTCTGTTTCAGGGCGCCCTTCCCGAAGTTAACTTACGCCCGGACGAATGGAGTAAGTTTCTTCAGAAGAACCGTAACGGCACACAAAATTATGAAGCTCAGCCGTCAATCAGTGACTCAGCGGAGTTCGGCATTGCTTTGGTGAAATGGTGGCATGCCATTCAACCAGCAGAGCGTTGTTCGGATTCGTCGCCTATGCCTATATGTATGTATGAACTGCCAGAGGGTTCTTGGCGCCCCCTCCTTCAAGCAGGTCCTAATGGCCTTGTTTCTTTGATGACACTGGCCGCCTGGTGGGGCTGCAGTACTCTGACCCGCACGGTCTACCAGGACGACTGCTCAAATGAATGGAATTTATTCACCTTCGATCTCACGAGGATGCTGGCAGCTATGCTCTGTTCTGTGCCGGACTTGAAAATCAAGCGGAAGTTTGCAGAGGAAGCGCCAGGAAATGAGAAGAAAACGACTAAGCGGTATGTTCTATTCCCAGTTTCACATTTAATTTGTTCTCACATGAATAACTTCGTGCAGTGTGCGCATATAAAGACATATATCCTCCTCATATACCCCTTTCTTGACGCTAATCTTTGTTTCTTGTTGTTCTGCATTATTTAGTCTTGGTGACATTTATATCTTACAATGTATATATATAATAATACCTTCTTGATTATTTATGATAGCAGTATTTTGGCAGTAATGCAAAGCGAACGTAAGGCTCCGATTAACGCTAGGTGATGCAACAGGACTCTTGTTGGTAATTAGCACACACACACACACACGAAACAGATACATACAGCTGCTGATGCAACAGAAGAGCCTCTTAGGCGTTAGCAATGATGCAAGACAAAGGTTACAAACGAGTTGTAAGTAAAATTTCACCTACGGTGATGCAACGAGAGCTTGTAACAGCTCACTGGACTCACTGGTAGGCGCCACGTGCAATCCATATTGAAAACTAAAACATATATTTGCAAGATGCAAGTAAGTAAAAAACACAGCTGCCGACAAGGGATGATTAGGTAGGAGGTATCCCGCAGGCTAAGTGAAGGGGTAACGAGTGCGAACCACGGGTAGCCTGGTCCAAGCCTGGCCAGCCCACTTACCTGGCAAAAATAGACCAAACCGTGCAACCACGCATTGGCTGCGCAGCAACAAAGTGGTTCATAAAGGGCGCCCGGCGCATCAAGAGCGCATCAATGAATGACAGGGAGCTCGACCCTACGGGACCGAACCGGATGCCTCTCCGGGCCAAAGGATGGACGGGATACGGCGCTGGGGGACGGGAGGACCCAAGATCATGTTGCATCAGGGCATACGGTCAAATGATGCACCAGTGTGCTGGGTGAGGTGGCAGGGGCGGACAGATAATGCATCACTATAGTGTTGAATGGCCTCTATGGTTACAGTCTCTGTTGCATTAAACCCTCTGTGTAGTCAGAGTATATCTTGCATTGAGGGAGTGAGATGAGGTGATAATGTATTCGGGGACTATATATATACTATATGACATAACATCATTCCTGCCAATTCTTTATTTAGATCTCTGCCATGTGTCACAGACGGATCCGGCGACTAAACGTCTACCGTAGGCTATAGCGTCATTCCGGCAGAATGCGGGTTCCCAGCCACCGTTCCAGCTCGGCATCGGGCCGACACACCACCCCTCGGAGGGTCAGTCGGTGCCCCGAGGTGTTGGTCGCTGGCAAGCTACCCAGACGCGGTGTGGCTCTTGCATTTGGATGATTCTAAGGACCGAAAAGGGTGTCCCAAGATCTCAAAGAGGACATTGCATATACAGTAGTCTCTTTTGTACCACACCCTCGGAGCTGTCCGATAAACTAACAATCAACCGTCTTGGGGCATAAGCATTCATTATCGGTAACCGAGGCTCCGTTATAAAGCCTCAAACCTTTACAAATGTGCAGGACTTAACAGACAAATGATGTAGCACAAGTCGGGGGCCGACACACTTGCCGATATATTATTCAACTTCCAGTAATGCTTATATATGAATGTTTTTCTATGCCAACCGGTCCCTCCAGTGTACGAGGTTTTGCTGAATGGTGGTTAAACCCTGGAGACCATCATTACACAGCTCCCAGTATGCCCTCTCCATATAATATTGTTGTTTCCGAGCATTGATTAGGCTTGACAGTTTGGTTTGAAAGTCTGGTCCCAGTTTCATATCGTCAATCAGTTTTGAGGTTTCATATACATCTTTGAGAGAAAACCTAGTCTATGTAAGGGTTAGGTAAAGAGTTTAGAAGGACGTCAAGATGCCGCACATAATTATTGGGGACATTCCATGTAATATCCATTACACAATCTAAATTGATGTCTACAATGTCCGACAAAGGTCGGTCGGTGGCCGAGTCAGAGATTTTTCTTCCAATGTCCCCAACTTTCATATGTCTAATTAAGTGGGTAAGCGTTGAAGAGGACTCATGCTCACTATCAGCATTAGTTGTATAGCTAAGCCCGTCTCCGACCGCCTCTGATTCGTTGTCGGAGTCCGAGATTTCGATAATTGTCTTCACTGTAATTGGACTGGAAACCTCAATGCTGTTATCACTGGACGTTGAAATCTGGCTTGATATCTCCATTGAGTAGTCGCTCTGGATAGGTATTGGTATTGGACTGGTCACTTCCATTGAAGAATCACTATCTGCATCCATAGGACCACCATCAAAATATCTCGGGATTGGGATGGGGCTGGAGACTTCGATATCTTCATCACTGCTTTCCAGGTGAGCAGCCTTTCTCTTCAAGGAGGCTATATTGCTTATTATATTATGACTTTACATAGTACAAATTTCTTGCTTACGAGGGCGCATAGTAAGTAACTCTTATATACTCAGTAGGACTGGCAGAAGGTAAGCAATCTTTTATCAGATCTGTCCTTTACAGACATCCAGCAGTCACCATTAAGTCATCGGTTGTCGCCGGTCATCCATGACGGTCACCGGCTGTTACCGGTGGCCGAATGAAAGACCGGCAGCACAGGTCATATGACCGACTTTGATCATGTTTGGCCCAAGTTGAAGAACATTGGCTTGCGTCCGATTTGGACTTGTCATTTTCTTCCAAGCACTCCTCCACGCGTCGCGTCGCGCCTCTCATCGCGTCTCGCCCATCAGCCGCTGCGCCATTGCGCTATCCCTCGCGTCTCGTCGCACTCGTTTACCGTCTTCTTCGCGTTCATTTCCCACCCCGTCGCGCCTGCTCTTCGTATCTGCCATCTGCCTAGCATCCCGTCGTACCTCCACCGCATCCTGCTACGCAACTCCCCGGTATCCCTCCTTCAACATGTCGTCCCAAAGCGCCTTCCTCTCCTCACGCGCCGAGTTGCATAAGCAGTTGGTTGACATTTGGGCGCGCAAGGATGAGACAGGGTTTCCAGAGCGGTGGCCCAGTTTGTGGGCGCGCGCTAAAGAGGTGAGTAGTTTTTTCACATCACCAACTGATTTTCTCTGACAATACATTCTTATGATCCCGCTTCAGCTGCGTCGGCACCAGTTAAACCGTGAAACTATGCCATGGACGCTAGTAGACTATGTCTACCACTACGGTGTCGATCTCAAAAAATCGAAGCAAGTTTTCACTTTTGATGGTCTGCATAGCCGGATGACCGGAGGGATGACTGCACTAGTTGGTATAGAGAAGAGTGCGGGTGGGATACCGAAAAATGTGTTATTTGGTGGTACGTTATTTCAATGTTCTACATTACTTTGTACATTAATGACATTTGATATAGGCCATGCAATCCCTAGCTGGTTCAAAATGAAGTCAAAAACTAAGGAAAACAAGGCAAAGGATGGAACTGACGCGAAGGAGATGGAACAGAGTGCGGATAAAGGGAGGGGAAGGACAAAGAAGGAAGAGAAAGGCAAAGGAAAGGAGAGGGACGAAGGTGAGCCCAACAAGACATGCTGATGGTTCCATGCTGACATTATTACGCGCTCTTTAGACTCTGTCACCTGGGCCACATTGCCCACCGATACGGCAAAGAAGCAGCCTCGTAGGGTAAGAAGGAAGATATTTACAAAATAATGGTAACTAATATATATACAGACGCGCAAAAAAATCACATCAAAAGTATATGTGTCCTCGGACGAAGAGCCGCTAGCCCAGGGATCAAGAGTCGAGACAGTAGAAACAGGAGAGATTGGGTCTTTGAAAGACCTCGGACATGCTCCGAGCCCAGTCCGAATATCACCACTGAGACTGCCAAAGCTAGTTGGTGTCGTTCCGAAAGTTGACGGCGTTGCGAACTCGGTCGTCGATCACCAAAGGCAGCTCATAGGGCCCTTGGAAACTGCCCTAGCCCCCTCAAAGGTCGGAACAATGCTGAAGGACGTCGGACAGACCCCGATGCAGCATGAAATGGCCAAAGCAGGTCCTTTGCATCTGGATCGCCAGATGGAAACACCGGGTTCCACGGGTTTGGAGGCCATGGACACAACGGCGAACCAGGATATGGAGGTAGACCAGCTTGACCAGAGCAACAGGGACAATGAAAACGCGAATACCAACGAGAATAGGACCGGTACTTCAAATCGGGCACGCCGTCCACCGAACAAGTCCACACGGCCAGAGGTAGTTCTTCCGACAAAGAAGCGTCCAAGAAAGGATGACATTGCTCCTCGGCCACCGACTCGGGGCCCGACACAGAGATCCATGCACAAGAAATACATGGAACTAAGTGAAGACGCCGGCGAGCCCAGCCGTTTGGATCCGACGTTCAAACCTTTGGAGGAGGCCAAAAAGAGGAAGGCGTCAGCGGTCGTCGAGTCCCCTCGTCCTTGCAAGCGGTGTCTCTTGGGCGGCCATGCCTGCCAATATCGCGACAAGTACACGTTGCGGGACCGCTTGAAATGGGAAAGGGATCCCGATGAGAAGCGGATTGCATGTCTCCGATGCAAGACGATGAAGGTAAAATGTGAACTTAGCCGCGGCGAGGACAACAGGAGGAGGTATGTGACTGATGATGGCTACGACAGTCGAAGTTCCGACTCCGACGACAAGGCAACCAGCTCTGACGAAGACGACAGGTGGGGCGAAAAAGAAGTCAAGAATATGGCAAGGCGGCGTTCCCGGTCGGCACACGACCGATACAGATTGCAGTCGACTCTGCATTATGAGACCCCCTTGGGTCAATTTGCACAGCCTCTTCAGGCCATGGAGACCGGTCGGGGCGGTGCCGATGACTTCATCCCAACAAACCTGGGCGAGCTTCTAGTGAAGACATTGCAAGATGTGCGAGTTGTGATGGACAACGTGCAGCAGGTAATGTCCGAACAGGTGGCACAGGGGAAAAGGTTACATCGAGTCGGGGAACAAGTCTCACGGATGGCAATTGCACTCGATAGAGGATCAATACCACAGTCAGAACAAGTCCAAGAAGATGGCCTTCTGAACACTTCGACAGAAGTGAGATACCGACCCGTTTCCTCCTGCAAGCGACGATTTGTGCTATCGGATAGTTCATCAGGCACCGAAGCCATCGTACAAGGCGAACGGGGGCACATGCCTTCTGCGCAGCACCCCCGGCCGGCCGCTGACTATGATGCACAAGAGCTTGCAGAAGTGGTGAGTCCGGCCCGGCCACCATCGGAAGCTACTGCGCATGAGCCTGCAGAGGCCGAACATGCCATGAACGAGGGTCTGGAGGCGCACCGACGGTCGACATCGCCGATGTCTGTCGACGAGCAGTTGGTCACAGCCCAGTCATTGGGTCCAGAAGATACTGCGCAGGGGCCTGAGCAGTCAATGACCGGCGATGAATTTCCCAGACAACAAACAGAACCGACCGACGTACAGGACACAGAGCCCGAGCAATCAGTGTCAAACGAAGATCAGCAACCGGGTCAAGAATCGCAACCTACTGCAAATGCTGAACCATTTGCGGAGACCTCTGTGGATGACGCAGGCCCGCGGGACTCCTATTCTCCCTCCGTTGAGAACCAGCAGGGGAACAACCCGGACTCCGACGACGTGGCCGGGGCGAAATCAGCCGTTCCGACTCCGGATCCGCTGCCAGAGGACTCTGAGCGTCAGCAGGAGATCCAGCCGGACTCCGAGATGACTGCTGAGGCGACAACTGCCGTTGCAACTGCGGATCCGCAGCAAGACTCCACGGGCATCGCTCAACGCGGATCAGAGGAAGCTGCCAAGGCATCTAATGAAGTCGAAGATCCTACTGTTTCTGCGTCCATTCCCACAGCGACGTCCATCCCAACTCAGAAGGATTCCCTTGGTGTCGCGGATGGACGTCAAGACTGTCCACTGGAGGAGTCAAGTAAGTACTTCTTCCGTTCTGGTATTTTTGTAATAATTTCTTTTATTCTCAGGCGACATAGCTGTTCAGATGGGAGCCAACCCTGCCCTGGTCAACGTAATCGACCAGCTTCTGGAAAAATCACACGACGCCGCAACAGAGCAGCGGCTAATGTCTCAGGGCATCAACGCGATGATGGATCCAGACCGCCTCTCTCCACTCACTAACATCGAGGACGACGATTCCACGGCGCCCGACTCGGTTCCCGGTCCGTCTCGGTTGCGTAAACGCGCGGCAGGTGCAGAACTGTGGGTGGAAACACATCCCCCAATACCTCCAGAGCTTCAAGACAACACGGATACCATAGCCGGGAGAGTCAGCAAGAAGAGGAAAATGAATGACAAGCCGCCCCGCTGCGTGATGACAACTGGACACAGGAAGAAAAAGAAGACATGAGTTGAAGCACTTGTATTTTGTATATACTTTTTGTGGATGTACTTAGCCCCTACCTGTTTATTGTTTTTTGTAATGTCATATCTTGTCATCATTATAAATTGATTGCTATTCCGATATACATCCAAGTATCTGAGTAGTCAATTGTCCCCTCTCTTCTTATAAATGGTCATGGATGGTGAAGAACCAACAACTGTGGGACTAGACCCAATCATCTGATCATATGCAGCACCTTTTTCTGTACGTTTACGAGATCTTCCAGGCATTTGACGAGTATATAGATTCTCGGTCGGCTGCCGGGAATGTGTTTCATTTTCAATCCTGGGATCCTGTTGTTGCTTAAAGTTTTTCTTGCGTGGCCGGAGTGCGGGAGTTTCAGGCATCGGATTTCGGACTGGCGTGCTCGGGGGCCGATCGGGTCCATCCGAAGCCACTTCACTTTCAGGAGATTCGATCCTTATTTTCCTGATGGTGGATTTACCCTGTCTGATCTTCACCTGCTTTGGGTCGCTGCTATCATCCTCAGAGTGTACAACACCATCAGGTGTCTGACTGGATGCCACTGACACATCTGGGGTAAGTGCTGGAATGTTCATCGACGACCTTTGTGTTGAAGCCAAACCTCTCGGTCTTGGCCGAGGTCTTTCCTTTTGAACACAGGAACGATCGGCGACCGAGTTATCTGTATCGGTGTCATGTAAAAACTTGTCAGTGGACTCTGCTGGCGTTGGTAACCTAGTCATCGGCCCCCGGTCGGCGCCGCCCTGCTTTTCCTGCCCTTTTCCCGAGGCAAATTCCACTGAAACCTGCTGTTGCTGATTTATAGTCACTTTATATTCACCAACAAAAGAAATGATTTAACAAACCTTGGGAGCTTGGCTGGTTCCCTTGTTCTGCTCCTTCTGTGAACCTGAAATTTCATTCGAGTCTGCACATTCCGTACTTGAATGACTGTCGGAGGCTGTCTCTGCACCAGCGTGTGCATCTTCGGAGCCCGCCCCGGCGCCGAGGCTTGCCCTGTCGGAGCCCGCATCGGCGCCGACATCTACCACTTCCGCCCTTTGATCAGCAGTTGTCTCTTCTTCTGTAGGGACTGACCGTGAGCTGGGGGCTTTAAACTCCGTCAACATTCCGTCAGGGTATTGGGCAGATCCTGGTATCTCATTCTGCTTCACATTTGAAAACCGGAATGGCAGTTCACTCTGGCTTTCCCTATATCTCCATAATCTCAAAATCTGGCTGGTCTGATGAACTTTGTAACTGTGAGGATCGCTGAATTCATTTCCATCGGGCATGTAGATTTCGTCAACAAAAATGCTCCAATGGTAATCCCTGTCAGTCATAAATTTGTAAGGTGTGGCAGCTTTTCTGCCATACACCAACTTGTAGTGTTGACCAATGTATTGGCGTATTGCCCTTTCCTGCGTTTCAAGGTATTCGACACCTGTGCTGCTTGTGATTGCGGGCGGTACACGTGGCAAACCACCCTTGTTGACCAATACTGGACTAGCAGTGGAATTAGCATCCCCGTTCGGACCGACAGCGCTAAGCTTGATAGCAAATTTGGTATACTCGATGTATTTCTTCAGGAACAAATTGAATTCCTTTGGAGCCCATCTCTGGAAGCTAGGAACATATGTAGGGGAGCTGCCCTGCATATTCTGCGTGTCAAAGCTATATTTGTTCAGTTTTTAGGAACGCACTACTGGTTAAACACAATTGATATGCTCACACGGCGTACACCCCTTTCCCGTCTTCGCCTTGGAAGCAGGAGAATGATGTTGTTCGGATGCCCATACTTTCCCATTTGATCTTATCCGCCGCTTTGGCCACTTTAGTGGAATATTTCATGGCGTTCCTAATGTTGACGTGATTAAAGATCGAAGTAACGAAGATCTTGGCACTCACTCAATCTGTATGTCCTTTGGCACACTGTTTAGTTGCCATTGCTCCAACTCCTTCAAGTACTCTTCCCGTTCTTCATCTGTCAGTTCTTCCTTGATTATTTTTTTTGCTCCTTGGTAGTGACCTATCCATTCCCGACTGCTGGCATCGATGTCGGCACCGGCCCGACTCCGTGCCAAAACCTCAATTTCCTTTTTTTTTTTTGGCAGTGACAACAGTATCAAAAGTCATTTTGTAGTTGAGCCCTGGAATATGGAGGGTACGTTCTTTTCTTCCATGGTTGCGAAACCAGTTGTAGACCCACTAAATAATTATGCCATTAGCGTTTTTGAGCCGATTCGGACACCGACCGGTGGGTCAATCAGTGTTTTGCTCACCAATTTCCTCTTCTTCCATTGCTTCTTTGCCTCTGGATCCTTCTCTATGGCATTCCGGCTATACCTTTCCTTATAGCATTCCCTTATCAGCGGTAAAACAACATCTCGTAACCATGTGTTTTTTTGCCCTCTCTTCTGGGCCTTATATGCATCCAGATGGGTTTTCAAGATCTCTTTTTCTTTGGCTGTCCATGGCTCTGGAACTGATGCATCCTTCGCCACTGCAATCACTGTCTCTTCGGTAGACAGAGGCATGGATAATGAACGGGGAATGTTAAGTTAGTAATTAGAATTTGACCCCTTTTGGCAAGGCGCACACTGTCGCAATTTGCACGCCATCGATAAATTAAAGTATACAATCTGATCGGTGATTCCGACATGTCGCCGACCGATGCCGATCTATACAGCTGATATCAGGTAATGAGGTAGATATTCACGAGATTTATTGAAGAATACATACAGATTCTATGATAGAGAGTGTAATTGCAGTGAACACCCGATGCAGAGTGGAATGATGTTATTCTCCTCATCCTTCTTAGACTTTGATCAACTTACACCGTTTCTACTGCTGTAAATAAATATTGGTCGTGTTTGATGCAGATAATGCAACTAGGCAATACCCGTTGCATACGAAGTGTGCCCATGTACATTATACAAAAGATATTATATTATACTGTTGTATTTGCATCCATTGCCAACCTGCTTAGACGGGTTGTTGTTCTTTACTGACCTGTAATATGCTGTGCACTGAAGTTCTGAACAATAAACAAGAACAAGAGTAAAAAAAAACAATAAGATAACGAATACAATGTTGTCATAGTATTCTACATTCATTGAACATATTTAATTCTAACTTGTTACTTCATTGGGTAACAGGTCCAAGTCAATTGTTTGTACCGAACATATAAAAGGAATACGAAAGGTATCATAGAACTTCACTTCTCCTTTGCTGATCTCTGTCCTCTGATAATGAGTTCTCGCAGCCACATACATATGATGTCCGTCGGGAGCAAAGATGACGAGCCTATCCAATTAAACGATAAAGGCAGACCAGTGAAACAACGTAGGGCGCACGCTCGACGTCCAAGAAAAATGGCCGGAGTGTACACTGTTCCTGCAGCAACAAAGGCATCAGTACCTTGCACACAGCAGAGTGTAGAGGAGATATTCACCATGGCGCAGTACCCAGGAGATGTTACTCAGGAAGACGCAATAAGAAATCTTGAAGCTCTGCCTGCATTTGTGCATAGGGGAAAGGTAAGTCAAGAATAGTCAAATAAAGATGTCAGCTTACATTTCCTAGTCTCAGAATACATTTCTTCGTGAATGGGTGCACCGACAGAAGCGGCACTTGCAAATCTGGATTGCAAACGAAGCACCTGCTCCCGAAAATCTAAAATGTCAAGCTTGTAACTTAAATCAAGGGAAATGGCGGTGCCGGGATTGCTTCGGCGGCCGATTTCTGTGTACTGTGTGCTGCCGTCGCGAACATCAATTCCAAATTCTACACCGAATCGAGAGATGGCAAGGGAGTTGCTTTAAGACTGGTGCTCTGTGGCAACTGGGAATAAAACTACACCTAGGCCACCAAGGGCAAAGATGTCCATCTAGGCCTTATGTTGAAGATGCAGGTAGAAGTTTAATCTGTCTTTAATATCAAATGTTAATCTTTCCTTCGAGATCCAAACTGGGAGCTACCTACAGCTGACATCGCAACAGAAGAATTCCATGAAGCTGACCTTGAGCGCGAGGCTCGGGTCGGCGCCGTCCCGGAGCCCGAAGATTGGGAAGACGAAATCTTGGAGGAAGAATTTGACATGCAACTTGGCTACCCAAACATACTTCCCAGACCTAGACCATATGACAACCAGGACAACAAGTTCATTACTATTGTTGACGTGACAGGTGTTCATCACTTACCTTTCGTTCGGTGTTTATGCCCTGGCTCACTACAAGAACCTGATTTACCCTGGATTGAATTGTCAATGTTACCGACAAGCTACGATAAAATTGAGACTGTATTCACCTTTACAGTCCTCAAGGACTTTTGTGTCTCAAACCTGGAATGCAAGACTTCAGCATACCAATATTACGCCAAACTTCGACGCCTTACCTGCCCATCTTATCCTGCAGCAGTGGTAGATCAATACCGAGAACTTCGGCGCCTCAGCCGATGCTATAGAAACATGAAGTTATGGAAAATACACGGGCGGGCATATGATAGACAGCTATATGAGTTTATGGACGCACTATCGGAGGCCACCCGGGCGGAGGCCGATAAGGACGCACCCACAGAATCGGGCACCGGGCTATTTCCCGATACGGGTCCCGACACAGAAACCGCTCGAGCTCCTAACTCGGAGCCTCGAAAAGACGCCAACAATGATGCAATACTCATGGCAATTGACTCCAATGATTCTGCTTCAGAGACCGGCACGGCACCGATCAACAAACATCTGGCTCTTTTTTGTCCAACCTGTCCTCAACCAGGAATCAATTTACCTGAGAATTGGGAAAACAATCCTCACCAATACCTTTACATTCGGAAATTTTGTGCGGATGGCAATTTCAAGGCGGATCATCTTAATCAGCGGAATGAAGCGGACGATGTTCACCTCACCCATGGAGATGCGTTCATGACAGCAGCACAGCCATACAAGGAGCATCTGGCTGATGCACCCAAATATTCCAAGCTGTTTAAGCAGGTATGTACTTAGTGCCTTCGGAATACATTTTAAATATATTAATTATTATTAAAGAAAATTGATTGCCATTCTCACCGTGCGCAACTAGACAGCAAAAAGGTTGTTGCTGGCAGAAGGGCAAGGGGGATCGGCGCCCAGGCCTGTGCAAGACATGGTTGTTTCTGCCCAAGCAGTGTTGTGGATTTTCAACTAGGGGAACGGCAAATCTGCATGGATTATAGCTTCTCAGAAGCAGTGAAGAACACAAACATGGATGGGATAAAGCAGGCAATGATGATTTACGACATCATGTGCATATATGGAATTCACCAACGTGTGCGATTTGCTAAAATGAAAGGTATTTCGCTTCCACGCCGCTTAAGACTAATCCGGGCTATTGGGTTATGGCATGTCCATGGACACAAGGATGAATGTTTGTACCGATGGCCATCCACATATATTCCCGGTGCGGGCATTGTTGATGGAGAGATATTGGAGACTCTTTGGAGTCTCTTGAATAAAGTTTCAAGAGGAGCTCGGGGGGCGACAACGGCACATCGAACTGAAATTTTGGATGACCATATGGGAGACTCAAATTGGAAAAAAATGATTCATATAGGTGATGTAGATTACTATCAATATGTAATGGAAATGATCTAATGAAAACATAGGAACAACAATTGTGAAGAAATACACAAGGGCAGTCAAAGAGGCTTCGGAGGCCTCTGAACATTTCAGGCAGTTCACCAACAAGATTGGGCCACAGCTGAAAGACAGATGGGAGACAGAAGTATTGGCCGCTGAAAGAACAAGGGAAGAGAAACCCGATGGAATGGATATTTATGCTCTGAAGATTAAGAAAGCAGCATCCAGACAGGAGGTTGAACTAATGTTGTCCGAACAGGAAATGAAGGAAGATGGATCAACTGGACAGGCAACGTGGATATCTCAGGGCCTCAAGATTGAGCAAACACAGTTAGTAACAAGAAACAATGATTCTTAATATACTAATTATTCACTACAGAGCTGAAATAAGATCACATGTTCGAAAATTATCCAAACATCCAACTGTAACTCAACGACAGGATCTGGTTTGTCGGCGCAGAAATCTTCGGACCCGAGTGGATAAATTCTCAAAGCAGGCTTGCGAGTACATTGGGCAAGAAGCCGTTGCAATTTTCACTGATCGGGCAGACGCCGACAATTCCTTGATCGAAGGTGAATATGAAGACGCCGACAGCACCGAGCATTATGAAGAAAGTCGGGCCGATCCCGAGCAGCAGAGACTACCTTTCCCATCAGCTTTCACGGAAAGTATGATTCGACATCTTCACCGCGATGACAAGCAGACTGTGAGTAGATTACAAGAACATGAACTTGCGATTCAGAAAGGTCATGCCGAAGATATCCTGGAATCTATTCGATCAGTGATTGTTCAATTGTCCTGGGTGTACAAAAACAATGTTCGGGGGTCCACCGGGTCACACTTAACAAGGGCCACGACACGTGTTGGAATGTTATCAGCATCAATATCTCTAAACAGGCAAGCTTTCCAGGCCAACAGAGCCGTAATGGTCTCTCTATCATCAGAGGAAGAAGTACAAAAAAGATTTCCGAAACTTACTCGTGAGGATACTCAAGCAAGTGAAGCAGTTTTCAATCCAAATGTTCGGGGAGGAAGTCGATTACGATTGTCATGGATATGGAGCACTCTCAATGTTGAAACTGACCCTGATACAAGCAACAGGTCTGATGCCCCAGAGACCGAGTCGGTTACCGTTGAACAGACAACGGAAGCACTTGAAACCAGTGAGCGCTTGGAGGATTGTACGTATGTATTTGTATATTTGATTTGTTACTTAACAAGATCTATAGTTCTCCGTGTAAATTGGCTTAGGGCTCGTGCTCAGCATCTTTGTTGGTCGGAAGAACTTGAATTAACCAAACACGAAATGAACTGGACCGTCAGATTTTTTGTATTCAGGGCCAAGTCTTGGAGGTCACATCGAGAAAATATCCCTGCCCGTGCGGACGCCGGTCGGCCCCCGTCCGATATCGCAAGCGAAGCACAGAACACCATTGACATGCAAAATCGTATTCTTCACGGATTCAAGGCTTATGCACAAAAGCAACTTTCAATGTGGAATGAATTGGGCCGTGTAACTGAAGAGCTTTTTATTTCAACACATCCTAACCATAGTCGTGCTTGGGAAGATGTTGGGCTGATATATGTTTAATTAGAGAATTGCACTTCTGTACAGCACACATGACCGACACGGCGACCGATACATCCGACACTTGGTAACAAGCCGATCTTCTCTCAATATTGTTTGTTCATTCCATGTGTATGTAGAGAAGGAACTGTAAATGTTGAATTAATAGGGCAATGTAACTGAAGAGCCTTTTATTTCAACACATCTCATTTACTTAGAGATAGACAATAAGTATTTCTGTAAAGATCTATGCTGCACACGTGATATGATTGTGTAATCAACGGATCACACCGACAAATGTCATGTGATTATATCCAACCATCAACAGAACAGTAAAAGTCGCTTTTGTTATCCTTACCCTTGCGTTATAGAATGGATCCCGACACCCCTGATCTAGTTGGCAAAATGCCCTTTCCCATTCACGCATCTAACTTCCGTGATCGCCAGGAACGCGCCAACATCAAGGTACACCTCCTCATGGCTCGGGTGCGCATGGCCACGAGGGCTGTGTTCAAAGATATTTGGGATGGCCTTCCTTACTGGTACAATGTCTCCGCGGAAGTAGTGAGTACAATCCTATTATTCAAATAGACACACTAATACAGCGCGAGCTAGGAAGCTGCCCTTTCGTACATTGGATTTTGCCATATACAGGGATTTGTCATTGAAATTCCATACTTTTTCGACTTCATGGTCCGCGCTATGTACGAACCATCGGACGAAACGGATTCCTCAAACATACCAGGATTGGTGGACCGAGAATACAGTGAAGATGACAACGCGGCTATCTTGGCCATGACCGCAGACTACCATTATTGGTGGAATCAATCGGGGCAAAATGTCATTGATTCAATTCCAGCCTATGTCGACATCATCGAGCACATGGCTGCGTATGAGGAAGCCGTCTTGGGGAGCACAATATTCAGGGGCTGGAGGAAAGCAGACAATGAAGAAGAAAGCACCAACGATCAGGACCAGCAGAGGGCAGAGAAACGCGACACGGATCAGGATCGGTGGCCGTTGAACCCCCGACCGATTCCAGATGACTGCTTAGCCTTGCCAAAGTGGCAAGCCGCGTACGACAGAACCAAAATTGTGTTGCCGGTGACTCAAGCACCAAGGCCATTCCACCGACGGGAACCGTCTCCATCCCATAACAGAGAACCACCTCCAATGGGTCGATCAGGACCGCCAACCAAAGCATCGGAACGATCTACCGGCGCCCGATTATGGTCACCGGCAGCTTTATCACGCACGTCGGGCGTGAAGAATATCTCATCACAAACACAGGCATCGACCAACCTTCCTAATCCTGAAACCATAAGGGTTGTCTGCGAAAAGTGCTCCCAATGGAAAGATTTGGCAGACACCGCAATTAAAGAATTGCAGAATCTCGGGACCCAATTTGCATCTACCACGTGCAGTGTGGGCATGGCAATGCAGCGGTCAAATTATGTCATTAATCAATATGAAGCAATCGCAAAGCATGTGTCGGATACCGGCGTCATCCCTCACAAGTACGGTGCAAATCCACCAGAAGAATTCAAGCGTCAATTCCGGCCAGAAATGCTCAGTAAGTACCCTCAAAAATAAATAACCACAAACAATGATAATTTTGAACAGATCAATCCGAGTCGGTGCCGACTCAGGCTCCGCAACAAACAGGGAAATCGAAGTCCGTTCGAATTCTCTCACCAAACTCTAAATATCCAGTTCATCCCGGCGGGCACACTCGCTTGCCGGCACCTGTTCTTGTGCCTGTTCTTGTGCCGCACTCCGTTTCCGACACCGACAGGCCCCAAATGCCAATCAAACATTTCGACGAGGACATCCCTCCGACAATTGAAGTCCTTTCGGAAATCACTGATAGCGCGGACGAATCCATTGACGAGGAGCTCCCCCCGACAAGTGAATCTATTGAGGATAACGGAAATAACTCGGCGGAGTCAGAGGTCTCCGATACTGACATGAAGGCGAAGCAGAGTGAAGCCGACGGTACGCAGGAAGAAGACAACTTCTATGGTGAGGATCCGCCACCTGCCATGCCGACAAACATAGTAGTCTTCGAGTCGGAGGCCGGTCGGCCACTAACTATTCCTGCTTTCACTGCTGACGTGGAAGTGGAAGAAGATACCCCTCCAAACATCGAACAATCAGATGAAGCCTCCGAGAGTTCTGGCTGTGGTGAGGATGGAATCATAAAGACCGGTTATCTTGGGTCGCCTGCAAGTCTTGATCGGCGTGGCGCCGAACCTTCTCCTGAGCACAGTCTTGTCAATTTACCTAGTGTTGCGGCTTACGAAGAAGATATCCCACCAGGCTTTACCTCGTCTACTTACAATGATGCCGATGCTGATGATGACGCCGATGGCGAGACGGACACGAATATTGTTGATTCCGTCCGGCCTTCATCGGCTCTCTCCTCTCTTCCGAGTGAAAACTCGGACTCCGATGACGACTCCGCTGCCTCTGAGGATAGCGCTGATGATGATGATGATGAAAATGATGAAGATGACTTTAGTTTTGAGCAGGGTACCATTGACATTGACTGAATGTAATAGTATAGAATTTTTTTGCACAAATAATTCATAAACCCGAAAACAATACAGGAGCAAAGTTAACTAAAATTGTGAAATATTCATCCATGGGAGTACTTGTCCATGCAATGCTTCAGTAATGGTGTGCTTAGAATGATAGATAATACAAATTCTGTCAATGTTGTTAGCCACCCCATGGACAAGTACCCTTGATGACATTCCGATAACTGTTCCACCTCTGTATGCCAGTCTAATGCCCAGGCCTGGTAATTCAAAGTACACATTGGGAGTGGTACCAATGTTGATCAAGACATCAAAGGCACTCGTATCGGCTCCTGTGTCTCGGTGAAACAGAGTGCTCCGGTTGCTGATAATGGTGATTGCCGTAAAAGGGGCACTCCAAAAATTCATCACCTCGGTCAATTCTGCTGAGTTGGCAAGCATATCGGGATGAGCCTGGATGTACTTCAAGCAAGCAATTCCTTGCTCGTACTGCTCTGGATGAATAATGGAAAGTAAGCCTCCAATCAAGGCCGAAAGCTCCTTCTGGCTCTCAAGCCAATTCCTGTTCTTTACATTTAACAAAGACGACATTTCCAGATTGTTGGTCTTCTAGTTACTCTTGTTATTATACACACACACTGTGCTCATGTCAAAGAACCCACCTCATGACCAACCTCATATGAGGAAGGTGCAATTGTTACAGTTCCTGACGCGATCTCTGGAATGACATGCGATGCCAATTCCCGACCGGACGCCGAGCTCAATTCCCGACCGGACTCCGATGCTGATCCTGTGGCGTAGTATGTTGGCCCACTTGAATTGTTAGATTTGTTTGCAACTTTTATGAATGACCCCATGGATGCTACACCTTCCCATATCATACTCTGCCACTATTTTTAGTTATTGTTATAAGGACAATTTGGAACACTCAACCTCTCTTGATTTTGTTAGAGTATTTGGGAGATACCACAACAGTGTATTGCCAGATAAGTCTGTGATCAGACATGCCTCAGTGATAAGGGCTTCGCTACTTTGTAATCCTCCAAATTTTTTGGACATAGCTGTCTCCAGTTCTTGATTTTGACCGTTCTGTTTTTGAGTTAAACAAGAAACATAATCTTCAACATTCCAGGATGTCTCTTCTATTAGAAATGGTAAGCAAGTCATCCACCAAATAGCAGTCCTTATCTTACTGCGGTTACGAAATGCTGTTACGACCTCATCAACCATATCGTTGCAATCACATTGAAGACAAGCATTGTATGGCCAATGGATATTGACCACTTCGCCCGTGACAATTGTGTGGAAACGTGCCTTCATATATTTTGCAACAGTTTCTGTCAAGTCTAGTGCTAGTAAATGCGACATGGTACCTGACGTAGTGCAATGGACGGTCGTAGTAGTATACTAAGTAGTAGGGTAGTAAGAAAATGTTACTTCCACATGTATGTCACGTGCCGATGGGCCGAAATGGAGATGATCGGATACCGATTTGTAGTCGGAGAGGTCCGATTAACACCAGTATTTAGCCGACCTTACAATCACAGCAACATGCATTCAATGAGCAAAGACAATAACAAACATAAAATGCTTATATCTAAAAGGTCAATATCGGTGTCCGTCTGGATCCGGTGGCCGGCGCTGAGGACAGGTGTAGGATGTTGGAGCTGGTACTCTATCATATATATAAGAGCACTAAAAACCCCTACTTATATAACAATCAGAATGCTTTGAGGATGCTAATTACCAAGCCGAGTCTGGGTAGCTTGCCAGCGACCAACACCTCAGGGCACCGACCGACCCTCCGAGGGGTGGTGTGTCGGCCCGATGCCGAGCTGGAACGGTGGCTGGGAACCCGCATTCTGCCGGAATGACACTATAGCCTACGGTAGATGTTTAGTCGCCGGATCCGTCTGTGACACATGGCAGAGATCTAAATAAAGAATTGGCAGGAATGATGTTATGTCATATAGTATATATATAGTCCCCGAATACATTATAGGGTACAGTACCAGGGGACTGTTCTATGTGGTGCGACAAGAGTACGGCCAATTGAGTCCACACCATGGATACGGTGCGTACTCTCTGTCATTTCTCCGATATAATGTAGAGACAGGTAAAAGGCAGTGAGCTGGCAGTGAGGAGTAGTGAGTCCGTGACACGGCAGTGAGGATCCGTGAGAGTCAGTGAGTGGGCAGTGATGGTCAGTGACTAGTGACTCGGCAGTGAGAGTCAATGAGGCGGAAATGAGCGTCAGTGAGCGTCAGTGAGGGTCCGTGGGAGATAGTTTCTAGTATCTATGAGGCTAACGGATACTTCAAATAAAATAATGGTCATTGACATTGGCATTAACTTGAGTACAGATGTTAAATACATCATCGGGAACCACGACGTTTCTTGCCTCGAGCACGACCACAGCCGCGCCTACAAACACAAGGCTTTGGCTTTGGTTGACCCTCCTTTGTGTTGGGCACTGTGGGATTCTCAGTATACTGTGGCCCTCTCTGAAAATGAATAAGAAAGAGTTCAAAATCATACAAGACACACAACATGTTGTCATCTCTGTCTTCTACGCTGTCTCCGTGATTCCAGTGCTCTGGAAGACCACTGTAAGGCCACCAGTACTAGTGGCTGCCTGCATCAAGTCCCCACTGAGCGTTACCTGCTGTTCCAGCTCGTTTAGAGACTTCGAACATTTCTTCTTCTCGTCGAGCAAGGCTTAAGTGTGTAACAGATGTAAGACAAGTGAGAAGCAATAGTAGTAAGTGTTTATGTGATGTCTATACTGTTCACCATACTACATTTGCAGCTCTCTAATTACAAGAGCAAATTTGAAAATCAAAAGTCTAGAAGTCGACGAGAAACATATATTATATTGTAGAATGCTCTATGAAACACATATGAATATAACATGTAACCTAGTATAGTCTATGCACACCCGGATATACTGGCTAGAGCAATGAAGTAAATGTGAAGGTTATTGAAACTCTAGACATAGGTGTTCTCAAGTGCCAACGAGTGTGAATACCTCGTTTAAGTCCACCTTGTTGGTGATCGTGAGAGTATGGCAACTGTACTAGGCAAGTCTGTTTAAGGCCGGGCAGTGGCAGTGAGCTAGTGGCAGTGAGCAGAAGTGACCAATCAGTGAAGTCAGTGAACAGTCAGTGAGTGGGAGTGATACAGCAGTGAGCTTCCAGTTAGGTCAGTGAACTGTCAGTGACTATTCAGTGAGATCAGTGACCCAGCAGTGGGGAGCATGAGCTGTCAGTGAGTGGCAGTGAACGTCAGTGAGAGCAGTGAGTGGTCAGTGAGTGGTCATTGAGAGAGCAGTGTGAGCAGTGTGAGCAGTGTGAGGTCAGTGTGAGGTCAGTGAGAACAGTGAGCGGTCAGTGAGAGGTTAGTGAGTTGTCAGTGAGTTGTCAATGGGTGATCAGTGAATAATAAAGGTCAGACAGTGAGGTGGGGCACCGAGTCCGTGAGAAGTCAGTGAGTCCGTGAAACGTGCCCTCCATAGAACTGGCGCAAGCATTAGAGTCAGAGAGACGCAGGCGCGAATTTCTGTGGGAAAATGCACACACCTTCAGCACATTCCCTGCTGAAGTATTCACAATGGTCAAATAGCAAGCTTGACCCCTTGCCGTGCTCATTGCACTGTCCAGTGCAGCTGGCGCAACTATCGTTCCGACTGTACGTATTACTTGCTTGCCGAGTCACTCTGTCCAACACTGGCGAAAACAGTATCAACATTTATTACTGTTTCTCAAAGGGCGTCGGCAGCCCGAGCCAACATGGTCGCGCTGTCGGATGTTTGCAAGCGTGTTGTTCTAGCAAGCACGTAGTACACGAAGGCATCGTGAGAACGGTGCACATGGTGCCGTGGTTATTTTTGCACACTGTTCAACTTTGACACACTTCATGTTTATACCTATACCTGAAATTTATTCCCAACTGCGCATGCCCCAGGCAGACTCTACCCTTGTCCTTGCCACACTACCAGTGCGGGTGAGGATGCGGGTGCGGGTGCGGCACCAACTGCGACGCATCAACATGGTTGAAATGCACAGACACAAATTGCAAATGCAGTCCGAATGTCCAAAAAGAACGTCTGACGTGCAAACCTACCCTTGTGCGTGCCAGGCTCATAAAGAGACAGACAAGAGACGGAGGACAAAGGGAGTAATCTCGAGGATGGATATACTATGCAAGAATGCCCTGGCACACTGGCTACAGATACTTTACGTATGCCATCCACGCGCCATTGTAGCTGCAGCCTACCAAGTCATAATCCCACACTACATTCGCACTGCTCTTCAGGCTACCAGCATCCATAATGTGCCTTCTCAGGGTGCATACACTTGCTTGCAGCATGACATCAACCTTGGAGATGCAAGGTGCTCCTGCATTGCTCAACATTGTCCCTGGATCGTGGACGCGACTCACGCAAGCGGGACTCATGACCGCACGCCTGCACAGCCATACTGCCTCTCTGCTATCCCGCCCATCGACTACTGCACTAATATGCCCCTCCGCCTCATAGCCCCCTGCTGCGGCGCCATGCCACATAGTGGAGTATGTGGGTATTCATGTATACATTTCCCTACTTGAGTCTCCCCTGTTGTGGTTGCTGGTCTGCTCAGCAATTTCCCTGCTAGAATTGCCTTACATGTGCTCGACATAGGGGAAATTTTGACATGGGTGATGCGGTGCATGGGGCGGACAACAGATAAGGCGGACAACAGAAAAAGTGGGGTGCAAAGATGGCACATGATGAGTCGGTGGGGCCACGCAGCAGCACACAGCGGCTGATTTGCATGAACAGGTGCAGGACTCAGGAGGGTGTGAGTTTGGGCTTGTGCTCGGGATGACTTGCACGAAGCAGACATATGCGAGATGAGGAGGGCAGAGGGATGAGGGATGAGGGAGGGAGGGACTTCACCACCTCAGACTCCACCTCTTTAAACAACCATTGTTCTGCCCGAATCTGACCAGCAACGTTTGTGCAACTATATGGCACATCTAGGTCCAGGTTCTACAGCTCGGGCTTCTTGAACTTACAGAAGTCATGCATTGTATCCGTAAATCTTGTGAATACATTCTAGTAGTCTGTTGTATGAAACCCCCACTGATATATGATTCCTGCCCTTCTGGCGCACTTTGTGACAAGCGACACATTTTGCATGGTAATGCAGACATGGGCATCAGAGGCAAGACTCTTAGCTTGACCTATCAGGAGAGCAGGAGAGCTGACAGCTGAGACAGATTGAGGGGTATGCTGCCCCGGCCCCTTTGTGACACCACATCTGGTTCCCGCCCACCCGCAACTTCCAGTGCTTATGAGCCACTGTACATGTATGGAAGTAGTATATTACATTGCATTACAAGTACAATAGAATCGCCCACTAAGCAAAATATGCAGAAATTACTCTGAATCCCAGCCGCTTTACATCTGCTCCAGTAGTGGTATATAGACCTTCCTTTGATACACCAAGTCTGCTGTATTGGAGATATATCTGTTGTGGACCAAAGGTGCCATAAGATCCTGATACTGTGAGGGGTTTTATGTCTGTGAACAGTGTTGTGATAGGGTCATGACTAGGATTTAACAGGTCTGGTAGCACAGGTACACCAACATTGTTGCCAATAGGTATGTCAATCTTGTCATGATCTTGATCAATGTCTGCAGTAAGAATAGCAAGAAAAAGGAAAGGTGGCTTTGGAAATGTGTCGGTGGTTGACGGTGCAGGATGGGTAATGTTTAGGTTTGAAATCCACTCTGATGTGTCTGTGCTATCATCCAGTGCAATATATGTCGATGAGCGTGTAAATGGGTATTTCCAGGTTATTTGGCTCATAGATGTATTGGGGGGGAAATCTTTTTTGTATTCATCTTTTTTGAACACGGGAATTGCCAAGAATGTTGCATGGACTCCTAAATGTGACAGTAGTATTGGCTCCCACAGAGTGAGTTCGGGTTTTTCGGCCATCTTTGTATGTCCAATGTAGTCAGTAACCTTTCGCGGCAGGATGGAATATTTGTCAGTGTGGTTGAAGAGATCCCGAAAGTCGGGCCTGGAAATCATTATCTGCTGAACCATTCGTCGTAGTGCATTTGTGGACCCCTCACCGTATGCAATGGGGATGCTAGCGTCGAGAAGACCCATTAAGGAGTAGACTTGATCTTCTGCACGGGTAACCTTGCGCTTTGCCGCAAGCTCCATAATTCTGCAGATGGGGATCATCGGCGGCAGCAGCAGATCCATGTTAAGAAGATAGAGCTTGCGCTGTGTAACTGAGGTAGCTTTGAAAACTTGGTACTGCATTTCCACTGTCATCAGAACTTTGTTGTAATTCTCGGTAGAATCAAATTCAGGGTCTCTCAGGTGTGCGTCGAAATTGCCTGGGACTCGAAGCTGCGTCCAGTCACGGTTGTAGAAATAAATGTTGCTGTTTGCCACCAACTTTTGCAGTGTCCATCCCTGTGTGAACCACACGTCCTTTGGGATCTCCACAAATTCCAGTGTGTCAGCTAGGTACGCGATGCAGACGTGTGTGTGTCGATACCATTTGTACATTGAACGAATGGACTCATCCAGCTCAGTGCTGCTCTCCTTGTTTATACACACTGTATCCATCCAACCAAGTTGCAACCCGTGATCACAGGCGGCGACAGTGCAGAAATTGTCAATCTTGGCATTGCCGCGGGTATTCTGGGGGAGTCTGCGGTTGGCCCAGTCATGGAAGAGGACCTCTCCGGGAATGCCATGCAGCCAAGTGTGCGAAAGGATTGCATAGTTGCAGAAGTTGTTTACAATCTTAGTCAGGACAATGGTGTCCCTTGATTTCTGTCTGAGCTCCTGTTCATCTGGATAGGCAGCACATATGCGGGTTAGAATGATGTTGACCAGTGTGCTGCGGTCGACTAGAGTACAACTGCCCCCACGTGAGTCAAAGCTTATCATGCGGATTGGCATCGAGTTGAATACTCTCTTATTAACTCTTTTAACCAACTTGCTGGGTAATGCTAAAGACACATTTAATTAGATTAAAATATGCAAGTGAAACAACGTACTATATTCATTTGGATACACATCTACCAGATTGGATAAAAGGATAAATCGCTCCTCAGATTTCGAGATTGATTCTTTTGGGAGCATTTCACTAGCTGGATATATTCATGTCAGCATCAGTCATTGTTTAGATAACAAATATACTTACAGCACCGGTATTCGTCACTGAAATGCTCCTCTATTTCGGACACAGAAATGCCAATTACTAGAGCTAGTTAGGTACATAAAATACACATGCACAAACAAAAAGTTATTTAGTACCTTCTTGCTCATCAGTTGTACCATTTCCCACGGAATCAATCACTAAGTTTATGAAACTACCCAGCATCTTCAACAGCTGTTGCCCCTCAGTAGATGTGCACAGGCAGGTAATATCTGCGTCTGAATGCCAGCATTTCATCAACCTCTAAGAATGCAGCAGTTAAATTGTATACTCACCCGGTGTGGTAGGTTTGAAGAACCCAATCAGACTGGCCAAAAGAGCTAACCCACGCGGGTTGATGTCTACTTGTTGCTCTTAGCTTTGGTATACAGCGATCTTCCATCAAATGCCTGTCATTTACCTGCTGATTCTAGGTGCGAGAAACCTGGTGATTCTATTCACCGTATAGGTTTAGGTTCGATCCAACGATAGAGGTGTCGTAACTCAATCTACTCACCTAGTCCTAGAGTTAGGGAGCGTGCAATAGAAGTCATCAAGTTACAAAGAAGCAATTTCAACGTGTCTGAGAATGGGCTGGATTCCTTTATATATATTTCAAAATGCTCTATTCATAGTATGTACATCAGTGTCAGACAAATTTGGATACATCGAGGTGTTGATCATGCATGCGCTGCCGGTGCTGTGCTTATCTCAACAGTTAAATAGACATTTTTATTTGAATGCAAGAGCTGCTTTTCTTTTAGTAGAAATAAACGAACCACAGAATGAGCTAGTAAAAAGCTACTACATATACTGATACAGGAAATACCAAGTAGTATATGCCGAGGATAGCACGTCAAGTGGGCTGGTGTACCAGAATAAAACACCACACGTGTGCTTGTGATTTGGTGTAGGATATATGGTGTACATCAATATCGGCCAGCCAGCTATTACTATGAGAGGTGGGCGGCTGTGATGGGTTGGAACACACGGTGAGACGGCGGTGCATGCAGATGCAGCAAGTCAATCTGGCGTGTATGGCAGAGATCTTGCTGGAGCAGTCTTGCTCGCGCCCATTGGTACTACTGTGGTCTGTCCTCAGGTTGTACCGTGAACGAGGGCGGAGCGCGTGGCGGAGGGGTGCGGGTGTTGGTGGTAGTGCTCTATCCTGGTACTGTTGCATAGGGAGTGGTGATGACTGTCCCAACTATGATTGCTGCGCACTTTTAACAGAGGTTGGTGTGTCTGGGAAAGGATGGCAAGGTAGGTCTGGGGCCCAGACGAGGCTTTGTGCACTGTGTAGACGACGGGTGCTGACTGCTGTGATATTGCAGCTGTAAGCAGATGGGGGATGGATGATGGGATCAGTCCACACGGAACCTTGCACTGCTGGCAGTGATTGCTGTTTTATTTGAAGCAGTAAAACATAAACAGGCATCACATCTGTTTCAAATTGAACACTTCAGCTGTTCAGAATAGAAAATTAATCAAACAGTTAAACAGTTTTATTTACTGTCTTATAAAAGAATATTTAATATGTTTTGATCAGTGTTTAATCAGTGTTTGATTTACCGCAGTTTAACTGTTTTGATTACTACTGTAAATCAGAAATTGTTGAGAAATTTTCAATTTCTCACATAAAACAGTGATTAAAATGGTTAAGGGTTACTTTTGGCTGAGGTTTTTGGGGCTTTGCTGTTTTATTCAATGTTTTTGATGCGGAAAACTCAAAGTCTCCATTACTTAACATCAGTCAAACAGTTATTTTGCTGTTTTAAATGAAATATCTATCACTGCCAGCAGTGTCGGGGGCTCTGTTGTATTGTGCGTGCCGAGTCCGGAATGATGCCTGAACAATAACAGGATCTGTCCCTATGTTGACGCTACATTCAGCAAGCGCTATATTACATCGGCGTGGCGCTGCTTCTCAGTGAATCAGCGCTACATTCAAACTGGTGCTACATTGTAATTGTGCGCTACATACATGGGTCAGGCTGAAGCTAGCAGCCTTTTGTAACCTATTAGACTAAGTCTCACTGGCCGGCTTGCCTCGGCTTCAACTCGGCTTCAACTCGGCCTTGTTTTGGCTTGTCCTCTGCCTTTTTGCCACACCAGCGTGAGGCACAAAAGGTCGGGATATGCTGGACAGTTTAATCATAATATATTGTGAAATTCCTCGCATAGAGACCTCTCTCTCTAATTTACTTTGAAACACAAAGAAGCATTCATCACTTACTGATTACATGATGTTTTTGACATTTTTTCTATCTGATAATACAAAGGTTTCAGTCAGAGTGAGTAAGGAGTATTAGAAGTGGCGAATCCTCAACAATAGGATAAGGGATTTCTTGAATTAATTACACATGAATCTCATAACGAATGCTCATGCCAGGCTGGACAACAAGGCCGAGTTGAAGCCGAGTTGAAGCCGAGGCAAGCCGGCCAGTGGGACTTAGTCTAATAGGTTACAAAAGGCTGCTAGCTTCAGCCTGACCCATGTATGTAGCGCACAATTACAATGTAGCACCAGTTTGAATGTAGCGCTGATTCACCGAGAGAGTAGTGCCACGCCGACCGATGTAATATAGCGCCTGCTAAATGTAGCGTCAACATAATGTACAGTTTGTAGCGCACTCTCGTAAATTGTCGCTATATATTAACTACAAGAATTTGACCCCAAAGTAGCGTAAAACGTGTAAAACAGGCTATGTATATATGGTACACCGTTATATATATAGCGCTTAATAAAAGTACTAAACGAACGCCATACTGTCCTACCTCGTCTGCAGGTATTCAGTTAACCCCCGTGCTGGGCCTCAACAATATCACATTGCATAGTGATCGTTGGTGTTATCTAGTAAGTGAATCTACTTTGTAATCTGCCATGAACCCGGTTAGTGACGCGTAGTGTCTAATTTGTGTCGCAGTCGTGTCTGTGCTGCGGCATGAATGCGCGGCGGGTGAGTGCGGCGGTTCACTTGTCATGTAAGAGGAATTCACTATACTCACCAATGCAATGTTATCTTGTTGACGTACGCTGCGGCAATGCGTCCAAGATGCGCCAGTACTCAACTTGAAGGAGTGTTGCTACTGAAATTAATGGTAAGCATATTGAATTTGTTGGCCAGTGGCCGAGTGCGACGGGTCCCTTGTCAATCAAGTAAATAGGGACAGGTAACGAAGTGCGGCTACTACAGTTAATGGTAAGCATTTGACTTTCTTGAATACATACAGAAATGAAGCGGTGATATATGATAACTCCCTCTTGCCAACAGGTTTTCGATGACATGTACGGCGAGGCTGCTGAGGCACCCGCGCATACGTCATAAACATGTTCGTCCTTCGTATTCGCCTGAGCGCTGTATCAAGGGCATGCAGAGGCAGTTTTCTTCCCGCCATGAATGCTGTTGGTGAGTGTTGCCAGTGACCTTTATGATGACATTGCTGAGAAAGTGCGCCGTACTGCGCAGTCTTTTATGACACCGTGATGTGTCTAAAGTCCGCGCGCGCTGGTTTCCCTGTAGCCGCAATGAGAAAGGGCGGGTCAATGTAGGTCGTGTATGGAATGGTTTGTGTGCGACAGAGCGCTCGCACGGATCGCGCTTCGCATGTACATCGTCCTCTTGTTGGGTCGGAGCTGTGCAGGTGGTTCCGGTGCAGGTGGTAGGGCCCTGGGGTGCTGTTGGGGAGGGAGCTGTGGCCCGTAATGACTGTCCAGACTATGATGGACGCGTACTTTTAGCGGAGGTCGGAGGGAAGGCGGGTACAGCCTGGGGCCCAGACGAGGACTTGCGCACTGGGCAGACGACGGGTGCTCCCTGCTGCAATATTGCGACTGGAAGCGGACGGAGGATGGTTACTGGGTTCGTCTTGCGGCTCAATCTCGGGCTGAGGAAGTCAGCGGCGGGGCACCTCTGAAGGGCGGAGTCGCAGCAGTCCTTGTCCTGCACGTGCTTGGGCTTCTCGAGCCTCGTGAAACGAGTACGGCCCGCCGCGGCCCTCGGAGCCCGTCCCATTGATTTTCCTGGGGCAAGTACCAAGTATGGCCCTCTCCCCTCCAGTGTACGCACTCCATCTTACACGTCTGTTATCTCTACGTCCATGCGTCCGTACGCCTAGCCCATCGCGATGCCGCCCCGTATAGTCCCTCCCCTGCTGGCGCACTTGATGTCAATATAGCACGAGGCATGCACACCCTTGCTTCATGGCGGCCTCGTGAGTTGTATTATCCCATCATGCCCCTCTGCGCGCCCGACCTCGGTGCTCCATACGACCCAGACCTCTTTCGCACACTTATTCCTGAGCTGTCCGCTATCTGATCTATTGCGCACCTCGTGCGCCAGCAGTCTCATCATCCCAGGCATATTCGCATGCCTCTCCTTCCTACCACGTCCTTGTTCCCGCCCTCGTCTGCTCGCGCCTCTCAGAGAATCAGATCCTCATCCGCCTCCGCTGATACCACGCCTGATACCACGCCTGATTCCTGGCCCGCCCTGCCCCATCTTCGCCCGACCCGCTTCATCTTCTCCTGCCCCAATCTAGCTTTGCCGGCCCCGCTCCGCATTCTGCACCCATCAGCTCGTCAGCCTGTCATTCATCATATCCATGACTTACAGATCCGGCTCGTACTCGAACTTGTTTCCTATCCCAAGCACAACTTTTGCCCAAGCCTTACAAGCCGCCCTCCCACTGTTCCCCGTCTGCGGGCATGTAGTTGCAAGAATATCAGGACTGCACGACGTTGCTGTAAAAGACTATGGCGTTCCGTGCGCAGGCCTGATATACATGATCCGGACGCGCCAAATTAGGTCAGTACAGATTTGGTTGGGATATACGATGCACCAGGTAAAACCAAGCCCAAACAACGGTAACTGCAAGACAAGGCCTACTGTTGCAGCTTGAGAAAGATCATGGCAACGCCTTGCATGTTATAGGGCGGTACTGTTAGGGTGTTCGCGAGGCTTACTGAGGAACAAAACTCGTGAGCCCGAGTTCACGATGCGCCGAAATAACGGCCTGCAAGGTGAGTAAACCAAGTAAATAAAGAATTTTATTGTTCTTACATTATTGACTGACTCCGTTTCCAGAGAACGAGTGCGCACGTCGTGTAGCAGTACTCTCAGCTTGGGAGTCGACCTGGACTGTCGAAACAGCGCGAGGTTCTGGGGCAGACGCATCCGTGGACCTAGCCTCAATGAACTCATGAAGAGTCGAAGCGCCGCAATAACGACCTGCAGAGTGAGCAAGACGATGTCTGATGTATTTACACTAACCAGACCTTTTTTTAGTGGATGAGTATGCGCCCCACCGTTGCTCGATGGATCGTAGTAGGCTCCCAGGTCGGCCGCCTCGACTGTGGAGACAGCGCAACGTCATGGCTACATTCATGGTCCTAGGTAGCAGTTCCGAGCGCTCCGGCTTAGGTCAACCGTCAGTGAGGATTCTTGCTAAGATTTTTGGCTAGTACTTACCATAAAATGAATTTCCAGTCGCCTGCCAGAACACACGAACTGTAGGTCAGCATACAAGCGTTTAACGTTCAACATGCAACGTGCGAAGTCCACTGCAAAATGACGCGGGAAGGGCGTACTTCTGAGAGCTATTCCGTGAGCTTTGTATCCAGTTGCACTAAAACCTGGCTCACTGAGGTACACTATCTCGCTGCGCCCGCCACCATTGCTGAGCTGCCGCGTAGATAACAGAACCCGAGGCGGTATCAGTTGACCCATGTCAGTGCCGGTCTACCTGCGTGCATGGCTCTTCCCGTCCTTTTCAAGAGACTCGAAGTAAGCCAGTCAGTTCAAAGTTTCACTGATATTAATAACCCTTCGCACATGGCCTCTCTCCACTGTACATCCTGCCCATAGCACCAGAAACGCACGATGCGCATAGCAGATCTTTTGAACTCGGACCTGGTGTGTTGCAGATCCGTCACTTAGAAGGCAGGACGTGACTGGAAAACGTATAGGTGAGTGAGTAGAACTTCAATGCAATGAAACTCGTCACTTACATGTCGTTCACTTCTTCCCTCGACCCAAGCCCGCCGCAAGTTGATGAGCTGCCACAGCGCAGAACCCCACGTATGTTCCACTCATAGTGTGTTTTCGTCTTCGTCGTTGTACGTGACGTTCCTGACCTGTCAGAACAGCTGCATAGCTCGTCATGGAGGACGGAAATTATGTGTTGTACCAGACAGGTCATACCTATACCTGAGATATGTTTATAACTATACCTGAATTATATTCTTAACCGCGCCCTTATTCTCAACCGCACCAGACAGAGACAGACTCTCGCTGTCTGTGCGGGTGCGAGTACGGGCGCGACACCAAGTGCGACGAATTGACATGGATTGTGGCTGATATGCCATAGAATCCAGACGTCCAAAAAAACCGTCTAACATGCACACCTTAAACAACATACAAGGCTGTTACGCCTTCTGGGAGTGCGCATACTTACTTGCAGCGCAGTACATGATCAACCCCGTGCTCCCCAGATGCATTGACCCCTTACTCCTCCCACATTGATATCGAGCTCGTGCTGCTCCTGCATCTCTCAACGCTCTCCCTGGTCGCGACTCGTGCGAGCGGGAGGATTCAGAAGGACGGAGCGGTGGAAAAACGATGGACCCTGCCATGGTGCCCAACGTGTGTGGGAGGAGGGCACAATAAAGCATCAGCTGCAGCTGCCTTACCATGCTATCAGCCCTCTCTGCTTCTCTGCGCCTCTCCTTACTATGGCAGTCCCTCTCCTTACCCTGTCCTCGCCGGCCACATCACCCCGCCGCCCCGCTGCCATGCTGAATTGTGGAGTATTTGAGAGTAGGTTTCCTGACCCCCCGCTCCCGTTGTGGTCCGCTAGCCATTTCCCTGGTAGGGATTAGACCGCACAGCGCGGAGAGCTGGATATAAGTGTTGTACACAACATGGGGGACATGGACAACGGAAAAGGCGGGGTGCAAAGACGGAAAGGCAGGGCGGACGACGGGAAAGGCGGGGTGCAGGGAGGGACGTGAAGTCACAACATGACCACCAACCAGTGGACCGGAGGTGTACGCGGCATGGTTCACGCAGACGCGCAAGGGGTAGAAGGTGCTGGTGCGGGGTGAGCAGGTGAGTGGGTGAGCGGCATGGTGCGTGCGGGGTGCGGTGTGTTGGGAGTGCAAATGTATGCGTCACACTCGTGTCATGTCTCGGGAACCGGCACAGGTACAGCTCCGCGTGGGGGATAGGTGTCGGTGGCCGGAACGGGCTGCTACGGCACGTCGGGAGTGGGGCGTGGCGGCATCGAACATAATGCGTGATGCAAGTTGAATGTAATGTGCGGGGTCTTGATCCTAGGCGTAGGGCTTGAAAGTGGGACTGGGCGCGTGCGCATCAGCCTGTACATTGGGATTGGGGACCCGGGACGCGGATGGGCCGGGGGCGGACCGTGGACCGCCGGATACGGGATGACTGTAAGTACGAGGAGCGGACATGAATTGTTGTATACTGAAGGCGGGGAGCCGAATGCACTGCGGACCATTGACCATGGCCGGGTTCTTTTACACGCGTAGGCAGGTGATATTATTACACGAGTCGATGTGCGGGAGCCTGTGCTCAGGATCTGTAGGTGTGGGGGAGGTAATACGACCGAGCTGCAGGATAGTTTGTAGGTACCCCATGTAGTCCGCGCATACACAGTCCAATATGTGGTGCATGTCTATGCTGGCCAGCTAGGTGAGCAGCAAGTCAAGCTGTCGCGTGAAGTACAGACTGTCACGGGTACGCACTGGGGCTGCCTGTACGTGCTGTGGACGATGGTTTCTGAGCTGAGGAAGTCAGCGCCGTAGCCAGCGTAGCCTAGACAATGGAACAGCATGAGGGCGGGAGCCGGGTGATGCGTGAAAGACGCATATGCTACTAGGATCAGTTGTGTGCTTGGAGGGAAGCCGCCTGGACAACTCATCACGTCTTGCTGGCTGCCTACCTGCGCCTGGCTTGTGCAGATCATCGGGACCCTCCGTCGTTGCATCATGCACCAAGTGACAAAAGTAAGTACTAAGCCCTGCCTGCCACTTGAGTCCTAGCATAGCTATCATACAACTTTGATGCGCCACTGACCTGCTCAAAGGTTCAAGAATGTTATAAAAAAAATCTATTTCAGATCCGTCCTTCCGTCCGTCCGTTGATATTGACCACTGGCATCGTGTGTCGGATAGTAAACAAGCGGTGACTCTCTCAAGTTTCATTTTCTCGAGCTCGTAACCCACCTTGAACTCATACTGCACATGTTACACTATCTTCAATATATGCACACATATTCACACCACCTCGGACTCCACCTCTTCAAACAACCATTGTTCTGCCCGAATCTGACCAGCAACGGCTCAGCAACAGTAAACTGAATCTCAAGTACACATGTTTGTCAATGTGCGACTCTATGGCACGTCTAGGTCCATATTCTACAGCTCGGGCTGCTTGAACTTACCAAAGTCATGCTACGTATCCGCGAATCTTGTAAATACATTACAGCAGTCCCTTCTATCGAATCCCCACTGATATATAATTCCCGCATTTCTGGGGCGCTTCGTGACGAGCAACGTGTCGCGCATGGTAATGCAGACATGGGCACCAGAGGCAAGACTCATAGCTCGACCTACCAGGAGAACAGGAGAGCGGAGAGCTAAGACGGATTGAGGGGTATGCTGCCCCGGCCCCTTCTTGACACCACATCTGGTCCCCGCCCACTCGCAACCTCCAGTACTTAGGAGCCACTGTACATGTATGGAAGTTATATATTACAATTACAAGTATCCACACTAGAATTGACGATACACTGCTAACGGAAATTTGCCGAAATTACTCTAAAGCCCAGCCGCTTTACATCTGCTCCAGTAAGGGTATATAATTCCTCTGATACATCAAGTCCGCTATATCGGAGATGTATCTTGTGTGGACCAAGAAGGTCCAAATATTGGGAATATGAAGATGAATTGAGGAGGTTTATGTCTGTGAACCATGTTGTAAGAGGGTCATGACTAGGATTTGACAGGTCTGGAAGCACAGGTACACCAAGATTGTTGCCAACAGGTATGTAAACCTTGTCATGATCTTGATCAATTTCTGCTGTGAAAATAGCAAGAAAAATGAAAGGAGGGGCTTCATATAATTTGGGCCTGTCTGGGGGAAGGGTAATGTTTAGGTTTGAAATCCACTCCGATGTGCCTGCGCTATCATCCAGTGCAGTATATGTTCGGATATTGCTATCATCATAATACTTTGACCAGAGTATACTACTCATAGATATATTGGGTGGGAAGTCATCTTTGTATGTATTATTGTTGAACAGGGGAATCACCAAGAATGTTGCATGGACTCCCAAATGTGACAGTAGTATTGGCTCCTGCAGATTCACAATGAGTCGGGGTTCTCTGACCATCTTTGTATGTCCAATGTAGTCACTAATTGTTTCTGGCAGGATGGAAGATCTGTTAGTGTGATTGAAGAGATCCCGAAAGTCGCGCCTGGAGATCATTACTTGCTGAATCATGCGTCGTAGTGCATTCTCGGACCCCTCACCATATGCAATGGGGATGCTAGCCTCGAGAAGACCCATTAAGGAGTAGACTTGATCTTCTCAGGTAACCTTGCGCTTTGCTGCAAGCTCCATGATCCTGCTAATTGGGACTTCGTTGGGAACATTGTTGAGAAGAAAGAGCTCGCTTTGTGTGATTGAGGTTGCTTTGAAGATTTGGTACTGCACTTCCACTGGGGGCAAAAATTGGTTGTAAATATTGTCAGAATAAAACTCAGGGTCGCGCAGGTGTGTGTGGAAATTGCCTGGGACTCGAAGCTGTGTCCAGTCGCGATTGTAGAAATGAATGTTGTCGTTTGCCACCAACTCTTGCAGTGTCCATCCCCGCGTGAACCACACATCATTTGGGATCTCCGAAAATTCCAGTGTGTCGGCAAGGTATGCAATGCAGACATGCGCCCCTTGATACCATTTGTACATTGAGCGAATGGACTCGTCCAGCTCGGCACTGCTCTCCTTGTTTATACACACTGTATCCATCCAGCCAAGTTGCACGCCGTGATCGCGTGCGGCGACGGTGCAGAAATTGTCAATCTTGGCATTGCCGCGGGTATTTTGTGCGAGCCCGCGATTGGCCCAGTCATGGAAGAGGACGTCTCCGGCGATGTCACGCAGCCAAGTGTGCGAAAGGATTGCGTACTTGGAGAAGCGCCCTACAACCGTATGCAATGCCCGTCTCAGCCGCTTTTCATTTGGATAGGCAGCGCGGATGCGAGTGAGAATTATGTCGACCAATGTGCTGCGGTTGACTAGAGTACAACTGCCCCCACTTGAGTCAAAGCTTATCATGCGGATGGGCATCGAGTTGAATACTCTCTTGTTAACTTCTTCAACTAACTCGCTGGGAAATGCTAAAGAGAATTTTAATTAGGTGAAAACATGCAAGTGAAACAACACACCATATTCAATTGGATACGGATACACATCTACCAGATTGGATAAAAGCAAAAATTCCTCCTCGGAGTTCGGATTTGACTCTTTTGGGAGCGTCTGATTTACTGGAGATATTCATGTCAGCAGCGGGCATCATGCAGATAATAAATATACTACCTTCTTGTGCATCAGCTGTACCCTTCCCTTCGGAATCAACTACTAGGTTTATGAAACTTCCCAGCGTCTTCAAGAGCTGTTGCCCCTCGGCAGACGCGCACAGGCGGGTAATATCTGTGTCTGAATGCCATTATTTAATCAACATCTAAGAACGCAGCAGCCAAATTGTACTCACTCGGTGTCGTAGGTCTGAAGAACCCAATCAGACTCGCCAAAAGAGCTGACCCGCCTGCGTTGACGTCTACTCGCCGCTCTTAGCTTTCAAGGTATATCACGATCTTCCATCACATGCATGTTATTTTACCTGGTGGTTCTAGGTGCGAGGGACCTGGTGATTCTATTCATCGTGGAGGTTGAGATCTGACAATACAGGTGTTGTAACGCAGTTTACTCACCTTGAACTGTAGTTGGGGAGTGCGTACTAGAAGTCATTGGGATACGCTGCAGTGATTTCAAAGTGTCTGAGAATGGGGATGCAACGTGTGACCGTCATGGACGGGATGCATTTATACACATTTCAGAATGCTCTATTCATAGTACATCAGTGTCAGATAAATTTGGATACCTCGAGGTTTTGATCACACATGCGGCGCCGGTGCTGTGCTTATCTCAACAGTTAAATAGACATTTTTATTTGAATGCAAGAGCTGCTTTTCTTTTAGTAGAAATAAACGAACCACATAATGAGCTAGTACAATGCTACTACGTATAGTGATACAGGAAATATCAAGTAGTATCTGCCGGGGATAGCACGTCAAGGGGGCCGGCGTACCCAAATAGCACAGCACACGTGGGCTTGTGCTTGGGCGTAGGGTATGCGGCGTTCATCAATACTGTCCAACCAGCTATTTTGGGTTGATTATGGGAGGTGGGCGGCGGCTGCGGTGGCCTGGGACACGTGAGACGGCGGTGCATACAGGTGGCGGCCGAGCACGTCGTGGCTGGGGAAGGGTAGCGCTTCTTTCCTTGGGTGAAGACGGTCTAGCCTCTACACTGCGCCCTCGAATCCACATAGCACTGACCCAACACTGACCTCACAAGCCGCGCGCACCATGCAAAGATAGTTCTGCGTGCAGTTGCTTGCGCTTCTGCCCTGCCAGGCTCAACGCGGTCTCTAGCCTTTCCACCAAGCTCATCGGCGCTCGCCCTGGGCAAAGAAATGCACCGACTGGTGTGCGGGGTGCAAAACCATGAGGACTGCAGGGGATTGGACCAAGATCTCACCGCGAATAGCGTGCGCGTGAGCGTGCAGAGCATGGGTAGAATGATCGAAAAAAGCAACAGAAAACGGAGGACAGGCCCGGGTGGTATATTTATATCGTGCGAGAACGAAGCTCTCACCACAAAATAACTTAACATGGTAGGGTGGAGTAGCATGCGTATAATTCCACTCCTCAAATGTCGCTTTCTTCTTCTTGTACAGGTATCAAACAACTCGGAATGGGGGCCGAAATATCAATACCAGCTTGTCCAGAGCCCGGTTATTCTGAATAAAACAACGCCGCACTGTGCAGGACATGAGGGCATTGAGTAAGTGTTCATTCAACGCCGCTACTGCCCCCAAATCGTCCGGGAATCTAGAGTGTGTGCGCTTCCGTAGAACTAAAGTTCAAACTTGAATAGAATCATACCCGGATACATGCGTGAAAGTACTTGTTTCGACATTCTTTGTCTAATACGGAATATTTGTCAAGTATGATTGCGAATCAATTGAGTAATTTCCAGTGGTTCCAGTGGCCGTAGATACTAAACCACCAAGAGCAATAAATATGTTCCTAGCGTTGCTCAGCGCTCACTGATGCATGCACATGAATTTTCATCTATAAATGGCGGGGGGGAAAAGGAAATACGGACCGCACAAATTAGAACTTACGCGTTACTGGCTGAATGGTCCCGAAACTGAGAAAAAAACAATGTCGTCAATACCGTTTGGAAGATAATGAATCAAAAACGGAGACTACTTTCACTGCGAGGCGATACAGTTCCGATTCCCATCCTCTGTTTCATCCGGAAGTATCAAATGGTTGAGAGTGAGCAACCTGAAATTCTGTATTCTGCCCGCCCTCCCCGTGTATACACCACTGCGTTGCCCACCGGGCGCACCAGCTGGGTGACCCACCGTACCCCCATCCTCCGGAGTTATTATGGCTGCTGGCACATCGGTTTGGCAGGCTGACTGGCTGCTTGTTCGGTGTCGTTTGGGCCACGGGAGCACGACGGAAATTGTTGATTAGCATCCTGACACTCACTCAATTATTGTGCATGGCAAGTACTCATCTCGTGGCAGTCAATTACTTAGTGTGCACGGCGCGAATGATGGGCTCACCGCTCAGGCTAAAGGCTCACCTGCACGACTCACCGGTACCCCTCAGTGAGTCGGTATTGATTACATTGCATTGCATTGTCCACCCGCAATGCGCATTAAGACAAAAAGTACGCACCGCCCGCCTGTCCCTACCCTGCCCTCCCCGCCTCATCTCCTGGCTGGCTGGCTGCTTACGGTGCGGCCTGCATCGACTTGGACGGGCCGGGGCGATGTAGAGGCCACGGGAGCACGTCACGTCAGGGGTTATGACCGGATTTGTCACTCAAGCTCAAGTATTCATCTTGTTGGACTCAAGTACTCGTACCGCTTCAAGTTCCTCACTGTGCACTGTGCTCGCGACGGCCTCACTGCTCAGGGCTCACCTTGTCCATCCGCAGTGCGCATTAAGACAAAAAGTACATACAGCCCGCCCGTCCCTGCCCTGCATTGCCGTATCCTACCCTGCCATCCTCAAATTTCTCCCATCTCCCGCATCTAGCGCGTCGAGGGCCAAGCGAAAGTAACGCGCGAGAAAGAGGATTGAGTTAGGAGCGAGCGGGAAAAGCGAGAGGGACGAGGGAACGAGCCGACTGAGAGGGACTTGCAGACCCGGGACCGCCGGATACAGGGAGAGGAGCGGACAAGCGGTATGAGCGAACGGAGGTGGAAGTGGGCTGCTGAGGGCTGAAGGCGGGGTGCGGGGTACGGAGGGAACTAGTGACCATGGCTGGGTTCATGTACACGCGCAGGCGGGTACAGGCACACTGATGATCGGGAGCCCGTTGTGGGCGATGGTACGGGAGGTACGAATAGTTCGCGCATACACGGAAGGTAGGGGTTTGCAGCGCGCATGAGTAGTTCGCGCACACGCGTCCGCGGAAAGCTCATGCTGTGAAGGATGCGGCGCGAGACAATACCGGCCAGCTAGGGGAGGTGGGCAGCCGTGTGGTGGACTGGGACACGACGTCAGACGGCGGTGCATACAGCAAGTCATGCATGGTGAGTGAATGTGAGAGTGAGTGAGAGTGAGAGGGACATGGTCGGGAGGAGAAGCAGAGTGGCAGGGATGGGGAGGTAAAGACGGCACTGATGAGACTGCTGGCTATGACTTCAATATTGTCAGCAAATGAACCAGGAGCAGGGGCCGTACGGGGCGGCGTCACATGCATGCACGTACAGGACACGGCATGTATGGCAAGTTTGTACTTGCCCCAGGCAAGCCAATGGGACGGGCTCCGGAACGGCAGGGCGTACTCGTTCCGGGCATCGCCACCAACTCATTCATGAATCAGCAGAGCCTCGAGGCTTGAGAAGCCCAACAACATGCAGGACGAATAACGCGATTTGTGGACTGATCCGATTCCCAACACCGTCTGCGGCTCCGCCCTTCAGATTTTCAGAGGCTGCCCCGCCATTGAGGTTGAGTCCTGACTGCACGCCGCGTCCTCCGGGACAACTGCCGGCACCTCAGCATAGTCTAGTTGCTATGGCTTAGTAGCTTAGGGAATGTTGGCTTGGGGAATATTTAGGGCTCACCTTTGTTCACTAGGGCTTCCAAAGGGTTGTCATGCAAGAGTCATGCATGGCAGGAGGTGGTCAGGCACTACGAGCGCGCTTTGACTTGTTCGAGCCCTCTGCTGGGGCGGAGGTGGGGTTGGAGCGCCCCGGGCTTTTGGTGTATTAATACTCAATTTGGTGCACATGTCCCTGCCTTTCTCGACCTCAACCCAGAAGCCATCTACCACCAACACAGACTCGAGTCTTAGAGTACGTGAATTCAAGCCATGCCTGAAAGACACTTGGTCGGCCGTTTCGGGAGAAGGTCAGAGCGGGAGTAGGTGAGAGTGAGAGTGAAAAAGGGGGAGAGGCAGAGATCGACTCGCGGGAGCGTACGGCGGATGGCGCGGGGCTGAGCGTGCGAATGAGAGCAGCGTGTACACGTGACGCAAGGTATTTATTTAAGATGCACCAGCAAGGGAGGGACCGTGCGGGCCGGCATCACGGTGGGCAGCTACTGTAGGAGCCAGCGCACGTACGAACGGATGTAGAGGAGGGGTCGAGTTGCCTGCCACATACCTTGTACTTGCCCCAGGCAAACCAAAAGGACGGGATCCCTGGCAGAAGCAGGCGTGGCGGCTGTACTCGTGAACAGCGAGGCTCGAGCAGCCCAAGACCGTGCAGGTCGAATAATGCGACGTGTAGGCTGATCCCAGCACCATTACCCTTCAGCTTCCTCAGCCCACACTCGAGGCACAAGACGAACACAACAACCATCCCCCGTCCGCTTCCAGTCGCAATCTCAGACCAGTGAGCACCCGTCGTCTGCACACTGCACAAGACCTAGTCTGGGACCCATTGTACCCGCCTTCCCTTCCTTTCCCTTCACACGGACTTACGCTAAAAGTGCGCGGTCGTCACAGTCATCACCGTATTAGTAGAGGCAAAATTAGGTCCGAAATCACATCCAAAAAGATGAAAAACATATATAAACCGTATGCATTCCTGCAAAATACCTAGTCACGGAGTGTACCTGTAGCTAAAGACACTGCGAGTATATGTCGCAAGAGTAGCTGTGAATTAATCTATAGTCTTGAATAGCTGCAAGGACGCGTCACGGACTCGTTATAATGTTGCACGGACGTACAGCTAATTGCACGGACTTGGCACAGATTTACAGCTGCTTGCACGGATTTTGCACGGACGCACGGATGTGCCACGGACTTTTTATTGGTGCCCGTCCCTGGGCACCAATAATGATCAAAATGTATTTACTTGATTGATAAGGGACTTGCCGCACTCAGCCACTGGTGCTCATCCACCGACGTTTTCAACGAATTCAATATGCTTACCATAAATTTCAGAGGCCTCGCTCCACCACAGAGCACGTTGACAAGACATTGGTGAGTATGGTAAATCCCTTTTACATGTCAAGTGAACCACTGCACTCATCCACCAAGCGTTTATGCCGCAGTGCGGACACGACTGCTACACAAGTTAGACACTGAGTGTTACTAACCCGGCTCAGATTACATAGTAGACTTACTGAATGTCCAACACCAATGATCACTGTTCAGTTGACTTGCCCCTGGGCCTGGTCCAGCACGGGGTTAACTGAATACCTGCAGACGAGGGAGGTCAGATCCTGTTATACCGTAACAATTGCTCACTTATATTCCGGATTCGGCACGCGCAATGCAGCGGAGCCCCGGAAGTGGTCTCGTAGACGGCTGCAAGTGCACGAAAACGCACAGCGCTCGTTCTTTGTGGTGCGCCTGATCTCGTGCGCAGACCGCAGCGCGACACCGATGATCACCTGCGAAGTAAAGTAAACGAGCCAGGTCATCGCGGCTGAGCCAACAGCGCCGCGCGGGAACGTAGCCAGCCACGGCGGCTACATAAGCCTTGTATGTAGTCGCTAGGATGCGCAACATTGCTGTAAAAGACTACGGCGTGCCGTGCGTGCGCCTGAGTTACGACCCATGCTCCGTAAGCTCATTGTGCGTGATCTGATCATCTTAGTCTAATGCCCTGCAGTCCCCATCGGTGCGGGCACCACGCACCAGCCGGTGCTCCTCTCTACCCCCAGCCCGAGCGCGAATCTGCTTAATGGAATGGGTAGAGAACGCGTCGAGCTTGGCGGGGTCCAGGCAGATGCTCACGCAGAAATATCTTTGTGCAGTGCGCGCGGCTTGTAAAACCACTGGCCAGGAAGCTATCCCGTCACTATGCTGTGGGACCAGGAGAAAGTTAAAATACAGGGAGAATAAGAAAGGAAAACACCTGTGGCTTATGAATCTACGACTAGCACTAGCACCGCCTCCTTTCCCTAGCCATGACGGGCTCTGCCTCGCGCGGTACAGCTTAACATATCAAATCAATACTCTAGGGCCGACAGTAAGATAACGTCTGCACACGCCAGCTTGAATTCCTACATGTACCACCGTCTCACGTGTCCCAGCCCATCGCAGCCGCCAACCTCCCATAATAGCTGTCTGGCCGGTATTGATGAACACCGCAATCCCTACACCCAATCGCAAGCCCACGCGTGCTGTGCTATTTGGGTACGCCGGCCCACTTGACATGCTATGCCCGGCATACAATACTACTCAGTATTTTCTGTATCAAGCTATGTATAGTAGCATTGTACTGGCTCATTCTTTGGTTCATTTCGTTCTCATCTATTCCTACAAAAAAGCAAAGCAGTTTTTGTATTCGAGTAAAATTTTCTATTTAACTGTTGAGATAAGCACAGCACCAGTGCCGCATGTGTGATCAACATCTCGATGTATCAAAATTTGTTTGACACTGATGCACTATGAATAGAGCTTTCTAAAATGTGTATAAAGGAACCCCGCCCATGACGGCCACAGACTGCATCCCTATTCTCAGACACGTTGACATTGCTGCTGTGTAATTCAATGACTTCTAGTACGAGATCCCTAACTCCAGGTCAAGGTGAGTAGATTGAGTTAAAAAACATCTGTCATCAGATCAAAGCTAAGCCTCCACGGTGAACAGAACCACCAGGTCCCTCGCATCTGAAATCAGCTGGTGAATGAGATTCATATAATGGATGGTTTCCATATACCTTGAAAGCTAAGAGCAATGAGTAGACGTCAATGAACGCGGGTCAGCTCTTTTAGCGAGTCTGATTGGGTTCTTCCGACCTACGATACCAGGTGAGTACAATTTGGCTGCTACGTTCTTAGAGGTTAGTCAAATAATGGCATTCAGACGCAGATATTAAACGCCTGTGCGCGTCTGCCGAGGGGCAACAGCTCTTGAAGACGCTGGGCAATTTCTTAAACTTAGTGGTCGACTCCGGAGGAAATGGTACAACCGATGCGCAAGAAGGTACTGTATGACCCCTTGTCTATGCACATTTTATGTACCTAACTAGCTCTAGTAATCGACACTTCTGTGTCCCAAATAGAGGAGCATTTCAGTGAAGAATACCGGTCCAGTAATTATATTTGTTATTTAAATGATAACCGATGCTGACATGAATATATGATCCAGCTGATGAGACGCTCGCAAAAGAATCAATCTCGAACTCTGAGGAGGAATTTATCCTTTTATCCAATCTGGTAGATGTGTATCCAAATGAATATGGTGTGTCGTTGAACTTGCATGTTTTAACCTAATTAAATGTTTCTTTAGCATTTCCCAGCAAGTTAGTGGAAGAAGTTAGCAAGAGAGTATTCAACTCGATGCCAATCCGCATGATAAGCTTTGACTCAAATGGGGGCAGTTGTACTCTAGTCGAACGCAGCACACTAGTCGATATCATTCTCACCCACATACGCACTGCCTATCCAGGAAGACGGGAACTCAGACAGAAATCAAGGGAGCCCTTTGATCTGTATGTGCTTGTACGGGACTTCTGTAAGTATGCAATCCTTTTACACACTTGGCTTCGTGGCATCTCCAGAGATGTCCTCTTCCACGACTGGGCCAGCCGCGGACTCCCACAGAATACCCGTGGAAATTCCAAGATTGATAATTTCTGCACCGTTGCCGCACGCGATCATGGCGTGCTATTTGGCTGGATAGATACAGTGTGTATAAACAAGGAGAGCAGCGCCGAGCTGGACGAGTCCATTCGTTCAATGTACAAATGGTATCAAGAGGCGCACATCTGCATTGCATACCTATCCGACACATTGGAGTTTGCGGAGATCCCAAATGATGTGTGGTTCACACGGGGATGGACACTGCAAGAATTGGTGGCAAACAGCAACATTCATTTCTACAACTGCGACTGGACACAGCTTCGAGTCCCAGGCAATTTTGATGCACACCTGAGCGACCCTGAGTTTATTTCTCAGAGCAAAGAGATGGACCCTTGCATCCGACAGCCGATGGCAGTGGAAGTGCGTTACCAGATTTTCAAGGCAACGTCAATTACAGAGAGAGAGCTAGAATTTATGAACCGGGTTGCCACCGCAGTCCCGATCTGCAGGATCATGGAGCTTGCAGCAAGGCGCAAGTTTACACGTACAGAAGACCAAGTCTACTCCTTAATGGGTCTTCTCAGGGTTAGTATCCCCATTGCATATGGTGAGGGGTCCGAAAGTGCACTACGACGAATGATTCAGCAAGTAATGATCTCCAGATGCAACTTTCGGGATCTCTTCAATCACACTAACAAATATTCCATCCTGCCAAAGACAATTATTGACTACATTGGACATACAAAGATGGTCGGAAAACCCCAAATCGCCACGCAGGAGCCAATACTACTGTCACATTTAGGAGTCCATGCAACATTCTTGGCAATTCCCCTCTTCAACAAAGATAAATACAAAAACGACTTTCCACCCAATATATCTATGAGCAGTATACTCTGGCCATCTTCTGATTTCATTCCACCAACATATACTGCATTGGATGATAGTGCAGACACATCAGAGTGGATTTCAAACCTAAACATCACCATTCCCCCACAAACGACCCACACAGATGAAAACCCTTCTTTCATTTTCCTTGCTATTCTTATGGCAGTCATAGATCATGGTCATGACAAGGTTTACATACCTGTTGGAAACAATCTTGGTGTACCTGTGCTACCAGATCTGGTAAATCCCAGTCATGACTCCGTCACAACACAATTTACAGATATAAAACCCCTTACCTCATCTAAATATTCCGGGGACTTTGGTCCACAACAGATACATCTCCGATATAGCAGACTTGGTGTATCGAAGGAAGGTTTATATACCCTTACTGGAGCAGAAGCAAAGCGGCTAGGCTTCAGAGTAATTTCAGCATATTTCTGTTAGCAGCGTATTGCTAATTCTAGTGTGATTACTACTTGTAATGTGATGCAATATACTACTTCCATACATGTATTCCGCATACAATGCACGACTTCTGTAAGTTCAAGAATCCTGATATGTAGAACCTGGACCTAGTGTAAGATTGTGTATGTGTGTGGGTGCGAGCGACGACTTGTGTGGTCGTCTTGGGGGTGATGCTCAAGAAAAGGGAAAAGACTAATAGAATGACTGTGCTGGACGGACTTGCGTCTTCTGGGGTGGCTGTAACGGTGTCTGGATAGTGAACGAAGGTGGGTGGTAATTAACTGCCTCCATACAATGTACATACAGACTTTAAATACTGTAGAAGTAGTTTAGTGATTAATTAAACGTAAAATTTATCCCAAGGAACAACCGAGGCAGTGTGTAGATCCGAGAAACCTCTGAGGGTAAATGTATTGACCGTCGAGGATACCAAATAGGTGTTTTCCATGCGTAGCCGTTCTGCATTCCTTACACTAGACATGCCATAGAGTCACAGAATGATGGTTTGAAGAGGTGGAGTCCGAGGCGGTGTGAATATTTATGCGTATATTAAAGATATTATGACCTGTACAGTACAAATTCAATGGTGACTCATGGTGGGTTATGAGCTCGAGAAAATGGAAGAGTCAAGCCAGGTGGCTTCCATACATGCACATTCGTAGCCTGGGTTCTGGAAGTATACAGGACATCTGGATTCTTTAAGTATGTCGAGTCTTTGCGTTCAAGTGCATTGTTAATTCTTTTCAGAGTCAGTATATCAGCCATTCACAGTATGTGCATCACTGACAGGCCTGCTCAGCGATGTCACTTCTTCAGTGTTGTTTACGGTTAAAAAGGCAATGCCAGTGGTCAATTTGAATGGAAGGATGGAAGGACGGATCTAAAATGGATTTTTTTTATAACATGGTCAGTGGCACATCAAGTTGTATAATAGCTATAAGTGGCAGGCGGGGCTTAGTACTTACTTTTGTCACTTGGTGCATGATGCAACAGTGTGGGGTGCCGGTAGTTTGCACAAGCCAGGTGCGAGTAGGCAGCTGGCAAGACACGATGATGGACATTGGTCAGCGGGAAAATATGTGACTGCTAGCTAGCGCACGCATGCTCGGTAGCATCTGCGTCTCTGACTCAACCTCCTGCCTAGGCCGAAGACCGGCCTGTCTATGAGGACATAGTCCGTAGATAGACAGGCCGGGATTTCTCGCAGAGATTTGACGTGCCGTCCGGTTTCCCACACTTTGAGACGGATTTCGAGCCACCCTAAATCAATCAGGTCACGTTACTGAGAACGACGCGCAGGCAGCCTCGCGTTCCAGGACACAAATCAACTGAAATTCATTGCTTTCCTTTCTTTTAAGTCTGTTATGAATGAAATAGAAGTTATATTATGTTTATATGCTACCCGAACAGTTTATAATGATCAGAACCTTTCTAAACACTGTAAGCAGCTCATTCTGGGGCATGATAGCGCTTAATTTAATTTTAAAAAGGTATTAGTGATCTTATATAAAAAAAATCTGCTAAAGACATTTTTTTGTGACCTCAAATATGCTGCAGAGTGGATACGGCCACCTCAGGGAGCAAGGAAGAGAAAGGACGCTCAAATGACATAAGCAAGAACGTGACCTATGACTTTAGGGCGAGCCAAATCCGGGGCAGAAAGCGTGGGAAACCGGACGGTACGGCAAATCTCTGCGAGAAAGTCCGGTCCCTCTATCGAGGTTCATAGAGGGGCCGGCCATCGGTCTACCTCCTGCCGTCCCATTGTCTAATCTATACTTGACCCACCGCTGACCTGCTCGGCTAGGTGAACATTGTCCACAGTGAATACACCCGTCGTTTGCGCACTGCGGCATGGTAAGAGTGCGCACCCGTCACAGTCTGCACTGCACGCGACGGCTTGACTTGCTGCTCACCTAGCTGGCCGGCATCAACGTGCACCACATATCCCTTTCCGTGCACACGCGGTCCTCTGACTATCCCATGCGTGCTCAGGTAGCTACAACACAGTGCAACCCGCTCCTCGCCTTCAGCATATAGCATGTCATGTCTCCAGACTCATTTACTCATCCCGCTCGTGTGCTCCTTGTACAGCCAGCACGTATTTGGTGGTCTGCGGTGCGCCCTTGCCAATCCGCGTCCCGGGGCCCGTTCTGCACACGCACCCTCCCCGTGCTCTGTCTCACTCTCGATCCACATGCTCCGCGCATTACGTTCAAGCCCCACACATTATGTTTGAGGCCCCTGCCTCTGTCCAGGCTAACACCCCGCGCCTGTCCGGGTCGTCGCGGTTCCAAGCATCTGTTCACTGATAGAATCATGGAGGAATCAATGCGGGAAGAACGAGATCATATCAATGGAACTTGGACGGAATTCAACTCACTTCCAACCCTCGATACCTGACGTCCCATCCAAAGAGGTTGGTCTCGCCGGCAAAGCTCACGATGTCGTGCTCCTCTGCCCAATTCTTGTTCTGCCTGTGTAGCTGCCGGACTCCTCCTTTATGTAGCCACAGAATCAAGCTTCCAGGCCCTTGTCGTCCGTATCCGTAAATGGCCCGCACAGAGTTACGCATATGTCACTTAGTATATACGTCCGTGTTTGGGTACTTATGACCTTGGCTTTGGTTCCCGCACCGCCAATGCCAACGCAACTGGGGCCTCGGCAGCAGAGCAGGGGCTCGAATGTGATCTTATTAAGAGTTAAATAGATGAGGTGCGAGCACAGTTTATTTTTCAAACAATGCTTCCGAGCACCAGTACATACACCGCCCGACCCCATCACCTGCATCATACAGGATTCAGAGCTGAAGCGCTGAAGTGCTGAACGTGTCACGCATTGCGAGCTATTCTCATGGTACCTGGTTAATGGAGCGGTCCGGTCAATTTAAATGCATAGCCTATTACCTCACTTGCTCATCAGTGAGCACGGGAAGAAAAGACGAAAGAAAGACATACAAAATGATCAGTAGAAAAAATACAAAACTTTAGTACTTATCTCTAAACCTACCTGCGTGTCTTTCTTTTATATCCTCCAAATCCTGTTTTAATGTTGCTCAGGTACGCAAGGGACGACGTCCATTTGAGCAAGTGTCAAGTGAGTATAAGCATTACTTGATTTACCTACCCAAAATCAGGATCGTGTATTGGTTCCCTCGAGTCCGGAGGCAGGCTCTTCCGCCTTGCATTGCAACTTAAATTATCTAGCTTCTATGAGATTGCAATCCCCATATAATGGACGGATTATTAATATTTAATGCTACTGTCCCCACAAGGTCCGTGAATCTGGAGTGTGTGCGCTTCCGTGGAACTAAGGCTTGAAAAATTGAATAAAATCATACCCGGATACACGCGTGAAAGGACTTGTTTTGACAAGGAATATTTGCCGAGTATAGTTGTGAATCAATAGAGTAATTTCCAGCGCCGATAGTGGCCGTAACAGGCTACTAAACCACCAAGAGCAACAAATCTGTTCCTACATACAGCCCGCCCGTCCCTGCCCTACCCCGCCCGCCTCAAGTCCTCCTCATCTAGCGCATCTAGCGCGAGGGCCGAGCGAGAGTGGCAGGCCTCACTGCTCAGGCCAAAGGCTCACCTGCACGACTCACCAGTACCCCTCAGTGAGTCGGTATTGATTCCATTGCATTGCATTGTCCACCCGCAATGCGCATTAAGACAAAAAGTACACACCGCCCGCCTGTCCCTACCCTGACCTGCGCGCCTCATTTCCTGCATATAGAGAGAGTGCCGTGCGAGATGAGCTGGCGAGGGTTGGAACTTGGACTTGGATTGGACGAGCGAGAAAGAAGGACGAGTTGGGAGCGAGCGGGAAAAGCGAGAGGGACGAGGGACCGAGCCGACCGTGAGGGACTTGCGGACCCGGGACCACCGGATACGGGGAGAGGAGCGGACAAGCGGGACGAGCGAACGGAGGTGGAAGTGGACTGCAGAGCGATGAAGGCAGGGTGCGGGGTGCGTGGGGAACAGTGACCATGACTGGGTTCATGTACGCGCACAGGTGGGTGGTACAGGCACGCTGATGATCGATCGGGAGCCCGTTGTGGGCGTGGGCGCCGCATAAGCGTTGGCACAGTTGTGTGCGAGCGTGGGGGAGGTACGAAGAGTTCGCGCATACACGCAAGGTAGAGGCGCGCAGCGCACATGGGTAGTTCGCGCACACGCGTCCGCGGAAGGCTCAAGTTTGTGGGATATGCGCCGCGAGGCAATGGCGGACAGCTAGAGGGGTGGGAGGCGGCTGCGGTGGGCTGGGACACGACGTCAGACGGTGGTGCATGCAGCAGGTCAAACTGATGCGTGCATACAGTAAGCCATACTCGAGCGGTCTTGATTGGGTCCAATGGTGTTAATGTGATCTGGTCCCAAGATGTACCGTGAACCCGGGCTGCGGGAGGGTTCTGGCGCTTGTGGTAGGGCTCTAAACATAGAGAAAGACATACCATACCGTTCCGGCTTGTGCCCGAGCGAGAGCAGACTGTGAGCAGTGCGAGCGGTTGCCGGTGGGAGTGGACGGGCGTGAGCCTTTGAAGATGCGGAGCACGGCAGGGAAAAGCGGGGGCGGGGAAGGAGAAGATGAGGCCGGCCGGGCGAGAAATTAGGTGCAGCATCAGCATGGGTGGGTGAGAACCGTATTCTTTGAAGCTGGCAGGGAGAAATGGAAATAGGGGTGCACGGAGGTCGGACGGGCGGGTGGAATGCCTGGGGCAAGTAACAGTGATAGTGACAGGGGGGCGGGGATAAGGACGCTGTAGGGAGGGGAGGCAGGGGCCGGTGGGTGGATAGGGACAGACCGGGCCGAGACTATCGTGCAAGATTGACTCGCAGGAGCGGACGGCGGACGGCACGGGCTGACAAATCTACCAGCGGGGGAGGCACTGAGCAGCCGCTGCAGCCGCCGAGCCAACACACCGACGCACGGATGTAGAGAAGACGGGCGAATGCATGCACGGGCTGAGGGGAGAGGAGCATACTTAGGCAGGCCAATGGGATGGGCCCCGAGGGCCGCGGGGATGCACGGAAGCAGGCGCGACGGGCCGTACTCGTTACATATTCACGAATCAGCAGAACCGTGAGGCTCAAGCAACCCGAGAACGACAAAAGACGAAGACGCACCACAGGTGGACCATGCTTCTTCGGGTTCTGCACCCCCATCAACTTACAGCGTGCTCGGGTTGTCGCTGTTCCCGCATTATTTTGCAGTGGACTTTGCACTCACCCGCGGTTCGCGTGTTCCAGGCGACTAAATATTCATTTCATGGTGAATACCAGCCATATATCTCAATAAGACTCCTCACTGATTGTTGACCTAAGCCGGAGCGCCCGGATCTTCTGCTTAGGACCACGGATGTAGCCATAACATTGCGCTGACTCCACAGACGAGGCGGCCGAGCTGAGAGGGTGCTATGAGCCATCGAGCAATGGTGGGCAGCGTACCCATCCACTAAAAACAGGGCTGATTAGTGTAAGTCCATCAGACATTGGCTTACTCACTTCGCAGGTCGTTATTGCGGCACTCGAGTCGTGAGTTCAAGCTTAAGCTAGGTTGACGGATGCATCAGCCCCCGAATGTTGCGCTGTTTCGACAGTCCAGGTCGACTTCCGAGCTGAGAGTACTGCTCTGCGCTGCGCGCACTCGTTCTCTGGAAACGGAATCAGTCAATAATGTAACCATAGTAAAATTCTGTATCTACTTGGCTCACTCACCTTGCAGGCCGTTATTTCGGCACATCGTAAGCTCAGGCTCACGAGTTCATTTTGAGGTGGAGCACTGCTCGTCGCGAACGCCCTAACGGTCCCGCCCTATAACATGCAAGGTATTGGCATGATCTTCCTCATGCTGCAGTAGCAGGCCTTCTCTGTCGGTTGCCGTGGTTTGTACTCGGCTTTACCTGGTATGTCGTATATTTTAAACAAATCCGTACTGATCTGATTTGGCGCGTCCGGATCCTGCATATCAGGCCGATGCACGGTACTCCGTAGTCTTTTACAGCAACGTCGTGCAGTCCTGATATTGTTGCGACTACATCCCCGCAAACGGGAGCCAGTGGGAGGGCGGCTTGTGAGGCTTGGGCAAGAGTTGTGCTTGGGATAGGAAACGAGTGCAAGTGCGAGCCAGATCCGTGAGTCATGAATGTGATGGGTGATGGGCTGACGAGCTGAGGGATGCAGAATGCAGAGCGGGGCCGGCAAAGCTAGAGCAGGCCAGGAGAAGAGGAAGCGGGCCAGGCAAAGATGAGACGGGCTGGGCGAAGATGGAGCAGGGACGTGCAGAGGCGGGTGATGATTGGATTCTCGGAATCGGGCAGGGAGGAATGGGGGCACACGGAGGCGTGTGGGATGCCTCGGGTGAGAGCGAGGACGCAGTAAATGGTTGGGAGGAGAGACAGAGAGGAAGCATAGCCACGAGGCAGGGGCCGGCGGGCCGATAGGGACAGACCTAGACCGGATAGATCGACTCGCAGGAGCAGACGCGGGGCTGAGCGTGCGAAACCGAGGTCGGACCCGCAGGGGAGCTAGACAGCTGCGCATACACACCTAACATGACTCCATGAGACACTTCAGCTTCAGTATTGACATCAAATGTACCAGCAGCACACACGTACTTATATAGGGGAGAGGGGGCGGGCCAGGTCGAGTTCGTACTTGCCCCACGCAAGCCAATGGGACGGCCTCCGGGGGCCGCGGGGATGCATGCGGTCCGTGCATCACGTATCAGCAGAGCAGCGAGGCTCGAGCAGCCCAAGAACGCGGAGGACTAGGTGACTCCGCAGCGCATCTACCCGTCCCATCGTCTGCCTGTGCAGTGCACAGTGAGCAAGAACTCGTCTGGGGGCGGCCCTAGTACCCGCCTTCCCTTCCCTTTCCAGTCCCATGGACCTCCGCTAAAAGTGAGCAGTCGTCACAGTCATCACCGTCCACGGACCCCTCCCCAGCAGTACCTCGATACTTTCCAGATAACGGAAGCTCAAGGCCGATGTCAGAATCATCCTAGTACACTGGAATCAAGGTCTCTCTATAACCGAGATGCTAAAATGTGCTCTGTAGTTAGGTTCCAATCCTATTCAAGACCTTCGAGGATTTCATCCCGGACTCTGTCTTCTCGCAGTACTGTGCGTGTATCCTGATATTCTACAAAGTAACATGGACTTAAAACCGCTTGACATGTGTCTACAAGCTCACCAACAGCTTGACCGCGTAACAGAGAGCGACTGCCCGGCGCAGTGAGCGCATTCAGGGACCGCATTCTGCTCGGCTTCCTGTTCGCGTCCCTCATTAACTTCTTCGTCTCAGCGGAAACTGGAGCGTACAACTAGCACCGGCACCCCCCGCCCCGCGCACATTCGCGGTACAGCTTGGTTACAGATCTCGCCTCCCGTTAGATGCACATTGCCCCGACCCAACCAGATGACTGCATACATACAAAGCGCGATCGGTGTGGGTGCTCTCCTGCGCAGGTCGCGCACAAACCGCTGTACCCACAATTACCCATACACCTGCGTGGACTTTGTCGTAAGGGACCACGCAGTGTAGCGTGCTCTCGCAGCAATGCCAACCTAAAGGTCACTTGAAACACTCACCGACACCATACACGGTGCAGAGAAAACCACCGGATCCCGTAGATACAGTGCCTAGGCTAATCCTCTGGACGGACGCGTTGATGATGTACGCGCAGGCGCAACGCAGGCACCTGAGCGACTTCGCCATATATGCCAACGAGCACTTGTCAAGCGGAAGCCGTCACTGCTTAATTTCTGAATGTTTTCATAAAATTCAAATGCTTACCTCCGTTACCCGTCCCTGAGCACGGACGCATGCACGATGGCGTACCTCGACGAGAACATATCAGTGAGTATAGTAAATACCTGATCAAAATATGTTTATTTGATTTGATTGAGAAGGGACCTACAGCACTCAGCCACTGGTGATGATTCCCCGACGTTTACAACAAATTCAATATGCTTACCATTAACTTCCGAAGCCTTACTCCACCACAGAGCACGTCAACGAGACATTGGTGAGTATAGTGAATCCTTCTTACATGCCTCGCACTCATCCACCAAGTGTTCGCGCCGCAGCGCGGAAACAACTGCTACACAAATCAGATACTACGTGTCACTAACACGGTTCATCGCAGATTACATAGTATACTTACTGAATTTCGAACACCAGTGATCACTGTGCAGTTGACTTGCGCCTCGGCATGGTCCAGCACGAGCTTAACTGAATACCTGCAGACGACACAGGTCAGATCCTGTTATACCGTAATTAGTGCTCACTTATTGTTCAGGCACTATTCCAGACTCGGCACATGCAATGCAGCGGAGCCCCAGACGTGTTCTCATAGACGGCTGTAAGTGCACGCAGCGTTCATGTGTCGAGCATCCTGTGTGGTGAGCCTGATCTCGTGCGCAGACCGCAGCGCAACAGCAATGATGACCTGCAAAGTAAACCAGCCAAATCATCGCGGCTGAGCCAACAGTGCCCTGCAGGCACGTATTCAACCACCGAGGCTACATAAAACGTGCAAAAGCGCCCCAGGAAGATATCTCCCATACACGCCAGAATAAATTGCTATATATGCATGTACTGCCGGGACAATCTGACGTGCCCCAGGCCAACGCAGCTGCACACCTCCCATAATAGCTGGCTGGCAGGTATTGATGGACGCCACATACCCTACGCCCAAGCCCAAGCCCAAGCGCACGCATGCTGTGCTATTTGGGTATGCCGGCCCACCTGACGTGTTATCCCCGACATATACTACTTGGTATTTGCTGTATCAGTATATGTAGTAGCTGTGTGCTAGCTCATTCTTTGGTTTGTTTATTTCTACTAAAAGGAATAGCAGCTCTAGCATTCAAACAAAAATGTCTATTTAACTGTTGAGATAAGCACAGCACCGGCGATGCATGTGTGATCAAACCTCGAGGTATCCAAATTTATCTGACACTGATGTACTATGAATAGAACATTCTGAAATGTGTATAAAGGCATCCCGTCCATGACGGTCTCACGTTGCATCCCCATTCTCAGACACTTTGAAATCGCTGCAGTGTAATTCAATGACTTCAAGTGCGCACTCCCTAACTCCAGGTCAAGGTGAGTAGACTGTGTTACAACACCTTTATGGTCAAATCTCAACATCCACGGTGAATAGAATCACCGGGTCCCTCGCACTTGGAATCAGCAGGTAAAATGACACACATTTGATGAAAGATCGCGATATACCTTGAAAGCTAAGAGCGACGAGTAGATGTCAACGCACGCGGGTCAGCTCTTTTGGCGAGTCTGATTGGGTTCTTCAGACCAGCGACACCAAGTGAGTACAATTTGGCTCCTGCGTTCTTAGATGTTGATTAAATAATGGCATTCAGACGCAGATATTACATGCCTGTGCGCGTCTGCCGAGGGGCAACAGCTCTTGAAGACGCTGGGCAGTTTCATAAACTTAGTGGTTGATTCCGAAGGGAAGGGTACAGCTGATGAGCAAGAAGGTACTATATAATGCTTTTTCTTTGTACATTTTGTGTACCTAACTGGCTCTAGTAACGGACATTTCTGTGTCCGAAATAGAGGAACATCTCGGGGAAGAATACCGTTCCTGTAAGTATATTTATTATGTGGATGGTGGCCACTGCTGACATAAATATCTCCAGCAAATGAGGCACTCCCACAAGAGTCGATTCCGAACTCCGAGGAGGAATTTTTGCTTTTATCCAATCTGGTAGATGTGTATCCAATTGGTTATGGTGTGTTCTTTCACTCAGTGTATGTTTTCACCTATTTAAAATTCTCTTTAGCATTTCCTAGCAAGTTAGTTGAAGAAATTAATGATAGAGTGTTCAACTGGATGCCAATCCGCATGATAAGCTTTGACTCAAGTGGGGGCAGTTGTACTCTAGTCGACCGCAGCACACTGGTTGACATCATTCTCACCCGCATACGCGCTGCCTATCCAAAAGAACTGAAGCTCAGACAAGAAATATGGCGTGGGACTGATCTGGTGCAACTTGTAACTACATTCTGCAAGTACGCAATCCTTTCGCACACTTGGCTGCGTGGCACTACTGGAGATGTCCTATTCCACGACTGGGCCCACCGCAGGCTCTCAAGGAATACCCGCGGCAATGCCAAGATTGACCATTTCTGCGCTGTAGCTGCACGTGATCACGGTGTGCAACTTGGTTGGATGGATACAGTGTGTATAAACAAGGAGAGCAGCACTGAGCTGGACGAGTCCATTCGCTCAATGTACAAATGGTATAAAGGAGCGCATGTCTGCATCGCATACCTAGGCAACACACTGGAGTTTGCGGAGATCCCGAAGGACGTGTGGTTCACACGGGGATGGACACTGCAAGAGTTGGTTGCAAACAACAACATTCATTTCTACAACTGTGACTGGACGCAGTTTCAGGTCCCAAGCAGTTTTGACACACACTTGAGCGACCCTGAATTTGTTTCTCCACCATCTTACATCCAGAATCTCATGGCAGTGGAAGTGCAGTACCAAGTTTTCAAAGCAACATCAATTACACAGATGGAGCTCATCTTTCTCAGCCGTGGCTTTGCTGACATGGTTCCAATCTGCAGAATTATGGAGCTTTCAGCAAAGCGCAATGTTACCCGTGCAGAAGATCACATCTACTCCTTAATGGGTCTTCTCAATGCTAGCATCCCTATTGCATATGGTGAGGGATCCGAGAATGCACTGCGACGCATGATTCAGCAAGTAATGATCTCCAGGCGCGACTTTCGGGATCTCTTCAATCACACTAACAGATCTTCCATCCTGCCAGAAACAATTACTGACTACATTGGACATACAAAGATGGTCAAAGAACCCCGACTCATTGTGAATCTGCAGGAGCCAATACTACTGTCACATTTGGGAGTCCATGCGACATTCTTGGCAATTCCCCTGTTCAACAAAGATAAATACAAAAATCGCTTCCCACCCAATATATCTATGAGCAGTATACTCTGGTCAGAGCATCAAGGTTATGAAATTAGGGCAAGATATACTGCACTGGATGATAGCACAGACACATCGGAGTGGATCTCAAACCTAAACATTACCCTTCCCCCAGACAGGCCCGGATCATATAAAGCCCCTCCTTTCATTTTTCTTGCTATTTTCACGGCAGAAATTGATCAAGATCATGACAAGGTTTACATACCTGTTGGCAACAATCTTGGTGTAACTGTGCTCCCAGACCTGTCAAATCCTAGTCATGAACCTCTCACAACACGGTTCACAGACATAAACCCCCTCAATTCATCCGCATATTCCCAATATTGGCCACATTATGGTCCACGCCGGATACATCTCCAATATAGCGGATTTGATGTATCAGAGGAAGGTTTCTATACCCTTTCTGGAGCAGATGCAAAGCGGCTGGGATTTAGAGTAATTTCAGCATATTTCCGTTAGCAGTGTATGGTCAATTCTAGTGTGGATACTTGTAATGTAATATATGACTTCCATACATGTACAGCGGCTCATAAGCACTGGAAGTTGTGGGCGGGCGGGGACCAGATGTGGTGTCAAGAAGGGGCCGGGGCAGCGTACCCCTCAATCTGTCTTAGCTCTCCGCTCTCCTGCTCTCCTGCTATGTCGAGCTGAGAGTCTTACCTCTGATGCCCATGTCTACATTACCATGTGCAACATGTCGCTTACAAGGCACTGCTGGAATGTATTTACAAGATTTGCAGATATAATACATGACTTCGGTAAGTTCAAGAATCCCGAGCTGTAGAATCTGGACCTAGACATGTCATAGAGTCGCACATTGACAAACATGTGTACTTGAGATTCAGTTTACTGTTGCTGAGCCGTTGCTGGTCAGATTCGGGCAGAACGATGGTTGTTTGAAGAGGTGGAGTCCGAGGTGGTGTGAATATTTATGCATATATTGAAGATAGTGTAACATGTGCAGTATGAGTTCAAGGTGGGTTACGAGCTCGAGAAAATGAAACTTGAGAGAGTCACCGCTTGTTTACAATCCGACGCGTGATGCCAGTGGTCAATATTAACGGACGGACGGAAGGACGGATCTGAAATAGATTTTTTTATAACATTAATGAACCTTTGAGCAGGTCAGTGGCGCATCAAAGTTGTATGATAGCTATGCTAGGACTCAAGTGGCAGGCAGGGCTTAGTACTTGCTTTTGTCACTTGGTGCATGATTCAGATGCAACGGCGGAGGGTCCCAATGATCTGCACAAGCCAGGCGCAGGTAGGCAGCCGGAACGACGCCATGAGTTGTTCAGGCGGCTTCCCTCCAAGCACACAACTAATCTTGATAGCATATGCGTCTTTCACGCATCACCCAGCTCCCGCCCTCATGCTGTTCCATTGTCTAGGCTACGCTGGCTATGGCGCTGACTTCCTCAGCTCGGCAACCATCGTCCACAGCGCATACAGCCGTCGTTTGCACACTGCAGCCCCAGTGCGTACCCGTGACAGTATGGACTTCATGCGATAGCTTGGCTTACTGCTCACCTAGCTGGCCGGCATAGACGCGCGCCAAATATTGGACCGCGTATGTGCGGACTACATGGGGTGCCTTCAGTGTACAACAATTCATGTCCTCGTACTTACAGCCATCCCGTATCCGGCGGCCCATCCGCGTCCCGGGTCCCCAATCCCAATGTAAAGGCTGATGCGCACGCGCCCATTCCCACTCTCAAGCCCCACGCTTAGCATCAAGACCCCGCGCATTACATTCAACTTGCATCACGCATTATGTTCAATGCCCCCACGCCCCACTCCCGACGTGCCGTAGCAGCCCGTTCCGGTCACTGACAACTCTCCCCCACGCGGAGCTGTACCTGTGCCGGTTCCCGAGACATGACACGAGTGTGACGCATACATTTGCACTCCCAACACACCACACCCCGCACGCACCATGCCGCTCACCCACTCACCCACTCACCCAGCACCAGCAACCTCTACCCCTTGCGCGTCTGCGTGAATCATGCCGCGTACACCTCCGCTCCACTGGTTGGTGGTCATGTTTTGACTTCACGTCCCTCCCTGCACCCCGCCTTTCTGTCTTCGCACCCCGCCTTTTCCATCGTCCATGTCCCCCATGTTGTGTACAACACTTATATCCAGCTCTCCGCGCTGTGCGGTCTAATCCCTACCAGGGAAATGGCTAGCGGACCACAACGGGAGCGGGGGGTCGGGAAACCCACTCTCAAATACCCCACAATTCGGTGTGGCGGCGGGGCGGGGGGGCAATGTAGCCGGCGAGGACATGGTAAGGAGAGGGACTGCCATAGTAAGGAGAGGCGCAGAGAAGCAGAGAGGGCTGATAGCATGGTAAGGCAGCTGCAGCTGATGCTTTATTGTGCCCTCCTCCCACGCACGTCGGGCGCCATGGCAGGGTCCATCGTTTTTCCACTGCCCCGTCCTTCCTTCTGAATCCTCCCGCTCGCACGAGTCGCGACCAGGGAGAGCGTTGAGAGATGCAGGAGCAGCACGAGCTCGATATCAATGTGGGAGGAGTAAGGGGTCAATGCATCTGGGGAGCACGGGGTTGATCATGTACTGCACTGCAAGTAAGTATGCGCACTCCCAGAAGGCGTAACAGCCTTGTATGTTGTTTAAGGTGTGCATGTTAGACGGTTTTTTTGGACGTCTGGATTCTATGGCATATCAGCCACAATCCATGTCAATTCGTCGCACTTGGTGTCGCGCCCGTACTCGCACCCGCACAGACAGCGAGAGTCTGTCTCTGTCTGGTGCGGTTGAGAATAAGGGCGCGGTTAAGAATATAATTCAGGTATAGTTATAAACATATCTCAGGTATAGGTATGACCTGTCTGGTACAACACATAATTTCCGTCCTCCATGACGAGCTATGCAGCTGTTCTGACAGGTCAGGAACGTCACGTACAACAACGAAGACGAAAACACACTATGAGTGGAACATACGTGGGGTTCTGCGCCGTGCCGTCTAATCAACTTGCACCGGGATCAGGTTGAGGGAAGAAGTGAACGGCATGTAAGTGACGAGTTCATTGCATTGAAGCTCTACTCACTCACCTATACGTTTTCCAGTCACGTCCGGCCTTTGACTGCAGCACACCAGAGCCCGGGTTTTGGAGTTCTGCTGTACGAGTCGTGCAGTTCTGGTACTATGGGCAGGATGTACAGAGGAGAGGCCATGTGCAAAGGTAAGTCAGGCCAGTTATTATGGAAATGGACCGACCTTTTGACCTGCTTCCTTACGGTATCAACCCTCTTTTTCTGGCTCCGCGCCGCGAACGCACAAGACGCCAGCCCCGCAATCGATTTGCACACCTGCACTGTCTGCTGCGCGGCAGTTTCCGTGGCCTCGCAATTACGGGGCGGAATGTACTTGCCCTAACACCTGCGAGGCGCGAGAGCAAATGTCGGAAGTACTTGAGTGAATCTGGGCTGAGATTCTGGGCGCAGCTAGCCAGTGTACCTCGGTGAGTGGAACTCAGGGAAACTGGATACCAAGCTCACGGAATAGCTCCCAGAAGTTCGCTGTTCCCGCATTATTTTGCAGGGGACTTTGCACGTTGCATGTTGAACGCTCGTATGCTCACCCACGGTTCACGTATTCCAGGCGACTGGAAATTCATTTCATGGTAAGTACTAACCAAAAATTTTAGTAAGTAAGATTCCTCACTGACGGTTAACCTAAGCCGGAGCGCTCGGAACTGCTGCCTAGGACCATGAATACATCCATGACGTTGCGCTGTCTCCACAGTCGAGGCAGCCGAGCTGGGAGGCTGCTATGAGCCATTGAGCAACGGTGGGGCGCGTACCCATCATCCACTAAAAAAAGGTCTGGTTAGTGTAAGTACATCAGACATCGTCTTGCTCACTCTGCAGGTCGTTATTGCGGCGCTTCAACTCTTCGTGAGTTCATTGAGGCTAGGTCCACGGATGCATCAGCCCCCGAACTTCGCGCTGTTTAAACAGTCCAGGTCGACTTCCGAACTGAGAGTACTGCTCTGTGGGGCAAAGAGAAAAAGCAGTGTGACGGACAGTGTGGGCAGTGGGGCAGTGTGCGGGCAGTGTATCAAAACACACTGACTTACTGCCAAGCCGCACTGACCTCACTGACTCGCACTGACCTTACACTGCCTTTTGCACAGCTTTTTACCATTTTATTATTCGTGCCGCACATTGATTGTCGGCACAGATAGAAATGTTTCCTCGGCTAGAGACGGCAGTTCGTTGCCGTTTATTGTCGTGGACAGTCTTAACGCTAACTGCGTGCAGCTGCTGCTTTTATGGTCGATGACTGTAGTAAATACTGTGATGTGGCATTAAGGTTAGTTGCCTTGCACTACCGAGCTATACCTGGGGTTATGGCGCACCTTTTATGTATATATAATAACACAATTTAGTTGAATCGGGGGTGATAATATATTGCCAACCTTTTGGGAGAAGAAGAGAGATTTCTGACTCAGCCATTCTAATTCAGTTGACTGAACATTTACACGACGCACTGACTTCACACGCAAACTGTACTGACTTGCAACTGCCCTACACTGACATTACACTGACCCGCACTGACCTTCACTGACGGCACACTGACCTCACACTGCCTTACACTGACCTCACACTGTCCTACACTGTCCTACACTGACGTACACTGACACCACACTGATGTACACTGCCACCACACTGACCTGCACTGACCTATGCTAAGCGCACACTGACCTTGCACTGCCCTACACTGACCTGCAAGAACCTACACTGACCTATTCTTACTGCACACTGACCAGATGGTCCACTGGAGCTCGATTTCGACATGGAAGAATTCATCAAGCCCAGCAAATTGCGCATTCACTGGGCGGTCCGTACTAACGGTGGATATCCTGGCAATAAAAATTCCAATGCTGTATCGTGAGAAGACGGCCTGAAGATATGTCGGGTCTGCCTCGGCGTCATCGAATGTGAAAATCCCGAGTGTAGAGTGGCTATCTGACCTAAAGTAAAGGCAGCCCTACTAGAAAGGCAGTTTCTGGAGGACTGTAAATGTGGCGCACAGGTTTACTTACCATTTGGAGTGTGCCGTGTTGTCCTTTCTATTCACATGTGCTAGAGGCCGTCATTTCATCAGAAAATTCATCCAGACAGGATACCATACACACTGCCAGCCAAAATACTAACTTTTATTTACTTAGCGCGGTGCGAAATATGTTGAAAATGCACGACTAATTATAGAAACACCGAAAAATGCTCCAAAACCTCGACCCCGTGAAAGAAAGCAGAAGTGAAGAATGTGTGTTATATTCTTAGTATATGGACAGTGATCTATCTATTGCCTGATAATATATAGTGTATCTACGCCATGGTGCATTGGTGGCAACACACCTTAGTATCCTTGTACTGACTCTATTCCTGCAGACTGACTTCTATATTGACCGTAAGTGCACACTGACTCACACTGATGTACACTGACCATACATTCATGCACACTGACCTTACACTGACATACACTGCTCTTACACTGATATACACTGACATTACACTGACGTACACTGACACACACTGACCTTACACTGACCCCACTGCCCAACACTGCCCGTCACACTGCTTTTTTCCTGTGCCCCCATGATATGTGTTGCGCGAGAGGGTTTGCGAGACGGCGATACGTCGTCTCGGGGCGTCAGCACGACGCTCATGCAGTGTTCTACAAGTAATTGAACTAGAATAAGTGAAAATAGAGAGTAGACCGGGTTGGAGACGTATGTGTTTCCTGGCCTGTGCGACTCCACCTGAGGATAGAGGTTATGCGACTTACCTGTGTCGTCGCAGCGCGTGCGCGCTGCTCCTGCCTTGCCACGACATTTACCCCTCAAGCTGGTGTACCACTCGCTGCGGGGATTGAGCTTGAACATTGATCCAAGGGCAAAGCGTAATTGTCGTGAATGGTCTTCCTGTGAGAGGTGTACTGTGAGGGCGTTATCGGGAAGTCAATACGTCGTATTGACGCATGAGTACGATGTTTCTAGCGTATCGGAAGTTAACTGGACGTCTACAAAGTAAGTGAAAATAGAAAAGTAATTGGGTATGCAACATACCTGTGTCGCAGACTCAAAGCTCTCCCCGGGACCTCGTCCTGTCTTCCCAGGCACCATGAATTGCTGTAGATATTATAACGTGATTGACGGTATGGCGTTCACTGGGCGTCAATTTGTCGTCTCGCGACCTGAAAACGCTGCGTCCAAGGCACGTTCGGAGTGCATGAGCACGGCTGCAGGCGGACAGCCAGATACGGTGGTGTGGTGATGTCGTAACGCTAGGGCAATCCGTTGTCTGTTTGTTACTCCAGTAAGACGTGGCGCTTTCTGTGTTGTATAGCTGTACCATTTGTCCAGTCTGCGCATAGAGAGGTAAGTAAGCGTTATAGTGTATATGAGTATCATGGACTTACTGTTCCTTCAGCCACGGTAGTCCCTCCGCTGGCATGGGCGTGCGCTTGCCGCAGGGCGTTGAACGACTAGGAGAGAGCCGTTTCAGACGTGTTCCATGGCCCAGTCACTATGTCTTGCATTGTGTCGGGTGTCAGCGTTTTCAGGATGTCGAAAAAACATATTTTCATGCTGCAAGTCGTCCAAGCATGTCGAGGAGCGGCGTATATACGTCTAAGGAGGGACAGAGAGTCAGTACCAGACGTTAGGGTAAGGAAATACACGACGTACCACGAGTGTATACATCCAAGAAGGTATCGGGGCAGCATGAGGTGGCAGTAGTAGAGATGAAAGGGCAGTGTCGGCTAGTACGTAAAGTAGTACTAGCCCCGGCATACTGGGACCTCACTCCGCACACGGCCAGGGACGCGCTCCCGAGCACCGGACCACTCCTCCGTCCCCTGGGTGTTCTCATTGCAGATATAAACATCCTATTCTTGTATCTCCATTTGGGGAACACCAAGATTGTGCAATGTGCCCGCATCTCCGTTCCAAATGTTCTGCACAATAATGCAGAAATTACAGCTAGTCTACCAGCTCACAGCATCACCGCTGACCATTACAGTACGGCTGGTACTCCGATGGCGGCAAGAAAAACGCTGGCAAACTAGCTTCAAGTCCACGAAGATTATATGGGGTGTACGCACTCAATCCAGGCGTACATCCCGAAACTACACGCGAACGTAGATTCCCGTTAAAATTCCAGTAGTATGTGAACCCCCACAGGAGCCGAGGTGATGTCCGGGACTCCGGAAGTATCTGCCATATGCATTTGGATGTACGTCTCTGTTGAAAATGCGGTACACTCTCTTAGGCCAGGTGAAAGAGGCTATATTTGAAACATATCTTGAAGAATTATCCTTCAGAGGAGCTGTTAAAAGAATAACATTGTGACGCAAATTGTGGGTCTGATAAATGTTGTTGTGCAGGTTTAGAATCCGATCCCGACTCCACTGACGGAGGGGAGCGACCATGGCACCGGCGCTCGCTTACTAGCAGACGCATAACACTCGGGGGCGTCCTGCATACACTACCGTACCTCTCTATTCGGGTACGTACGCTATATACATCTGTCCAGAAACATATATATGCAGCACAACTAACTACTCGTTTATCCAGTTCTGTGGTCTGCTCTACTCCGCTCTCCTCTTCTCAATGACCACGGCGCGCTTGCACTAGTTTGTTTAGTCAAACCTATTGTTTGCAGTGCCGAGGACAGAAGGGCGAGGTTCGAGCGGTTCGGGCATGTCAGTGAGGGAACAGGTGTACGAGATATAAGTGAATGTGAACATGTTCGTTGAATACCTCTACTGACCTACCTGTCCGCTATGTTTTCAAGTCACGGACGTTGTGCGCATCCCCCACGTCAACGGATGGGGATATGCAGAAGCCGCGTCATATACTTTGCGAGCTGCGAGATGGCGTGTATGTGAACCCAATTTGTAGTCTTCATATGAAAAGAACTGACATACTTTGAGACACCGCGTGCTAGGCAGCCCCGGATTCGCAAGGACGACTGCATTGTTCTGTCCAGGTGCGCCAGTGGGGGAGGGTACATTGATGACCTGACTCGCCAGTTTATTGGCACGAGAGGGGGAAGTAAGTGAATTTCAGGAGAGAAATTGAACTGACGTACATATCTTATTTCATGGCGAGTAATAGCCGTACATCCCAATATAATTATTCACTGACCTGAACCGGAGCGTCCGGATCTTCTGCTTTAGGTTCATGGATGCAGCCTCCGCAGGCACAGCATCCCATGGACGTTGCGCTGTCCCCACGGTCGAGGTGGACTGAGCTCGGAGCGTGCGTGCCATATAGCAACGGTGGGGCGCACACTGTACCTTTCACGGAAAACAGAGACTAGAGCTGGTTAGTGTAAGTACATCAGATCTTGGCTTGCTCACTTTGCAGATCGTTATTGCGGCGCTTCGATTCGTGAGCTCAAGTATAAGCTAGTTTCTCGGATGCGCCAGGCCACGAACGTTGCTCTGTTTCAGCAGTCGAGGTAGACCGAGCTGAGAGTACTGCTACGCGCCGTGCGCACTCGTTCTCTGGAGATGGAGTAAACCAATGATGTAAGTATAGTAAAATTATGTATTTACCTGGTTCACTCACCTTGCAGGCTGTTATTTCGGCGCCTCGTTGGCTCACGCTCGGATTAATTGAAGCAGTGACGGCTTCCTCTTGACGGATGTTTGTTGGCATGAATGGCAAGGTCGCTGAGACGCCCGTGTGTACGTCCCAACACGTTTATCTTTTAGATTTGCATACATGATCAAGCTGATTGAGTACAGACATTACCGTGAGGCTCACCCATCTACGCAAGAAGACGATAAATGCCGAACGAGTACTTTTGCTGCACTGCGTCTGAAGATCTGAAGGGCGGAGTCGCAGACGGTGCTGGGATCAGTCCTGATCAGTCTAGCTTTGCGGTTCTACTGATTCATGGTTGATTATCGATTATCAATTAGGTGGCACTGCAGGGAAGCCGCGCCTGCTTTCAGCTTCCGTGCATCCCCGCGGCCCTCGGAGCCCGTCCCATTGGCTTGCCTTGGGCAGCGTCGACTTACCACCTGCCCCGGCCCGTCTCCTTTACATCGGTTGCAGCGGCTGCCCATCATGATGCCGCCATATCAATATTGCGGCCATCCACACAGGCTACTGGGCGGCCTCGTGAGCTGGCCCTTTGTGCCCAACCTCGGTGCTCTACCGACTTTCTCGCCCTAGCACCGTCTGTCACATTCTTAGCTCTCACTCTCGCTCTCACCTCCCTTCTTTGTCAGCACTGCTTGATCCTGGTCAGGATGCATAGACCCCGGGCCGCTGTGGCCACTCGGAACATGAATACTCGATTTTTAAACGTCCGGCGAACGCTGTTTTGTGATCAAGTGCAAGGTAAACCTTGTTCTCGAGCCGGATACCCCGCGACGAGCGCATTTTCATGCACATGGAGGATATGCTGCTGCACTCACTACGTTGTCCTGACAATCCAACTTTGTTATTTGGACGTCCTGTTAATACTGTTAATCGAGCATCCATACCACCAAAAAATTCCAGTCGATGCCATCCGGCGAGCAGACATGCAGGGGGAGAAAGAGGAGTGAATGGCATCGTAACAGTCACAAGGGATGAGTAGCACACATGCGATGCGATAATCCAGGTACGCCCCTGTTTTCACAGAGCAACGACCCTTTCAGTGGTACACGTCCCAACACCTGTACGCAAGAGAAATTTCAACTTTTTTCCTGTGGCCAGCTCCGTAACACCTCCAGGACGACGGCTACGACGTGCAATGCAATGTAAAGCAATTCAAATCTAGATGCATACATAATTCAATTCGAGCCGCCTCTGGAACCTGCTCACTCGCCCTGCAACTATGCGCGCACTATGCATATGTTGCTCCTGCTTCTGCCATACCATGGCAGTCCAGCCCCCTGCTAGGCTGCTATGCCGCCACACCGCCTTGTGTTGACATTGTGTGGTACGTGTTTACCTACTTGATTCTCCTCCGTCGTGGTCACAGGTCCGCTCGACAATTTCCCTGGTAGAAATTAGACGGCGCACACCGGAGAGCTAGACATGCGGATATAGACGGCATGGTGGACGTGGACACGGACGGAGCGGACGGCGGAAAAGGCAGGGCACCAAAACGGAAAAGGCGGGCGCGAAGATGGGGCATATGCAGTGGGGCCAGGCAGCGGCGCACGGGGGGTGATATGCATGAACTCTGGAGGGTGCGAGGTTGGGCTTGGGCTTGGGATGACTCTGAAGGGGCAGAGAGATACGGGATGAGCGATGAGCGAGGGGGGGACTTGAAGCTAAAACAAGACCGCCAACCCTGGCAGTGACAGTAGGACAGAATGTGCGCGCGGCGTGGATTGCACAGACGCGCAAGGGATAGAGGGTGCCGGTACGGGGTCAGCGGGTCAGCGGGTCAGCAGCGTGTGGGGTGCACGTGTTGCAGTGTGCTGGGAATGCAATGTATGCAAGAGGTTCACTTGTGTCATGTCTCGGTAATCGGCACGGGTACAGCTCCGCATAGAGGAGAGATGTCGGTGTCCAGAATGGGCTACTACGACGCGTCGGGAGTTGGGCGTGGGGGGTATCGAACATATGCATAATGTGTGATGCTTGAATGTGCGGGGTCCTGATCCTAAACGTGGGGCTTGAAAGTGGGACTGGGCGCGTGCGCATTAGCCTGTACATTTGTATTGGGGACGCGGGACGTGGATCGGCCGGGGGCGGACCGTGAACCGCCGGATACGGGATGGCCGTAAGTACGAGGAGCGGACATGAGCTGTTGTATGCTAAAGGCGGAGAGCGGAATGCACTGAGGACCATTGACCATCGCCGGGTTCGTTTACACACGTAGGTAGGTGGGATTATTAAACAACTTGATGCGCGGGAGCCTGGGCTCGGGCACTGTACATCAGCAAATCTGATCATTTTCTCATAGTGTGTCATAATAATAGCACTTGATATCATAGTGTCACATAATACTTAGGCTAAGCTCATAATAGCTCATAGTATCATAGCACTATATAGTAAAGTATACTAGTTATATAGTATGTTATATTACTTCATAATTCATAAAAACCCTTAGGCTTAGCGCTATTGAATTTAGTATACCAGTAGAGCAACAATAGAGTCAATCTGATACAGGTGGAAGAGTGTTTATCTGAGCTTTGAAAGTTGTGCAATTCAGTATCCATATAATTAAGCATTACAATGCCAAAATTTCTAGATTATTGGTTGAAAATTGACTGAGATACAGGGAAAATACTGTCATTGTACCTTAGTGGTGAATTGACTTAGAGTCGACTGCTCCGGAATTATCACGTGACTTGTCAAAGCTCGCAAATCCTAAGTCCCCTTCGGACTTCACTTGCACTTCACTCTCATGTTCCCCAACCCCCTCCCTCAGCTTTACTTGTATGCTTAGGCTCCACTCTACTCAGGCATTACTTTGTGGATGCTACCTTGTTAGATCATGAATAGGGCTTGGCTTTATGTCAGGAGGGCAAATGTGGATAGAATGAGTGTATACTCCTATAGAGATCGCTTCATATCATTGAAACTATTTACCGCATTATCAAACGGTTTCTTTGTACGTCTTCAGCTCATTTATACGTTTCTAACGCACCCAACAACGTCCCAAATAGACCTGTATTCAATCCGCAAACTGATCATCATTTTGCGACCCCTATTGGAACATTTCACCACTTTCTATCTTGTCTGTTTCCTCCGAGCCCTCGGTCACCGCATATTCATATTGTGGGCAATTATGCGGTTCTAACGAGCTCAAGACCGATGGATTTGGTCGGCTGGAAGGCGAGAACCGGCTATGTTGCCCTCCTTCCCCCAATTTCCGATGTTTTATCAATTCTAAAGGTATGTGTTGGGTTTATTGTGTCGTTCTTTTCACATATGAGCTCCTGGGCATTAGGAGATTCCATCGAGCCCTTAAACATTCGACTCTGATGCCTGGAAGCCGTCCAACCGTGATGTGCTCCTCCTGCCCCTGGACTGCCTCTGCTTGAAAGTGCCATAACTCCGGACACTGGCCACCTCTATCCTCAATTCCTTTTGAACCTTTAAGACGTATTTATTCCTCTGCTAACCGTCTGCAAGATCACTGTAATTCATCCTGTACTTGTTATGTACCATCTTATAGATATCAAGTGCCCCTAGGACGCATTTTCCCTCATATATTCGTCAATACTCGGCCAAACAGTATGATTTTTACATTTCCTGATTCTTCTTATTAATACCTATCCAACAGTACCATTCATTGCGCGATTTGACGAGTTTAAGGGTGATCTTAATCTGGGTGTTCTCCTTCCCCTAGGTGTGACAAATTAATTCATAGGTGCGGTTCTAGTTGTCCTGAGCACTTCAAACTTTGGGAAATCCTACTTAACGTTATTAGCTACCTGCCACGGCAACGGCTTGATTTATGGAGCAACGAAGCGTCCTCCATCTCAAGTTATTGGTCAACTTCGGAGTTCTGATGTATTTCAGTGATTCTGACATAGGTTTGTCTCGCATCTTTTCAATTCTTGGAATGCTGAATTCACCTTGATTGTAGCTTTCCAATGAGCCCTCAAACGCTCCATATTGCTGCTTGAAATCCAAAAAACCTCCATGTGGTCCTCCTCCCCCTTCCCCCTCTAGGTAAAGTACTTCATATCTTGGGTTCCTGTTCGTATTTTTGCCTGATTTTTTTTGGAGTCTTCTACTACAGATAGTAATAAACTAATCGTCCAGTTTGCGGCGTCTGATACGCCCTCAATATCCGACCTCCCTGATGACCATATAACTGCTCTCCCCCCTTCAGTTTTCAACAGAAACTTTCGTAACTTTGCATGCTTATGCACCCTTCAATTGGTCTTTGAACGCGTCCCTCACACAAATTTTGGGATTTCTGGATGCCTGTGAGTAGTCATGTCCTCCTCCATCTCTTTGTCTTGGACTAATTTGGCTCTAAGTCCGGAACGACTCCTGCAATTGCCTCGCGGTTTTTTGGAGTGTCTTCGCGTCAATTCAAGCTTTCTAACAAGCCCTTAAACGCGTCATTCCGAGCAGATTTTCCATCTTCCTAAGCGTCCTATCATTAAGTACTTTCTTGATTACTGAACTAGTATGTATCCTGTATTAGTTTGGTAGTATGTCATATACATTATGTTCTCTGATATGAAAACAAATGAGGACTACTTGCTCTAATCAGCCATGGCAAGTACTCCTATTATGCTTGCATTATATAGAATATAGCCTAATGTATGTAGTACTACAGAGTGTTATACAATACTATGTAGAGTAGCCTGGATACTATATAGTGATGGGCCTATTCTATGGAGTATTAAATAGACAAGAACCCTTACTATGGTGCTATGGTGCTATATAATACTACATAACAGTGTATAGTAAGGTCCAGATTTGCTGATGTAGGTGTTGAGGATGTAATAAGATCTAGGTAACCCATGTAGTCCGCGCATATGCAGTCCAATATGTGGCGTGTGTCCATGCCGGCCAGCTAGGTGAGCAGCAAGTCAAGCTATTCCGTGAAGTACAGACTGTCACGGGTACGCACTGGGGCTGCAGTGTGCAAACAACGGCTGTATGCGCTGTGGACGATGGTTGCCGGGCTGAGGAAGTCAGCGCCATAGCCAGCATAGCCCAGACAATGGAACAGCATGAGGGCGGGAGCTGGGTGATGCGTCAAAGACGCATACACTACTAGGATCAGTTATGTGCTTGGAGGGAAGCCGCCTGGACGACTCATCGCGTCTTGCCGGCTGCCTACCTGCGCCTGGCTTGTGCAGATCATCGGGACCCTCCGCCGTTGCATCTGAATCATGCACCAAGTGACAAAAGCAAGTACTAAGCCCTGCCTGCCACTTGAGTCCTAGCATAGCTATCATACAACTTTGATGCGCCACTGACCTGCTCAAAGGTTCATTAATGTTATAAAAAAATCTATTTCAGATCCGTCCTTCCGTCCGTCCGTTAATATTGACCTGTATACCTACATAATGCAAGCTATGAATGTGCATGTATGAAAGCTACCTGTCTTGACTCTCTCAAGTTTCATTTTCTCGAGCTCGTAACCCACCTTGAACTCATACTGCACAGGTTACACTATCTTCAATATATGCATAAATATTCACACCACCTCGGACGCCACCTCTTCAAACAACCATCATTCTGCCCGAATCTGACTAGCAACAGCTCAGCAACAGTAAACTGAATCTCAAGTACACATGTTTGTCAATGTACGACTCTATGGCATGTCAAGGTCCAGATTCCACAGCTTGGGCTTCTTGAACTTACCGAAGTCATGCATTGTAGTATCCGCGAATCTGGTAAATACATTTCAGCAGTCCCTTGTATTGAATCCCCACTGATATATAATTCCGGCATTTCTTGGGCGCTTTGTGACAAGCGACGTGTTATGCATAGTAATGCAGACATGGGCATCAGATCCAAGACTCTTAGATCAACCTAGCAGAAGAGCAGGAGAGCAGAGACCTGAGACAGATTGCAGGGTACGCTGCCCCAGCCCCTTCTTGACACCACATCCGGTCCCCGCCCACCCGCAACTTCCAGTGCTTATGAGCCGCTGTACATGTCTGGAAGTCATATATTACATTACATTACAAGTATCCACACTAGAATTGACCATACACTGCTAACGGAAATATGCCGAAATTATTCTAAATCCCAGCCGCTTTGCATCTGCTCCAGAAAGGGTATATAAACCTTCCTTTGACACATCAAGTCCACTATATCGGAGATGTATCTGTCGTGGACCAAGGCATCGCCACTGTTCTGAGTATGAAGATGAATTGAGGGGGTTTATGTCTGTGAACCGTGTTGTGAGAGGGTCATGACTAGGATTTGACAGGTCTGGAAGCACAGCTACACCAAGATTGTTGCCAACAGGTATGGAAATCTTGTCATGATCTTGATCAATTTCTGCCGTAAAAATAGCAAGAAAAATGAAAGGAAAGTCACTGGCATAGGCTATGGACCTTCCTGGGGGAAGGGTAATGTTTAGGTTTGAAATCCACTCCGATGTGTCTGTGCTATCATCCAGTGCAGTATATGTTACCATAGTTCTATCACCATAATATTTCGACCAGAGTATACTGCTCATAGATATATTGGGTGGGAGGTCATCTTTGTATTCATCTTTGTTGAACAGCGGAATTGCCAAGAATGTCGCATGGACTCCTAAATGTGACAGTAGTATTGGCCCCTGCGGAGCGATTTGGAGGTTTCTAACCATCTTTGTATGTCTAATGTAGTTAGTAATTGAGGACGGCAGGATGGATAATTTGTTAGTGTGATTGAAGAGATCCCGAAAATCGCGCCTGGAGATCATTATTTGCTGAATCATGCGTCGTAGTGCATTCGCGGACCCCTCACCATATGCAATGGGGATGCTAGCCTGAAGAAGACCCATTAGGGAGTAGACTTGATCTTCTGCACGGGTAACCTTGCGCTTTGCTGCAAGCTCCATGATCCTGCAGATTGGGACTGTGGTGCCAAGGCAGTTCATATATTTAAACTCTTTCCTTGTAATTGATGTTGCCTTGAAAATTTGGTAATGCACTTCCACTCTCATCGATGGTTGGTCGGAAGGGTACGTCTCGTTGTCCTGAGAAAGAAACTCAGGGTTGCTCAGGTGTGCGTCAAAATCGGCTGGGACTTGAAGCTGCGTCCAGTCGTGGTTGTAGAAATGAATGTAGCAATTTGCCACCAACTCTTGCAGTGTCCATCCCCGCGTGAACCACACATCATTCGGGATCTCCGCAAATTCTAGAGTGTCGGCAAGGTATGCAATGCAGATGTGCGCCTTTTTATACCATTTGTACATTGAGCGAATGGACTCGTCCAGCTCGGCGCTGCTCTCCTTGTTTATACACACTGTATCCATCCAACCAAGTTGCACGCCGTGATCGCGTGCGGCGACAGTGCAGAAATTGTCAATCTTGGCATTGCCGCGGGTATTTTGTGGGAGCCCGCTGTGAGGTCTACTGCGTAGCTAGACTCGAAATCGTGAAACACAACACACACACACACCCAGCGGAGCGAGATCCTATCCCTTAGATCGAGCGAACGCCCTCAACTAAATGGCTAGTATAATCTATGCTCTGCTCTGGTTCCCGTTCTGGGCGTGCGATGCACGCACCTCGTGTCCTCTAGTCTTTGTAATAGCAAGTAGTGCCTGCAAGTTCGTTTGTAAGGAGGGGTTTAATTCTAGTAAATCTCGGATAGAGCCCGGTTGCTAGTGGCGTGCGCAAAGCAAAATGATAAATGAAATAAGTTGTTTTTAGCGAACGGCTTCGCTGCGCGCACTTCCGGGTCCGGTGACCTCGTACAATGTGCAGACTCTCCAAAGTCCAATAATCCAAGACTCTCCAAAGTCTTTCACCCGGCGGTGCAGTCTCACAGTCTAAACACTACAGTGCGAGTTTCCGTACATGGTTGTACTGACTCCTCACTGAGCTCTCCAAATGACCCGGTGGCCAGAAGCTATCCAAAACTCCTATGATTCACAAACACTTCACAGTTAAAACCCTAACAAAAGCTAAACACAGCCCGCTGACGGCCTGGGACAGAACCCAGCACACAGATCTAGTGGGTAGACAATTGCTTAAATTACTATAGACAAGGATACAGGTTTATATGCGATGCGCGCATGTGTACTAATGATATGGTGAAGTAAATACTAGCAACGCCCGGCCAAAGGTCCGCGCATCGCATCCGGGCTTCCCTCTAGTGTTCCAGCCCCTTGGCATTCGCTGCGCGCATGTCATTCGTTCCCTCGGGCTTTTGCGCGTCTCTTTTGATGCGCGCCGCCACGGTCACATGATGTGTGGACTTAGGCAAACTCTACCTTTGCGATGCGCGCACATGAGATGCGCACACAGCCCTTCACACCGCCCTTAGTACTCGCTCAGCTGTACTCACACCGCACTCCGCTGGTGCTTAACCGTTCTACGCCTCTTCGATCGCTCGCACGGATGACCAGACTATGCACTTTAGACTGTGCAGCTCGCTGACCGATCCCTCTCGCAATACGGTGCGCGCAGGCGCTTGTAGTCATAAAGCGCGCTGATAGCTATAGACTACGAGTCAGGCTTCACTCTAGTCCCTCTGTGTTTTCCCGTGCGCAGCTATTCCACTAACGGACTTTCTGACTGTTTACACCCGTAGCCAAAAAGCAGCCCTGTCATCTCCCCCCCACTAAAATCTTGACTGTCCTCAGTCAACTTCAGATGCGCGCATCGCTTCTATAGTAGCAGTCCACTATTTTCCCCATCCTACTGTGTCCTGGCTTAGTTACTGCCGTCTGTGGCTTACCCAGTGCCCCCCTTCTTCCTACATCCTATCTCTATTCGGCGCCCTGATTTCCCCCCTCGGGCACTCCTTACTGGGCCTCTACCGAACTAGACTTGTTTTAGACCAACCCTTCTTCCGCGCGCACCGCGCCTATCGCTGTTTTCTAATCTCTTACTCCTAATGGTCCCATTATTACTATTTCGGGCCAGCCTACATCCCTTCTCGAGTCACCTTCCTGATCAAGCCTTGCCCTTTCCTTTTCTGGGCCCTGCTAGTTCTTCCTTTTTACTGCACGCTATTCTAGTATGCCGCCGGTAAGTTTATTCGACATGCGCTCATCGCCGTTCAGCTTCTCTCATGCTCCAGAATTTTCCTTCACTATTCTCTCCTGGGTATATAACAAGTTCCTCTGCCCTTCCCGTCCTTTCTTTCTCTCGCTTCCTTCTCCAAATCCCTACTGTTTTCCCCACTTCTCCAAAACTGGACCACAAGACGTTCATGGGCTTCAGAAAGGCTTTTTCGTTTATCGCGCAGCGCACCGAGGATCGCGAACGCGATGGCGTGGACCGTTTCCACCGCCTGCGCCCAGCCCTTACCAATTTCGCCGCGCTCGAAGACTTAGGCGACCTTGACTCTCTCGACGCTGCCCAAGCGTCGCTTTTCAACAGCTATCGGGACGCCCTGGGCGCGGGTCTCACAGCACATGTCCTAGCTTTTCCTCAGGACCTCTCCCATCATGCTGGCATTCGGGAACTTGCCCTTATTCTTTCCATTCTGAGCCTGAACGATAGCAACGCCTCCTTTGGTTGGGACTCACAGGACCCCCCTAGGCGGGCAGTGTGGTACTCAGAGCCCACTCACGAACCGGTGCCCCCTTTTTCTTTCTTCATTTTTCTTCTTCACCCCGCTTACATTCGATGCGCGCTTCTCGTTCCCTAGCTTCTCTCGTACCAGGGGGCTTTCGCCACCGCCTTCCTTCCGCTCTGGGTTCCTGGAGACGAGCCTGAGCCTCGTCTTCAATGCGTGCCCTTAGCGTCGACGGGACCCGACGTAGCGATGGGAGAGCCCTCTGGAAGCGGGACAGTTATGGAGACCATCCCTGCGCCTCCCGTCGAAGAGAGGCGCGCCTCGCCTTCGTCAACTCCGCCCCCTCCTTCTCCAGACCCTGCGCCCACCGAGCCCACTCCCGCCGTGCCTGCAAAGCGCAAGCGCGCCTCGCCTTCACCGACTCCTCCTCCTCCATCCCCAGACCCCGTATCTCCTCGCCTTGACGATTCCGCGCCTGCTGCGCCCTCCAAGCGCAAGCGCGCCGCGCTCGTCCCTATCTCGACTTTGCCAGTCCCGGTGATCCCCCTTGTTAAACGCACGCGCAAGGCCGCTAGTACTGGTAAGGCATTCTGCTTTTACCAGCTTATACCATTTGTTTGACGCCCTTATTATTTTTATTTTATTTAGCGACCCAGGAGGCTGTAGCGGGGCCTTCCACCGTACGCGCCTCTCCGGCCGTTCCTAAGGTGCGCGCATCGCATACCAAGGTCGTCCCCGTAGAGGCCATCCCCAGCGGCCTCGAGGAGCTTCCACGCCTGAAGGGCGTCGATGCTTCCAAATCCCAGTACCGCTCAACATACCCCATTTACAATCTCCTGCCTGGCGTCTACCATGCGTCCCTGGCACTGGCTGGCGCCCCTTTACCCAACGCCATAAGCATGGCCCAACTCCCACCTGAGGAGGCGCTGCGCGAAGCCATCATCATTCGTCTTTTCATTTTATTTTCTCCTCTTTCGAAATTTTGTTTAATTACTTCTTTCTTTAGCCCGGGTTTACTTGCTCGCTTATGGCGCCCTCAGGGCGAATCCTCTTCCACTCCTTCCCTCAAACACTTTTGTATCCTTCGCGGTCCTGGTCGGAAATGCGCGAGTTGCCGCCTAGGGGGCCAAGGTCCCTGTCTCCATACCATGACCGGCGCTGAGCTTGACAGCGCACTAGAAGGGACTTCTGGCTGGTATCGCACCTCCCCCCATGGTGCGCGCATCTTTTATCTTTTCTTTCTACTTTACTGACTTTCTCTTCTTTTCAGAGCTTCAAGCTTCCTTCGCCCGTCTCGAGGCCTATGGTCAGCAGGCGCGCGCCGCGGAAGAGTCCCGTCGAGGCCTTCAGCGCCTCTACTTCGCCGAACTCATCCAGCTTGTGCAGCTCGCGCAGGCTATGGCAGTGACTCTGCCAACTAATGTTATTATTGGTTCTCGCTTCACTGACTGCGAGACATTCGACGCCCTTCGATCCATGGACCTCGAACAGCTCTGTGCTTCCTATGATGCGCTCTGCCAACCATTGGATCCTGATCACCCTATCGAGTCCGCGCCGCCGTCCTCTTCTTTCTACCGTCCCGACCATCCGCGTCAAGATCCTTCTTCCTTTGTCCCTGCCCCCCAGCCTTCTAAGGCTTCCAAAGTCCCGAAGTCGACGTCCAAAGGCAAGGGTAAAGGCAAAGGAAAAGGCAAAGCTCCCATCCGTTCCTACAAGTCCTCTCCCGTTGTTGTTAACGACTCGAGCCCTGAGGCCTCCGCTGAGGAAGAAGATGTCGTTCACATGGAGGCCTAAGTCTTGCTGCGGGGCGCGCATTTTTGGCGCTTGTTTTCTCCTCTTATCTTTCCCTTTTCTTGTGCTCTCCCTTACTATTCTATCTAGCATATGTAGAATAGCTATTGTCTAGCCTAAATATGCTTTGGAATTATTTATCTTTTGCCTCCTTCCTGTGTGATCCTAAGTGCTTTATTTTCTGTAATATTCCCTGAGCGAGTACAAGTGCGATGCGCGCACATGAATGATCCGCCCTTGCTTGTATGTGCCCATCACCTTCTGCTCCTGTCCTGAGTTCCTGATCTCTCTGCAGTATCTCCTTAAGCACCTAGGTTTATCTCTGCTTGGCTAGGCCATCTCTCCCCCCCACTATAAATTCAACTGTCCCCAGTTGAGAGTTTCTTTACTCTCTGCTATGGCTCTCCGATATCAGCGCACCGCTGTTGCTCGCCAATTTGCCGTGCTATTGAGGCGACTCGCCATTCATGCGGAGCTCGCAGAGGACTGCCACAACGGCCCTTTTCACTTTCCTCTACAGTCTGCTCAGTCCCTCGTGCGCGCACTGGTAAAGTCCTTATGTTCATGCAAGCGCTTCCTCTGCTGACGTTTTCCTCCAGGATCACATTACACTGCCTTTGCGCTTTATCGATTTCAATCGCCAATTCCTGTCTTTAGTCATGACGATCGTGTTTTACGAAGGCCGCGCTCAGCGCAGATTCAGTGATGATCATTTCGATGCGCGCATGCTCAGCAACGCCGCTCTTCACATTCTCGATCGGTACAGCCATCTTGGCATGCCTTTTCACAATCTTCCACCCTCGGAACCAACAGGGACCGCCATTCTAGACGTAGATCCCGACGCTGCCCTTGTAGTAGATGATATTAGCTACGATTGAGCCCGCGCACCATTTCTGATGGATGGTCTTGTAATATATATATGGTCCAGCAATGACCCTCTCTTTCATCATCATGCCCTCCCTTAATACCGAAAGTAATCTCCTTCAGCGCGTGAGGTCTGATCCTGCCTTTCTGCGCTTAGCTGCTCTACCCCATCAGGAAAATGACTTTTGTCCCCAGGGGCTTTGTATCTCCCTGGCACAGCCTTAGAGATCCTAAGGCAGCCAGGGCATGCAAAGCAGCCAGGGCCCTTAGGTGCACTCAGGGCAAGGTCCCTCTGCAAACTACCAGGTACAACTTTCCCAAGGCAATCCAGGGCAGCTCAAGGCATCCTCGGATCCACCAGATGGGCCTTGTATCATTCAAAGATGTTTATATATAATGCCATTTAACAAGTACTATTGAAACTTCTTATCAAAAACAAGTTATATATTGACTCTAACTAAACTAGATAATACAGTATTCATGTAGATACATATAATACAACACAGTGATAGGGCGCTTATGAAGATGGTAATTCTGCTCGGAATAACGCGTTCAGGGGCTCGTTAGAAAGCCTGAATTAACGCGAAGAAGCTCAAAAAAACCGCGATGCAATTGAAGAAGTTGTTCTTGACTTAGAGCAAAATTAGTCCAAGACAGGGAGATGGAGGAGGACATGGCTACTCACAGGCATCCAGGAGTCTCAAAATTTGTGTAAGGAACGCGTTCAAACCCCACATAAATGGTGAATAAACATGCCAAGTTGCGAAAGCCTTTGTTGAAAATTGAAGGAAGGAGATGATATTCAACTCTGCAATAATAGTCATATGGTCAATAGGGACATCGGATATTGAGGGCGTATCGGACGCCATAAACTGGTCGATTAGTCGATACATATCTATAGTAAAAGACTCCAAAAAGAATTAGCCAAAAATACGAACAGGAACCCAAGATATGAAGTACTTTACCTGGAGGAGGGAGGGGGAGGAGGAGCACATGGCGGATTTTTGGATTCCAAGCGACGATATATAGCGTTTAAGGGCTCGTTAGAAAGCTACAATCAAGGTGAGTTCATCATAAAAAGAATTAAGGAGATTGGAGACGAACCTATGTCAGAATCAAAGAAATACTTCAAAACTCCGAAGTTAACTAGCAACTTGAGATGAAGGATGCTTGGTTGCTCCATAAATTAAGCCGTCGCAGGAGCAGGTACCTTATGTAGTTGAGTAAGTTTTCCCAAAGTTTGAGACACTCAGGATATCCAGAAGCGCACCTATGAATTAATTTGTCCCACTTAGGGGAAGGAGGACACACAGTGAGATCGCCCTTAAACTCGTCAAATCATGCAATGAATGGTACTGTTCGATAGGTATTAATGAGAAGAACCAGGAAATGCAAAGATCATACTGTTTGGCCGGGTATTGACAAATATATGAGGGAAAATGCGTCCTAGGGGGACTTGACACGTATAAGATGATACTTGGCAAGTACTGGATGAATTGGCATGATCTTGGAGACGTTTGGCAGAGGACTAAGATGGTCTTGAAGGTGCAAAAGGAATTAGGAGTGAAGGTGGACAGGATCCGGAGTTATGGCACTTACAAGCAGAGGCAGTCCAGGGGCAGGAGGAGCACATCACAGTTGTATGGCTTCCAGGCGTCGGAATCGAACGTTCAAGCACTCTATGGAATCCCCTAATCTTCAGGAGCTCATATCTGAAAAGAACGACACAATATAGCGGATACATACCTTTAAAATCGATAAAACATCGGAAAATAGGGGAAGGAGAGAGACATAGTTGGTTCTCGCCTTCCAGGCAACCAAATCCATCGGTCTTGAGCTCGTTAGAATCGCATAATTGCCCACAATATGAATATGCGGTGACCGAGGGCTCGGAGGAAACGGACAAGATAGAAAGTGGTGAAAGGGGACTTGACACCTATAAGATGATACTTGGCAAGTACTGGATGAATTGGCATGATCTTGGAGACGGTTGGCAGGGAACTAAAATGCTCTTGAAGGTTCAAAAAGAATTGAGAGTAAAGGTGGACAGGATCTGGAGTTATGGCACTTACAAGCAGAGGCAGTCCAGGGGCAGGAGGAGCACATCACAGTTGTATGGCTTCCAGGCGTTGGAATCGAACGTTCAAGCACTCTATGGAATCCCCTAATCTTCAGAAGCTCATATGTGAAATGAACGACGCAATAAATCCAACACATACCTTTAAAATCGATAAAACATCGGAAATTGGGGGAAGGAGGGTAACATAGCCGGTTCTCGCCTTCCAGGCAACCAAATCCATCGGTCTTGAGCTCGTTAGAATCGCATAATTGCCCACATTCTGAATCTGGGGCGACCGAAGGCTCTGAATAAACGGATGAGAAGGGAAATGGTGAACTGTACCAATAGGGGTCTCCAGATGGTGTTAAGTTTGCACGTCGAATACTGGTTCGTTTGGAGTGTTCTTGGGTGCGTTAGAAACTTATAGACGAGCTAAAAACGTACCAAAAAACCGCTTTATAATGCGGTTCACTGTTCCGACGATATACAGCAATCTCTATTGGAACAGGCCCATTCCATGATCCATCCTTGTCTGCCCTAAGCCCAGGTCAGGATCCAACAAGGTAGCAGCCATCAAAACTGCCTGAGTAGAGTGAAGCCCAAGCATACAAGTAAAGTTGGGTGAGGGGGGTGGGGAAGACAAGAGTGAAGTGCAAGTGAACTTAGAGGACTTAGTCGACTTAGTGCGATATTGGATAGGCTTACATAATCAAATTATCGCACTATTTGAAGTACTTAAATGGGCATGTCACCCACATAATGTGTATAATTTTAATGTTTGAAAATCAGCAATGAAGGTGGGAAAAGTCGTTCAAGCTGGCTTTATTTCCCCACGTTGCATGGAAATTCAAAGCATGCCAGGGCATGCCAGGACATGCCAAGGCATCTCATGACATCCTAAAGTAGTTAAAGGCCCCATCAATTGATGATCTGATCACACTTTCCTAAAGTGCCCTCCGATCAAAAGTCTTTTTCGTGATGCCAAGCGGGCGCTAGCTGATATTCCGCTCGATGACCATGAGCGCATCTGCCGCATCTACATAGGCGCACTTCACTTTGTTCTCGAGTCTGCGACTGAACCGCTGCTTCCCATGACCATCTGCCTAGACATGATGCGTCATATTCAAGACCATGCGGTGCGCGCATGTCCCCATTCTTCAGCCTTTTCGTGCACAGCTCTGACATCTTTGTAGCGGGCTCTGGCGCTGACCGAAGCTACCTGCCACTCGCCTCGCATCTCGCACTTGTGCGCTCAGCTTCACTATAGCGAGCTCGTCCTGCGCTTATGTGGTACTACTGATGCTGAGCGCTACGGCACCCTCCCTCACTCTGAACACTTCCAACAACTCCACTATGCCGCCCAGGTCTTTTACCAGGAGGAATTCTTTCCTGTGGGTCTTTCTCCTCGTGCGCTGCGCTGACCCTGACAATCACTTCTTAGGATGTTTAATTCCCGAACTGACATTTTGCTGTCTTTCCATTGATAACTATCTATAGTCATAGCTAGCATCTATTCCTTGGTACATGTGTCATGACCCTGTATTTGAAATAAGACTGTTGGGTAACATTGTTAAGCATTTTCGGCATCAATCCCAAAACAGACATCATTTTGCCAAACGGGGAAAGACCTGCATCTCCTCTGATGCGCGCACTCTTTTGCTGCGATGCGCGCACGATCTTCCCCCCTTCTTCTCGTTGCTATATGGGCTCTTGTATTCAGGCCCCTTCCATCCCACTCAATCTCCGTGAATGTAATGTTGGACAGGTATAGCCCTGTGCTATGACCCATCTGGACCCCTTTTGTAAAGTCCCTCCTTTAACTCCTTGGGCCTGCTGTTCGGTCAGTCACCAGCTGCGCGCAGCACTGATCAACCCAGCGAATGCTATATAAGATGCTCGCTGTCTCTGTATGAGCGCATCGCACTTTATTCCTACTGTTCTCGACCACTACCATGGCTACTACTCATGCTCCTCTTTTTAACTTCACCAATGTCAAGCATCAACTCTCACTGATCCAGGACATTCGTGGGTTGGCCTCTGCCACTCCTGCGAATTACACCGGCAGCCTGGAGCTGCTTGCTGTCGATTTGGTGCGTGCGTCACACGGCTCCCTTGTTGTATGTTACTGACTTCGTCTGGCACGGTTGCAGAACCGCTGGCGCGACGCACACGGCGGTATCACTCGCGTTATAAACAACAATGAGGCTATCGAGATACTCAATGAGACTCGAGCCATATATACGTCGCTCGAGGCTGACCACCACATTCGCTCCTTCTCCCCTGCCGCCAACGCATTTATCAACTTGCATGAACAAGTCCTCAAGGCCAAGGCTGCCGCTTCTCGTCAGCGCACCCATACCCCCACCGGACCTGTGCGCTCATCTTTCCTTTCCTAACCTTTTCTACACTTAATCCCTTTTGGTGCACGCAGCGCAACGTTCGCGTTCTTACGCGTTCCGCAACTGCGGACCTTGAGACCACCTCCGCGCCTGGAGGTACTACATCTCCTGACTCTGACGATGACAAGGTGTGGCTAACCTTGGTTTCTTTACCAGACATCACTAACATGCAACTTTACATGCTTCTCAAAAAGATGGCCCTTGACGATAAAGTTGAAGCCGCGACGGAGGGAGGTCCTCCCAGCAGGCAGCATACACCCGAGCCGAGCCCTAACAAGAAGCGCGCCGCGCCTCCTGATACTCCTAAACAGGTGTGTGTTTGACCCGTCTCCGCTGCACGCACTTAGATTCTTATTGAAATACCAGCGCGAGCGCGGAGACACGCCTGGTTACCGCTCTCGTCCCCTTGGTCGAGGCATGACTTATCGTCAGACCGAGCTTCGTCGCTCATTCCGTGACGCCGCCGCAGGTGAAGCCTCTCCTAAGAAAGCCAGGCTGGGCTCAGAGGGTGTTCCTACGTTCCCCGACTCTCCTTTTATTATGCAAGGTGCACGCACCGCACCACTCTCTTACTAATCTTTCCTAACCCTTCTTCCTCAGGCACTTCTCTCGTTTTGGACAATGACAAGGTCAATGCTTGTCTTGATGCCGCCGCTAACCTCCTTAAGGAGCCCCTTAATACGGGTAACCCTTCCGAGTTGGTGACGCGCCGCCTCATTGGTGATTTACAAGCAGAGATCATTTGTGATCTCCACAAGGTTGACTTCATCCTCAAGCGCCGCGCTCCTCGTCGAGCAGCTTGTCATCTTGCAGCGCAGCCTCGACGTTACTGGTGTTGCCGCCACCGAGGACAAACTGGCCCAGTAGATAGCCTGGCTCAATGTGTGCTGCGCGCCTTAAAGGGGCGTCTGTAGCTAGCTCTCTTTGTATTCCCCATCTTCTTTACCCAATATATTATATTGTGGTCACTTTTCTTCCTACGGTGCTCGCACATCTAAGTGTCTTCTTCGCCCCAGTCATCCTCGTCTTCTTCATCTTCTTCCACTGTAAGCGCACCGCTACCCGAGGGTACACCGGGCTCATCAAAGATATAATCTTTGGGAATCGCTGGTTCGTAATCCGGCGCCTCTAACATTTTAGCGAGGTTCTCCTTGGTCTGATCAATTATATCATCCAAGCCTTCCGGTAAGCGCAGCTGCCTTCGTGCAAAGTAGGGAATGAGGCGGAATGCCGCCACCTTATCCTTCAACACAGAGCCGTCCATCTCTGCCACTAAGTATGCTCCACCGTCTTTTCGTGCGATAACGATGTAAGGCCCATTCCATTGTGCGAGCATCTTACGGTTCAGACTGGATTCTATGCCCGAGTTCCTCATTAGCACTACATCTCCTGGCTTAAACACATAGTCACGGATTTTAGCCGAATGCTTCTTTTCAAATGCCCTGATCGCATCTCTTTTCGTCTTTGATACTCGTGCGCGCATCTCCTCTACTGTGTCGCGATGTTTGGCTAGTGCGCGCGCGCGATACCCCACTAACTCCTCCGTAGTCAGTACTCGATCTGGTAGTTTCACCAGCCAAGTCGCTTCTGCTATGTCGAACGGTAGTATGGGGTGCGCGCCCGTCACCATGAAGAATGGGGAACACCCAAATCCTCGTCGCACAGTGATGCGATCCGCCCACAACACATGGTAGAAGAATCTACTCCAACGCTTGTGCGCGCCCTCTGTCCCTCCACACGCTTTCCACAACATCTGTCTTATGTCCCAATGGGGACGCTCTATTTTTCCATTCGCTTGCGAGTTGTACGCGGAGATAGTAATCCCTGTAATCCCATACTTCTTTTCTAAGTACTTAAGCGCTGCGCGGAACGGTCCACCGTTATCTGTGATGATTTCTTGCAGACAGCCCCAACGGCAGATAATGTCCTCGAATATCCACTGCGCTATTGCACGGACATTCTCCTTCTTTAATGGCCGCCCTTCTGCCCATGAGCTCAGCGCACATCTTCCGTGCACTATGTAATTGTACCCATTGGAGGCCGGGGACATGTGCATAGTGTCCGCGTGTAGTTGCTGAAAGATAGACGGCGTGTGTGTCTCGGTGCGCGGGATCTGGATGATCGTCTTCTGCCTTAACTGACAGACATGACATGTTTTCACATACCAGTAGACATCCCTTTCCAACTCAGGCCACCAGAAGCGCTCGGCTAGCAGTTTGCGCGTAGCGTACGCTCCCCTGTGCCCCAAGCTGTCATGCGCTGAGCGCAGCATGCGTGTCCGCTGCGCCTGATCTATCACCAACTTATGCGCGTCATCTATGGATCTCCGGTACATCTGCCCATCCTTGTCTAAGAAGAAGTTACGAGCATTCCTCGTAAAGTTCTGATATTCTCGCTCCGTCATGCCTTTAGGCCTAGTGGTTGGATTCTGCAACCAGTAGCATATCATCGGCAATTTCTGATCCATATCTTTTCCTGCAGACGTCCTGTTGCGCTCATCATACTCCTCATCCTCCAGATCCTCTATTCTGGAGTCGGGTATTGCGTGCGCTAGTATGAATTTCTCTAAGTACTTGCGCTGCGCGAGCGGCACACTCTCTTTCTGTATGAAGTCCCGCACGGCCCGCTTTTCCGCTTCCGTCTCTTTCCGTGCGCGCTCGAGCTCCTGCTGGAAACAGCCTATAGAGCGCGCTTCTGGTAACTTGCGCGCCGTGGGACCTTCAAACAACTCGTTGAGGAGTCCTGTATACAGATATCCTCTGCGATCATCGATCTGTTCCTTGAATTCCTCAAAGTCCAGGGGATCTGGGTCATCTTCATAGACTTTCTCATATTCGAGCGGTCCCACTTCCTGATCATCATCTTCTTCGGAGTGCGCGTATGCCTCATCTCCAGGTTGCCCTTCCCTACGCGATAAACCATCCGCACCAAAGGTTTTGCCCGCAACATGTTTCAACTGGAAGTGATACATAAGTATTTTATCTATCCAGCGATTAATAGTCGCATTAGGGCCCATGCCCGGGTTATCCAACATGCCCTTCAAGTATTTGGCATCCGTTTCCACCACCAGCTTGCGCGCACCGATGAGCCAGTAATAACAGGCTTGTAGCGCACGTAAGAGTCCATACAACTCCCGTTTGGGCTGTGAGAAGCGCTGCTCGCATTCCGTTAACAGTATTGATCCGAAGCGCGCATATACCCTCTTCTTCGAATCTTGTGGGTCCTGCTGGTAAATATAGAATCCTACTGCTCGCCATGATGTGTCTACAGCCAAAGTAATCGGCCCTGGCAATGTGTAGTCCAGTGGTTTCACGCAATGTGCGTTGCGCGCACCGTCTTTCAGCGAGTCCATGCTAGCTTGCTGAGCGGCCCCCACTCAAAGGGCTCTTTCCCACGCAATAGCCGCTGTATGTGTTCTGCGCGCTTCGCATAGTCTGAGATGTAAATACGTAGCAGACCCATTGTACCCATGAATGCACGCACATCACTGATGTTCTTGCATGGGCCCCAATTGAGGATCGCATGCACTTTATCAGGTGCTGGCTTTCGTCCTTCGTATGTGCACAAGTGCCCCACCACTACTATCTCAGCCGCGCACAGTATGGACTTCTTTCCACTAAATGTTCCTCCCGAGTACTTCATGCGCTGCACAATTCTGTTGACATTCAACATGTGTTCCCATACGAATCTCCTTATTCCCTTATTCTCTGGTATCGTCTCATATCCTCCTCCTTCTAACTCGTAGCGTTTTAGGTCCCCTAATAGGTACATCGTCTATATAGGGCTCGGTAACTTCAGGTATTTCATCGCGTAATATATATGCGACATCCTCATGAAAGATGGGCACGGAGTTTGTCCATTCCATAGGTAGGGTTACTAAGCGCAGCGCACCGAACGGCGTTTGGAATGTAGTCAGGTCTCTAGAGGACTCAGCTAACAGCCGCTCATCGTACCCAACATACAAGTCCAGGATGCCGCCACATGCGCGCCCGCAAAGTGTTCCGCTAGACTCTCCGCTGCTGGAGGTAGTCCTGAATGTGCAATGGTTACCGCATTTAACGGCTCAAGACTGTGCACAATCCTGAACGAGACCCCGTCTTTCTTAGTCACTGTAAACCAGCGCGACCGGTACGACGAGCTCGAGGGCTCATACGTGCCTGCGCGAATCTTGGTGGCGATGAATTCACATACGCGCTCATACATCCCAGGTGGTATCGGAATGTTCTTTAATACCCAAGGCGTGTGCTCCACAGTGGGAATGTCTACTGGAGGGAAGAAGTCCGTCACGGAATCTACCCTTCTCTGTGTCATCCCACGCGAACGCCTCGTTCTGCTGCATGAAAACTTGATGCACCAACTTGCGCTCCTCAGACCACAGGAAATCCCCTTCATGCGCCTTGTCAATCCCTTCCATGCGCTCAGCGGTGTACCGACCTGTAGGTACGAAGTCTGGCGGATGTGGTGACAATTGCGGCATGTCCTTCAGTGGGTCTCCTTTTATCTCCCTCACTATTCTAAACTTCTCTGGTAAATCTTGATAAACGGGCCTGACTTTCTCAGCCACTGGCTTATACTTCTTTCCTGCGAGCACCGTAACGGTTGTGGCATTCTTGCCAGTCAAGCGCTTACGCGTTACTCCTTGTTTCTTACTAGGGACCTGTTCCTCGTGCGATGCGCGGAACTGCCCTCTAGGCTCCCCTTTGACTACTTCTTCCTTGCGCCATTCGCGCTGCTGAAAATATTTGTATATTCTTTCTTTTTCATTGTCCTCCATCTTAGCTTCATGTACTGCTTGAGCCATGTATACATCCCTGAGCTCAGCGCTCCCAAACCGCTTATTCTTTGGTAGCGTGTACCCGCTATCTCTATTTTCCACGTGCGATCATCCCTGTCAAACATCAACGCGACCTCTCCTTGACGCATCAATTCATCGAGGATTGAAAATCCTGATCTGCGTTAGGGTTTTCCGTTGTGCCAGGGTCCTGCAACTTAGGTTCGCGCTGCACAATCTTGGGACCGCACCCTCGGTTATAAGTGGGTACTACCAGCTTGCGCTGTGTGTTGGGATCGGTGAGCGTAAGCTCAACCGTTCCATCGCCGCGCGTCTTCACATTGCTCTCCGTGAGGATCTCGAACGGCCGGCCCAAGAGTACCTCATAAGCCGCCGCGCTAATGACATGTACTTGTAAGTACACTGTCAGCCCGTTAAACACAAACGGTACGTTGTGCGCTAAGCCCTTGGTGGATTCCACCTGCTTATTCGCGCTCTGCATCCGTATAGTGAAATCCGGGTCCCAACTAAGTCCTAAGCGCTCAGCGGTGTCCTGTGCCATTGACACAATCTGCGACCCACTGTCGAGCAACGTCTCTGCGTGTCCCTTGCCGTTGATGAGGAAACACCGCCTTCAGATGGTGCGATTCGCGCGCCACAATAAGTCCCTTAGGCTTTTCGCCTGGCTGCAGAGTCGAGACGTACTGTTCGTGCGGGTCTTCCATGATGATGGTTCCCGGTTGCAGCCGCTGCGCTCATCTGAGCAAGTAAGGAAAGTGGCCACTGGTAGTTCATCCATCTGCATGAACTCCTCTTCCTCTTCTTCCTCTGCTAACCGCGCGATAGCCTCATCTACTTCACGCTCTTCTTCATTGTAGTCTAGTTGTAATACGCGCATCGTATTCAAATCCAATGGTACCTTTCTTGGTACTATGCGCTCAACGAATTTTCTTCTAAAGCCTGCAGTCGAGATGCCTAACAACTGGCCCTGCGTGATCTCAATTTTCTGATTTTCTAAGTGCTTGAGGACTGCGTCAGCCTGCGCCTCATCTTCGATAGGTGCGCGCAGCTTATAGGCCGGCTTCCTCTTCTCTACTACAGGTATGGGCTCTTCCCTAACCTTAGGTTTTACTTTCTCTGGTACGCGCAGCGGAGGTACCATTACATATGGCACTGCTGCTGGTCGTACACTAGGCCCAGCCTTTGCAGGAACCTCAAACACTACTTTCTTCTTTACGGGTGCGCACCTTGCTCCTCCACTACTTCTCGCAACTCATCTTCCTCCTCATCACTCGCGTCCTCAACTGATGCTCTGGGTATATTCTTGATTGGTAACTTCTTGTTTGCTGATACGCTGAAGCTCTCTATGAGCGCGTACAGGTGCGAGGTGGTTTCACACGGCTTCTAACCAACCCAAAACAACACAAACAAGACGAAATGACGTGAGAACGAGGGAGTGTAAGCTGCAGCGTCAGCTTCGAACCACTCCTGGACGAGGTATACGACGAGAACGAGAACTGAGACGAAAACTAGGATGCTAAGACGAGGGGAAACGAAATCTTCTTTTTCTTCTACATAAAGTACATGCTTTATATATGTAAAATCAAAGCATAGCCTACGGAATAAGTGTAATCCTAGAATGTAGGTGCTGAGTAAGTAAAGGGGCAATGAAAGACCTAGAATTAATGAGTAATGTAATGGAAAATGCTCGAAATGCAGGCGGAGCATAGTTGTTCCGAGTGCGATGCAAGTCGGATTGTGGCACGGTGGCTGTGCGACGTGGGAACACGGACTTGTGCGTGACGGATTCCGTGGCCGTAGATGGGCGCGGCTCATCATCTCCTCCCTACTGAAATACTGACTGTCCTCAGTCAGCCGTAAATGAAAGAAATAAAACAAAACAAGAAAAAGCCGAAGCAAATAAGCAGAAAAATGCGAAAGCTACACAATATAACAATACCAAAAACAAAACAAACAATCAAATATAAAAGATAAAGAAAAACAATGCAAAGCAAATGTAACGGAAGATAAACGTGCATAAAGGCATAATATAAACGACATACTGGCGCATAAACTTTTATACCAAGAAAGATTCATAAAATCTACCATATAAACGAAATAATTAGCATATATCTATAACATATCTGAATAAAGCATAAAGCATAAGAGCAACGAAAAACGTAGCGGCATAACGGCATAAAGCGAGGGCAGGGGGTCCTCCCTACTTAAATATAAACTTCTGAGGGTGAAACATAAGGTTGAACATAAAAACGAGATGTTGAGCGATCCTGGGACATGTAAACGAAGCTGGCATGTGTGGGGGGGCAAGATAAATTATCCGGGGCGCCTAGGACGAGGGCGGCGACGTCTGGAGATTAAATAATCACTATAGGCGATACTGGGGTGAAATATACGAGCGATAGATTGGCGGAGTGCATGAAAACCAACTAGAGACGGTGGTGATGTGCAAAAACGAGAGAATAATTCTTTATCCGAGGTGCGGCACGTTCTGGGTGTAAAAGATGGTCTAGGAAACAGGGGCGACGACTTGGGGGGCTGTAACTTGACTATAAATGTGTTTGACTTTAATATGTCACTGCTACGCGTAATAGACGATGGTGGCGACGAAAGGCGATCTATGTGTGATGTCTGGGGTGCAGGAGACAGAGTAGAGGGTGCAGGCGAAGGATACATGAACGAGATGCACTTCTGAGGTGGTAAGTCGATGCTGGATGGATATGTTGGTGTCCTAGAATGTGTAGCAACGAATTGAGACGCGAAGACGCTGTAATATTTCTTTGAATTTGACTGAGCAACACTGGGCATTACTGAAACGTTTGAGGCGACGTCTGGGACCTGGTGACGGAGTCTGGCAATTTCCTGTTCGATTTCTGCAATCCTGGAGTCAATATCATCGATGTACTGCGTGTCTGATAGATTGGGTGACGAGGTAGCGACTGCGGGCGCGAAAATACTTTGTAAAACGGTTGGCGGCGACTGATACGGTGTTCTTGACTGTCCTGGATGTCTTCTATACCATTCATCGAATTTTTCCTTCAAAAATCGGCCTGGAATATCTTCTGGAATGTAAGCGCCGGTGGGGAGCACTACTTTGCTATCTGAATTGCGTATAACTTTTCCTGAATGCATGTAGTCATCAACGAGGGTGCAATGTCGAATAAAATGATTTTCTCCGCAGAACTTGCACTTGAAAACGCGAGGCTTCTTGCTGGGGCAAATTAATGATGTAGACGACGGCTGAAATGTACTTTGTATTTCCTGGATGATCGACTTCGTAAATGCTGCGAAAATAATGCGAAAATCATCGAGATTAACGTTTGTACTCGAGGGCGACGGCTGAGACAGTATAGGCGACGAGGTGTACGAGTAAACGGAGTGCGAGGCGCGCAAAATAAAAATGGCGGCGGCGTAGACGTCTGGGATAGCGTGGGGATCGTCTGGATAATGGTCTGGGAACTTGAGTGCTAAACGAGTCGAAATTTTTGTCCAAAGCGATGGGGGAAAAGCACGAGGGTACATGCGCTTCTGCTCGAGATCTGATAGTCGTTGTTTCGAAATAAGGAACTGCGAAGTCGTAATAAAATGTGTATGGTAATCCGAGAGGTCTTCTAGAGTATTCATGCCGATGTGCAAACGATTTTCAATCAATAATTCGAGGTTGGCGAGGGTGTACCAATAATCGTCGTTAGCGGATGGGTAAAGCTCGAAGACGGCGTCCTTAAAATTGTCAAAGGTCGAGAAATTGTCCAAAAATTGAGGAAGCGACTCCCAAAGGTCAGCAGTGTCGTTATCTACGTAGCGTATGGCGTAACACTTCTGCTTGGAGGTGGTAATGATGCCGGATGTGCTGAATAGGTACTGAAGGTCGTAAAAATAATGTTTAAGCCCACGGGGCTTCTCTGGGTCGAAAGTCGGTGCGCTGGGGTCTCCAAAGGATGGCATAGGATGGAACATATTGAGAAACGAGTGTAGAGGGACGACGAAGTGTTGGAGGAATTAATTGTGAATTAATGTCGAAAATGCGCGAATAAAGGTGGATTAGCTGAAGTCCAGTGCATAGGAAACTCACCCCTCGCGGTGGGCTCCAAAATGATACGCTGAAGCTCTCTATGAGCGCGTACAGGTGCGAGGTGGTTTCACACGGCTTCTAACCAACCCAAAACAACACAAACAAGACGAAATGACGTGAGAACGAGGGAGTGTAAGCTGCAGCGTCAGCTTCGAACCACTCCTGGACGAGGTATACGACGAGAACGAGAACTGAGACGAAAACTAGGATGCTAAGACGAGGGGAAACGAAATCTTCTTTTTCTTCTACATAAAGTACATGCTTTATATATGTAAAATCAAAGCATAGCCTACGGAATAAGTGTAATCCTAGAATGTAGGTGCTGAGTAAGTAAAGGGGCAATGAAAGACCTAGAATTAATGAGTAATGTAATGGAAAATGCTCGAAACGCAGGCGGAGCATAGTTGTTCCGAGTGCGATGCAAGTCGGATTGTGGCACGGTGGCTGTGCGACGTGGGAACACGGACTTGTGCGTGACGGATTCCGTGGCCGTAGATGGGCGCGGCTCATCATTGCGCCCTCCGGGTTCTTGGGTTTATCAGAGCCACTACGCATAACTCTGCCCGCATTTCCCTTCATCAGACTCAATCGAAACCCTGACTGAGCGCAGCGTCGCGTTCGGCTTTCATAGTCGCTATTAACTGGCGCTGTTCCTCTATCACTTCCTCAGGCGTCTTCGCCGATGCGCGCTCCTTCAGGAACGCCTTCTTACTCTCCAGCTCTTGCTGAAGTGCGCGTATCTGCTCCTCATAGGTCTCGTCCAAGGAACTGGCCGGTTGGTACATCTGCAAGTATACCATGCTAGGAGGTATACCCATGTACGAGGGATGGACGGGTGCCATATACGCTTGCTGCGCGGGCTGTCCGTTCTTCTTATGCCATTCATCGACGCGTTCTTTAATCGTGCGCGAAGGGTCCCAAGGTATTGATGACCCATTGGGTAGCTGTAAGCACCCCACCTCTGTGATGACAATCCTTCCAGCTGACAAGTCTTGCTGTCGTACGATGCACTCAGCAACCACATGTCCCGTCTGCTTGCAGTAGAAGCAACGGGGCTCCGGGCATTGTTGGTATTGGAAAGGCCTAGGCGGCGGTCCACCGAAACCTGGTGCGCTCATGGGCATCATGGGGGCTACTGGTTGTACAGGCACCGACATCGGTGCGGCGCGCGCAGCCATGACATTGCGAATAATGTCCTCTAATTCCTTCTTACTCGACTCCTTTGACTTTGCCACCGTCTTCTCTACTAACGATAAGGTATCCTTGAAGGAGGCGACGAACCCTTTCAGGTCCTCAATCTCTCCGCGCAGCGAACTAACATCCGCAGCCTCAGTCTTGATGGCGGGCACCGGCATAAGTCCATCAGTGCTATCGCGCCCTAGGCTCAGTGTAGTGCTTGGGTTCTTGGTGCGGGCCATTTGTTCCGCCATCTCGGCTACTTGTTTGAGAGGGTACATGTCCTCGGTGCGCGCTTCTACCGTCACCCCAGTAGGTGCGGTGAACTGTATATTGCGCTCAGTCAAGAACTTGTCGAACGATGCGCGCGTCGTATAATCAATGTCCAGTTTATTAAACAATCGATCCCTGAACCCCGCAGTGAGACTATTGGTGAAGTAAGTTACCAAGGTATGATTCGCGAGCAGGGTAGGCGCCTTCGTGAGCTTAGCTGCCTCGGCCAAGAATGCTCGCTTGAAGTCCAGCAACACCTGGAGGTCTTCCTCCGAGATGCGCTGATTCTCCTTGCAGAGCTTCTTGAGCCGTGCGATGGACCCTGTCTGAATGCTGATCACCTCCGGGTACTCGTTGAGAATCATTTTCTTGAGCTCCGCGTACCCCTTGGTATCATAACCTGGTAAATTCTTCCACTCCTCCGCCGTCTGCATGGGTACATACTTTATTACATATCCCCTCTTTTCATCGTCCTCCGTCACCTCCGCGCGCTTAAACCAATCCTCCAGGTCCTCAAAGTACCGCGGCAGCTCATCGCGCTCTGCAGCAGGATCGAAGCTCGGCGCGCCGCGCGCACCGCGTACTGGCATGGACATATCCTTAGGCATAGTTTCTGGTTCTCGTGGGGGTTCGCTTTCTGAAAGATCTGACAAGTCTCCTTCAAATATATCTCTCGCTACGCGCTCTGCCTCACTTTCGCTATTTTCCGCCGTGCGCTGCGCGGATGTCTTAGCAGTCCCAAATACTTCCGAGAATGGAGGAGGGGTGTCTTGGGTAGCTTGGCTATCAGAAGTACCAAATGGTGTGGTTTCAAGGGTAATATCACCGTCCACTAATTGGCCTTCTGATTCAATGCCAGATGGTGGTCCCCAAAATCCACTAGTCCCTACTCTTAATTCCGAGTCGCTTTCGGTGAGCGCACCTGGAATGCGCTGCGCTAATCCCTGAGTCTCAATCTGCAACTGCGCTTCCTCCCGCGCTCTTTTCTTTGCTTTTCTGTCTCTCGTCGGTGTAATTACCAACGGCTCTACCAGCTCAGCGTCTTTCTTGCTCCTCGTGGTTCTCTCGCGTGAAGGCACCGTTCCAAAGGATGGTCTGGTTTCTTCTGGCTCGGCGAGCGATGAAGGCGCAGGAAATTTGCCTCGCTTATTACTCGTCCCTGTTTTATTTGAAATTTTTGTAATTTATTGTAATAGGCGCAAGCCGTAGTTCCCGAAACACTAAGTGAGATTTCTGAACCTTCCCCTCGCGGTGGGCTCCAGATGTGAGGTCTACTGCGTAGCTAGACTCGAAATCGCGAAACACAACACACACACACACCCAGCGGAGCGAGATCCTATCCCTTAGATCGAGCGAACGCCCTCAACTAAATGGCTAGTATAATCTATGCTCTGCTCTGGTTCCCGTTCTGGGCGTGCGATGCACGCACCTCGTGTCCTCTAGTCTTTGTAATAGCAAGTAGTGCCTGCAAGTTCGTTTGTAAGGAGGGGTTTAATTCTAGTAAATCTCGGATAGAGCCCGGTTGCTAGTGGCGTGCGCAAAGCAAAATGATAAATGAAATAAGTTGTTTTTAGCGAACGGCTTCGCTGCGCACTTCATGGTCCTGTGACCTCGTACAATGTTCAGACTCTCCAAAGTCCAATAATCCAAGACTCTCCAAAGTCTTTCACCAGGCTGTGCAGTCTAACAGTCTAAACACTACAGTGCTAGTTTCCGTAAATGGTTGTACTTACTCCTCACTGAGCTCTCCAAATGACCCGGTGGCCAGAAGCTATCCAAAACTCCTATGATTCACAAACACTTCACAGTTAAAACCCTAACAAAGCTAAACACAGCCCGCTGACGGCCTGGGACAGAACCCAGCACACAGATCTAGTGGGTAGACAATTGCTTAAATTACTATAGACAAGGATACAGGTTTATATGCGATGCGCGCATGTGTACTAATGATATGGTGAAGTAAATACTAGCAACGCCCGGCCAAAGGTCCGCGCATCGCATCCGGGCTTCCCTCTAGTGTTCCAGCCCCTTGGCATTCGCTGCGCGCATGTCATTCGTTCCCTCGGGCTTTTGCGCGTCTCTTTTGATGCGCGCCGCCACGGTCACATGATGTGTGGACTTAGGCAAACTCTACCTTTGCGATGCGCGCACATGAGATGCGCACACAGCCCTTCACACCGCCCTTAGTACTCGCTCAGCTGTACTCACACCGCACTCCGCTGGTGCTTAACCGTTCTACGCCTCTTCGATCGCTCGCACGGATGACCAGACTATGCACTTTAGACTGTGCAGCTCGCTGACCGATCCCTCTCGCAATACGGTGCGCGCAGGCGCTTGTAGTCATAAAGCGCGCTGATAGCTATAGACTACGAGTCAGGCTTCACTCTAGTCCCTCTGTGTTTTCCCGTGCGCAGCTATTCCACTAACGGACTTTCTGACTGTTTACACCCGTAGCCAAAAAGCAGCCCTGTCACCGCGGTTGGACCAGTCATGGAAGAGGACATCTCCGGGAGTGCCACGCAGCCAAGTGTGGGAAAGGATCGCATACTTGCAGAATTCAGCTACAAGTTGCAGCAGATGACTCCCATGACATATTTTTTGTCTGAGCTCCTGTTGTTTTGGATAGGCAGCGCGTATGCGGGTGAGAATGATGTCGACCAGTGTGCTGCAGTCGACTAGAGTACAACTGCCCCCACTTGAGTCAAAGTTTATCATGCGGATTGGCATCTGGTTGAATATTCTGTTGTTAACTTCTTCAACTAACTCGCTTGGAAATGCTATAGAGATTTTTAATTAGGTGAAAACATGCAAGTGAAACGACACACCATATTCAATTGGATACGGATACAAATCTACCAGATTGGATAAAAGCAAAAATTCCTCCTCGGAGTTCGGAATTGACTCTTTTGGTAGCGTCTGATTTACTGGAGATATTTATGTCAGCAGCGGGCATCGTCCAGATAATAAACATACTACCTTCTTGCGCATCAGCTGTACCCTTCCCTTCGGAATCGACGACTAATTTTATGAAGTTGCTCAGCGTCTTCAACAGGTGTTGCCCCTCGGAAGACGCACACAAGCGGGTAATATCTGCGTCTGAATGCCATCATTTTGTCAACCTCTACTAAGAATGTGCCAGCCACATTGTCCTCACTTGGTGCAGTAGGTCTGATGACCCCAATCAGACTTGCCAAAAGAGCTAACTCGCGTGTATTGATGTCTATTCGTTGCTCTTAGCTTTATAGGTATATTGCGATCTTCCATCAATGCATGTCATTTTACCTGCTGATTCCAGGTGCGAGGAACCCGGTGATTCTATTCACCGTGGAGGTTAAGATCTGCCCGTGGAGGTGTTGTAACGCAGTCTACTCACCTTGACCTGGAGTTAGGGACTGCATACTAGAAGTCATTGAGTTACACTGCAGCGATTTCAAAGTATCTGAGAATGGGGATGCAACATGTGACCATCATGGACGGGGTTCCTTTATACACATTTCAGAATGCTCTATTCATGGTACATCAGAGTCAGACAAATTTGGATACATCGAGGTTTTGATCACACATGCGGCGCCGGTGCTGTGCTTCTCTCAACAGTTAAACAGACATTTTTACTCAAATACAAGAACTGCTTTTCTTTTCTGTAGGAATAACAGAGAATGCAACGACATGAGTCAGTACCAAGTTACTATACGGAACCTGATACAGAAAATACTAAGTAGTCTATGCCAGGGATATCACGTCAAGTGGGCCGGCGTACCCAAATAGCACAGTACTGCGTGGGCTTCGGCTTGGGCATAGGGTATGCTGTGTTTATCAATACCGGCCAGCCACTGGCTATTATGAGAGGTAGGCGGCTGTGATTGGCTGGGACACTTGAGACAGCGGTACATGCAGGAAGTCAGGCTGGTGCATATAGACATTATCTCACTATAGCGGGCTCGGCCTCATTATTAATATTCAATGCTACTTCTCCCAAAACCGTCCGGGAATCTGGAGTGTGTGCGCCTTCGTAGAACTACTGATTGAAAACTTGAATAGAATCAAGTTTTTTCGACATTCTGACTAATACAGAATATTTATTATTGGTTGTGATTAGGGCTGAGGCTCGGGAGACGGGGGCGGAAGGCGGGACGAGGAACGAGAATGCTTGGCAAGGCTCAGTGCTCACAGTGCTGTGGGGCAACTGCAAAGCAACTGTGGGGTATGCGACGTGCGGCGATGCCTGCTGGCAGGGGAGGTAGGCGGCAGCTAGGGAAGGTAGTGGTAACTAAGGGAGTTGGAAGGTGGCAGTGGACTGGGACTGGCAGTTGGCTGGGGCACGTCAGATGGCGGTGTATGTAGATATAGCCAGTCAGTCTGGCATATGTGGCAGACATCTTCCTGGAGCGCTTTTGCTTGGGCCCATTGGTATTAATGTGATCTGTACCCAAGCTGGACAACGGGTAATGCAAACGAGCGCGGAGCGCAGAGCACATGGCGAAGGGCGCCGGTGCCTGTGCTGGTGTTAAGGCCCTATGGTACTGCTGGGGAGCGAGTGGTGATGACTGTCCTAACTATGACTGCCGTGCACTTTTAGCAGATGTCCATATGAAGGGAAAGAAAGGGAAGACAGGTACAAGGAGCCCCAGAGGAGTACTTGTTTAGTCTGCAGAAGACGGGTGCTCACTGCTGTGATATTAGCGCTGGAAGCAGACGGGGGATGGTTGCTGGCTCAAGCGGCATTGATGTTGTGATGTACAGGTACGGATGCCCGCAACCTGACCCCATGTATTGCTTTGACTTGAATACCTCTTCACATTGTAGTCTGACCGGCGATCTCATTCGACATGCGATGCAGAATACTGTACCATTTCGAATGGTTCGTCCAGGGGGGGGGACATGGGACACCGTGGACTATGGTGAGTTATTTGCACCATATTCTCACGCGCCCCCCCGGACTGATCTGAGTGCCCGCCCCCCAACTCAGAGGGCCTTAACTTATGGGTCGGCAGATAATTGCTTCAAATGGTTCCTATTGTGTAAGCATTGGATAATATCGACTCTAAATGTATTTTGTAGCATTTTTTTACTGTCTAATTTCGAATTATTGATGTAAGGCAGTCACAACATATAATCCGATTTCTGCCTAGATTCTGGAGTACTTTTAAGTATATTATATATAAATAATAGATATAATACATATACTGTTGGAATCAAGTGAGGAAGACACTATATTCCCTGTAAATTCTGTATAAACTTGCTTGTTGTTGCAGCATCAGGAAATTGTCCTGGTCATTCTGCTTATTATCATTGATTTGTTTCAAGTAAAACACACATAACTAGGTTATCCCTTATCTATATACACTTATATGACATTGAAACCACATATTCAAATTTGTTGCTCTGAGTCGGGGCAGGCAAACTTGAATGTCGGGGGGGAAATCAGGCGTGGGAAATCATCAGCCTCGGAATGATGGCAGTGAAAATCGAGTGAATATTGAGCGAATACATATAATGTCATTGAGAATTTCACGAAGGGGGTTAGAAATATAAGCATGCTTGTGTACTTAAGTGATCCTTGCAAAGTATGGCGCGATGGAAAGTGGTCTGGCTTGCCAAGTTGGGGGGCGGGGGCGCGTGAGAATATGGTGCAAATAACTCACCATAGTGGACGAAATTTTTGCCCCGCCACTTTTGGAAGGACCCGGGACAACCCAAAAATTTCGTCCAAAAAATTTCGTCCAGCAAGTTTTTTGTAGGGTTAAGCCAGTTTTTGGAGTATGGTCTCAGCCAATTTCAAAAAATTCTTCGTGCACTGGGCTTGGGACACGGGACAAAGCACCGATTTCGTCCACGTACATGGCCCTTGGGACATGGGACGGACGAACCATTTAAAATGGTACAGTAGGTTTAAGGCGGGATGCAGATGGACAGGGTATACAAAGTAAGTCAAAGGTCAATACCAAATGAAATAAATCTCACTTGACACATCTCCCTGGCACGGCACTACAACCGGGCGCATAAACAATCTGGTGGACGTGCAGACCGGCTTACAGTAACACAAAGGATAAATATTAAATAAATACTAACATGCCTGTATCCATGTCCTTGTGAACTGTGAGTAGGCTTATCACACCTTTGGTAATGGTGAGTATGAATGCATGATCAAGCATGCAAAGCTCACCCACCTGTGCATCTCGTTCACGGGCATGTACGTCGTCCTTGCAGACCAAGAGCACCGCTGACAATGTCGCATGACTTACTCCCGTGTTGTGCGGCGCAGTGAGTCCGAGCAGACATGAGTGGTTCTCAGCGCTGGGAGGCCCTAAATGCCTAACGAGTAAGTGAGTTGACCAGAAAACTACACGGTCCATGGAACAAAAACTGACTCGATGCAGTCCTTCCTGTGTACGGCACCCAGCGGATCTGTGTTGCCTGGGGGTGTCATGTACGGGGGGCCAGACATACATTCTCGTGCCTCGACCTATGCAGTGCAGACCGCGACGGCGGGCTGGCCAATGCAACCGTCAACTTACAAGTAAGTAGTCATTCTTGTTTTAAGATGCAGTGAATTATTGCACGGCTCCGCATCTGCATAGTGCATCGTGCGCCGTGAGCGAGAGGGCCGTAGAGTAGCAATGACTCGGCAACTGTAGCGGCAACTTGCTGCATCCGGCCCGGCCCACACCCTCCCACATGGACCAGCTCTGTTGGCCTCGTCTTTTGCTGCTGTCCCTCTTCCTTCTCCGCTGCCTTCCCCTACGCCCGGGCCTCGATCTTTGCTTCCCCCCAGCCTGACGTTCACCCCGGACTCTGCGCAGACATACAGCTTCCAGCATTGTATCTCCGCGCTGGCACGTAGGGTCAAGGTGGAGAGCGGGGGGTCGACGTGGAGGATCACGGGGAGGCCCGAGATGGAGGGTGCGCGGGGACAACGGCATGTGGACTGGGACGACGGCGAGTGCTGCGGAGCGTGGGGACGGCGGGTGTTCGTCTCGCGGCTCGATCGCGGTCCGAGGAAGTCAGGACTCAGCGGCAGGGCAGCCTCTGAAGATCTGGATTCTGAAGGCGCAGAAGGTGCTGGGATAAGTCTAGGGTCGTGGTTCTGCTGATTCGTGAACGAGTAGGGGAACGAGTACTGTTTCTGTGCATTCCCGCAGCCCTCGGAGCCCGTCCCATTGGCTTGACTGGGGCAAGTACCAAGTATGGCCCTCTCCCTTCCCATGCACGCAGTCCATCCACACCGCACGTTTCCTCTACATCTGTGCGTCCATGCGCTGACTCAGCGGCTGCAGCGGCTGCCGATTGTGATGCGGCCCGGCACGGTCTCTTGAAGATCAATACTGAAGCCATCACCTCAGGCAACACCCGCACCTGCCCTTTAGGTACGGTTGAATGACCGGATCATGACCACCGAAATGACATCTCATCGCGCGCCCTCCCTACTGAACCATCGTATACGGATGCTCCCTCCCCAAAATATTCTCGTAGGATTTCCACTTTTTGTATTGCCCTTCCCATTTCTCTATGTTATATATGTATGAAGGTCCTTGTCTGCGTTATTTTAGCATGGAAAATATTGTATTCCAAAACTGGTGCTTAGTCATGTTTTTCTAGAAAAGTATTACTTAAACAACCCGGGACCGGTCTCCCGGCGCCCAGGCCTTGGCGCTCGGGCCTTTCTATTTTTGCTTGCCAGCTGTTTACGACTACATATGTTTCGGCAGCAAAACTACTCCCGACATCGCTCTTCCCAGCGTGCTGCCAACACCGGCCTAGGTGTTCATGTTGTCAGTCCCCAGAAACGTCCGCCTAAGAGAAAAACAGCACAGCCGGCCATCAATTTCCTTGACTCGCAGACGAAACGACGTAAACTTGAAGACGACCTCGATAATCTTCTGTCCTCCAATACCCCTTCGACTACTCTGGGCAACCCATTATGCGTCGAAAGTACTGCCCCCCTGGTTGACGACAGTGCGAACGCGGCGTCTAGCATAACCGACTCTGAAAGCAACTGGGTAGATGTGGTTGAGGATGAGGCTGTTCCACCACAACCACCAAACGTTCCATTTACAAGACGTACCACACCCAACGAAGCCGCGCTGAAACTATATTCAAAGTGGAATGCCTTGCTTCCAACTCTTATTGAACCGCTATTGAACTATGTCACCCAATCAATCGCTAAACCAATTAGACCCGTCGGCGACAACCTACGAGGAGTCTGCGCAGGCTGTACTGGTTATATCTTTGAGAAGAAGAGGATTCTATGTCTATATTTTGACCGTACGTTTGCCCTTGTATCTAGCTCATGCTCCTTTTCACTAGTCATAGATTTCAAGTCCGTAAATATCGAATATTGCTCTTGTAAACATATTGGCGATACACTCGTACGCAACGGCTGATTCCCGACGGCACCCAGCCAGGTCCGCATGGCCATTTCCATCGATTTTCTTGACTTCTATGGGGCTATTTTTGAACGCTCTTGTGATGCTGTAAACGCAATGGCAGCTGCCCTCAACACATTTTATATTCGACGAGGTTTTTATCTTTTGAATGCGAAGGTAAGACCGCAAACCCTCTCCAAGTAACTTATTTGCTTATAATCGTGACTGCAGAATGAACGTTATAGGGAACCCTTCCGTCGTGGCCTCGGCTATGCGGCTCAGTGGCTTGATAACTTGAAAGTCTTAGTAGAAATGCGCACGGTGACAGGGCTGCTTTTTGGCTACGGGTGTAAACAGTCAGAAGGCCCGTTAGTGGGATAGCTGCGCGCGGGAAACACAGAGAGACTAGAGTTGAGCCTGCCTCGTAGTCTATAGCTATCAGCGCGCGAGCATCATGACTATAAGCGCCTGCGCGCTCCGTATCGCGAGAGGGATTGGTCAGCGAGCTGCACAGTCTAAAAAGTGCATAGTTTGACCATCCGTGCAAGCGATCAGGTGTGCGTAGAACGGTTAAGCACCGGCCAAGTGCAGTGTGAGTACAGCTGAGCGAGTACCAAGGGCGGTGTGAAGGGCTGTGCGTGCATCTCATGTGCGCGCATCGCAAAGGCAGAATTTGCCTAAGTCCACACATCATGTGACCGTGGCGGCGCGCATCAAAAGACGCGCAAAAGCCCGAGGGAACGACCGACATGCGCGCAGCGAGTGCCAAGGGATCAGGACACTCGAAGGGAAGCCCGGATGCGATGCGCGGACCTTTGGCCGCGCGTTGCTAGTATTTACTTTACCTTATTATTAGTACACATGCGCGCATTGCATATAAACCTGTATCCTTGTCTATAGTAATCCAAGCAATTGTCTACCCACTAGATCTGTGTGCTGGGTTCTGTCCCAGGCCGTCAGCGGGCTGTGTTTAGCTTTTGTTAGGGTTTTAACTGTGAAGTGTTTGTGAATCATAGGAGTTTTGGATAGCTTCTGACCACCGGGTCATTTGGAGAGCTCAGTGAGGAGTCAGTACAACCGTGTATGGAAACTCGCACTGTAGTGTTTAGACTGTGAGACTGCACCGCCGGGTGAAAGACTTTGGAGAGTCTTGGATTATTGGACTTTGGAGAGTCTGCACATTGTACGAGGTCACCGGACCCGGAAGTGCGCGCAGCGAAGCCGTTCGCTAAAAACAACTTATTTCATTTATCATTTTGCTTTGCGCACGCCACTAGCAACCGGGCTCTATCCGAGATTTACTAGAATTAAACCCCTCCTTACAAACGAACTTGCAGGCACTACTTGCTATTACAAAGACTAGAGGACACGAGGTGCGTGCATCGCACGCCCAGAACGGGAACCAGAGCAGAGCATAGATTATACTAGCCATTTAGTTGAGGGCGTTCGCTCGATCTAAGGGATAGGATCTCGCTCCGCTGGGTGTGTGTGTGTGTTGTGTTTCGCGATTTCGAGTCTAGCTACGCAGTAGACCTCACATCTGGAGCCCACCGCGAGGGGAAGGTTCAGAAATCTCACTTAGTGTTTCGGGAACTACGGCTTGCGCCTATTACAATAAATTACAAAAATTTCAAATAAAACAGGGACGAGTAATAAGCGAGGCAAATTTCCTGCGCCTTCATCGCTCGCCGAGCCAGAAGAAACCAGACCATCCTTTGGAACGGTGCCTTCACGCGAGAGAACCACGAGGAGCAAGAAAGACGCTGAGCTGGTAGAGCCGTTGGTAATTACACCGACGAGAGACAGAAAAGCAAAGAAAAGAGCGCGGGAGGAAGCGCAGTTGCAGATTGAGACTCAGGGATTAGCGCAGCGCATTCCAGGTGCGCTCACCGAAAGCGACTCGGAATTAAGAGTAGGGACTAGTGGATTTTGGGGACCACCATCTGGCATTGAATCAGAAGGCCAATTAGTGGACGGTGATATTACCCTTGAAACCACACCATTTGGTACTTCTGATAGCCAAGCTACCCAAGACACCCCTCCTCCATTCTCGGAAGTATTTGGGACTGCTAAGACATCCGCGCAGCGCACGGCGGAAAATAGCGAAAGTGAGGCAGAGCGCGTAGCGAGAGATATATTTGAAGGAGACTTGTCAGATCTTTCAGAAAGCGAACCCCCACGAGAACCAGAAACTATGCCTAAGGATATGTCCATGCCAGTACGCGGTGCGCGCGGCGCGCCGAGCTTCGATCCTGCTGCAGAGCGCGATGAGCTGCCGCGGTACTTTGAGGACCTGGAGGATTGGTTTAAGCGCGCGGAGGTGACGGAGGACGATGAAAAGAGGGGATATGTAATAAAGTATGTACCCATGCAGACGGCGGAGGAGTGGAAGAATTTACCAGGTTATGATACCAAGGGGTACGCGGAGCTCAAGAAAATGATTCTCAACGAGTACCCGGAGGTGATCAGCATTCAGACAGGGTCCATCGCACGGCTCAAGAAGCTCTGCAAGGAGAATCAGCGCATCTCGGAGGAAGACCTCCAGGTGTTGCTGGACTTCAAGCGAGCATTCTTGGCCGAGGCAGCTAAGCTCACGAAGGCGCCTACCCTGCTCGCGAATCATACCTTGGTAACTTACTTCACCAATAGTCTCACTGCGGGGTTCAGGGATCGATTGTTTAATAAACTGGACATTGATTATACGACGCGCGCATCGTTCGACAAGTTCTTGACTGAGCGCAATATACAGTTCACCGCACCTACTGGGGTGACGGTAGAAGCGCGCACCGAGGACATGTACCCTCTCAAACAAGTAGCCGAGATGGCGGAACAAATGGCCCGCACCAAGAACCCAAGCACTACACTGAGCCTAGGGCGCGATAGCACTGATGGACTTATGCCGGTGCCCGCCATCAAGACTGAGGCTGCGGATGTTAGTTCGCTGCGCGGAGAGATTGAGGACCTGAAAGGGTTCGTCGCCTCCTTCAAGGATACCTTATCGTTAGTAGAGAAGACGGTGGCAAAGTCAAAGGAGTCGAGTAAGAAGGAATTAGAGGACATTATTCGCAATGTCATGGCTGCGCGCGCCGCACCGATGTCGGTGCCTGTACAACCAGTAGCCCCCATGATGCCCATGAGCGCACCAGGTTTCGGTGGACCGCCGCCTAGGCCTTTCCAATACCAACAATGCCCGGAGCCCCGTTGCTTCTACTGCAAGCAGACGGGACATGTGGTTGCTGAGTGCATCGTACGACAGCAAGACTTGTCAGCTGGAAGGATTGTCATCACAGAGGTGGGGTGCTTACAGCTACCCAATGGGTCATCAATACCTTGGGACCCTTCGCGCACGATTAAAGAACGCGTCGATGAATGGCATAAGAAGAACGGACAGCCCGCGCAGCAAGCGTATATGGCACCCGTCCATCCCTCGTACATGGGTATACCTCCTAGCATGGTATACTTGCAGATGTACCAACCGGCCAGTTCCTTGGACGAGACCTATGAGGAGCAGATACGCGCACTTCAGCAAGAGCTGGAGAGTAAGAAGGCGTTCCTGAAGGAGCGCGCATCGGCGAAGACGCCTGAGGAAGTGATAGAGGAACAGCGCCAGTTAATAGCGACTATGAAAGCCGAACGCGACGCTGCGCTCAGTCAGGGTTTCGATTGAGTCTGATGAAGGGAAATGCGGGCAGAGTTATGCGTAGTGGCTCTGATAAACCCAAGAACCCGGAGGGCGCAATGATGAGCCGCGCCCATCTACGGCCACGGAATCCGTCACGCACAAGTCCGTGTTCCCACGTCGCACAGCCACCGTGCCACAATCCGACTTGCATCGCACTCGGAACAACTATGCTCCGCCTGCGTTTCGAGCATTTTCCATTACATTACTCATTAATTCTAGGTCTTTCATTGCCCCTTTACTTACTCAGCACCTACATTCTAGGATTACACTTATTCCGTAGGCTATGCTTTGATTTTACATATATAAAGCATGTACTTTATGTAGAAGAAAAAGAAGATTTCGTTTCCCCTCGTCTTAGCATCCTAGTTTTCGTCTCAGTTCTCGTTCTCGTCGTATACCTCGTCCAGGAGTGGTTCGAAGCTGACGCTGCAGCTTACACTCCCTCGTTCTCACGTCATTTCGTCTTGTTTGTGTTGTTTTGGGTTGGTTAGAAGCCGTGTGAAACCACCTCGCACCTGTACGCGCTCATAGAGAGCTTCAGCGTATCATTTTGGAGCCCACCGCGAGGGGTGAGTTTCCTATGCACTGGACTTCAGCTAATCCACCTTTATTCGCGCATTTTCGACATTAATTCACAATTAATTCCTCCAACACTTCGTCGTCCCTCTACACTCGTTTCTCAATATGTTCCATCCTATGCCATCCTTTGGAGACCCCAGCGCACCGACTTTCGACCCAGAGAAGCCCCGTGGGCTTAAACATTATTTTTACGACCTTCAGTACCTATTCAGCACATCCGGCATCATTACCACCTCCAAGCAGAAGTGTTACGCCATACGCTACGTAGATAACGACACTGCTGACCTTTGGGAGTCGCTTCCTCAATTTTTGGACAATTTCTCGACCTTTGACAATTTTAAGGACGCCGTCTTCGAGCTTTACCCATCCGCTAACGACGATTATTGGTACACCCTCGCCAACCTCGAATTATTGATTGAAAATCGTTTGCACATCGGCATGAATACTCTAGAAGACCTCTCGGATTACCATACACATTTTATTACGACTTCGCAGTTCCTTATTTCGAAACAACGACTATCAGATCTCGAGCAGAAGCGCATGTACCCTCGTGCTTTTCCCCCATCGCTTTGGACAAAAATTTCGACTCGTTTAGCACTCAAGTTCCCAGACCATTATCCAGACGATCCCCACGCTATCCCAGACGTCTACGCCGCCGCCATTTTTATTTTGCGCGCCTCGCACTCCGTTTACTCGTACACCTCGTCGCCTATACTGTCTCAGCCGTCGCCCTCGAGTACAAACGTTAATCTCGATGATTTTCGCATTATTTTCGCAGCATTTACGAAGTCGATCATCCAGGAAATACAAAGTACATTTCAGCCGTCGTCTACATCATTAATTTGCCCCAGCAAGAAGCCTCGCGTTTTCAAGTGCAAGTTCTGCGGAGAAAATCATTTTATTCGACATTGCACCCTCGTTGATGACTACATGCATTCAGGAAAAGTTATACGCAATTCAGATAGCAAAGTAGTGCTCCCCACCGGCGCTTACATTCCAGAAGATATTCCAGGCCGATTTTTGAAGGAAAAATTCGATGAATGGTATAGAAGACATCCAGGACAGTCAAGAACACCGTATCAGTCGCCGCCAACCGTTTTACAAAGTATTTTCGCGCCCGCAGTCGCTACCTCGTCACCCAATCTATCAGACACGCAGTACATCGATGATATTGACTCCAGGATTGCAGAAATCGAACAGGAAATTGCCAGACTCCGTCACCAGGTCCCAGACGTCGCCTCAAACGTTTCAGTAATGCCCAGTGTTGCTCAGTCAAATTCAAAGAAATATTACAGCGTCTTCGCGTCTCAATTCGTTGCTACACATTCTAGGACACCAACATATCCATCCAGCATCGACTTACCACCTCAGAAGTGCATCTCGTTCATGTATCCTTCGCCTGCACCCTCTACTCTGTCTCCTGCACCCCAGACATCACACATAGATCGCCTTTCGTCGCCACCATCGTCTATTACGCGTAGCAGTGACATATTAAAGTCAAACACATTTATAGTCAAGTTACAGCCCCCCAAGTCGTCGCCCCTGTTTCCTAGACCATCTTTTACACCCAGAACGTGCCGCACCTCGGATAAAGAATTATTCTCTCGTTTTTGCACATCACCACCGTCTCTAGTTGGTTTTCATGCACTCCGCCAATCTATCGCTCGTATATTTCACCCCAGTATCGCCTATAGTGATTATTTAATCTCCAGACGTCGCCGCCCTCGTCCTAGGCGCCCCGGATAATTTATCTTGCCCCCCCACACATGCCAGCTTCGTTTACATGTCCCAGGATCGCTCAACATCTCGTTTTTATGTTCAACCTTATGTTTCACCCTCAGAAGTTTATATTTAAGTAGGGAGGACCCCCTGCCCTCGCTTTATGCCGTTATGCCGCTACGTTTTTCGTTGCTCTTATGCTTTATGCTTTATTCAGATATGTTATAGATATATGCTAATTATTTCGTTTATATGGTAGATTTTATGAATCTTTCTTGGTATAAAAGTTTATGCGCCAGTATGTCGTTTATATTATGCCTTTATGCACGTTTATCTTCCGTTACATTTGCTTTGCATTGTTTTTCTTTATCTTTTATATTTGATTGTTTGTTTTGTTTTTGGTATTGTTATATTGTGTAGCTTTCGCATTTTTCTGCTTATTTGCTTCGGCTTTTTCTTGTTTTGTTTTATTTCTTTCATTTACGGCTGACTGAGGACAGTCAGTATTTCAGTAGGGAGGAGATGATGAGCCGCGCCCATCTACGGCCACGGAATCCGTCACGCACAAGTCCGTGTTCCCACGTCGCACAGCCACCGTGCCACAATCCGACTTGCATCGCACTCGGAACAACTATGCTCCGCCTGCATTTCGAGCATTTTCCATTACATTACTCATTAATTCTAGGTCTTTCATTGCCCCTTTACTTACTCAGCACCTACATTCTAGGATTACACTTATTCCGTAGGCTATGCTTTGATTTTACATATATAAAGCATGTACTTTATGTAGAAGAAAAAGAAGATTTCGTTTCCCCTCGTCTTAGCATCCTAGTTTTCGTCTCAGTTCTCGTTCTCGTCGTATACCTCGTCCAGGAGTGGTTCGAAGCTGACGCTGCAGCTTACACTCCCTCGTTCTCACGTCATTTCGTCTTGTTTGTGTTGTTTTGGGTTGGTTAGAAGCCGTGTGAAACCACCTCGCACCTGTACGCGCTCATAGAGAGCTTCAGCGTATCAGCAAACAAGAAGTTACCAATCAAGAATATACCCAGAGCATCAGTTGAGGACGCGAGTGATGAGGAGGAAGATGAGTTGCGAGAAGTAGTGGAGGAGCAAGGTGCGCGCAGCGCACCCGTAAAGAAGAAAGTAGTGTTTGAGGTTCCTGCAAAGGCTGGGCCTAGTGTACGACCAGCAGCAGTGCCATATGTAATGGTACCTCCGCTGCGCGTACCAGAGAAAGTAAAACCTAAGGTTAGGGAAGAGCCCATACCTGTAGTAGAGAAGAGGAAGCCGGCCTATAAGCTGCGCGCACCTATCGAAGATGAGGCGCAGGCTGACGCAGTCCTCAAGCACTTAGAAAATCAGAAAATTGAGATCACGCAGGGCCAGTTGTTAGGCATCTCGACTGCAGGCTTTAGAAGAAAATTCGTTGAGCGCATAGTACCAAGAAAGGTACCATTGGATTTGAATACGATGCGCGTATTACAACTAGACTACAATGAAGAAGAGCGTGAAGTAGATGAGGCTATCGCGCGGTTAGCAGAGGAAGAAGAGGAAGAGGAGTTCATGCAGATGGATGAACTACCAGTGGCCACTTTCCTTACTTGCTCAGATGAGCGCAGCGGGCTGCAACCGGGAACCATCATCATGGAAGACCCGTACGAACAGTACGTCTCGACTCTGCAGCCAGGCGAAAAGCCTAAGGGACTTATTGTGGCGCGCGAATCGCACCATCTGAAGGCGGTGTTTCCTCTCATCAACGGCAAGGGACACGCAGAGACGTTGCTCGACAGTGGGTCGCAGATTGTGTCAATGGCACAGGACACCGCTGAGCGCTTAGGACTTAGTTGGGACCCGGATTTCACTATACGGATGCAGAGCGCGAATAAGCAGGTGGAATCCACCAAGGGCTTAGCGCACAACGTACCGTTTGTGTTTAACGGGCTGACAGTGTACTTACAAGTACATGTCATTAGCGCGGCGGCTTATGAGGTACTCTTGGGCCGGCCGTTCGAGATCCTCACGGAGAGCAATGTGAAGACGCGCGGCGATGGAACGGTTGAGCTTACGCTCACCGATCCCAACACACAGCGCAAGCTGGTAGTACCCACTTATAACCGAGGGTGCGGTCCCAAGATTGTGCAGCGCGAACCTAAGTTGCAGGACCCTGGCACAACGGAAAACCCTAACGCAGATCAGGATTTTCAATCCTCGATGAATTGATGCGTCAAGGAGAGGTCGCGTTGATGTTTGACAGGGATGATCGCACGTGGAAAATAGAGATAGCGGGGTACACGCTACCAAAGAATAAGAAGCGGTTTGGGAGCGCTGAGCTCAGGGATGTATACATGGCTCAAGCAGTACATGAAGCTAAGATGGAGGACAATGAAAAAGAAAGAATATACAAATATTTTCAGCAGCGCGAATGGCGCAAGGAAGAAGTAGTCAAAGGGGAGCCTAGAGGGCAGTTCCGCGCATCGCACGAGGAACAGGTCCCTAGTAAGAAACAAGGAGTAACGCGTAAGCGCTTGACTGGCAAGAATGCCACAACCGTTACGGTGCTCGCAGGAAAGAAGTATAAGCCAGTGGCTGAGAAAGTCAGGCCCGTTTATCAAGATTTACCAGAGAAGTTTAGAATAGTGAGGGAGATAAAAGGAGACCCACTGAAGGACATGCCGCAATTGTCACCACATCCGCCAGACTTCGTACCTACAGGTCGGTACACCGCTGAGCGCATGGAAGGGATTGACAAGGCGCATGAAGGGGATTTCCTGTGGTCTGAGGAGCGCAAGTTGGTGCATCAAGTTTTCATGCAGCAGAACGAGGCGTTCGCGTGGGATGACACAGAGAAGGGTAGATTCCGTACGGACTTCTTCCCTCCAGTAGACATTCCCACTGTGGAGCACACGCCTTGGGTATTAAAGAACATTCCGATACCACCTGGGATGTATGAGCGCGTATGTGAATTCATCGCCACCAAGATTCGCGCAGGCACGTATGAGCCCTCGAGCTCGTCGTACCGGTCGCGCTGGTTTACAGTGACTAAGAAAGACGGGGTCTCGTTCAGGATTGTGCACAGTCTTGAGCCGTTAAATGCGGTAACCATTGCACATTCAGGACTACCTCCAGCAGCGGAGAGTCTAGCGGAACACTTTGCGGGGCGCGCATGTGGCGGCATCCTGGACTTGTATGTTGGGTACGATGAGCGGCTGTTAGCTGAGTCCTCTAGAGACCTGACTACATTCCAAACGCCGTTCGGTGCGCTGCGCTTAGTAACCCTACCTATGGAATGGACAAACTCCGTGCCCATCTTTCATGAGGATGTCGCATATATATTACGCGATGAAATACCTGAAGTTACCGAGCCCTATATAGACGATGTACCTATTAGGGGACCTAAAACGCGCTACGAGTTAGAAGGAGGAGGATATGAGACGATACCAGAGAATAAGGGAATAAGGAGATTCGTATGGGAACACATGTTGAATGTCAACAGAATTGTGCAGCGCATGAAGTACTCGGGAGGAACATTTAGTGGAAAGAAGTCCATACTGTGCGCGGCTGAGATAGTAGTGGTGGGGCACTTGTGCACATACGAAGGACGAAAGCCAGCACCTGATAAAGTGCATGCGATCCTCAATTGGGGCCCATGCAAGAACATCAGTGATGTGCGTGCATTCATGGGTACAATGGGTCTGCTACGTATTTACATCTCAGACTATGCGAAGCGCGCAGAACACATACAGCGGCTATTGCGTGGGAAAGAGCCCTTTGAGTGGGGGCCCGCTCAGCAAGCTAGCATGGACTCGCTGAAAGACGGTGCGCGCAACGCACATTGCGTGAAACCACTGGACTACACATTGCCAGGGCCGATTACTTTGGCTGTAGACACATCATGGCGAGCAGTAGGATTCTATATTTACCAGCAGGACCCACAAGATTCGAAGAAGAGGGTATATGCGCGCTTCGGATCAATACTGTTAACGGAATGCGAGCAGCGCTTCTCACAGCCCAAACGGGAGTTGTATGGACTCTTACGTGCGCTACAAGCCTGTTATTACTGGCTCATCGGTGCGCGCAAGCTGGTGGTGGAAACGGATGCCAAATACTTGAAGGGCATGTTGGATAACCCGGGCATGGGCCCTAATGCGACTATTAATCGCTGGATAGATAAAATACTTATGTATCACTTCCAGTTGAAACATGTTGCGGGCAAAACCTTTGGTGCGGATGGTTTATCGCGTAGGGAAGGGCAACCTGGAGATGAGGCATACGCGCACTCCGAAGAAGATGATGATCAGGAAGTGGGACCGCTCGAATATGAGAAAGTCTATGAAGATGACCCAGATCCCCTGGACTTTGAGGAATTCAAGGAACAGATCGATGATCGCAGAGGATATCTGTATACAGGACTCCTCAACGAGTTGTTTGAAGGTCCCACGGCGCAAGTTACCAGAAGCGCGCTCTATAGGCTGTTTCCAGCAGGAGCTCGAGCGCGCACGGAAAGAGACGGAAGCGGAAAAGCGGGCCGTGCGGGACTTCATACAGAAAGAGAGTGTGCCGCTCGCGCAGCGCAAGTACTTAGAGAAATTCATACTAGCGCACGCAATACCCGACTCCAGAATAGAGGATCTGGAGGATGAGGAGTATGATGAGCGCAACAGGACGTCTGCAGGAAAAGATATGGATCAGAAATTGCCGATGATATGCTACTGGTTGCAGAATCCAACCACTAGGCCTAAAGGCATGACGGAGCGAGAATATCAGAACTTTACGAGGAATGCTCGTAACTTCTTCTTAGACAAGGATGGGCAGATGTACCGGAGATCCATAGATGACGCGCATAAGTTGGTGATAGATCAGGCGCAGCGGACACGCATGCTGCGCTCAGCGCATGACAGCTTGGGGCACAGGGGAGCGTACGCTACGCGCAAACTGCTAGCCGAGCGCTTCTGGTGGCCTGAGTTGGAAAGGGATGTCTACTGGTATGTGAAAACATGTCATGTCTGTCAGTTAAGGCAGAAGACGATCATCCAGATCCCGCGCACCGAGACACACACGCCGTCTATCTTTCAGCAACTACACGCGGACACTATGCACATGTCCCCGGCCTCCAATGGGTACAATTACATAGTGCACGGAAGATGTGCGCTGAGCTCATGGGCAGAAGGGCGGCCATTAAAGAAGGAGAATGTCCGTGCAATAGCGCAGTGGATATTCGAGGACATTATCTGCCGTTGGGGCTGTCTGCAAGAAATCATCACAGATAACGGTGGACCGTTCCGCGCAGCGCTTAAGTACTTAGAAAAGAAGTATGGGATTACAGGGATTACTATCTCCGCGTACAACTCGCAAGCGAATGGAAAAATAGAGCGTCCCCATTGGGACATAAGACAGATGTTGTGGAAAGCGTGTGGAGGGACAGAGGGCGCGCACAAGCGTTGGAGTAGATTCTTCTACCATGTGTTGTGGGCGGATCGCATCACTGTGCGACGAGGATTTGGGTGTTCCCCATTCTTCATGGTGACGGGCGCGCACCCCATACTACCGTTCGACATAGCAGAAGCGACTTGGCTGGTGAAACTACCAGATCGAGTACTGACTACGGAGGAGTTAGTGGGGTATCGCGCGCGAGCAATAGCCAAACATCGCGACACAGTAGAGGAGATGCGCGCACGAGTATCAAAGACGAAAAGAGATGCGATCAGGGCATTTGAAAAGAAGCATTCGGCTAAAATCCGTGACTATGTGTTTAAGCCAGGAGATGTAGTGCTAATGAGGAACTCGGGCATAGAATCCAGTCTGAACCGTAAGATGCTCGCACAATGGAATGGGCCTTACATCGTTATCGCACGAAAAGACGGTGGAGCATACTTAGTGGCAGAGATGGACGGCTCTGTGTTGAAGGATAAGGTGGCGGCATTCCGCCTCATTCCCTACTTTGCACGAAGGCAGCTGCGCTTACCGGAAGGCTTGGATGATATAATTGATCAGACCAAGGAGAACCTCGCTAAAATGTTAGAGGCGCCGGATTACGAACCAGCGATTCCCAAAGATTATATCTTTGATGAGCCCGGTGTACCCTCGGGTAGCGGTGCGCTTACAGTGGAAGAAGATGAAGAAGACGAGGATGACTGGGGCGAAGAAGACACTTAGATGTGCGAGCACCGTAGGAAGAAAAGTGACCACAATATAATATATTGGGTAAAGAAGATGGGGAATACAAAGAGAGCTAGCTACAGACGCCCCTTTAAGGCGCGCAGCACACATTGAGCCAGGCTATCTACTGGGCCAGTTTGTCCTCGGTGGCGGCAACACCAGTAACGTCGAGGCTGCGCTGCAAGATGACAAGCTGCTCGACGAGGAGCGCGCGGCGCTTGAGGATGAAGTCAACCTTGTGGAGATCACAAATGATCTCTGCTTGTAAATCACCAATGAGGCGGCGCGTCACCAACTCGGAAGGGTTACCCGTATTAAGGGGCTCCTTAAGGAGGTTAGCGGCGGCATCAAGACAAGCATTGACCTTGTCATTGTCCAAAACGAGAGAAGTGCCTGAGGAAGAAGGGTTAGGAAAGATTAGTAAGAGAGTGGTGCGGTGCGTGCACCTTGCATAATAAAAGGAGAGTCGGGGAACGTAGGAACACCCTCTGAGCCCAGCCTGGCTTTCTTAGGAGAGGCTTCACCTGCGGCGGCGTCACGGAATGAGCGACGAAGCTCGGTCTGACGATAAGTCATGCCTCGACCAAGGGGACGAGAGCGGTAACCAGGCGTGTCTCGCGCTCGCTGGTATTTCAATAAGAATCTAAGTGCGTGCAGCGGAGACGGGTCAAACACACACCTGTTTAGGAGTATCAGGAGGCGCGGCGCGCTTCTTGTTAGGGCTCGGCTCGGGTGTATGCTGCCTGCTGGGAGGACCTCCCTCCGTCGCGGCTTCAACTTTATCGTCAAGGGCCATCTTTTTGAGAAGCATGTAAAGTTGCATGTTAGTGATGTCTGGTAAAGAAACCAAGGTTAGCCACACCTTGTCATCGTCAGAGTCAGGAGATGTAGTACCTCCAGGCGCGGAGGTGGTCTCAAGGTCCGCAGTTGCGGAACGCGTAAGAACGCGAACGTTGCGCTGCGTGCACCAAAAGGGATTAAGTGTAGAAAAGGTTAGGAAAGGAAAGATGAGCGCACCGGTCCAGTAGGGGTATGGGTGCGCTGACGAGAAGCGGCAGCCTTGGCCTTGAGGACTTGTTCATGCAAGTTGATAAATGCGTTGGCGGCAGGGGAGAAAGAGCGAATGTGGTGGTCAGCCTCGAGCGACGTATATATGGCGCGAGTCTCATTAAGGATCTCGATAGCTTCATTGTTGTTTATAACGCGAGTGATACCGCTGTGTGCGTCGCGCCAGCGGTTCTGCAATCATGCCAGACGAAGTCAGTAACATACAACAAGGGAAACCGCGCAATGCGCGCACCAAATCGACAGCGAGTAGCTCCAGGCTGCCGGTGTAATTCGCAGGAGTGGCAGAGGCCAACCCACGAATGTCCTGGATCAGTGAGAGCTGATGCTTGACATTGGTGAAGTTGAAAAGAGGAGCATGAGTAGTAGCCATAGTGGTGGTTGAGAAAGTAGGAATAAGATGCGATGCGCTCATACAGAGACGGCGAGCGCTTATATAGCATTCACTGAGATGATCAGCGCTGCGCGCAGCTGGTGACTGAGCAGCAGGCCCAAGGAGTTAAGAAAAGAGGGACTCAACAAAAGGTCCAGATGGGTCATAGCACAAGGCTACACCTGTCTGACATTACATTCACGGAGATTGAGTGGGATGGAGGGGACCTGAATACAAGAGCCCATATAGTGACAAGAGGTGGGAGGATCGTGCGCGCATTGCAGCAAAAGGGTGCGCGCATCAAAGGAGATGCAGGTCTTTCCCCGTTTGGCAAAATGATGTCCGTTTTGGGAATTGATGCCGAAAATGCATAACAATGTTACCCGACAGTCTTATTTCAAATACAGGGTCATGACACATGTACCAAGGAATAGATGCTAGCTATGACTATAGATAGTTATCAATGGAAAGACAGCAAAATGTCAGTTCGGGAATTAAACATCCTAAGAAGTGATTGTCAGGGTCAGCGCAGCGCATGAGGAGAAAGACCCACAGGAAAGAATTCCTCCTGATAAAAGACCTGGGCGGCATAATGAAGTTGTTGGAAGTGTTCAGAGTGAGGGAGGGTGCCGTAGCGCTCAGCATCGGTAGTGCTGCACAAGCGCAGGACAAGCTCGCTATAGTGAAGCTGAGCGCACAAGTGCGAGATGCGGGGCGAGTGGCAGGTAGCTTCGGTCAGCGCCAAAGCCCGCTGCAAAGGATGTCAGAACGGTGCATGAGAACGGTAGCGAAGGGGACATGCGCGCACCGCATGGTCTTGAACATGACGCATCATGTCTAGGCAGATGGTCATGGGAAGCAGCGGTTCAGTCGCAGACTCGAGAACAAAGTGAAGGGCGCCTATGTAGATGCGGCAGACACGCTCATGGTCATCGAGCGGAATATCAGCTAGCGCCCGCTTGGGTAGAGCAGCTAAGCGTAGAAAGGCAGGATTAGACCTCGCGCGCTGAAGGAGATTACTTTCGGTATTAAGGGAGGGCATGATGATGAAAGACAGGGTCATGGCTGGACCATATATATTACAAGACCATCCATCAGAAATGGTGCGCGGACTCAATCGTAGCTGATATCATCTACTACAAGAGCGGCGTCAGGATCTACGTCTAGAACGGTGGTGCCTGTTGGTTCAGAAGGTGGGAGGTTGTGAAAAGGCATGCCAAGATGGCTGTACCGATCGAGAAGGTGAAGAGCGGCGTTACTGAGCATGCGTGCATCGAAATGATCATCGCTAAATCTGCGCTGAGCGCGGCCTTCGTAAAACACGATCGTCATGACTAAAGGCAGGAATTGGCGGTTGAAGTCGATAAAACGCAAAGGCAGTGTAATCCGATCCTGGAGGAAAACGTCAGCAGAAAGAGCGCTTGCAGGAAATTGAGAAGTTACAAATGCGCGCACGAGGGACTGAGCAGATTGTAGAGGAAAGTGAAAGGGGCCGTTGTTGCAGTCCTCTGCGAGCTCCGCATGAACGGCGAGTTGTCTCAATATAGCAGTAAATTGGCGAGCCACGGCGGTGCGCTGATATCGCACCTAATGCAACCACTTCCGTGCACATACCCTGCTAAGCAGCACAAAACCTGTGTGCAAGAATGCTTCTTGTTAGCAGGTGCTAGTGTGCACAGATCCTGCTACCATAGCCCACTGCTTCCGGGCGCAACTGTGCTTGTCGGCACGTCCGGCCTACTTAATACCTGCTGCCTCGCTCTATGGCTGTTCACGGCATGGGCGGCAGCACCCCCCGCTTATCCAATTGCTATGAGACATGAGGATCAGCTTCGGCTGCGTACTCGAAGTATGCGCAAAGTACGCGCACACGCTTATAAACATTACTGGTACTGGGGTCTCTGAATTGGTACACGTACACATACTAGCTGTGTACATGTCTGTCAATTAGCCAGCAGAATATGGAAAGAATATCACATTTGCGCTATGTAGTCAAAGGACAGTGCTTGTGTTGTCTTTGATTCCCAAGTAAATACTTGAACTAATCTATGTACATGTAATAACCATAAGTAGTTAAGCTAATCCTCACTGTCGCTAGTGGTGTGCCATGCACTTTCCAAAATATCTGGGATGCTGTCGGTTGTCCCTCCTTGTCTTACAAATTGGTCGACGCGTACCCAGAGGCTTTCGCAGTATGCAAGCATTGCATCATACTGACATTTCTGCTCCATGGCATAAGCTCGGCGGCCCTCGTCAAATACTGGATCATAGGGAACATCTGGGAGTGACCACGTGGCAAGATCTTCGCTGCATTCATGCCACTGCTGCGAGTGGTATTCAAATGTGGCTTTCAAGCGACGCATTTCTTCTTGTAGTAATTGCACTTCCTCCGCCCATCGGTCCTGTCGTGCCTTGCTCTTACACCATTCAATACGTAGAGCTAGTCGACCGTTGACATTATGTGAATAAAAACTCTGGAAATTCAATGAGTCACTTACTGTCATGAAGGGCGGAGTCATTCTGTATCTGATCACCAATGCTGACATGGGTCCAAATCCATGACAGTCTATTATGACCCTCCGATGCAAGTGTTTCACCTTGCCGGCCAGGAACACGACACTTTTTTTTCCTTGCTCTAACAGAGTCATCCTCTCCTGCTGGTAGTCCACGGATATCTGTCTCTTTCAGATCAGGAAATGATGCATCCACATCAATGGTACCTGTTGTCGATGGGTGCAATGCTAACTTCAGGATAGCACTGCGCGCGCTCTATATCGGTTAGCTATAGATGAGACTTTGAGATGTGCTTGAGTTATGCGCTCATTTGCTCTGGTATGAGCAATTTGTCCCCGTTTTGAAAGCTGTTTATCGATTAGTATGTGAGACCGTAAACGTAGCCCTTCACGAAGATCATCCAGTGTGTCCCATGCTTGTGCACAGCGGAGCCTCCATTCGATGATAACTAACCGAGTCGCAGGAGATTTGAGGAAATGGATGATGGAAGCATCAATGAGATACAGTAAGGTGGTATCTCAGCTATAACATTTCCTAAATTGCTTTCTTGGTTTCTAATTAGCGTAAGAAACGGCATATAAAGCTGCTGGATATTGATCCATGTGGTAATTCTGCGACATAGAATACTTGAACGAATCTTTAACTGAGTCTTTTGGCGCTCTGTTGAATGGGGCCCAATTGTTAAGAGGGATGAAGCCAGCTGTCGCCTATCACATTGTTAAATGAGTACCAGTAAAATCATAGGATGCAGCACGTACTGATTTTCCTCCAAATCTATACCCATTGAGATGAGATGACTAGCCGAGACTTCTTCGTGCATCAGAAAGGCAGTAGGTCCCTGAAGGCGTTCTTCATCAGCTAGTTTGCCTCGCACTGCCTGCTGCGATAATTCTAGTGTTCCTCATTAGATGCACGACATGGATGGTTAATTAAACTTACTCTTTGTGCGAGTTTCAAAAGGATTTGCGAGGGTGGTATCTTTTTCCCAAGCTTCCAGTTCCTTTGTCCATTTGTCAACATCACTTGGGCTCATACTATTTGTAAGAGCGTCATGACGACCTTTGTGATCTGCTGCCTCTGGAACAGCAACTGTGAGACGCTTTAAGAGTAATATAGCTGGTGTTCAATGGTCATATTACGTTAGACATGGTTTTATTTACCAAATAGAAAGTGCGTACCAATAGAACAGATTTTACGCCAGTTGTAGTCGCCAAAATGATCATCTAAAGTGTCCTGTCTGGCACCAGGTCCCATTTCACGCGTGCTTGATGCAATAGGATTTATAAATGCCCATCCTCGTTCAATAGCCTCACCATCAGTACGCCCAACCTTCGAGTTGAAGTTAAATGAAAACCTGGTCTGACATTTTTGGATATGTGCAGGCAAATGAAATTTTGGTACAAGAAACCGGTACGATGCCAGGCCATCATGATTGACATGCATCCTTGAGGATACATACTTAGGCGTTTCCATAAGTTGATTCCCCACTGACATGCAATATCATACGAGATCACGAGTTCGACAACAGTCTCACTTGAGACACTTGAGCAGAACAGGTAATCCATATTGATATATCTAGCGATAATGTCAGCTTGTTTATTTTTAGTTTACGGAGAGCCGTGCTTACCTTTCGCCTTTTTGCAGATCACCAACTGACATCGGCCGTTTCATGTCATGTCTAGCACAATCAATAGCACCAACACCCGATGCTGATAAGCCATCTTTCCCCTTTTCACGATTAACAGCATTGTGGTTTGAGCATGTGCTCGCCTATACATGCGAGATACTTAGTTATATTTATTTAGAAGAAACTGTGTAAACACACCTCTTGTATAATGAGCTTGCCAAATTGATCAAGAAAGTGTTCATAGTCCGTTGACTCAACAAAATAAGCCAAGCCATTGCCTAATGCAGGATCTGAGCTCCTACTACTGATAAGCTTCCGCTTCAGACGGAAGTTGGCATCAATGCAAAGAAACAATGTGTATAGATATCTATTTGGGTATTAGTTTCCATATGTAACCATACAAAAATTGGGGTGACCGTTTATTTTGGGGAGCACTGTGCCAATCATCTGGAAGATTCACACCTGGACGTGGGCACGCTGGACAAAGCACACCACATTGGCCAGATAAAGTTCCATGTGCACCAGACGGAGAATTTCCCCGTTTGGAGCGCTTTAACATTTTGAGATGTCGGTATTGGCGCACCATACGCATAAATGACCTGTATCGATCCTGATAATTTTAACCATGATATTGTACTATAACTGTAAAATTAAAGTATAGCTTACAGGTGGTGGTTGTGTTCCTGTATTGTCAGAAAGGCGAGACAATGTTTGGTAAAACTCAAATGCTGACGACTTTGACTCAAAAGAAAGTAATTGAAACATCTTGAGTACACGGAGTGTAGCACCAGACCGGGAAAGCCGACTGTTGATGGATACCATCCAAACCGAAGGAGTTGAACAAAATGCGGCAGAGGTACTGTACCACATCCACAGTAGTCAAGTGCAACCTTGTGTACACCATTTACGTCAATGACAGTGAATGATTGATGAGAAGATGGGATAGGAATAAAGCATGTTTCTCCGTGCTGATGGCCTAACTGGAAGCGAAACCCAAGGGAGTGCAATGATGATTTTGCCCAATACCCATTGTCTTTCCAAACCTAAAAATGGCGACATTAACACCTTAAGTACTCATACAAAAGTACAGCGGCTTACTTCAATATTGTGCAATCCATTATGAGCATGTCCCTTCAAAAGACATGATGCGCAGTGTGGAATGTTTCCAATGCAATCAATACACCGGTATACAGATTCTGTCTCGGCTTTGCATATCTGACAGAATCTGCTATTCGAACCTAGTGCTTCCATACGAAGGAACTCGGCTAGGAAGTGTTCACGTTGCTGTCGCCACTGATGCATGGCATAGTCCTTTTTCTATTAGTTACTTATTCATACTGAGATTCTCTGTACTTACCCCATTATATATCTTGCGTGGGGCCCTGACATATTTCTTGTCAAGGAATTCAAGGTAGCTTGGATCAATTGCGTCTTCGTTATCATTGTCAAGAATTGGAGCAATATTAACGTCGACAGGCTCGCTTGTGTCATACCCATGGAGATACATATCTTGGGCCGCTTCTTCCGAATGTTGAACGGTAACCCTCCCTGAGTGGTACTGCATATTTCCATCAGCATTAATATTAAAGTCTGTTGACAGAAAAGGTGTTTCAAATGTCCCAGAGGAGGAGGAGTCAACAGAACTCATCACCGGGATCATCATTCCATTAAAAGAATGGCGCCTCCTCTGGCGTTTGCGATTTGTATGCATGGCTAAGAAGTTGGTTGGCGTTGGTTGGAAGAACTGCTTTATAGAACAAGTATGTGCTTGTTAGACTTATAAATTGTTCTTTGAGCATGATTACCTAGACAACATTCCAGTTAGTGTTTCATAAAAAATATCAGGATGTGTACGGATATTGTTTGCACATGTCCCAAGTTTCAGATGAGCTGCATGCTTGATCTGCATATACTGGATGCACATGTATGAGTTGCATATCATCACATACACTGACCGTTGCAAAGGGCTGCGCACATATAGATTGTGCGTGTTTCAGGTCAGATACCCGTTCCATATGGATTGCAAATGTAGGGGCTGCACGTGCATACTGTGTGTCGCAAATAAGTCGCACACATATGGAGCATGTACAAGGCTATGCGCGTGGGCCGTACGCGCATGTGTCGCAAACAGATCGCACACATATAGAAGTTGGTGCATAGAGCATATGCATTGGGCATGTATGTCAGATGTGTGCCTATGAGCATATGAGTAGGGGGCATGTGTCGCAGACAGGTCGCACATGTATGGGCGTAGCACATTTCAGATGTGTTCCAGACATATAATTGTTAATGTACCAAGTTGTAGACGGATACATGAACTTCTGCATATCAGACAGTCGGATTTTGTATAAAAGACAGGCTATTTGTTGAACTTGCACCGTGATACTTATCTTCTGTTATGTCTGCCAAGTCTTCATCGAAAATTGGCAGCGATGGTCTCACTAAAGATCAACGATACTATCAGAAGTAAGTTTATAGTTACTTTTCTTACATCCATAATATATATCTAAACTAGGTATTCAGACACCGAAAAATTGTAAGTGAGAAGAATGCAATATGAAATAAGCTGAAGCGCCAGCAGAAAGGGCAAGTATGATTACAGGCTTACATGCATACACATCGATTAACTGCTCTAAGACAGACTTGAAAGCACTAAGGACCATCATGATACATTGACAAATACTGAAAGCACATCACCGGTGAAGCAAATACTTGCCTGCCCTTGTACTGGAACGTCTACACCATCCAGTGACGTCTGCGAGCTGGAATCACAAGTTAATCAATGGCTAAGTCAGTGGCACAAAAGCGACACACACTCAAAAGGCAGAGTTGGGATGTTCAAGGCGGGAATTAATACCAATACCTGGAGAATGCTCGAAGAGAATGGAGAAGACCTAGAGATTTTCTTGTCAAGTGCAATCAGTGATGCAAGTGGCGACGATTATCACAGACTCTCAACCTTAAGAGAGATACTTTCACGTGCGCTTGGAGTTATAGGCTTTATTACTGAGAATAACATTGTCAACGAGGATCTAGTTTATACTCTGCATCGCGGGCATTCCAAGGCAAGGTAGAGTAGTAATAGCAGCAAATAGATATATAGAGTACAGCTAGTTCATGAACTCGTTCTCATTCATAACCCTTTCTGTTCCGTTAGTGATAAGAAGAACCTTCCCAGATTTCAATGCATTGGTGAATGCCTGAACTGCGGATTTCTTTGACTTGTAGCATATGATGCTGACTTTCGACCCTAAACGGTTCGGTACATTCTTCCTGTGTAAAGAGATTATTGACAAAATCTCAAGTGCAAAGAAATATACATACAGGCCCTGATAGTATCCGGGTTGAGGCCCTGCAAACTGGACGTACCAGCGCTCACTTGGTGAAACGAAATCACGAGTCCCAGAGTGGCCATCGAGCAAAGCATCAAGGTCCCCTAAGCCGAGCGCTGCCTGACAGTCAGTACTCGATGTTACTCGGCAGTTCGACACATACCGAATGCCATTTGACACACAGCTTAATGTAGTGTTGTTTTAGTTAAACAGCACCGGTCAAACACAAGTATATGACATACCTTTGTGGGTTCCCTCCATTGTATGGACAATCTCGCACATAGCAGTCACTGCGCCTTCCATATCATAGGGAGGACCAGGAATGGACGACATGTTTTGGGGATGTATATTTGGAGCCCTGATTCGTGGGGGGACACAGGAATATATACTCCGATTTCTTCCTCTGGTTCCGCATTTGTCTTGCATTTGCCACATCCATATTGATACCGTGAAACTTCCGAGATTTTATGAATGAGTTGCCATGCAGATACATGTGCATGCATAACTATTGGGGATAGTGTGCACAACGCTAGCACTGTGCATAATGTTTAAGTACGCACTTGTGGTAAATTTCAGCAACACATTTCACATCATGGGACGCTCGTGGACAGACACTACGCAGAAAGCCTGGCTCGAGCAAAAACTTCCTGACTACTTGTCTGCTTTACGTGGCGAAGAGACTGGTCGACGCTTCCTACTTAGCATTTTTGATGAGTGGTTCACGCAATTTCCTGAGTCGCCTTTGGACACCGAGCTTGTCGATGCTGAGAGCATGCAGCAAAAGGCTGAGGCTATTAACCAGCGCAAAATGGTATGTTCTTTATCCACTCTTTATGTTTTGTTTACTTAGATCATCTAGCAAATTCAACACTGGTTTGAGTGGCATTCACGTCCACATCGCCCTACCAAAAGTGATGGCCTCGCGGATGCCATTTTGAAGAGTTTTATTACGCCCACAACTGAATCAGGTCTACGTATCACCGAAAAGGGCACCCGCGCACCTCACAAAATAGATATATACCAGCGCTTGTACCCCTCCAAGACTTCTGATGCCATCATGAAAGCTATCAATCAGTTCAAGCGCGTGAATCCAGAGCACCAGTTTGTACCTGCAGATCGCTTTCGCATTAGACGTCAGACTCTCTCGCTTATGCTATCAGAGGAGCCTCCTGAGACAATGAACCTCATTGCGGAAAAGCTGCGTATCTGGAAGACAACACGGGAAGCTAGGGTCAGAGCGAGAGCAGATAACTCATTAAACTCCCGTGTAGAGTCAAAGACACCTGAGGAGTTCAACTAGTGAGTGACTAATCCTTCTATGTTTGACCTGATCTAACCTTGACTTCAATAGCTGGATTCGACGTCTTCCTGCTATTATGCAGGAATTCGGCGATTTTGTGTCAAAGAAAACATGATGGACTTTCCATCTACTCACTGGTGGTCCGAATCCGTCGTCCAAAGGTGACATATATATGCAAAAGTGTGTTATTATCCTTTTCACGCTCTGTGAAGTGTATTTACCTCTATCAAGCTATTACTTTGGCCCGAAATCAATTGCCGGAAACACATTCAAAGACTCGTATCCCGCATTTCAGCCCGGTGTTGCTGCTCCGTTTACGAAGCACTTAATGGACTGTTATCGTATGTCATACTAGCCTACTGCATGGTTTATGGGCTGATATATATATTATAGCTGCACATATCAGCCAATTAAGAAGATTACCAGATGGACCTTTGCATATGTGCTCAGATTCTGAAGACGGCTCTGAGAGCTCTGATCTGGATGAACCAGAGACGAACCAGGAACTCACCGAGGCTCTGCCGCACTCAACAGAGAACAGCCAAGGTTCGGTTAATGAGAACAGTAGCCATTGTGACTCTAGTGATGAATCTTCCGAGGACTCCGATGTACAGACTCGCAATGAGCCGCATAAGAATTTGGAGCATGTCATTATTAGTCGGTCAGGAACTTTGGACAGTGACAAGTCATCGACTGCAACATCTGCTAGTCACCAGATCACGGTAAGTTTCTCATAACATGTGCATGGTTATCACTGATACCATTGATATAATTCAGAGTGATACCCCAGTGTACATTCCTCGAGACTTTCCCACACCAGCTGACAAGCCTTCAACAGAGTCTGAGCGAAGTAGGGCAAGCACTATTGCTGACTGTGAAATTGATCCTCACCTTCTCAACATGTCGTATGAAGCCAATCATCACCCGTCTTCCTCTGCTGGTGCTGCACCTGGCAATGCTACTGGTAGTGTCGACAACGCCGATGTCGACAGTCTTGCTGCTCCAACTCCACATGCATCTCCAGTGGCTATGGAAGAAGACACCATCAGTGATATCTCTGCACCACGGACTACATTGCCCTTTGGCAATAGCTCTTCCGGATCGGCTATGCTTTCCCGAGATGTTCAGCTGCAACCCGCCGTTACCCGTGTCCCTTCTGCGCCTCAGCCCAGTCAATTCACAAAGACAACCGCCCTTCTTGCATCATTAATATCCGACTATACCCTGCAGCCTAGCCCAAGCAATGCTCCCCCGTCTGGCCCATCAAACACAGTGGTAGAACCTGCCGAGGCGACGGGCCGGGTGTGGTTGAACATGAGTTAACAATTGCTGAAAAGCGCAAGCAGACACGGGAACTTAACCTCACCAAGAAGCGTGGGAGGGGATGGGAGTACATCGAAGTCAATGACTCTGATAATGATGATGGTCCGATAAAGGCGCAGAGACCTTTAGCTAACATTGATATTACTGCTGGCCGCACTCTCCGTTCTCGGGCCAAGCGCAGCTAGCTTAGAGAAATCAGATACCCAGTGTCTTAATGGTAGATCATCTTAACATAGTACGCGTTTCAAACGGCATTCAACATGCTATTGCTCTTCCCGTGCCTCGTGGCATATTTACGTATCTTTTCTTAGTTAGAACCCATTCAACTGCGTCATTTCTCCTTGCGTTCCTACTATTATATGTGTAGTTCAACATTACGCTATTGCATCTAATTCAATATCTATCCCTGCTTGATTGTGACAATGGTTATGTAGCAGATTACATCTTGACGACGTACCATAGTGAGTATCCAAGCACATCGTGAGAAGTTACAACTGACAACTGCACATTTCAGGAACGTGACTGTGTGCACTCTACACTTATGACTTGCGGACGAAGTGTTTGACTAAAGCACGACCGCTTCCGAGAGCGGCAAGCCAAAGGGTTGTGCATGGGACGAAGTGTTACACATCTGATACGTGCGGAAGACACTGGATAGTGTACAGTAAAGCCATCAATATGCGCTGGTGTTCTGTGCCTCCATACAGGCCAGTGAAATTAAAATTGCAAGCCCTTTGTAGAAGTCAGATCCTACGAAGACGTGTAAGCATAAGAATCTTGACTGTCTGCGTAGACGTCAAATACTGGCCTATAACAGTGTGTTTAATATGATTTGGCAGACTTGAACGGAGTCAGACAATACTAAGCTGATGAACGGTATAATTATATCATTGGTGCGTGTTTATGTATAGAGTCAATAATAATGTTTACAAGACCAAAAACGCTACATGATGCTTTTGGGAATCACGCACAACATATTGCACAGCATTATCATTCATTGCCAGATTTATGCCGCAGCCCAGCCGCAACTGAGCCGTATCTGTCCTTTAACTGAATGATGCCGCCTCTGCCGGGACATCCCAAACCCACGGAAAGTGCTTAGCAGACAATGTGCACATTACCACGTTCTAATAAGCACAAGGCGTGCACACGTACTTTGTGCTAGTTACCACTACTGTGTGCACAAAAATAGTAGTACTGGCTCCTAGCTGGCCGGCATTGCCTCGCGGCGCATCCTCCACAACTTGCAATGAGCCTGACTGGGTGTGCGCGAACTACCCCATGCACCCCAGCTTGACTTGTTGCATGCGCCTCAGCCCACCACAGCGCACTACTCCCCCCACGTCCACGCCCGCCCAAAGCACCTCCTGACCGCGCACGCCCGCCCACACCAGGCTCCCGCGCATTGATGTGCTTATGCCACCCGCATGGGCACACACATGCTCACTGGTCCCCATTGCACCCGGGACCCCACTCCCCGCCTTCAAGCATGCCCATCCATACTCGTTCGCGCATCCCGCGCTCGGGCTCCTCGGAGTCCAGCCGCCCCGTGTCCGGAACCCACACCCACGGTGAGCGAGACAAGACCCCGCGCTCCCAGAACACCGCACCCCGCACGCACCCCGCGCACTGCTCACCCTCTCACCCCGCACCCTCTACCCTTACCCCTCTCAGAACCGAACCATGCCCACGCTCCGTCCCACTGCCACTGGGTTGGCGGTCTTGTCTTGGGTTCAAGGCCCTCCTTCTCAGGCCTCATCCCTCATCCCTCTGCTCTTCCTCATCCCACTGCCCCTTCTCCTCCCGCATCACTGTACCCCTTCCGAGCCATCCCAAGACCGAGCCCGAACGCATCTGCCTAGACCTCGCCAAGCTCGACGCAGTCTCTACCCATTCCATTAAGCAGATTCGCGCTCGGGCTGGGGGTAGAGTGGAGGACCGCCTGGTGCGTGGTGCGCGGACCGATGGGGACTGCAGGGCATTAGACTAAAATGATCAGATCACGCACAGTGAGCTTGCGGAGCATGGGTCGTAATTCAGGCGCACGCACGGCACGCCGTAATTCTTTACAGCGATGTTGCGCAGCCTAGCGACTACATACAAGGCTTATGTAGCCGCCGTGGCTGGCTACTGGCTACGTTCCCGCGCGGCGCTGTTGGCTCAGTCGCGATGACTTGGCTCGTTTACTTTACTTCGCAGGTGATCATCGGTATCGCGCTGCGGTCTGCGCACGAGATCAGGCGCACCACAAAGAACGAGCGCTGTGCGTTTTCGTGCACTTGCAGCCATCTACGAGACCACTTCCGGGGCTCCGCTGCATTGCGCGTGCCGAATCCGGAATATAGGTGAGCAATTGTTACGGTATAACAGGATCTGACCTACCTCGTCTGCAGGTATTCGGTTAACCCCGTGCTGGACCAGGCCCAGGGGCAAGTCAACTGAACAGTGATTATTGGTGTTGGACATTCAATAAGTCTACTATGTAATCTGAGCCGGGTTAGTAACACTCAGTGTCTAACTTGTGTAGCAGTCGTGTCCGCACTGCGGCATAAACACTTGGTGGATGAGTGCAGTGGTTCACTTGACATGTAAAAGGGATTTACTATACTCACCAATGTCTTGTCAACGTTCTCTGTGGTGGAGTGAGGCTTCTGAAATTCATGGTAAGCATATTGAATTCGTTGGAAACGTCGGGGGATGAGCACCAGTGGCTGAGTGCGGCAGGTCTCTTCTCAATCAAGTAAATACATTTTGATCAGGTACAATTTACATACTCACTTATCTGGTCTCTTTGAGTGCATACCTTTCGCTAGTGCCCAGGGACGGGCACCATGAGAAGTCCGTGGTACGTCTGTGGTATGTCCGTCGTGCAACATCCGTGCGAGCAGCTGTACTCTAAATCTGTGCCAAGTCCGTGTAAATTAGCTGTACGTCCGTGCAACATTATAACGAATCCGTGACGCGTCCATGCAGCTATTCAACACTGTAGATTAATTCACAGCTACTCTTGTGACATATACTCGCAGTGGCTTTAGCTACAAGCACACTCCGTGACTAGGTATTTTACAGGAATATATATATGTTTTTCATCTTTTTGGATGTGATTTCGGACCGGTGGTGACTGTGACGACCGCGCACTTTTAGCGGAAGTCCGTGTGAAGGGAAAGGAAGGGCCCAAGGCGGGTACAATGGTCCCAGACTAGGTCTTGTGCAGTGTGCAGACGACGGGTGCTCACTGGTCTGAGATTGCAACTGGAAGCGGACGGGGGATAATTGCTGTGTTCGTCTTGCGGCTCGAGCGTGGGCCGAGGAAGCTGAAGGGCAATGGTGCTGGGATCAGTCTACACGTCGCATTATTCGACCTGCACGTTCTTGGGCTGCTTGAGCCTCGCTGTTCACGAGTACGGCCGCCGCGCCTGCTTCTACCAGGGATCCCCGCGACCCTCGGAGCCCGTCCTATTGGTTTGCCTTGGGCAAGTACTAGGCATGCGGCAGGTAACTCGACCCATCCTCTATATCTATATCCGTTCGTACGTGCACTGGCTCCTACAGTAGCTGCCCACCGTGATCCCAGCCCGCAGGGTCCCTCCCCTGCAGGCTGCTCGTGCATCGTAAATAAATACCTTGCGTCACGTGTATACGCTGTTCTCCGGCTTGACTCATTCGCACGCTCAGCCCCGCGCCATCCGCCGTACGCTCCCGCGAGTCGATCTCTGCCTCTCCCCCTTTCTCACTCTCAATCTCTCACCCACTCCCGCTCTGACCTCCTCCAGAAATGGCCGACCAAGTGTCTTTCAGGCATAGCTTGAATTCACGTACTCTAAGACTCAAGTCTGTGTTGGTGGTAGATGGCTTCTGGGTGAGGTCGAGAAAGGCAGGGACATGTGGCACCAAATTGAGTATTAATACACCGAAAGTCCGGGGCGCTCCAACCCCACCTCCGCCCTAGCAGAGGGCTCGAACAAGTCAAAGCGTGCTCGTACTGCCTGACCACCTCCTGCCATGCATGACTCTTGCATGTCAACCCTTTGGAAGCCCTAGTGAACAAAGGTGAGCCCTAAATATTCCCCAAGCCAACATTCCCTAAGCTACTAAGCCATAACAGCTAGACTATGCTGAGATGCCGGCAGTTGTCCCGGAGGAAGCAGCATGCAGTCAGGACTCAACCTCAACGGCGGGGCAGCCTCTGAAAATCTGAAGGGTGGAGCCGCAGACGGTGTTGGGAATCCACAATCGCGTTATTCGTCCTGCATCTTGTTGGGCTTCTCAAGCCTCGAGGCTCTGCTGATTCATGAATGAGTTGGTGGCGATGCCCGGAAGGAGTACGCCCCGCCGTGCCGGAGCCCGTCCCATTGGCTTGCCTGGGGCAAGTACAAACTTGCCATACATGCCGTCTCCTCTACGTACATGCATGTGACGCTGCCCCATACGGCCCCTCCTGCTGGTTCATTTGCTGTCAATATTGAAGTCATAGCTAGCAGTCTCATCAGTCCCGTCTTTACCTGCCCCTCTGCCTCTCCTCCCGACGATGTCCCTCTCACTCTCACTCACTCTCACATCCACTCACCCCATGCATGACTTGCTGTATGTACCGCCGTCTGACGTCGTGTCCGCAGTCTACTAGACCATAGCTGCCCACCTCCCCTAGCTGGCTGGTATTGCCTCGCGCCGCATCCTTCATAGCATGAGCTTTCCGCGGACGCGTGTCCGCGAACTACTCATACCTTCCGTGTATGTGCGAACTATTCGTACCTCCCGTACCATCGCCCACAACGGGCTCCCGATCATCAGTGTGCCTGTACACGCCTGCGCGTGTACATGAACCCAGCCATGGTCACTAGTTCCCTCCGCACCCCGCACCCCGCCTTCAGCCCTCAGCAGCACACTTCCACCTCCGTTCGCTCATACCGCTTATCCGCTCCTCTCCCCGTATCCGGCGGTCCCGGGTCTGCAAGTCCCTCTCAGTCGGCTCGTTCCCTCGTCCCTCTCGCTTTTCCCGCTCGCTCCTAACTCAATCCTCTTTCTCGCGCGTTACTTTCGCTTGGCCCTCGACGCGCTAGATGCGGGAGATGGGAGAAATTTGAGGATGGCAGGGTAGGACATGGCAACGCAGGGCAGGGACGGGCGGGCTGTATGTACTTTCTTTCTTAATGCATACTGCGGATGGACAAGGTGAGTCCTGAGCAGTGAGGCCGTCGTGAGCGCAGTGCGCAGTGAGGAACTTGAAGCGGTACGAGTACTTGAGTCCCACGAGATAAATAATTGAACACTTGAGCTTGAGTCGGTCGGGATGCTAATCAACAATCCCTGTCGTGCTCCCCTGGCCTCGATAAAGCCCCGGTCCGTGCATGGCCTTGACGAGGAGGCGCAGATCCAAGTCGATGCAGGCCTCACTGTAAGCAGCCAGCCAGCCAGGAGATGAGGCGGGGAGGGCAGGGTAGGGACAGGCGGGCGGTGCATACTTTTTGTCTTAATGCGCATTGCGGGCGGACAATGCAATGCAATGTAATCAATACCGACTCACTAAGGGGTACCGGTGAGTCGTGCAGGTGAGCCTTTAGCCTGAGCGGTGAGGCCATCATTCGCGCCGTGCACACTAAGTAATTGACTGCCACGAGATAAGTACTTCCCATGCACTATAATTGAGTGAGCGTCAGGATGCTAATCAACGATTTACGTCGTGCTCCCGTGGCCCCAACGACGCCGAACAAGCAGCCAGTCAGCCAGCCAAACCGATGTGCCAGCAGCCATAATAACTCCGGAGGGTGGTGCATACAGGGGGAGGGCGGGCAGAATACAGAATTTCAGGTTGCTCACTCTCAACCATTTGATACTTCCGGATGAAACAGAGGATGGGAATCGGAACTGTATCGCCTCGCAGTGAAAGTAGTCTCCATTTTTGATTCATTATCTTCCAAACGGTATTGACAACATTGTTTTTTTCTCAGTTTCGGGACCATTCAGCCCGTAAGTTCTAATTTGTATGGTCCGTATTTCCTTTTCCCCCCCGCCATTTATAGATGAGAATTCATGCGCATGCATCACTGAGCGCTGAGCAACGCTAGGAACATATTTATTGCACTTGGTGGTTTAATATCTACGGCCACTGGAACCACTGGAAACTACTCAATTGATTCGCAATCATGCTTGACAGATATTCCGTATTAGTCAAAGAATGTTAAAACAAGTACTTTCACGCGTGTATCCGGGTATGATTCTATTCAAGTTTGAACTTTAGTTCTACGGAAGCGCACACACTCTAGATTCCCGGACGTTTTTGGGGCAGTAGCCGTCGTTGAATAAACACTTACTCAATACCCTCATGTCCCGCACAGTGCGGCGTTGTTTTATTCAGAACAACCGGGCTCTGGACAAGCTGATTAATATTTCTGCCCCCATTCCAAGTTGTTTGATACCAGGAGTGGAAGTATATGCATGCTACTCCACCCTATCATGTTAAGTTATTTTGTGGTGAGAGCTTCGCTCTAGCACGATATAAATATACCACCTTGTCCTCCGTTTTCTCTTGCTTTTTTCGATCATTCTACCCATGCTCTGCACGCTCACGCGCACGCTGTGCGTGGTCTGATCTTGGTCTGATGCCCTGCAGTCCACATTGGTTCGCGCACCGCGCACCAATTGGCAATCGGTGCATTTCTTTGCCCAGGGCGAGCACCAATGAGCTTGGTGGAAAGGGTAGAGACCGCGTTGAGCCTGGCGGGGCAGAAGCGCAAGCAGCTGCACGCAGAACTATACTTGGCCAGTGCGCGCAGCTTGTGAGGCCAGTGTTGGGTCAGTGCTATGTGGATTCGAGGGCGCAGTGTAGAGGCTAGACCGTCTTCACCCAAGGAAAGAAGCGCTACCCTTCCCCAGCCACGACGTGCTCGGCCGCCACCTGCATGCACCGCCGTCTCACGTGGCCCAGGCCACTGCAGCCGCCGCCCACCTCCCATAATCAACCCAAAATAGCTGGCTGGACGGTATTGATGAACACTGCATACCCTACGCCCAAGCACAAGCCCACGTGTGCTGCTCTATTTGGGTACGCCGGCCCCCTTGACGTGCTATCCCCGGAATATACTACTTGGTATTTCCTGTATCAGTACACGCAGTAGTTGTCTACTAGCTCATTATTTGGTTTGTTTATTTCTACTAAAAGAAAAGCAGCTCTTGCATTTAAATAAAATTTTCTATTTAACTGTTGAGATAAGCACAGCACCGGCGCCGCATGTGTGATCAAAACCTTGAGGTATCCAAATTTGTCTGACACTGATGTACTATGAATAGAGCATTCTGAAATGTGTATAAAGGCATCCCGTCCATAACAGTCACACGTTGCATCCCCATTCTCAGATACTTTGAAATCGCTGCAGTGTAACTCAATGACTTCTAGTATGCACTCCCTAACTCCAGGTCAGGGTGAGTAGACTGCGTTACAACACCTCTATGGTCAGATCTCAACCTCCACGGTGAATAGAATCACCGGGTCCCTCGCACTTGGAATCAGCAGGTAAAATGACACGCATTTGATGGAAGATCGCGATATACCTTGAAAGCTAAGAGCGGCGAGTAGACGTCAACGCACGTGGGTCAGCTCTTTTGGCGAGTCTGATTGGGTTCTTCAGACCTACGACACCGAGTGAGTACAATGTGGCTGGCGCATTCTTAGAGGTTGACAAAACAATGGCATTCAGACGCAGATATTACCCGCTTGTGCGAGTCCGCCGAGGGGCAACAGCTCTTGCAGACGCTGGGCAGTTTCATAAACTTAGTGGTTGATTCCGAAGAGAAGGGTACAGCTGATGAGCAAGAAGGTAGTATATTTATTATCTGGACGATGCCCGCTGCTGACATGAATATCTCCAGTAAATGAGACGTTCCCAAAAGAAACAATCTCAAACTCTGCAGAGGAATTTTCCCTTTTATCCAATTTAGTAGATGTGTATCCGAATGAATATGGTGTGTTGTTTCACTTGCATGTTTTAACCTAATTAAATGTTTCTTCAGCATTACCCAATGTAATAGTTGAAGCAGTTAACGAGAGAGTATTCAACACGATGCCGATCCGCATGATAAGCTTTGACTCAAGAGGGGGCAGTTGTACTCTAGTCGACCGCAGCACACTGGTTGACATCATTCTCACCCACATACGCGCGGCCTATCCAGGAAAACATGAACTCAGACGAAAAATAACGGATAGCGATGATCTGTTTGATTATGAAACTGAATTCTGCAAGTACGCGATCCTTTCGCACACTTGGATGCGTGGCACTCCCGGAGATGTCCTCTTCCCTGACTGGTCCAACCGCGGGCTCCCACAAAATACCCGCGGCAATGCCAAGATTGACAATTTCTGCACGGTCGCCGCATGCGATCACGGCGTGCAACTTGGCTGGATGGATACAGTGTGTATAAACAAGGAGAGCAGTGCCGAGCTGGACGAGTCCATTCGCTCAATGTACAAATGGTATCAAGGGGCGCAAGTCTGCATTGCATACCTTGCCGACACACTAGAATTTGCGGATATCCCAAACGATGTGTGGTTCACACGGGGCTGGACACTGCAAGAGTTGGTGGCAAACAACAACATTCATTTCTACAACCACGACTGGATGCAGCTTCAAGTCCCAGCTGATTTTGACGCACACCTGAACGACCCTGAATTTAATTCTAAGGAGTATTACATACGAAACCCGATGGCAATGGAAGTGCAGTACCAAAGTTTCAAAGCAACCTCAATTACACCAAAAGAGTGCTCCTACCTCAACCGGTGTCCCATTGTAGTCCCAATCTGCAGGATCATGGAGCTTGCAGCAAAGCGCAAGGTCATGCGTACAGAAGATCAAGTCTACTCCTTAATGGGTCTTCTTGACGCTAGCATCCCGATTGCATATGGTGAGGGGTCCTCGAATGCACTACGATGAATGATTCAGCAGATAATGATCTCCAGGCGTGACTTTCGGGATCTCTTCAATCACACTAATGAATATTCCATCCTGCCTAAAACAATTGCTGACTACATTGGACATACAAAGATGGTCAGAGAACCCCAACTCATTGTGAATCTGCAGGAGCCAATACTACTGTCACATTTGGGAGTCCATGCAACATTCTTGGTGATTCCCCTGTTCAACAATAATACATACAAAGATGACTTCCCACCCAATATATCTATGAGCAGTATACTCTGGTCAAAGTATTATGATGATAGCAATATCCGAACATATACTGCACTGGATGATAGCGCAGGCACATCGGAGTGGATTTCAAACCTAAACATTACCCTTCCCCCAGACCGGCCCAAATTATATGAAGCCCCTCCTTTCATTTTTCTTGCTATTTTCACAGCAGAAATTGATCAAGATCATGACAAGGTTTACATACCTGTTGGCAACAATCTTGGTGTAGCTGTGCTTCCAGACCTGTCAAATCCTAGTCATGACCCTCTTACAACACGGTTCACAGACATAAACCTCCTCAATTCATCTTCATATTCCCAATATTGGGACCTTCTTGGTCCACACAAGATACATCTCCGATATAGCGGACTTGATGTATCAGAGGAATTATATACCCTTACTGGAGCAGATGTAAAGCGGCTGGGCTTTAGAGTAATTTCGGCAAATTTCCGTTAGCAGTGTATCGTCAATTCTAGTGTGGATACTTGTAATTGTAATATATAACTTCCATACATGTACAGTGGCTCCTAAGTACTGGAGGTTGCGAGTGGGCGGGGACCAGATGTGGTGTCAAGAAGGGGCCGGGGCAGCATACCCCTCAATCCGTCTTAGCTCTCCGCTCTCCTGTTCTCCTGGTAGGTCGAGCTATGAGTCTTGCCTCTGGTGCCCATGTCTGCATTACCATGCGCGACACGTTGCTCGTCACGAAGCGCCCCAGAAATGCGGGAATTATATATCAGTGGGGATTCGATAGAAGGGACTGCTGGAATGTATTTACAAGATTCGCGGATACATTGCATGACTTTGGTAAGTTCAAGCAGCCCGAGCTGTAGAATATGGACCTAGACGTGCCATAGAGTCGCACATTGACAAACATGTGTACTTGAGATTCAGTTTACTGTTGCTGAGCCGTTGCTGGTCAGAATCGGGCAGAACAATGGTTGTTTGAAGAGGTGGAGTCCGAGGTGGTGTGAATATGTGTGCATATATTGAAGATAGTGTAACATGTGCAGTATGAGTTCAAGGTGGGTTACGAGCTCGAGAAAATGAAACTTGAGAGAGTCACCGCTTGTTTACGATCCGACGCGTGATGCCAGTGGTCAGTATTAACGGACGGACGGAAGGACGGATCTGAAATAGATTTTTTTATAACATTCTTGAACCTTTGAGCAGGTCAGTGGCGCATCAAAGTTGTATGATAGCTATGCTAGGACTCAAGTGGCAGGCGGGGCTTAGTACTTACTTTTGTCACTTGGTGCATGATGCAACGACGGAGGGTCCCGATGATCTGCACAAGCCAGGCGCAAGTAGGTAGCCGGCAAGATGTGATGAGTTGTTCAGGCGGCTTCCCTCCAAGCACACAACTGATCCTAGTAGCATATGCGTCTTTCACGCATCACCCGGTTCCCGCCCTCATGCTGTTCCATTGTCTAGGCTACGCTGGCTACGGCGCTGACTTCCTCAGCTCAGCAACCATCGTCCACAGCACGTACAGGCAGCCCCAGTGCGTACCCGTGATAGTCTGGACTTCATGCGATAGCTTGACTTACTGCTCACCTAGCTGGCTGATGCGCACCACATATTGGACTGCGTATGCGCGGACTACATGGGGTACCTACAAACTATCCTGCAGCTCGGTCATCTTACCTCCCCCACACCTACAGATCCCGAGCACAGGCTCCTGCACATCAACTTGTGTAATAATATCACCTGCCTATGCGTGTAAAAGAACCCGGCCATGGTCAATGATCCGCAGTGCATTCGGCTCCCCGCCTTCAGTATACAACAGTTCATGTCTGCTCCTCGTACTTACAGCCATCCCGTATCCGGCGGTCCACGGTCCGCCCCCGGCCTATCCACGTCCCGGGTCCCCAATCCCAATGTACAGGCTGATGCGCACGCGCCCAGTCCCACTTTCAAGCCCTACGCTTAGGATCAACACCACGCGCATTACATTCAAGCACCACGCATTAATGTATTATGCATTATGTTCGATGGCCCCCACGCCCCACGCCTGTTGCGTCGTAGTAACCCGTTTTGGACACTGACGCCTATCCCCCAAGCGGAGCAGTACCCGCGCTGGTTCCTGAGACATCACACGAGTGAACCTGATGCACACATTTGCACTCCCAGCACACCGCACGCCGCACGCCGCTCACCCACTCACCCGCTTACCCCGCACTGGCACCCTCTACCGCTTGCGCGTCTGCCCAAACCACACCGCGCACACCTCGTTGGCGGTCTGATTTTGGCTTCAAGCTCCTCCCTCCCTCATCCCGCATCCCTCTGCCCCTCCTCGTCCCGCATACGTTTACTTCTTCCGAGTGATACCGAGCCCGATCCCAAGCTCGCACCCTCCTGAGTGCTGCGCCTGCTCATGCATATCACCCGCCATGCGCCGCATCCCCCATATCGCAATGTCGCCTATGTCCAGCACGTGCAAGGTAATCCTAGCAGGGAAATTGCTGAGCAGACCAGCAACCATAACAGGGGAGACTCGAGTACTCCACGAGGTGGAGTAGCACCGTAGCAGGGGGCTATGAGGCGGAGGGGCACAGTAGCGCAGGGCAGGGTAGCGGAGAGGCGGTATGGAAGTGCATGCGTGCGGTCATGAGTCCCGCTCGCGTGAGTCGCGTCCACGGTTCAGGGACAACATTGAGCGATGCAGGAGCACTGGGTTATGACTGGGTGAATTAAAGCTGCCACAATGGCGCGTGAACTTGGCATACATACAATATCCGTGACTTGCTTGCCAGGGCATCCTTGCATACCCACGCGTTCTTCCTGCTCCGAGCACTTCCGCATTGCAGATCGTCTGAACAGTCAGAGGTTGTCGCGGTTCTGAAGGTAGTAGGGGTATTTAGCTCTTACCAGTAACCTCCAGTACTGGAGTACTAAAGGCTTAGTAGTAGCCCATGTATTTATTATGCATTAATCATGCATTTGCGTCAACCTCTGGCATCTGCGTTATCCAATCAATATCTATGTTATCAGACACCCGCATTTCTGAGATTATCTGCGTGTATGTAGTCTAAGATGTGCATGTTTTTGAACGTCCAGACTCGGTGGCATATCCACCATGGTCCAGGTGACAGCAGGAAAGGGGCAGGGGCAGGGGCAGAGTCTGCCTTGGGCTGTTGCTGTTCAGAATAAGGGCACGGTTAGGAATATATTTCAGGTATAGCTAGTATACACATATCTCAGGTACAGGTATGAACGTAACTCTGGCATACATATGACCAGTCTGGTACAACATGTAGTTAGACCAGCACTGACATGGGTCGACTGACACCGCCTCGGGTTCTGCTATCTACGCGCCAGGTCACTGGTCAGCAATGGTTGTAAGCGCGTCCTGCTGTGCGAGGGAGTGTACTGCAGTAAGTCAGGTTTCAGGGCAACTAAATACCAGGCTCACGGAATAGCTCTCAGGAGTACGCTGTTCCCGCATTATTTTGCAGTGGACTTTGCAGGTTGAATATTGAAAGGTCGAGTGCTCACCCACGGTTCGCGTGTTCCAGGCGACTGGACATTCATTTCATGGTAAGTACTAGCCAAAAATCTTTGTAAGACTCCTCACTAACGGTTGACCTAAGCCGAAGCGCCCGGATCTTCTGCTTAGGTCCACGGATGAAGCTCTGACGTTGCGCTATCTCCGCAGTCGAGGCGGGCGAGCTGGGAGGCTGCTATGCGCCATCGAGCAATGGTGGAGCGCATACCAGCCCACTAAAAACAGGGCTGATTAGTGTAAGTACATCAGACCCTGTCTTGCTCACTCTGCAGGTCGTTATTGAGGCGCTTCGACTCTTCGTAAGTTCAGGCTTAAGCTAGGCCACAGGTGCGTCTGCCCCCGAACTTCGCGCTGGCTCGACAGTCCATGTCGACTTCCGAGCTGAGGGTACTGCTACGCACTGTGCGGACTCGTTCTCTGGAAACGGAATCAGTCAATAATGAAAGTATAGTAAAATTATGTATTTACTTGGTTTACTCACCTTGCAGGCCGTTATTTCGACTCCTCGTAAGCTCAGGCTCACGAGTTCTGTTCTGCAGTAAGCCACTCGCGGCTCGTGCTTGCGAACGCACTAACGTTCCCGCCCTATAACATGCACGACATTAGCATGATCTTTCTCATGCTGCAGCAGCAGGCCTCGTCTTGCAGTTACCGTGGTTTGGGTGTGGTTTCACCTAGTACGTCGTGTAGTCTGTTATAGCAACGTCGCGCTGTCCTGATATTCTTGCAAGTACATGCCCGTAGGCGGCAGACGGTGAGTGGGGAGCTTATGAGGCAAGACTTGTGGTTTGTATAAGGAGCAAGTGCGAGTGTAAGCCCGATCCGTGTGTCATGAATATGATGAGTGATGGGCTGACGAGCTGATGAGTGCAGGATGCGGAGCGGGGCCGGCAAAGCTAGAACGGGGCAGGAGAAGATGAAGCAGGCCGGGGGAAGATGGGGCAGAGCGGACGAGGAATCAGGCGCATCAGCAGAGGCGGGTGAGGATCTGATTCTCGGAGGGGCACGCGCAGACCAGGGCGGACTGCGAGAGTGAGAAGGGGCGAGGACAAGGACGCAGTAGGGAGGAGAGGCAGGCGAACAGGCCTGGCATGATGAGACTGCTGGTGCACGAGGTGCGCAATAGATCAGATGGCGGACAGCGCGGGGATGAGTGTGCGAAAGAAGTCTGGGCTGGGGGCATGATGGGATAATATGACACACGAGGCCGCCGTGTAGCAAGGGTGTGCGCATGGCTTCCACCACTGGCAGCAGTTTTGACCGCCTCTAGATAGACTTCTATGTCACTACGGGCCCACCTAAGAAGCCTGAAATTGACGTTCAATCGGATCCCGTATTGATTATGGGCAATCTGCTCGAGATGGATGGAGGGTCGGTTGCAACCCTCGTCTTTGAATGATTACGTCAAGATGATATGGAGGTGATTGTGTGATTTCACCTCTGCCTTGGATTGTGATGATATCGTCTTTCTCCTGAGATTACGTGATGTCCCTCCTTAGATTTCTATGCAACATAGAAATCTATGTTCCTGCTGTGATTCTCATGAGCTCCCAATCAAACGGACGGTAGGCGATGGTGATGATACTTTCTGTCTCCTGAGATTGCGTGATGTTACTTCTCCCTTAGTATCATATTTTCTATGTCGCAATCCATATATTGCCGCTATGACTTACAGCGTGAATGACTCATGAGCTCCCAAGCAAACGGATGGTAGGCGGTAAAGATCAACAATTATTAAATTTTCAAGGAGCGTAGCATAGATACAAGAAAGGAATATGATATGACAAGATACTGGTATACGCAGTCGATCGCCGGCAAGACAAGTTACAATCTACCCAAAAATTGACTAACCCGACGGCTCAGTGTCCATTCCATCGTGCTGAGGAGGCGGCATATGCTGGGGATGGGACGGACGGCGATCAACAAGTTACAATCTAGCCAAAATTTGACTAACCCGACGGCTCAGCGTCTATTCCATTGTGCTTCGGAGGAGGAGGCATATGCTGGGGATGGGGCGGATAGTGACCGAATGGAGGATACATCATCGGAGGGCCTTGATTCGGCCAGAAGTTCCCGTTCGGGTGACCAGGATAAGTAGGGCCGGTAGCGCCAGGCAAGGTCGAAGCGGAGCTCGACGAAGGAGGGGGGTACCAAATTTGGGAATGAGCATGGGGCCCATATGGCGTAGCATGTGGAAACTGAGAGGCGTAGTTGGATGGAGCAGGCTGATAATAGCCTTCAGGGTAGCCGGGGATGGCAGCATGCGCTGACTGGCGCATCAGGTGGCTCGGCTGTTGCTCCATCGTTAAATGCTGGAGCGGCGGCATCGCGTGGTGAGCCTGAAGTGGCAGTGACATTGCGGCGTGGTGCGGGTGGTGCAATGGTGGAGGCATCGCGTCCTGAGGTGGGCGCGGCGATGGCGCAGATGCCGGTTGGAGCACTGTCGCCCCAGTGCCTTCCCGATGATGCAGTACTTCAGCGTTGGCGCTTTGGGGAGCCGGTTTTGAGTCCTGAGCGGTCGTCGCGATCTGGTCAAGGGGACCTCCAAACAACATTTCGGCAACGACGTTGGCGGCATTCGCCTCCTTGTCGACGGCTGAAGAACGGGGTGCTTCGATAACGACCGAGGTAGATGACGTTGCCAGCGACTCTTCAAGGACTTCTTTCTTCTCGGAGAGCCCGATAACCGGACAGTCGCCTTGAGCCCTCGTCTGGCGACGGTTTGGCTGCTTTGTTGCGGCTTGAAGTATTTGATTAGCTATGTTACTTGGTTCACAAATTACAGCAGTACGCTTACCTGGTATCTTTTTACCAAGCTTCTGCACAGACGCCTTACTTCTCAGATTGAGGGGGGAACGAGGGATTGAAATGATCTCCCTGTCAGAGCCGGAATACTGAGGAGATCCCTCGAGTGACTTGGAATAAGGAGAGTCCTGGGGTTCGTTTTTGAAGTGAACTTTGGGAGGATGCTTCGCTGTCTTCTTCGGGGCCTTGGGCGTCTCTACTTCTTCGCTGGCGTCACTCACAACGAGAGGCCTGTCTTCATCTGACGAGCTTTCCGCCTCCTCAGCTTGCTGTAAAGCTCTCTTCTGGGCCGTGCGGGAGGGTGCCTTGGAACATCAGGAAAATCACTTTTTGGAAAAGAGACTTTTTGAGACATCTATGTGTCTCTTGGGAAATTTAGTGTCTTTTTGAGACATCAATATGTCTTTTGGTGAATTTTTTGTCTTTTTTATACTTTTAAAGGTCTCCTAGAGACTTTAGGGAAATATGTAATTCTTCCAATGTCTTTTTAGGTCTTTTTATGTCTTTTAAAGTCTTTCAATTTTTCTAAGCATTTAAATGTATTGGTGTAATTGTGTAAATCTTTTTATGTCTCTGAAAGATATTAAAAATGTCTTATAAAGTGTATTAAAAAGCTACAAAAAGACTCAAAAAGACATTTAAAGACATTAAAACCTGGGAAAAAATTGACTTATAAATAGCTATTGTTAACCATTACTTATAATCTACATTGTAGGTCTTATATAAAATACATCTGAACATGACTAAATTCAATGACTTGTGGTGTAACAAATTAATGTAGTCTAGAGCATTACCATCATATTTGACCTGCAGTGAGTCTATATACACAGGCACATGGTGTAGGGGAAAGTATGCTGGTTTTAAGTCATGCATGAAGCTGTTGGTTCAATTCCTGGCAAATGCAAATTATTTCCACAACATAAGTTCCTCTTCCCATTGTACCCAAGTTGATGTGATGGTTTATTTACCATTGTATGGCTATGTAATGTGCTGACTAATATAGTTACTTCATAACAAATCTTAAGTACAATTTAAATATATCTAATTACCTACTTACAAACACTTACAAATACAATCTAATCTATGTAGTAGTGATTTGGCTAAGATGAGGTCATGTTTTTAATGTTTTTATAAAGCAAAATTGTGACATTAAAAGACATTTAGAGACATCTAGAGACATTATGAACACATAAAAAGACATTAAAGAGACTCCCAGAGACATAAAAAAGTCTTTAAAAGTTTGATACCTGGAGACTTTGCTTTTTAAGTCTCCTAGAGACCCAGGTCTCCTGGGGTCTTTTTAAGTCTTTTTAAGTCTTTTTAAAAATTTAAAAGACTTTTTTCAAAAAAGTCTTTTTCCTGATGAAGCACGATGGGTATGCGATGACGAAGGGGGTTTGCAGCGCGGGGGTCCCTTGCGATCTTCGTTCTGGTTGCTGTCGAGGAACTTGCGACGGCCGAAAGCATGAGGTGACGTGGAGTCCGGAGGAACGCCGAAAATCACAGGATGGCTTTTCGGAACCGCTAACACAGAGCATTAGTGTTATGACGTTTATGCGACTCAGTAAATTCTTACCTGAAGAGTACCTCTTCTCGATATGAAGAGGGTAGACAGGATGGTCAAATGCAGCCAGAAGCTGCATACGAGCGGGGATCTTCAAAATCGCAATGCCTTTAGACGTACTTTTCCTGCTGCCATCATCGCAGGGAAACGATACATCTTCCGGCCAGTTGACGAGGACACAACCGGCCTCAGCGACTATTTGTGGGAGACCCTTCCAGTGAAGAGAGGAACCCTTAGTTAAAACTATATCATGTTTTGCTGTATGGTGGTGTCAGACAAAGGTTGAGTAGATAGATCATCACTGTTACATACCGGCTAATGCAATAAATCTTTCCTTCAACTCCGCAAGAACATTTGAGTCTCCTCCAGCACCAGTGGACGTTGATGAATCCTTGGATTTGATGATTGACGCATTAGGAATGGTATTAGAACTACCTGCAATCGCGCTGCTGGCCTGCATGTCCTCAGGCGGGAAATATTCCTCCGTTATACGCTTTGACAAACGATCACTGTTATGAGGCAGATCGTTAGTCAATCTTCTCCGTTGAGTTTAAGACAGTAAACTTACTATACGTGCGTTTTCATTTGACCAAGTGTTATGTGGTCCGTTGAGCGAAAGCAATCAAGGAAAAACTACAAGTTAAGATATCAGAGACAAACACTAATGGAGGTTCCGATTCCAACTTACATCTGTTGCCGCATTGCTTGCCACAATTTGGGCGAGATTCTGGTCTTGGTTGACGACGCCGCCAACAGTGATGCAAATGGTTTCAAATCCATATAGATTAGACGCATGTCGAATCTGTCGAGTGATGAATTTAGCCCACGGCAAGATGGTATCGACTCTAGTGCATCTGCGTACGTACCAAATTATCAAACTTGTCTACGTGCTTCTTGAACTCACGCGCTCGCTTCGAAACAGACATCTCTCCGTCAGACAGGAGGCGAAGACGATGCCATGTGCGTAGAATCTCATCGAACGAATCCGGTTTGGCGGCCTTGAAGCTCTCGTAGCATGCAGATATGATGGATTTGTCAGGTACTGCACCCGCTGCGATCATTTCTATTTTTAGTCTCTATTTATGCCTCTGAAAGTTATGTTTACTTACAGACGGTCCGGTCCTCTGGAGGCAGACGTCCAAGCTCGCTCTCTCGTCGTGCCTCGAAGAATCCTTGATATATGTTCCATGAGCTAGTAGCTCGAGTTTTCTTGACGTCCCAACGCTCAATGATCTGTACCGGAGTCAACCCAGTCCTCTCACTAATGCTCTTGAGAACCGCATCCAGCTCGTCAAATCCATTGTGCAAAGCATCACGCGAAGAATTCGACAAACGGCCAACAGTTGGCGACTGATCCAGGAAACTGTCTGGTGGATTGCGGGCCGGTTCATCGGAGACGGTACTAGCGCCCCGCCCTTTTAACCCCGCAGCATCCGATTCCGTGCTCCCCTGGTCTTTCGATGTACTGTTACTTTTGGTTGCCTTCGCTCCGGCATTGGGTCCCTGAGTATCCTGGAGTGTATCAGGTGCTTTCTGCAACGAAGGCACTAGGCTAGATGCGGTATGCGGAATGGCGTCCGGCAGGAATGGGGTGCGAGCAGCGGTAGCATTGGAGGACCAAGATATGGGTGCTTCGGATTGGACAACTGACTTGGACGACTCCGTGAATTGGACTGCACCCCCCGGTGCCTCTGGTGGTGGGGCTGGTGGGGCATACTGCGCAGAAAAGACATTACTCAACGGATTCGGGCCTTCCGTGGGCATGATTGAACCATTATTGTGCTGCATGGGATGATTATGATAGAGAAAGCCTTGCGCTGGGACGTATGGCATTTGGTAGGGCTGAAAGGAGTATGGTTGATACGCAATGGGCCCCGACTGTCCGTTGTAATTGACTGCGCTGGTGGGATTATACATCGCTCCGGATGACATTCGAAGGGGATTCACAGGCCCCAGAGACTCTGAGCGACTGCCAGAGTCACTAACAGATCCCTGCAATTCCGCGCGATCAGCTGTCGAATGAATACGGGACCAAATTAGTTACCAACTCAAGAACGTTCAGTATGAGCACGTACCTTTCGCGTCAGATGAAGTAAGATTGTCAGGTTTCCGAATAGGTCATTTTGCGACCGCAGGCTCTGCTAGTAGCATATGTATTGAGGGTGAATTCGACCGTATAGAAATAGTTACTCACTACAATCGGATTCTCCTGCAGGAGGGGCCGCGGCACTTGCGTTGCTGCGAGGACTTGTAGACAAAGGAGCCACATTTGAGTTGTGTCCTGCATCCAAAGCGCGTTTTGCGAGAGAACGAAGCTTGTATGGACTAGTGTGCGGAGTGCGGTCGGAAGAGGGTACACGCTTGCGTTTTTTCCGAGACGGAGAGGTAGTGGGCGTATTTGGCGCTGAACCAGGAGCTGAGGTAGGCGATGACTGCGCGACATGGTGCTTTTCTTCGATGCGTGAAAGAGCTTCTTCTTCTTCTTGGGTTAACACGAAGGTATCCTCCATATCGTACGCGCTTTGAGCCAGTGAATCGCTTTGCCCAACCTGTTTACCATTCATCTGTAGCGAGAGCATTACTCGATGTTCTCAGACACAGACACAGGATAACGGCTTACCAGAATTTTACTGAGGATTTGTACAGGGCACGATCAAGGCGCGATGACGTTGCTTAAGAAAGAATCCTCAACAGAGAGTTCTGCGGTCGTGCTTGAACTCATAGTGCAACAATTGACAGCAGTCTGGATTCAAATTTGATGTTCGGTCATCTGTAGTAAATCAATTACTGCAGCTCAAATTCACCATCTGACAGGGCTGGCACGATAGAATTCTCACTATATATCGGAAGATGTTAGTCGTTGCTAAGAAGACCATGGTACAAGACCTACATGCCTGCTGAGTAATCTTCTTGATTTACACGCCATGCATTATATCCTCTGTTTCACTAGAATCTTTGTCCTGAGCACTGAGCAGAACAAATCAGGCTCAAAAAGGTCCACTGACTGAAAGTAAAAGTAAGTTTTATTTGAGCTTGATGATGGACCCATATTGTACAATGTGCATTGGGTACTATGCAGCGCAGCTACATCCCTTACTGATCCACAGAACACCGTTGCGTCTGACGGAAATCACCCTACACGTCTGTATCCGACATCGTGAAGTGTCTCAATGGCGAGCCGCGATAGCGATTCGCAGAAAGACCTAGGTCTCTGATAGGATCCCGCATATCATTGGCAACTGTACGTGCTTCGGACTTCCCGTGAACATGCCGCTAATTCTAATTCTTCTAACTTAACTACGTTCTTTGGATGTCTACTCTCAATCACCCCATTTACCCCGGCGATGGCATCCTCGTCTGATGCTTCACTCACTGCTCTCAGCAAATTTTGCGGAAATCCTCAATGCCATTCGCTCTTGGAAAAAATCCGTGTTTGTGCGGTATGTCGCTCTCGCTCTTACTGTGTAAGTCATAACTTCATACAATTTCGGCGACAACTTGCTTACTCCGTCGCAAATTTTAGTCTAAATTGTGTCAGGCAGCGGACTGGATTGTCCACCGCGAGTTTTGCTCTCCAGTTGACGGCCTGAGTTCTAGTGCCACTCTCATCAGAGCCTACGCGAGGAAACATCAGAATATGTTCATCACTTTAGCGCTTGAACATATGCAGTTCGCGTCCAAATTCTCCCCACTTCGAGGGGACGACCGCCTCGCCTTTCTTCCCCTTTCTCAGGCACAATATTTACACATCAAGCTGCACCGTCGCACGGACATTACTGGACGCGTGCGTGTACCGCGTTACAATAGGATTGCATTTGCATCTGCTGAGCTCCGAAATGCAAGCCTTCTTCCGACTCATGCAGCAATTCGCCGCCGTCTTGTAGAGAGATTCCCTGCTGTCATCCTCGGATACAGCATTGTCGATCGATCCCTTTCTCTCGATTCGCCGCAGATGATCACTACCTACACTCATCCATTTCGTTGGCCTGAGACCTCTATTTTCGAGGGGCGCATAGGACTCGGCATCCCCAAAATTGTTAGCATCATCTCTTTAATGGAATGGTACTTTATGCACGAGACCGGTAATTTACAGGATCAAATACAATAAATGTTGTCATAATTACATTTGTATGTTCAAGGTACATAGCTCGCATATGTAGGATGAATCATGATTGTTTCTGTATCATAATTCATCTACCAGAGATCATTGAAATATTTAACTTGACATAACTTCCCGTAATCTTGTACTGTAAGTCTGTACACCACAACTGCTGCTATAAAATTGCATGTGAGCTCGGACCGACAACTGCGGCATTGGAAACTGCCGTCACTTTACCGCTCCCCGTCAGTACGTCAGAGTTGCCAGGGGCTCGCGAATGTCTTTACTGCCCCACAGTCGGTGCCACCGCCCTTGCGAATCTTTGTAGGATTTACAAAGGGAAGGCATTTGAACTGCAGTTTCAAAGCCGTCGTTATTACATAAATGGTATTTCAAAGGGTGAGTGCGTTCTACCTCTTTTACATATCGCTAACAGGATGAGCTCGAGCCCGGCTGCCCAGTGCACTTGCCACTTGACCGCTGGAGATGTTATCGTCTATTTTTGTCACTATGGTAAGCGATATATCATTGAACATTGCTTTATGTCGACGTTGATTAGTAATTGATGATCTTGCTTACTTGGTAGGATGCCACCTTTCCACCTCAAACAATGGGTCCGACGAAGTGATTTCTGTTGCTAGCAAGTCGCATTATCCTTCTCCAGTGTGTATACTGTGCTAACCTTGCTTTACCAGGACCTGGTTGTCTCACTCATGACGTCCATGGCCCCGGAGCACGAGGCTGCGTCCTCCACCATCAAGCCCCCAGCCCATCCGACACCATTGTCAGCAGCATGGGTTCGACGCTGCGCAACATCAATGGACAATCGAGTCCGCCTCGACCTCGTAATCCGCCTTCCAGGGCGCGGACCCGTGTTAAAAAGAGAATCAGAGTGGTCATTGAAGTCTCCGACTTGTCAGAATCAGGTAAGCTTCCATCACTCTTTGCAATAGCAAGAACTGGTACTACGCCGCCACCCAGGTCAATCCTCAGGCCAAAAAAGTCCTTTACCTCCCACTACTGCACCAACGTTGCAATCCGCAGGCTCCGTCTCAAACCCCATCTCGTCCACTACTGTGCCGACGGAGCTGCGATCGCAAGGGCCCGTCCCCAGCCCCATCCCGTCCCCTCGTGCCCCACTGTTGCCGAGCTCGCGTTCACTCGAAGGGACAGCAGAGTGGACCATCCCAGGTATCGTTGAGCCACCTTCAACACCAGTCCCAACAGTCATTGGAATACCTATCGATCTGGAGGATGTTGATGACTGGGTAAACGAACCTGAGATCCCCGAGGATATTGATTATGAACAGGACGCTGCCACAGAAGTTGATCTCGAAGCCTTCACTGCGCGCAATGCGGCTGACAACCTCTCCTTCGAGGGCGCTAACGACGTGGATGACGCGGACGACAACTATAGCACAACGGCCGAGCGTGCGGACGATTCGGATATTGATGATCTGGTGCCGCCGCAATTCGACTACTCACTGAGCTACCAGCCCATCGAAGACCACGAGTATTGGTCTCTGGACATGCAGAGAAATGCCTTAGGTGGGGAGACCGAAGAAGAATACAACGAACACTGATCATTCACCGATTTCTCCAAAGATGTTGTCCGGGGTCATTTATTCCTGTACGGTAGCTAGCAGTAGCTTTTCTTTTGAAAAATTTCTTGAATAATGTCTTCATATGATTGACTTGACTTGTGAGCGACCCAAATCCGACAAACGTCTCGTTATATACCTGAAGTATCTTGCACATTGAAGATCTCCAACACGAGATTGACCCAACCCCCCGACCCCTACCTCTGACGAGAGCCTCATGCGTTTGTTGAGCATGTCGCGATTGCGAAAATACGTTAGGGAGATTCAAATATTTACGACTCGAACATTTACGCGTCATGTTTTTCTGACGGCCATCACCAAGGCTACGGAAATTTCTACCTGATTCAAATTACAATTGTCCACATTGCCTTTTGAACAATTTGGTGTGTCTAAGAGTTGTTTGGTTTCAAAACAGTCCCTGGCTAAGAAACGACCACTGTTTAATGAGTGAGAATGAAGTCTCCATGAGTAAATCTCAATGTTTTGATAGTAATTTGGTCGGTACAATCATTTTGGTCCATGTCTAGTATTTGAATGTAGTTTTTGTACATATACTTTACTTTATTTAATGAAGATTAGACATATCAGAAGCATGAGGGTAAGTATATATACACTTATATATGTTTTATAGTCTATGAGAATTAAAGGTAACACCAAACCAATTACAACAGTATGCAAAGGTGTAGCTCTATCGTGAATCATACGCAAACACCTACCGTTCTGTAGTTTTTGTCTTACTTTTACTCAAAATTTATCAGACCACTGAGAAACCTATATTGTTCGAAAGATACAGCCCTCTGTTATTTTATTACGTAGCTATTACTCTACAAAGTTATGTGGATGAGTTATAATGTAATTTTGAGTGTTCTGCATAATCTATTATTTGCATAGGTGCCTGATTCCTAATAAGGAATGATGGTTGATCGCGATCTTCTGTCGCTATGCACGATCACGCTATGTCGTCGTTGTGTCCAATTTGTGTCATCTCTATGTTCAAGCTATGGCCATTCGACTATAACATTGATCAAGACTGATACATGAACTGTTTCTGTGAGTACATTTCTTTTACTTCCTTGAAATCTACCATAGCATAACAAAATATCTCTTCAACCCATTTTGCCAACGTAGACACTTCCTGAACAACCTGAGCCGCCCGGGCTTCTTCCTTCGCCATTCCTACCAGTGAGTATATTTCATTATGATAGCGATGGATTGATTTCTGAAGCTTCCCAATCCTCACGACCTGCTCATGAATAGGATCTTTGTCCCGACTCTCCAGGAAGGCGATACATATTTTCTCCGCATAAACGAAGCGCGATGGACCGATCATCCGCTGTAGACGGCGGTACACTCGTTCGACACTGTCCATCCATGTCTGGAGTGGGGGAGGCGCGGAAGGTGCGCTATTCTCCCCTTCCCGTGATTTCTGCTGCCTACATTGCTGAATATTAGTACAGCGACTACATATGCTAAAAGCGTGGCATACTTATGATCTTGGTGCGCCTTTCTATATTCCTTTCGGCACTTCTTGTTTATTATCTTCTTATTCCTGTGCAAACAGAACAAAGTAAGGCATGTACAGCTCAATCATATGTCACTGTATTTGAATACTGAACATACATCTCATAATGCTTTTTGCTTTTCAGTCTGTTAGCTTGTTTCTTCTTCTCATCGGTAAGATACATGCGAGGGCGTCCCATCCTGATGGTAGTTCGGAAGAGAACAGAAGAGCGGCTCTGTCCCTCTGTCAGGCATCAAAAGTCGGATTCGCCTTTAGCAACACTACCTTTCTGTCAATTCGTAGTGAATCACGAACCATTTTAGGTTATATTGGTTGGATGGGTACGGTATTAATCCCCCTTCAAATCGCTTATGAATTCCCCAGCATCCATCCATCGCGATTCGCCTGCATCTCTGCTTGTTATACTCGCAAATATTCTAATGGCCTACTCGGTGCATACTTTATTCGTTTGTTGTTTTATGCGCTAATTCTTTCAGTAGGATACTCCAGAACACCTTGCTGAACAGTTGTCTTACATTGAAAACCTCGCACCTTACTATCGCTTGGCACGCGAAGAGAACGAGGAGAGCACCTTCATCGAGCGACTCTTTGATTCATGGTTTGTCCGCTGGCCCTTCAAGCTTCGACAATATAAAAAAATCAAGTACTTGAATGCGGCATTGAGAGATAAGCGAGAGGTATGCCTTATCTTTGTGACGGAGTGTTGACGAGCTCATCAGCTCTTCATATCTCTCAGTGGATTATGCATGAACTACAATTGAAGGCATCGAGCGCTCCCTATGGTCCTATGATGTGGACTTGGCCCACATACATGACCATTTGCGAGCGTCGACAAGGATTTCAGGCAAAGGTGCGCCGCATTTGAATTCTGTGATCATTGTTGCTGATTCTGTTGAAGAGAAAGTTTTGGACCGAGGTCGACTTTCGTAATGGACCGCGTCCACGTCCTCGCCCTCGAACTCTTTTCCAATGGGTCAACATCCAAGATACCCAGTCCACATCCCCGTGACCTCACTAGATAACTCTGTAGTATCCTTAATTGTTCTTGCAAACTCGTAGCTACATAAATGTATCTGTTCTAATATCGATTCTATGTTGCTGCGCCGCCTTCTCAACATCGAGTGACTTGCATTGAGGCATAATCATGTATGATATATATATTGCTAAACATCTACATGGCGGTAGCGTATTTTGCGTACACGACGCCTAAGTGCAGGGTCAGATGGTATGAGCTCTGCCTCGGGGAACATATATTCGAATGGGACCGATATTTGCATACCCTCTTCTACAAGCGCCAACTCCTGCGGCTCCATCAAAAAAGAGATCAGTTCACCGTTGTCATCATCGACACGTGTATTCTCATTGGGTTCGTCATTTTGCTCATCGCGTTTCTGCGCATCCTCGATGATTGTTTTGATATCTAGCATGCGGCGGCAGTCAAAGCCTGGGGCCAATTTCTGTCCAGATAATTAGGGACAGTTAAACGAGAGTGGACATGGGTCTTACTCTATACGCTCGATCGTATTCAATCTGGAGAAACCGATCCCATTGTGCAATCCCTATTAAAGGGCTTGCCACGGCACCAATCGCAGCAGCCATGACATCAGCTCGAATCTGTTTTGGTCTATTGAGTGCTGCCCTGGCCCTGCTCAGCCTAGCCCTCAAAGAAAGGGACTCACCTTCGCACTTGCATTATCGTCGTTGGGCCAACGGTCTTCATACAGCTTGACAACGAGGAGGAAGAACTCCTCTAGGCGATCTTCCAGGTTGGCCTGCTGAAAAAAACCAGCAAGATATGTTGCAAATTTCCACCGTTGGTACTCATTTCCGAGTGGTTTGACATCACACTGAGACATGGCTTATGGTGTGGGATTGCGTAGAAGGAGTGGGAAGAGTGGAAAGAGTGGAGCGACCTTGAATTTCAATTGTGAAGTGCGAATCCCACGAGGCGGAAGAAAGCTGAAACTGAACGTATTGGATATGAAGACGTAATTACATGGAAGTCGAAACCATGTACATTAGGTTCCCCAACGCGAGTCTCCAAGAAGGCATGTAAGTCTCGTCTATTGTTTCCCCAATAGTAGCATGCCCTCGAAGGACAGCCGCGATCCATGCAAGGACCCATAAACCGCAATCGTAACCATTTGTCTGAAGTGGTTTGATCTGATTAAAAAATGTTCTATAAATAAACATGACACGATAGCTGTAGGCAAGACATACAGATGCTGGTTTTGCGGCCCAACCAGTGGTTACTGTTGTCATCACATGGCCTGATCGATTTGCGAGTTCGACTAGCCGCTGGAGAAAGATGGATATGTTCTAGAGTAACTTAGCCACATACAATCATAAAAGACCTAATAGTTCATACCTTCACGTCTTGATTCCATGCTGACCGCCGCATACCAAGGCTATCATACAGGAGTACCAACCTCTGCTCAAGGTAAAGAACAGCCAGAACCCAGTGCCGTTCGGACTGCCTATGAATCGGGATTATCCAGATTTTCTTCCGCCAGTACTCTCGGCGGTATGTACTCCTCCAAAGTTCTGCGTCAGGTGCCTTGTAGTTGATGCGAACGAGGTCGTATGTCGAGAAGATAACACATTGGCTGGCGGTCTCTAGGTGCTGCGGGTCTTGGCCAATGATTGCTTGCAGGAGGGCAGACAAACCGTTTATACAGATGTCTGTAAGGAGGGCATCTCGAACAATGACCGTCTGCAGCTCCTTGTCGCTTAGATCAAACGTTCGAATGGGTGAGGATAGATGACTGGGTGTGCGATCAGGAAAAAGAGCGGTGCATCGCATGATAAATTGAATTATCTTGTCGTCTTTCGATAGGTGATTAACCTAAACAACTTAAGCAGGAAAAGATATAAATTTGAATAAAAACTCACATCTTCTGCCCATCGGATGCTAATTGCATCATCACTATGCTCCCAAGCCGAGGTATCAGAATTCTCATCCTTGCCGATATTCTCCATCTGAGAAAGTTCAGATAAAATTATGGCTTCAGCGGCCTCCTCGCTTGTTGGCAGGTCATGTAGATCAGAATCCACCACGCTGACTTGGATGGCCGCCTTGTCTTCGTCCGAATCCGCATCGTCCGAATCGTAGCCGTCTTGGTCATCATTTTGGATAGAACGTAACATATGACATGGGTTTAAATGTCCAGTTAACTGTGATACCGTTAGCAGAGCCTCGGTTGCATGGGTTTTAAAATGACTAGTCAATACGGAATGACTGCTCCATCTTGACTGGAGATGGAGGAGCTGATCGCGATACTGTTGAAGTTGAATGGTGTACATATTACCTGTTCATATCAATTTTAAGGTGGTACAATAGCGATGAAGACGAGATCACTTACACGAAGGTACTCTGAGAACCAACTCAACTGCGCCCAACTCTCGCCGGAACCAAGCACTGAGATTTGCGGCCTCTGATTCCAGCCGGCTCTCCTCTTCTGCACAGCGATCCAACTTGATGATAGCCCGGATACCCGAACGAACATTAGGGTCAACTAGCCATGGCTGGGGAGCAGTGTTAGACGCAGAGATCCACACATCCTCCATGAGATCGGAATGGTCACTGAGTTCGGCTAGCTTGGTGGGTAGAGGAAGTGGTAGCGGTATATTCCAAGTAGGATCATTCAGGCTGTGAAGTTTGGCACAATAGGAATTGAACTTTCTAACGGCTGTAACAAGCGCTGGTGCCCGACGAGAGATTGCTTTCCGTGTTTGCTGGTGTAGTTTGGTTCCTAGTGATATGTGAGAAATTGCACGTACATAAATGTATAGTTAACTTACCTAGACTTAGACTTCGACCACCGACGGCTTGATCAAGTCTGTCCCACTCAAAAAAACTTTCAATGGCTCGCCTTCGAATGTTGATCTTGAGATCACGAGCCATGAGAAGGGTACGAACGAAATCTAAACTCGCTCCCTTCAGGTCCGGGTAGGTATCGCACATGTTGAGAGACACATAAAGGGATTCGACTTTGGTCGCAAACATCTGGTGCATGTCGTATAGCTTAGAGAGAATTTCTGCGGATTCCTTGGGGGCCGCCGACATCGCTAGCATGGATTTTGCAGTGTCAATGGCCTTTTCAACGTTTTCAAGATCGGCCTGGAGACTTAGAATGGTATCCAGTTCCTTTTTTAGTCTGGCCGGTGCATCTAGCATAGAAAATGAGCATTTCTAACTCCCCCTTGCATAAAAACAAGTGTACTTACGCGCTCGGATGGACAATTGTGCCGCCTTTTGAAGCTCCCATTGAGCCCGTAGGACGCTTTCATCGACATCACATTGTTCAAGGACTTCTCTGGCTTTCTTACTCTGGTCCTTGATACCCAACTTCTGGCGACGTTTGAGCCAATCACCGAGGTCAGCCCTAAGGTCAATGGCTATTGCAGACAGCTGCCGATCCGTAAGCCAGATCCGACGGGCGCGCTAAGTTTTAAGGAGTATTCGATCAAACAAAGAATTGGAGAGCTGACAAGTCTACACACCGATGATGTTCTCACAATAGGGATAAGTTTTCGCAGTCGGGACCATGTTTGTTCAACACCCTCCCCGTCAGTCAACCCTAAGCCTTTACAGAGCCGAGGATTATATATCAACTGGCATGACCATTGATGTCCGTATGCATGCATAGCTGTTGTTACGAACTGGACGCGAGAATGTATGCGAGATGGTAGTATATCGTACTTGATTTGAATAGTTCATATTAGATAACCTTTGCATGTAGAATAAATGACTTACCATCTGAATACTACGGTCCAAAACACACCCAATATCATACAATACAGTCGCTGTAGCATGCGATGGGATTGATTCGAAAAACCACAAAATAAGAGCGATTGCGTATTTCTGCTGCTCTCCGGGGGTATCAATGTTCGCGAAGAACAGAGGTATGTCATGACGGCAGACAAGAGACATCCAACCCATATCATCGTATCGGCCCTGACTGGATAAGGTCTTCTTTTTATCTCCATCGGCGGCATCATGAGAACGTTCACATTCATCGACTGCTGAATCGGGAACCTTGGGAGCGCGTTTCTTCGAAGGCGACTTTCTTGCATTTACTATTATGTCACCAACAGCATCGACAAATTCTTTGGGAATTACATGTTTCGGATCATGGAATGCGATACTTTCACCTCCTGACGTAAGGTGACGGTGGTGAAAGTTTCCATCGGTGGCGATTTGAAAATCTCCACCACTAATAATCAATATAAATTCGTCAATATTGTATCTGTTGTATAAAAATTAACAAAATCATACTCTTCCAAAGGCCGGCCGTAGGTCGCACCGCCAAAGCAAGCAGGACAAAGTTGTCGGAGAGATCTTGCGCATTCAGCGCGCAAATCAGGTTCTTTATCTGGACTCATAGTTTCGTTGAGAATTGCTACAGGGGATGGCTTTGGCATAGCTGGGGTAGCAGGAGACAGAATTGGGTCAAATGGGATTGGAGGGCCTGCAGCAGTAGTAGCATCAGTTGCGCGGTGGGTCTGCAGATAATCATCAGCCTGCTCCAACAACGATTCCGTTGTGAGGTCTACTGCGTAGCTAGACTCGAAATCGCGAAACACAACACACACACACACCCAGCGGAGCGAGATCCTATCCCTTAGATCGAGCGAACGCCCTCAACTAAATGGCTAGTATAATCTATGCTCTGCTCTGGTTCCCGTTCTGGGCGTGCGATGCACGCACCTCGTGTCCTCTAGTCTTTGTAATAGCAAGTAGTGCCTGCAAGTTCGTTTGTAAGGAGGGGTTTAATTCTAGTAAATCTCGGATAGAGCCCGGTTGCTAGTGGCGTGCGCAAAGCAAAATGATAAATGAAATAAGTTGTTTTTAGCGAACGGCTTCGCTGCGCGCACTTCCGGGTCCGGTGACCTCGTACAATGTGCAGACTCTCCAAAGTCCAATAATCCAAGACTCTCCAAAGTCTTTCACCCGGCGGTGCAGTCTCACAGTCTAAACACTACAGTGCGAGTTTCCATACACGGTTGTACTGACTCCTCACTGAGCTCTCCAAATGACCCGGTGGTCAGAAGCTATCCAAAACTCCTATGATTCACAAACACTTCACAGTTAAAACCCTAACAAAAGCTAAACACAGCCCGCTGACGGCCTGGGACAGAACCCAGCACACAGATCTAGTGGGTAGACAATTGCTTGGATTACTATAGACAAGGATACAGGTTTATATGCAATGCGCGCATGTGTACTAATAATAAGGTAAAGTAAATACTAGCAACGCGCGGCCAAAGGTCCGCGCATCGCATCCGGGCTTCCCTTCGAGTGTCCTGATCCCTTGGCACTCGCTGCGCGCATGTCGGTCGTTCCCTCGGGCTTTTGCGCGTCTTTTGATGCGCGCCGCCACGGTCACATGATGTGTGGACTTAGGCAAATTCTGCCTTTGCGATGCGCGCACATGAGATGCATGCACAGCCCTTCACACCGCCCTTGGTACTCGCTCAGCTGTACTCACACTGCACTTGGCCGGTGCTTAACCGTTCTACGCACACCTGATCGCTCGCACGGATGGTCAAACTATGCACTTTTTAGACTGTGCAGCTCGCTGACCAATCCCTCTCGCGATACGGAGCGCGCAGGCGCTTATAGTCATGATGCTCGCGCGCTGATAGCTATAGACTATGAGGCAGGCTCAACTCTAGTCTCTCTGTGTTTCCCGCGCGCAGCTATCCCACTAATGGGCCTTCTGACTGTTTACACCCGTAGCCAAAAAGCAGCCCTGTCATCTCCCCCCCACTAAAATCTTGACTGTCCTCAGTCAACTTCAGATGCGCGCATCGCTTCTATAGTACAGTCATTCACCGGTCAATGGGGCACCCAAATTTAGTTCCGCCATTGCACCCCATTTCTGGATGCTTATATTTGGGAAATGTGCTAGTCTCATGTATTAACATGTAAACAATACTAATACATAGTAATTATACTTCAAAGATGCTGAGGAAGGCATATCGAGGCCTACTTGTCGAAAGTTCCTTTATCAGTGCTATCCCGGTCAATGGTTCAATGTCACACCTGCCTTATATGGCTGCTTAGTCACTATCATGGGCTGCCTCACACAGAATGATTATCATCATTGATAAATGCCTCTCCGTCATCTTTAACCTCAACTTCTCGTACTTTGAGCACTGTCATTCTGAGATGCAGCAATTTTTTGTCACCCTGTTGCCCTGTGGTGAAGTTATAGAGGCCCTAGATAAAGTGCATTTCCAAATATGGCAGCTGTGACATTTTGTGACACGGGTAACTTTCCTCCTATCCATCGCAGATAATACTACTATTTTGTACATTTAGAAGGCACCCTTATACCAGATTCTACAAGGATTATCTATATAGACTACTACTGGCCTATGAACCTGTCTGGGGTATGAAATTATGCAGCTTTAGTAAATAGAAAGTCACAGTGAATATTTTAAAATTCAAAATAAATGGATTATCCCATCAATTCATGCATATCATTGTATCAGCTGGATAGAAATATATAAAACTCCTAGAGTATGTGAATAAACTACAGCCGAGTATATGTTGTTAATTTCTTGATGAAAGAAAAACAAATGAGCTTGAAATTCCGCTATGACCCATTGACCGGGACAACCCAGTGACCGGTGAATGACTGTAGCAGTCCACTATTTTCCCCATCCTACTGTGTCCTGGCTTAGTTACTGCCGTCTGTGGCTTACCCAGTGCCCCCCCCTTCTTCCTACATCCTATCTCTATTCGGCGCCCTGATTTCCCCCCCTCGGACACTCCTTACTGGGCCTCTACCGAACTAGACTTGTTTTAGACCAACCCTTCGTCCGCGCGCACCGCGCCTATCGCTTGTTTTCTAATCTCTTACTCCTAATGGTCCCATTATTACTATTTCGGGCCAGCCTACATCCCTTCTCGAGTCACCTTCTTGATCAAGCCTTGCCCTTTCCTTTTCTGGGCCCTGCTAGTTCTTCCTTTTTACTGCACGCTATTCTAGTATGTCGCCGGTAAGTTTATTCGACATGCGCTCATCGCCGTTCAGCTTCTCTCATGCTCCAGAATTTTCCTTCACTATTCTTTCCTGGGTATATAACAAGGTCCTCTGCCCCTCCCGTTCTTTCTTTCTCTCGCTTCCCTCTCTAAATCCCTACCGCTTTCCTCTTTTACTTCTCCAAACTGGACCACAAGACGTTCATGGGCTTCAGAAAGGCTTTCTCTTTTATCGCGCAGCGCACCGAGGATCGCGAACGCGATGGCATCGACCGTTTCCACCGCCTGCGCCCAGCCCTTACCAATTTCGCCGCGCTCGAAGACTTAGGCGACCTTGACACTCTTGACGCTGCCCAAGCGTCGCTTTTCAACAGCTATCGGGACGCACTGGGCGCGGGTCTCACAGCGCATGTCCTAGCTTTTCCTCAGGACCTGTCCCATCATGCTGGCATTCGAGAACTTGCCCTTATTCTTTCTATTCTGAGTCTGAACGATAGCAACGCCTCCTTTGGTTGGGACTCCCAGGACCCCCCTAGGCGGGCAGTGTGGTACTCAGAGCCTACCCACGAACCGGTGCGCCCTTTTCTTTCTTCATTTTTCTTCTTCACTCCACTTACATTCGATGCGCGCTTTTCATTCCCTAGCTTCTCTCGTACCAGGGGGCTTTCGCCACCGCCTTCCTTCCGCTCTGGGTTCCTGGAGACAAGCCTGAGCCTCGTCTTCAATGCGTGCCCTTAGCGTCGACGGGACCCGACGTAGCGATGGGAGAGTCCTCTGGAAGCGGGACAGTTATGGAGGCCGCCCCTGCACCTCCCATTGAAGAGAGGCGCGCCTCGCCTTCGTCAACTCCGCCCCCTCCTTCTCCAGACCCCGCGCCCACCGAGCCCACTCCCGCCGTGCCTGCAAAGCGCAAGCGCGCCTCGCCTTCACCGACTCCACCTCCGCCGTCCCCGGACCCTGTCCCCCTCCCAAGTCCAATCCCCGCGCCCCCTCCTAGTCGAGCACAGGCACTTGTCGCTCCCACTGGCTCTAAGCCTTCTAAACGCAAGCGCGCCACGCCCGTCCCCATTTCTTCCCTACCCGTGCCCCCCATTCCTATGGCTAAGCGTGCGCGCTCCGCAGCCGCTGACCCTGGTAATGTTCTTTTGATTACGGGACTCCTCCTTCTTCTTGACGCTTTTACAGTGATTCAAGAGGCCGTTGCTGGTCCTTCGCGTACGCGCCCATCCGCCCCTCCTCCCAAGAAACGCGCGTCGCGCACTAAAGTGGTGCCTTTGGAGATGGTCCCCAGTGGTCTCCCCGAGCTTCCTCGCCTGGTCGGCGTGGACAGCTCAAAAGTTGCCTACCAGTCAACTTATCCCATCTTTAACCTTCTCCCCGGCGTCTATTCAGCTTCGCTCGCTCTGGCTGGCAGGCCTTTACCTGACGCCATCCAGATGCGCCAGTTGCCTTCACAAGAGCAGCTGAGTGCTGCCGTGATCGTACGTTTTGTGTTTCCTTTCAAAATTTTGTGTTATCTAACTCTTTCAACACTAGCCCGGGTTTTCTTGTTCTCTTTGCGGGCGCCCTCAAGACGAATCTTCTGACACCACTTCTCACAAGTCATTTTGTCTCCTGCGCGGTCCTGGCAGGAAATGCGCCAGCTGTCGCTTGAGCAATCAGGGCCCTTGCCTCCATACGATGACTAGTGTCGAACTCGACAGTGCCCTTGAGGGGACTTCTGGTTGGCATCGGACTTCTCCTCGTGGTATGCACGCATCTTTTATCTTTTCTTTCTATTTCACTGACTTCCTCTTCTTTTCAGAGCTTCAAGCTTCCTTCGCCCGTCTCGAGGCCTATGGTCAGCAGGCGCGCGCCGTGGAAGAGTCCCGCCGAGGCCTTCAGCGCCTTTACTTCGCAGAGCTGATCCAGCTCGTCCAGCTCGCGCAGGCTATGGCTGCGACCCTCCCCACAAACGTCGTGATTGGTGCGCGCTTCTCCGATTGTGAGACTTTCGATGCGTTGCGTCATATGGATCTCTCAGCTCTCTGCGCGTCCTACGATGCTCTATGCCAGCCTCTGGACCCCGACCATCCGGTCGACTTCATTCCCTCCTCCTCCTTTTACGATCCCGCGCACCCTCGTCAAGACCCTTCGTCCTTCATCCCCGCCCCCCAACCTTCTAAAGCTTCCAAGGTCCGCGCATCGGTTCCCAAAAGCAAGGGCAAGGGCAAAGGCAAAGGCAAGGCGCCTATTCGGTCCTACAAGTCTTCTCCCATCGTTGTTGACGACTCGAGCCCCGAGGCCTCCGCTGACGAAGAAGTTGTCAACGAGGGCGACAATATGGAGACCTGAGTCTTGCTGCGGGACGCGCGTTTTGACCTTTAATTTTCTTTATGTATTTTCTTCTTGTACCCTCCCTTACTATTCTATCTAGCATATGTAGAATAGCCTTTGTTTAGTATTATATGCTTTCAATTATTTTCTTGCCTCCCTCTTGTGTGATCCTGAGCCCTTTATTTCTTCTCAAGATAGTGTCCTAAACAGCCTGTTCTCCTTTGAGCGAGTCCAAGCGCAATGCGCGCATATGACCGGCGCGCACTTGCAAGTATGTGCCCACCAACTTCCGCTCCTGTCCTGAGCTCCTGATCTCTCTGCTCTATCTCCTTTAGCTTCTGGATTTATCCCTGCTTGGCTAGGCCATCTCTCCCCCCCACTATAAATTCAACTGTCCCCAGTTGACAGATTCTCTGCCTTCTGCTATGGCCCTCCGATATCGAGCCAGTACTACTATTTTTGTGCACACAGTAGTGGTAACTAGCACAAAGTACGTGTGCACGCCTTGTGCTTATTAGAACGTGGTAATGTGCACATTGTCTGCTAAGCACTTTCCGTGGGTTTGGGATGTCCCGGCAGAGGCGGCATCATTCAGTTAAAGGACAGATACGGCTCAGTTGCGGCTGGGCTGCGGCATAAATCTGGCAATGAATGATAATGCTGTGCAATATGTTGTGCGTGATTCCCAAAAGCATCATGTAGCGTTTTTGGTCTTGTAAACATTATTATTGACTCTATACATAAACACGCACCAATGATATAATTATACCGTTCATCAGCTTAGTATTGTCTGACTCCGTTCAAGTCTGCCAAATCATATTAAACACACTGTTATAGGCCAGTATTTGACGTCTACGCAGACAGTCAAGATTCTTATGCTTACACGTCTTCGTAGGATCTGACTTCTACAAAGGGCTTGCAATTTTAATTTCACTGGCCTGTATGGAGGCACAGAACACCAGCGCATATTGATGGCTTTACTGTACACTATCCAGTGTCTTCCGCACGTATCAGATGTGTAACACTTCGTCCCATGCACAACCCTTTGGCTTGCCGCTCTCGGAAGCGGTCGTGCTTTAGTCAAACACTTCGTCCGCAAGTCATAAGTGTAGAGTGCACACAGTCACGTTCCTGAAATGTGCAGTTGTCAGTTGTAACTTCTCACGATGTGCTTGGATACTCACTATGGTACGTCGTCAAGATGTAATCTGCTACATAACCATTGTCACAATCAAGCAGGGATAGATATTGAATTAGATGCAATAGCGTAATGTTGAACTACACATATAATAGTAGGAACGCAAGGAGAAATGACGCAGTTGAATGGGTTCTAACTAAGAAAAGATACGTAAATATGCCACGAGGCACGGGAAGAGCAATAGCATGTTGAATGCCGTTTGAAACGCGTACTATGTTAAGATGATCTACCATTAAGACACTGGGTATCTGATTTCTCTAAGCTAGCTGCGCTTGGCCCGAGAACGGAGAGTGCGGCCAGCAGTAATATCAATGTTAGCTAAAGGTCTCTGCGCCTTTATCGGACCATCATCATTATCAGAGTCATTGACTTCGATGTACTCCCATCCCCTCCCACGCTTCTTGGTGAGGTTAAGTTCCCGTGTCTGCTTGCGCTTTTCAGCAATTGTTAACTCATGTTCAACCACACCCGGCCCGTCGCCTTCGGCAGGTTCTACCACTGTGTTTGATGGGCCAGACGGGGGAGCATTGCTTGGGCTAGGCTGCAGGGTATAGTCGGATATTAATGATGCAAGAAGGGCGGTTGTCTTTGTGAATTGACTGGGCTGAGGCGCAGAAGGGACACGGGTAACGGCGGGTTGCAGCTGAACATCTCGGGAAAGCATAGCCGATCCGGAAGAGCTATTGCCAAAGGGCAATGTAGTCCGTGGTGCAGAGATATCACTGATGGTGTCTTCTTCCATAGCCACTGGAGATGCATGTGGAGTTGGAGCAGCAAGACTGTCGACATCGGCGTTGTCGACACTACCAGTAGCATTGCCAGGTGCAGCACCAGCAGAGGAAGACGGGTGATGATTGGCTTCATACGACATGTTGAGAAGGTGAGGATCAATTTCACAGTCAGCAATAGTGCTTGCCCTACTTCGCTCAGACTCTGTTGAAGGCTTGTCAGCTGGTGTGGGAAAGTCTCGAGGAATGTACACTGGGGTATCACTCTGAATTATATCAATGGTATCAGTGATAACCATGCACATGTTATGAGAAACTTACCGTGATCTGGTGACTAGCAGATGTTGCAGTCGATGACTTGTCACTGTCCAAAGTTCCTGACCGACTAATAATGACATGCTCCAAATTCTTATGCGGCTCATTGCGAGTCTGTACATCGGAGTCCTCGGAAGATTCATCACTAGAGTCACAATGGCTACTGTTCTCATTAACCGAACCTTGGCTGTTCTCTGTTGAGTGCGGCAGAGCCTCGGTGAGTTCCTGGTTCGTCTCTGGTTCATCCAGATCAGAGCTCTCAGAGCCGTCTTCAGAATCTGAGCACATATGCAAAGGTCCATCTGGTAATCTTCTTAATTGGCTGATATGTGCAGCTATAATATATATATCAGCCCATAAACCATGCAGTAGGCTAGTATGACATACGATAACAGTCCATTAAGTGCTTCGTAAACGGAGCAGCAACACCGGGCTGAAATGCGGGATACGAGTCTTTGAATGTGTTTCCAGCAATTGATTTTGGGCCAAAGTAATAGCTTGATAGAGGTAAATACACTTCACAGAGCGTGAAAAGGATAATAACACACTTTTGCATATATATGTCACCTTTGGACGACGGATTCGGACCACCAGTGAGTAGATGGAAAGTCCATCATGTTTTCTTTGACACAAAATCGCCGAATTCCTGCATAATAGCAGGAAGACGTCGAATCCAGCTATTGAAGTCAAGGTTAGATCAGGTCAAACATAGAAGGATTAGTCACTCACTAGTTGAACTCCTCAGGTGTCTTTGACTCTACACGGGAGTTTAATGAGTTATCTGCTCTCGCTCTGACCCTAGCTTCCCGTGTTGTCTTCCAGATACGCAGCTTTTCCGCAATGAGGTTCATTGTCTCAGGAGGCTCCTCTGATAGCATAAGCGAGAGAGTCTGACGTCTAATGCGGCGATCTGCAGGTACAAACTGGTGCTCTGGATTCACGCGCTTGAACTGATTGATAGCTTTCATGATGGCATCAGAAGTCTTGAGGAGGTACAAGCGCTGGTATATATCTATTTTGTGAGGTGCGCGGGTGCCCTTTTCGGTGATACGTAGACCTGATTCAGTTGTGGGCGTAATAAAACTCTTCAAAATGGCATCCGCGAGGCCATCACTTTTGGTAGGGCGATGTGGACGTGAATGCCACTCAAACCAGTGTTGAATTTGCTAGATGATCTAAGTAAACAAAACATAAAGAGTGGATAAAGAACATACCATTTTGCGCTGGTTAATAGCCTCAGCCTTTGCTGCATGCTCTCAGCATCGACAAGCTCGGTGTCCAAAGGCGACTCAGGAAATTGCGTGAACCACTCATCAAAAATGCTAAGTAGGAAGCGTCGACCAGTCTCTTCGCCACGTAAAGCAGACAAGTAGTCAGGAAGTTTTTGCTCGAGCCAGGCTTTCTGCGTAGTGTCTGTCCACGAGCGTCCCATGATGTGAAATGTGTTGCTGAAATTTACCACAAGTGCGTACTTAAACATTATGCACAGTGCTAGCGTTGTGCACACTATCCCCAATAGTTATGCATGCACATGTATCTGCATGGCAACTCATTCATAAAATCTCGGAAGTTTCACGGTATCAATATGGATGTGGCAAATGCAAGACAAATGCGGAACCAGAGGAAGAAATCGGAGTATATATTCCTGTGTCCCCCCACGAATCAGGGCTCCAAATATACATCCCCAAAACATGTCGTCCATTCCTGGTCCTCCCTATGATATGGAAGGCGCAGTGACTGCTATGTGCGAGATTGTCCATACAATGGAGGGAACCCACAAAGGTATGTCATATACTTGTGTTTGACCGGTGCTGTTTAACTAAAACAACACTACATTAAGCTGTGTGTCAAATGGCATTCGGTATGTGTCGAACTGCCGAGTAACATCGAGTACTGACTGTCAGGCAGCGCTCGGCTTAGGGGACCTTGATGCTTTGCTCGATGGCCACTCTGGGACTCGTGATTTCGTTTCACCAAGTGAGCGCTGGTACGTCCAGTTTGCAGGGCCTCAACCCGGATACTATCAGGGCCTGTATGTATATTTCTTTGCACTTGAGATTTTGTCAATAATCTCTTTACACAGGAAGAATGTACCGAACCGTTTAGGGTCGAAAGTCAGCATCATATGCTACAAGTCAAAGAAATCCGCAGTTCAGGCATTCACCAATGCATTGAAATCTGGGAAGGTTCTTCTTATCACTAACGGAACAGAAAGGGTTATGAATGAGAACGAGTTCATGAACTAGCTGTACTCTATATATCTATTTGCTGCTATTACTACTCTACCTTGCCTTGGAATGCCCGCGATGCAGAGTATAAACTAGATCCTCGTTGACAATGTTATTCTCAGTAATAAAGCCTATAACTCCAAGCGCACGTGAAAGTATCTCTCTTAAGGTTGAGAGTCTGTGATAATCGTCGCCACTTGCATCACTGATTGCACTTGACAAGAAAATCTCTAGGTCTTCTCCATTCTCTTCGAGCATTCTCCAGGTATTGGTATTAATTCCCGCCTTGAACATCCCAACTCTGCCTTTTGAGTGTGTGTCGCTTTTGTGCCACTGACTTAGCCATTGATTAACTTGTGATTCCAGCTCGCAGACGTCACTGGATGGTGTAGACGTTCCAGTACAAGGGCAGGCAAGTATTTGCTTCACCGGTGATGTGCTTTCAGTATTTGTCAATGTATCATGATGGTCCTTAGTGCTTTCAAGTCTGTCTTAGAGCAGTTAATCGATGTGTATGCATGTAAGCCTGTAATCATACTTGCCCTTTCTGCTGGCGCTTCAGCTTATTTCATATTGCATTCTTCTCACTTACAATTTTTCGGTGTCTGAATACCTAGTTTAGATATATATTATGGATGTAAGAAAAGTAACTATAAACTTACTTCTGATAGTATCGTTGATCTTTAGTGAGACCATCGCTGCCAATTTTCGATGAAGACTTGGCAGACATAACAGAAGATAAGTATCACGGTGCAAGTTCAACAAATAGCCTGTCTTTTATACAAAATCCGACTGTCTGATATGCAGAAGTTCATGTATCCGTCTACAACTTGGTACATTAACAATTATATGTCTGGAACACATCTGAAATGTGCTACGCCCATACATGTGCGACCTGTCTGCGACACATGCCCCCTACTCATATGCTCATAGGCACACATCTGACATACATGCCCAATGCATATGCTCTATGCACCAACTTCTATATGTGTGCGATCTGTTTGCGACACATGCGCGTACGGCCCACGCGCATAGCCTTGTACATGCTCCATATGTGTGCGACTTATTTGCGACACACAGTATGCACGTGCAGCCCCTACATTTGCAATCCATATGGAACGGGTATCTGACCTGAAACACGCACAATCTATATGTGCGCAGCCCCTTTGCAACGGTCAGTGTATGTGATGATATGCAACTCATACATGTGCATCCAGTATATGCAGATCAAGCATGCAGCTCATCTGAAACTTGGGACATGTGCAAACAATATCCGTACACATCCTGATATTTTTTATGAAACACTAACTGGAATGTTGTCTAGGTAATCATGCTCAAAGAACAATTTATAAGTCTAACAAGCACATACTTGTTCTATAAAGCAGTTCTTCCAACCAACGCCAACCAACTTCTTAGCCATGCATACAAATCGCAAACGCCAGAGGAGGCGCCATTCTTTTAATGGAATGATGATCCCGGTGATGAGTTCTGTTGACTCCTCCTCCTCTGGGACATTTGAAACACCTTTTCTGTCAACAGACTTTAATATTAATGCTGATGGAAATATGCAGTACCACTCAGGGAGGGTTACCGTTCAACATTCGGAAGAAGCGGCCCAAGATATGTATCTCCATGGGTATGACACAAGCGAGCCTGTCGACGTTAATATTGCTCCAATTCTTGACAATGATAACGAAGACGCAATTGATCCAAGCTACCTTGAATTCCTTGACAAGAAATATGTCAGGGCCCCACGCAAGATATATAATGGGGTAAGTACAGAGAATCTCAGTATGAATAAGTAACTAATAGAAAAAGGACTATGCCATGCATCAGTGGCGACAGCAACGTGAACACTTCCTAGCCGAGTTCCTTCGTATGGAAGCACTAGGTTCGAATAGCAGATTCTGTCAGATATGCAAAGCCGAGACAGAATCTGTATACCGGTGTATTGATTGCATTGGAAACATTCCACACTGCGCATCATGTCTTTTGAAGGGACATGCTCATAATGGATTGCACAATATTGAAGTAAGCCGCTGTACTTTTGTATGAGTACTTAAGGTGTTAATGTCGCCATTTTTAGGTTTGGAAAGACAATGGGTATTGGGCAAAATCATCATTGCACTCCCTTGGGTTTCGCTTCCAGTTAGGCCATCAGCACGGAGAAACATGCTTTATTCCTATCCCATCTTCTCATCAATCATTCACTGTCATTGACGTAAATGGTGTACACAAGGTTGCACTTGACTACTGTGGATGTGGTACAGTACCTCTGCCGCATTTTGTTCAACTCCTTCGGTTTGGATGGTATCCATCAACAGTCGGCTTTCCCGGTCTGGTGCTACACTCCGTGTACTCAAGATGTTTCAATTACTTTCTTTTGAGTCAAAGTCGTCAGCATTTGAGTTTTACCAAACATTGTCTCGCCTTTCTGACAATACAGGAACACAACCACCACCTGTAAGCTATACTTTAATTTTACAGTTATAGTACAATATCATGGTTAAAATTATCAGGATCGATACAGGTCATTTATGCGTATGGTGCGCCAATACCGACATCTCAAAATGTTAAAGCGCTCCAAACGGGGAAATTCTCCGTCTGGTGCACATGGAACTTTATCTGGCCAATGTGGTGTGCTTTGTCCAGCGTGCCCACGTCCAGGTGTGAATCTTCCAGATGATTGGCACAGTGCTCCCCAAAATAAACGGTCACCCCAATTTTTGTATGGTTACATATGGAAACTAATACCCAAATAGATATCTATACACATTGTTTCTTTGCATTGATGCCAACTTCCGTCTGAAGCGGAAGCTTATCAGTAGTAGGAGCTCAGATCCTGCATTAGGCAATGGCTTGGCTTATTTTGTTGAGTCAACGGACTATGAACACTTTCTTGATCAATTTGGCAAGCTCATTATACAAGAGGTGTGTTTACACAGTTTCTTCTAAATAAATATAACTAAGTATCTCGCATGTATAGGCGAGCACATGCTCAAACCACAATGCTGTTAATCGTGAAAAGGGAAAGATGGCTTATCAGCATCGGGTGTTGGTGCTATTGATTGTGCTAGACATGACATGAAACGGCCGATGTCAGTTGGTGATCTGCAAAAAGGCGAAAGGTAAGCACGGCTCTCCGTAAACTAAAAATAAACAAGCTGACATTATCGCTAGATATATCAATATGGATTACCTGTTCTGCTCAAGTGTCTCAAGTGAGACTGTTGTCGAACTCGTGATCTCGTATGATATTGCATGTCAGTGGGGAATCAACTTATGGAAACGCCTAAGTATGTATCCCTCAAGGATGCATGTCAATCATGATGGCCTGGCATCGTACCGGTTTCTTGTACCAAAATTTCATTTGCCTGCACATATCCAAAAATGTCAGACCAGGTTTTCATTTAACTTCAACTCGAAGGTTGGGCGTACTGATGGTGAGGCTATTGAACGAGGATGGGCATTTATAAATCCTATTGCATCAAGCACGCGTGAAATGGGACCTGGTGCCAGACAGGACACTTTAGATGATCATTTTGGCGACTACAACTGGCGTAAAATCTGTTCTATTGGTACGCACTTTCTATTTGGTAAATAAAACCATGTCTAACGTAATATGACCATTGAACACCAGCTATATTACTCTTAAAGCGTCTCACAGTTGCTGTTCCAGAGGCAGCAGATCACAAAGGTCGTCATGACGCTCTTACAAATAGTATGAGCCCAAGTGATGTTGACAAATGGACAAAGGAACTGGAAGCTTGGGAAAAAGATACCACCCTCGCAAATCCTTTTGAAACTCGCACAAAGAGTAAGTTTAATTAACCATCCATGTCGTGCATCTAATGAGGAACACTAGAATTATCGCAGCAGGCAGTGCGAGGCAAACTAGCTGATGAAGAACGCCTTCAGGGACCTACTGCCTTTCTGATGCACGAAGAAGTCTCGGCTAGTCATCTCATCTCAATGGGTATAGATTTGGAGGAAAATCAGTACGTGCTGCATCCTATGATTTTACTGGTACTCATTTAACAATGTGATAGGCGACAGCTGGCTTCATCCCTCTTAACAATTGGGCCCCATTCAACAGAGCGCCAAAAGACTCAGTTAAAGATTCGTTCAAGTATTCTATGTCGCAGAATTACCACATGGATCAATATCCAGCAGCTTTATATGCCGTTTCTTACGCTAATTAGAAACCAAGAAAGCAATTTAGGAAATGTTATAGCTGAGATACCACCTTACTGTATCTCATTGATGCTTCCATCATCCATTTCCTCAAATCTCCCTTGCGACTCTCGGTTAGTTATCATCGAATGGAGGCTCCGCTGTGCACAAGCATGGGACACACTGGATGATCTTCGTGAAGGGCTACGTTTACGGTCTCACATACTAATCGATAAACAGCTTTCAAAACGGGGACAAATTGCTCATACCAGAGCAAATGAGCGCATAACTCAAGCACATCTCAAAGTCTCATCTATAGCTAACCGATATAGAGCGGCGCGCAGTGCTATCCTGAAGTTAGCATTGCACCCATCGACAACAGGTACCATTGATGTGGATGCATCATTTCCTGATCTGAAAGAGACAGATATCCGTGGACTACCAGCAGGAGAGGATGACTCTGTTAGAGCAAGGAAAAAAAAGTGTCGTGTTCCTGGCCGGCAAGGTGAAACACTTGCATCGGAGGGTCATAATAGACTGTCATGGATTTGGACCCATGTCAGCATTGGTGATCAGATACAGAATGACTCCGCCCTTCATGACAGTAAGTGACTCATTGAATTTCCAGAGTTTTTATTCACATAATGTCAACGGTCGACTAGCTCTACGTATTGAATGGTGTAAGAGCAAGGCACGACAGGACCGATGGGCGGAGGAAGTGCAATTACTACAAGAAGAAATGCGTCGCTTGAAAGCCACATTTGAATACCACTCGCAGCAGTGGCATGAATGCAGCGAAGATCTTGCCACGTGGTCACTCCCAGATGTTCCCTATGATCCAGTATTTGACGAGGGCCGCCGAGCTTATGCCATGGAGCAGAAATGTCAGTATGATGCAATGCTTGCATACTGCGAAAGCCTCTGGGTAAACGTCGACGAATTTGTAAGACAAGGAGGGACAACCGACAGCATCCCAGATATTTTGGAAAGTGCATGGCACACCACTAGCGACAGTGAGGATTAGCTTAACTACTTATGGTTATTACATGTACATAGATTAGTTCAAGTATTTACTTGGGAATCAAAGACAACACAAGCACTGTCCTTTGACTACATAGCGCAAATGTGATATTCTTTCCATATTCTGCTGGCTAATTGACAGACATGTACACAGCTAGTATGTGTACGTGTACCAATTCAGAGACCCCAGTACCAGTAATGTTTATAAGCGTGTGCGCGTACTTTGCGCGTACTTCGAGTACGCAGCCGAAGCTGATCCTCATGTCTCATAGCAATTGGATAAGCGGGGGGTGCTGCCGCCCATGCCGTGAACAGCCATAGAGCGAGGCAGCAGGTATTAAGTAGGCCGGACGTGCCGACAAGCACAGTTGCGCCCGGAAGCAGTGGGCTATGGTAGCAGGATCTGTGCACACTAGCACCTGCTAACAAGAAGCATTCTTGCACACAGGTTTTGTGCTGCTTAGCAGGGTATGTGCACGGAAGTGGTTGCATTAGGTGCAGCTAGAGTGCCATACTGTGGCACGAGCTATGCACACCGACCACCTTTCCTTCACGGAGGCCCCTCGTGAGTCATTTGTATGGCTCCTCTGCGCGCCGGACCTCGGTGCTCCATACGACGCAGAATTGTTCGCGCCGTCCGCTCCCGCGAGTAGATCTATCGCGCACTTCGTGCGTCAGAAGTCTCATCAACCCAGGCCTGTCTCTATCTGGCCGCCAGCTCCTGCCTCTCCTCCATACCGCGTCACCCATCACATCCGCAGATCCTGCATAACGGCTCTTGCTCGGGATGGGTCCTTGTCCCGGAACATACAGCTGTCCTAAGTACTCGGTTCGGCAATGAAAAGGATGTGTTTTTCGGACGTCCATACATCGTGTATAAACGTCTGAAAACGGTCCCAAGGAAGAAAGCAAAGACGGGCGAGTAATGTCACGTACCCGTATCGTTCTCTGATGTCCCGCACGCCGTCAATATCGACCCCAGGACAGTCAGACATTGTCTGAGTGTTCAAGTTTTGGTGTCATTCGCAGGAAGCCAATACGTCGTCTTCAGGCCTTCGAGGTTTATGCTCAGCGCCTGTCCGATAAGATGGAGATAAAACAGATGAATAAGACTAGTAAATACGAAGAATAGACGGTCAGTAACTAACCTGGATCGTCCCAGCGCACGCACGTTGCTCCTTAACGGTCTGTGGTATTCTACCTTGTGCGCCGCTCGCTGCTGGGCCTCGACACTGGCAAAGGAATCAAGGTAATTCATTATGAGTGATACGTCTTGGAATATAGCTCGGCCATGAGAAGTGTCACGCGAGGGCGCTTGTGGGACGTCGATACCTCGTCTTGCGACCGTTGTGCGGCGTTTTCTGTCCATACCTTGCGCGGTTGAGTTATGGGGATAGATGTGAATAGTAAATAGCAAAGATAGTGTCCATGCAACTCGCCTGTATCGTCTTTGCCCTTCCACCCAGTGTACCACCCGCCGTGGGGCCTCGACATCAACAGAAAATTCTCAAGAGTGGGCGTCAGCTTTAACATGACATGAGGGCGTTTGCGGGACGTCGATACTTCATCTTGAGCCATGCAGTCGTCATTCTCAGTTATGATTTGAGTGATTGAGCTAAGTAAGATGAAGGTGAGTTGTAATTTGGCTGGATGGCGGCTATATGACATACTTGTGTCATCTTAGCGCGTGCGCGCCGCTCCCCAACATCGTTTACCCCACCACCCTGTCCACCGCTCGCCACTGAACCTCAACCCTGGCCCCAGAGCCGCCGAAAATCGCTTTGAACGTCATGTATTCGATGATAAGCAGGCCATGATACGTGTTGCGCGAGAGCGTTTGCGAGACGGCGATACATCGTCTCGAGGCGCCAGCACGACGCTCACGCAGTGTTCTACATGTAATTGAACTAGAATAAGTGAAAATAGAGAGTAGACAGGGTTGGAGACGTACCTGATTCCTGGACTGTGCGACTCCACCTGAGGATAGCAGTTATGCGACTTACCTGTGTCGTCGCAGTTCGTGCGTGCTGCTCCTGCCTTGCCACGACATTTGCCCCTCAAGCTGGTGTACCACTCGGCGCGGGGTTTGAACATTGATCCAAGGGCAATGTATAATTTTCGTGAATGGTCTGCCTGTGAGGTGTAGTGCAAGGGCGTTATCGAGAAGTCAATACGTCGTATTGACGCATGAGTACGATGTTTCTAGTGTATCGGAAGTTAACTGGACGTCTACAAAGTAAGTGAAAATAGAAAAGTAATTGGGCGTGCAACATACCTGTGTCGCAGAATCACAGCTCTTCGCGGGACCTCGTCCTCTCTTCCCAGGCACCGTGAATTGATGTAGCTAGAGTGATTGGCGGTATCGCGTTCACTGGGCGTCAATTTGTCGTCTCGCGACCTGAGAACGCTGCGTCCAAGGCACGTTCGGAGTGCAGGAGCACAGCTGAAAGCAGACGGGCAGATACGGTGGTGTAGTGAGGTCGTAACGCTAGGGCGCTCCTTATTGCCCACCTGGATCCGTTGTCTGTTTCTTACTCCACCGAGACGTGGCGCTCTCCGTGGTGTATACCTGTACCATTTGTCCGGTCTGCACATAGAGAGGTAAGTAAGCCATAGAAAACTAAGTAAGCGTTATAGTGTATATGGGTATCATGGACTTACTGTTCCTTCAGCCACGGCAATCCCTCCGTTGGCATGGGCGTGCGTTGGCTGCAGGGTGTTGAACTAGCAGGAGAGAGCCGTTTCAGACGTGTTCCATGGCCCAGTCACTATATCTTGCACTGTGTCGGGTGTCAGCGTTTTCAGGGCGTCAAAAAAACATAGTTTCATGCTGCATGTCGTCCAAGTATGTCGAGGAGCGGCGTATATACGTCTAAGGAGGGACAGAGAGTCAGTACCAGACGTTAGGGTAAGAGAATACACGACGTACCACGAGTTTATATGTCCAAGAAGGTATCGGGGCAGCATGAGGTGGCAGTAATAGAGGTGAAAGGGCAGTGCCGGTTAGTAAGTACGTAAAGTACCAGCCCCGGCATACTCCCTCACTCCGCACACGGCCAGGGACGCGCTCCCGAGCACCGGACCATTTCTCCGTCCCCTGGGTGTTCTCATTGCAGATATAAACATTCTATTCTTGTATCTCCATTTGGGAAACAACAAGACAGCCCAATATACCCGCATCCCCATTCCAAATGTTCTGCACAATAATGCAGAAATTACAGCTAGTCTACCGGCTCACAGTATCACTGCTGACCATTACAGTACGGCTGGTACTCCGATGGCGGCAAGAAAAACGCTTGCAAACTAGCTTCAAGTTCACGAAGATTATATGGGGTGTACGCCCTAAATCCAGGCGTACATCCCGAAACTACACGCGAACGTAGATTCCCGTTAAAATTCCAGTAGTATGTGAACGCTCACAGGAGCCGAGGTTATGTCCGGGAGTATCTGCCATATGCATTTGGATGTACGTCTCTGTTGAAAATGCGTACACTCTCTTAGGCCAGGTGAAAGAGGCTATATTTGAAACATATCTTGAAGAATTATCCTTCAGAGGAGCTGTTAAAAGAATAACATTGTGCCGCATTGTGGGTCTGATAAATGTCGTCGTGCAGGTTTAGAATCCGATCCCGAATCCAGTGACGGAGGGGAGCGACCATGGCACCGGCGCTCGCTTACTAGCAGACGCATAACACTCGGGACCGTCCTGCATACACTACCGTACCTCTCTATTCGGGAACGTACGCTATATACATCTGTTCAGAAACATATATAAGCATCACAACTAACTACTCGTTTATCCAGTTCTGTGGTCTGCTCTACTCCGCTGTCCTCTTCTCAATGACCACGGCGCACTTGCACTGGTTTGTTTATTCAAACCTATTGTTTGCAGTGCCGAGGACGGAGGGGCGAGGTTCGAGCGGTTCAGGCAAGTCACTGAGGGAACAGGTGTACGAGAGGTAAGTGAAAGTGAACACGTTCGTTGAATACCTCTACTGACCTACCTGTCCGCTATGTTTTCAAGTCACGGACGTTGTGTGCATCCACCACGTTAACGGATGGGGGTATGCAGAAGCCGCGTCGTACGCTTTGCGAGCTGCGAGATGGCGTGTAAGTGAACCCAGTTTGTAGTCTTCATGAAAAGAACTGACATACCTTGAGACACCGCGTGACAGGCAGCCCCGGATTCGCAAGGACGACTCCATTGTTCTGTCCAGGTGCGCCAGTGGGGAGGTACATTGATGACCTGGCTCGCCAGTTTATTGGCACGAGAGTGGGAAGTATGTGAATCTCAGGAGAGAAATTGAACTGACGTACATGTCTTATTTCACCGTGAGTAATAGCCGTACATCTCAATATAATTATTCACTGACCTGAACCGGAGCGTCCGGATATTCTGCTCTAGGTACACGGACGCATTTTCTGCGGGCGCAGCACGCCATGGACGTCAATTACACTGTATCCACAGTCGAGGCGGCCGAGCTGGGACCCTGCTACGTGCAATCGAGCAACGGTGCGGTGCACACCCTTGCACTAAAAACGGAGCTGGCTAGGGCTCCGTACTCTGGCTTGCTCACTTTTCAGGTTGTTATTGCGGCGCTTCGATTTGTGAGTTCAGGCTTAGTAAGCTAGCTCCTCGGATGCGTCAGACCACGAACGTCCCGCTGTTTCGACAGTCGAGGCGGATTGAGAGTACTGCTACGCGCTGTGCGCACTCGTTCTCTTGAGATGGAGTATGCCAATAATGTAAGTATAGTAAAATTATGTATTTACCTGGTTCACTCACCTTGCAGGCTGTTATTTCGGCGCTTCGGTGGCTCACGCTCGGATTAATTGAAGCAGTGACGGCTTCCTCTTGACAGATGTTTGTTGGCATGAATGGCGAGGTCGCTGAGACGCCCGTGTGTACGTCCCAACACGTTCGTCTTTTAGATTCGCATACATGATCAAGCTGATTGAGTACATACATTACGAGGCTCACCAATATACGCAAGGAGGCGATTAAGGCTGAACGAGTACTTTTGCTGCACTCAGCGGCGGGGCGGTGTCTGAAGATTTGAAGGCCGGAGTCGCAGACAGTGTTAGGATCAGTCTAGTTTTGCACTTCTGCTGATTCATGGATCAGTAGATGGCGCTGCAGGGAAGCCGCGCCTGCTTTCAGTTGGAAGCGGCCCTCAGAGCCCGTCCCATTGTCCACCCGCCCCGGCCCGTCTCCTTTATATCCGGGCGTCCGTGCGCTGGCTCAGCGGCTGCAGCGGCTCCCCATCGTGATGCCGTCATATCAAAATTGCGGCCATCCACCGGCGACTGGGCGGCCTCGTGAGCCGGCCCTTTCACCCCAGGAACATGAGGTTTTCAGGTGACCTGAAACTGTCGGAGAAACTTGGAGTTTTAATTAGAATATTAGCTGTACAGAAACTGGTAAATAAATAGTTAGTTTATACTTGAGATAAATAGAGAAAGAAGTTAAAAGATATAGATCGCCTTTAAGTATGTCTGAAAACATGAGAAAGATCTAAGGTTTTTCACTTCCTGAAATGGGGAAATAAAATCGGAATATTACCTGAGAGAATACTCAATAGAAACTAAAAACTTAATGCTGACTGAAAACTTGATTGAAGTTTGAGTAATTGTTCATGATATTTCACGAGAACAGATCAAGGTTATTGTCCAAGTTTTTCACATGTCTGAATACATGTCCAAAACCCATAGTTTTTATTCTACTGAAATTGGGTGTAGGATGGTCGTACGACGAGCGTACGCTGGACGACTATTGTCTAGTCGTCGGGTCGCTACACCCATCTATTGTTGTGCCGCTCCGCCACCCATTAAAACAGTATTATTTCAACGTAAGTACATGCCGTAGGTCGTACAATGTCCGAACGCTGGAAGACTATTGTCTCGTCGTCGGGCTGCTACATCTCAAGGGTGGTCGGCGCCGCATGTTCTTCTCACGCACCTGTATCTGGCCCCGCCTGCGCTTGATGGACCCGAACAAGTAAAATGTAACCTTCTAATTGTTGTGCACATACCGTCCTAGCCGAGGGACGTGCCGGCGCTGTGCTCTTTTGGGTTGTGATGGCATGACGCACTGTCTGCCGCCCTCATCCCTATGGGTATTTAATGAGTGTTTGTCATTTTGATGTATCTCAGTGATATACAGTAGTCATATTGTGCATTAATCACCTTTCTCAGTCATCCGGCGCACATGCAGTTCTTTGAAACAGACAATGCAGTCAATTTTACATCACCTATTCAAACACCTAAGCTCTATTACTTATATACGATCCACATGTTGCGAGAAGAATATATATATCAATATCCTACATAATGTTTGTTTTGCCATAAAAATGCGCCAGCCATAGCAACTATGCAAAGAAATATAAGGGTTTGTATCATTTCATTCAACATAGCCGGTTGCCTTTTGACAGAAGCTTCCTTCGGCTTTGTTTCAACTATGGGAGCCTGCCTCACCACCACATTCTTTTGCCATATATCAATTGTACAACCTTCTCCATCGCCTCTGTACATGGCCGCAAAAATAACTGGGCGCTCTGAATGGTCCATGACCTAGTACCTTTACATGAGCAAAGAAAGAGTGAGATATTAACAATACTTACTCCTAATGCCTGTACCTTGTTGGACTTCCCATTTTTCAGGCAATCGACAGTGACTCCAGAGCGTCGATCGTATATGTAAACACATCCATGATCACTTGTACTCAGGATGTATTTGCAGTTATCGAGGAAGCTAACTTGACGTGGTCGCATGGCCACCTTCTTTGCGAGGACCGGGTAGACCCGAACACGTTCCCAGGAATCAAATCTGTACAGTGCAACCCCCTCATTCGGATCGTCAATGCAGAAGACGCCGCGCTTAATATTCGAAGCAACATTCCCACTATCGAAGGCTCAGAAATGCACTAGCACATGAGAAGTTGTGTACTTACATCTTGCAACCCGTCTGTCTGGTACTGACAACCTTCCCATCCTTACCGCTAAGTGTATGACTGCGAATATGTGAGAATGACACCGCTAAATATAGATATGCGCTTACATCTGACCGTCGTGAAGTCCAAATGTGCAAATTGCACTGTCATCGCCTTGCTGCACAAATGTTATCGCTTTGGGAATGTGGTCTTTGATGATTACGGAGAATATGGGGTGCAGGTCAAACTTAGCGCCAAGTCTAAAAAGCTGGACAACTGAGCTTCTGTTGGAGACGACCACGCGATTGGATGTAGTATCAAAACATATTGCGGTAATTTCGCTGGGATTTGTCAGCTGTGCGCAATAGGACTCCTCATATCCCTAATATTATATTAATAGAGAGTATATGCATTGAGTGAAAATTCACAAACAGATATTCCTCCTGAGAACACCTCTTTCCAACATACAACCAGACCACGGGCAGTACCAAAGATTATGCCGTCGTCAGGCTCGTCTTCACGTCTGATCCAGGACAAAGCAGTGGTTGGCCCACGATCTCCAGCCCCGGACGGCCGGGTGAGCTGTGGCACGACCCATTTCTTCTTTATGTCTCGGTGTAATAACTTGCGCATATCCCAGACACGGGTTCCATCATAGCCTGAGAATATATCATGTTTGATTCAAGTTGAAAGATAGAGTAGGTTTCGTACCTCCAGATGCAAGCTTTCCATCTTCTGTGGCTGCGATGCAAAGTACAATGCCTTCGTGGCCTTCAATCTGCGCTTGCAGCGAGTATACACTCTGGTCTGAATCGGCATGTGAGTCGTGCATGGTTAAAATAGAGAGTTGGTGGTGTAGCTAGAGTTGTGTTTGGATGTAAAAATCCAGCGATGTAATGTCCTATAAATATGTTCCTTCATAATAAGATCTTAGAAATGGCAACGCTTGTACGACTCGCACAATAACAGTCTTGTGTTCTATAAATAGAATTGCGTAAAACAAGCATTAAACATGGCAATGTCGAAGAAACAAGGAATAAAGTACGTTGCCTGGTAAATCATGCTGTGTAGAGTAACATCTTTGTATTTTTCTTATTCTAATGGAATCGTCAACCAGGGTCAGAGTTTGCAGTGTAGAGAATAAATAAGCTGTTCAATGACACTCTGCAATGTATCTACAATGTCCTCGATTCCTATCGCCCCATTTGCCGAACCTCTTCCACCACCTGAACCTATAGCGGTACTTCTTGACCTGACTGACCTTCACAATCCATCTGTTCCGCCTCTCCTTGCTTTCGAAAATTTGCACGGAGATATTAGCTCTTCCGCAGTTTGCTTCACATCTCCAAACCGTCGGTTCTCTCCATACCTGCGTGGGCGCTCACAGATTGCCGAAGGAAAGCGCCGTGCTGCTTCCAGTCCTCGTAGCCTGTCGCCCGCATCCTCTCGTGACAGCAATACACCATCACGCAGCCCATCTCCGGCCAACAATACACGGGTTGGTAACATGCGAACAACCAGTGGTTCTTCACCGGGTGCAGGTCTTTCAAAGATGGTTCAAATTTTGATTGCTATTCCACAGCCCAAAAATGCTTCTCGCGCAAACTTGGAGGCACTGTTGGGTTGGGATGCGGATTTGTATCGTGATTTTAGAGTGAGTATTCTCTCAATAATCAGTAAACAGTTTATCACTAGTGTTAATTTGTAGGGGTCAGTGTCTATTGGGTGCAAGCGGTTCCTAGACTCCTCGAAGTCGTACACGGCTCAAGACACGGAAAAACTTCAAAAATTAAGAACAGAGGTTAGTAAATTCACATCTGATTATCCTGGCTTAATGGATTAATGAAACACTTTAGATTCTTAATGACTTCCCCTCACTCAAACAGTATGAAAAGGCGTGGCCTTTGGAAGTCACAATTATTGCAGTGCTTAAGAGTAGTGCAGCGGCTGCAAAGAAGAAAACTGTATAATTTGAATGTTTGTATATGTGCACCTGCGAGAAATGAATATCATTTTTTTGGAGTCCGTGTACAGATAAGCGCAATAAAATTTGAAGAGAATTTATACAATTTCCCTGTGCATGCACTTGTCATGTCCCAGGCATGTTACCTTACATAACCGGCTGGTAAAGCATTGAGTCTGCACAGAACGCGCATGCACTGCTTGGACGGCACATTAGCTGCAGAGTCTGCGCTTCATGATACGCGGAGTCTGCGCAGCACGCGCCAGAGCACTGCTTGTACGGCATGTTAGCAGCGGAGTCTGCGCTCCATGCCCCAGAGCGTGCTGCATGTACAGCACATTATCAGGGCCATTATTTGGTCTCCATAATGACAATAGTCATTTAATTCCGATTTTTTTGTGTGGTGCTTCTGCCAACCCAGCTGTCTATAACGTACACTATGTAGGTAGCTGAACAAAAGTGTATGCATTTGATGATTGCTTTTATTATGCATGTCCAAGCACTCTGTTGTCAGGTTAACCTTCCCGGCATCTAACCAAATCAGATCTTTTGTGTATAATTTCCATTAATACGACTCACAGGCATCCAACTAGCTCACAAGCGTCCAACTAGCTAATTTTCACAGCTTCACTCCATCAAATATCCCATCTTTCCGCTATATCCAATACCATGGTTAACCAACGTCAATTCATCTCACCTATAAAGGTAAGCCTCGTGTGTACAACCTGATCATTGGTCTGATAAGCAATAGGCCCCATCACACAGAAGTTTGCGAGCACGACTATATGCTGCTGTCGAAGACTCACCAAAATCTGTAATGATTAACGCAAGGTGTTTCTCCGGCAACCCTCAGGAGACACGGTACCCATGCATGGAAGATGTTATTGACGGGGGATCATTTCAGCCACATACACATGACATATTTGTCCATGTGCGCCTTGGCTGTCGACAATCAGCAGTATTTCGTATATTTTTCAAACGGCACACCATGTTGCAGTACAACCGTCAGCTTGGCATATACGGCGACCTGGCAATCATGAGAGTGGCAGCTAAAAATAGTAACTCCGTTGTCAATCTTCGGTCCTCAGATAATTGCAAGCTTGATTTCACATTGCATCATCAGTACGTAAACTATTTTTGTTCTCATAGTCCTAGGAGCTGACTTCTATTCAGTATTTTGCCCCTTATTCGTCGCTTCCAAGGCCCAAAGCGTACTAGAATTCCTCGCATTATATCCATAAACTAATACCATGTCTTCACACCTACTTTCTTGGCACAGCAGAGCTGGAGCTGATGTACTATAGTCAATAATAATTGGGAGATAGTTGTCTAATGAATGTGTGATCATTCTCGGAGAAATGTCTAAATGGCAGTGAGTACACGTACTTGTAAGATTTTAACAAGACTGCCAATTAATGCATTCTGGGTGTATCTTGCGTTCCCTGCATACCTTTGTTGCGCAGGTAGTACGACGAGGTAAACATGAGGACAATGTGGCGTCAAATATATTAATAGAATGTGTTAATAACGATAACATTTCGATCTGTCCATGTTGGCCGGAAGGATCTCGGCCTAGATATATAGAGTATGCTGTTCATTTGACAATTTTAAATGGTTCTTCTGATTTGGTTCTTGTGACTAAGGTACATGTCGATACCCTGAGCACGCACCTAGACAAGGCGCGCTCAATGTATGCCATGTTGTATAACAAACCTATATGGGAACAGTGCATACCATGAGTATTGGAGTCCGGCTAGCCAGGGTGCGCACCGCGGAATTCCGGTAGGAAAAACAATTGGAGGGAAAGTGGGTTAACGGAAAGCAAGTGAATACTATGCCCGGATCAGCACCGAGCGGAATGTGTGGACGGGCTGGGAATAATTCATAATTCGGACGGCGATATGTATTCTCCAATGCCCTATGCAAGCAAATATAAAGTAGCCAACCGAAATGCGCGTGTGTACATAATGAGGGTAGGCTTGGAGATCAAGGCCTGTGAGATGTGCTAAAGCCGGATGAGATGCATTAGGGATTAATGCTGCCTGCCACATTTGGCACCATAAGAAGTAATAGAATCCCTTGTTTCAAGATGCGCCTCAATAATGTTGCAATGGAGTCATGGTATGTGAAGAACAATAATAGCCTGAATTACGCTGACATCCCGGTGGAAAGGCAACATAGCAATGTAGAACAATTAACTTAGACTATTAGACTATAAATCTTGAAATACTCATGCACATAGACACATCTAACTTTGTAGCCTCATCATGCAGTCCCCATATACCAATCCCGGTGATAACAGCACCTTCAATAGCACCAATGTCTGGGCAGCCCGCGACGTTGATATGAACATGGATGAAGAAGATTTAGTTCAGACCTCTTTAACACATATTTTCTCCACTCCTTCGAGTCCCATGTCTGCACACTTCCTTCTTACAGATGCGCCCAGGGAGACAGATCTGACAGATGTTATTATTCATGCTCCCAGCGAAGCATCCGGACGGCGCCAGTATGATGACACTGACACATTTGAATATGAGGTAGGGCGCTCATTCTCTTAGTGCTATAAATAGACCCTCATTAATTGTGCAGATGTCACTGCGGCAAAAGCGCGTAGCCATCAGTGGTCCGAGTCAGCGTGTTCTTGACGATGTAGGTGCTATTTTTTCCGACGCCTGGTATCATGATTATAATTACAATGGTTGCTCAGTTACGCAAGCGTGAGGAAATCTCAAGGCATAGAGCTGTTGAGAATGTTGTACGGGTGCGCAATAGAGAAGCAGAGATAGAGCAGCTCCGTCAACAGCATAGTGATGCCCTTCGCCAACATACTCTGGACCAAGAAGTGGAAAGTGAAATGGCAGAACAGATTCTTCAGTATGAGAGGGAGGTGACGGCTTTGCGTGCAGAAAGATCAGAGCTGGTAAGTTAAGAATCATGTTAGTGCGAAAAATTTACTAATATTTACTGCAGGAAAGTATTCTCCGTAGGGGCGAAGAGCAATTCGCTGAATTGAGAGCCTCAAATGAGGAGATGGTGGGTAGAAACTATTTTTTATTCTGAATATTCGCTAATTACACTCTTAGAAAGATGCAATGAATAAAATGGCTGCGGAATACGCCCGAGAGAAGGTTAGTAATGTATGATACATTTATAACTCCCTACTAATGCAACTGCTCTTGATGTAGGAGAGACAAAACAATGAGATACTAGTGCTTCGTCAGCGTCAACAGCAGTCTACCCAGACACAGCATCAGTCAGCGCAGGATAATTTATCCATCCCCACAGCAGGACTGCACCCTCCTGGTTTATCTCGCCGTGGAGCTCGCACAAGTATCGGAGTTGTGCCACTCAGACCAGTAAATTTTCGCCCTCCAGTTACCCTGCAGACTTCCAGAGATTCACCAATGTGTGAGTAATCTGATTCTCTCGTGTAACCGAGGTTTTCAAGAACAGTGTCATAGTAAGCGCTACCAATGACCAAGGCAGTATTGCAGATATCAAAATCGTTGTACAGGAGGTTCTTAATCAACTGAACGTTGCTAGTGTCTCTGTTGAAAGCCCTGGAACACCACGAAAGCGTCGATCTCCCCGTACCCGTAATCAGAGAGCCATAGCCGAGCAGAAGAAGAAGTTATCAAAAGAGAATGACTTAGCTTGGAGGGTAAGTCTATTAATCACAATATACTTTGAATTGACTCAATCCCATACATGCAGGATACTGTTCGCAACACATGGAAATGCTACTACGATGTCACAGACTTAGCCGACTTTGCTTTCTACGAGCCTGCGTCCGAACACCAGGTTGATGCATTTGAAACAGGACAACATGGCCCGGATGACTCGAATAGGCTCTACTTCGGGAAGGGATATGAGAGATGCCGTTGGAACAAGGTCATTATTGATCGGCTGTATGCTAGACTATGCGCAGAACGCGACACAGACGAAACATGGGGCATTCCAGATGTTCCTCGTGACTATCTCACGGCACTTTTTAACAGTCAACTCAAGCGCTCACGCGAAGCATGGAGACTGGTGCAGGCGCGCCCAGACTTTGCAAACCAGCGTGTAGAGACTTCTGAAGAGATTGTCGAGCGGGTGGAGCAGTACACTAATGCACGCTTGGCTGCTGTAGGATCGCAATCACGTCGCGAACGTGTAAGTGTTTTTCTCAGAGGTGTATATCAGAACTAAATGTACTCTACCATAGAAATTTCAGCGACGAGTCAAGGCCGTTGACAGGGTCATATGCTTGAAGTCAGATGCGCCGGACTTGGAGACTTGGAAGTACTTCCGAGAGCTACTCAAGAAGCTCTCAGTTGATGGCATGTCGTCCGAAGAAGAGGGTGTAGCAAAACTGGGTAACCTTAATGTTCCAGTCTTTTGCGTAAAGCTCTGCACGTGGAGACATCCCATTATTCGCGACTACCTCAAGTACATTGACGAAGAATCTCAGAACCCAGCTATCAGACCGAGCCGTGGGAGCAAGCTCCACCCTCGTATACTTATTGATACCCCGAGCTTGTCAGCTCCTCCGACCAATCTTCCAGAGAGTCTCTACGACGAGAAGTGGTTAAAACAGGAGGAAGAAACGAAGGGGCGACAGTGGATTGAGGATGAATTATTGGTTTCTCGTGAAGTTTTTGAATTGCTGCAATTTGTTGCACAGTAAGTAGTCTTCGTGTATAATTGTCCTATAGCTTCTATTACCACATGTAACTATATTCTACATATACATCTGCGGCCGGTCCCAGAGCTTCAGTGAAACCGTCATTCCTAAGGTGAAGCACATTGTCCTCTCGGAATAATCTACAACTTAGGCACATTAGCATTCCGCAATAATCTGCGGACTCATGCGCACTGCGCTGCTTGCCCATGTTCACACCATGGGCCCCTCGGCACCTCGCACCTCTTGCACAGTGGACGTGTGTTCGCTGTCTTGCTCGGCACCTCGTGTGGTGCGCCGTCTTCGGCCCCGGCACAACACATTCTCTGCAACCACAGCGCTCGTGACACCCCTGGACGCACATACACGCACGCCATCATGAGCGTGCCACAGTGCGCCTCTGAGCTCTTTCCGTACATGATGCCGCGGCCGCCGTGTCATGGTGTGTGGATGCAGGACATTCCCATACTGCTATTACAGCAGGGGCTGGACGAGCGGCATTAGGCATCCTGTATATCTCCAAGATAGGTGTACACAACAGACCAGCGCATGCCCTCGTGCAGGGGCTTGTCAGCTACTTTGCGGACCCAGCGAAGCACCCGTCTCTGGCACGCAAAATAATGCAGCACATGTGGATGCATGTGTTTGCATACACACAGGCGCAATACCTATTCAGAGGGTCCAAGCCTCAAGAAGGCACTGGGCAAACACGCAGCTGTGTGTGTGACAGTGGCGCGGCGCACTGGGCCGGGTTGGGCGAGAGTTAGCGGGGAAAGTGGGTTAGAGGTTCCCACGCTGCCTGGGTTCATAGCGCGGGAGGCGGCGCATGCGCTGTGAACGCAGGGTGGCCCACAAGCTTGGGTGCATGATCCCGTGGTTTGACAACAATCCCAAGTCGTTCCTGGACGAAATTGCACATATGGACAGCGAGACTATCTCGCTGCAGCCGAAGAAAGCACGGACAGCATGCGGGGAGGAGAGACAGGGCGTATGTTGGGCGAGCTGTGGCGTGTCGGTAGACGAGTTCTCGGAGCACATGGGGTTATGGCAGGAGTGTTGCGGGCGGCTCTTCTTCACAATTGTTGTGGTGGGGGGCAGTTCGGGCAGGTGGATTGTGACAACACTCCTTGAGGGAGTGAAGTTCTTGACGGCGGAGCGGGCAGCACATGCAACGGAGACGCTGATCCTGTGGCTGTGCAGCATGGCGGCCCCGCCTGGAACCCAGTTGTTCAAGGCATCCATGCACAGTATGGTGTTTTGTTCATTCACACTTTTGCCCAATTTCTTGTTCCCTTGTACTATTGCTTGTTCCCTTGTACTATTGCTTGTTCCCTTGTACTATTGCTTGTTCCCTTGTACTATCTTTGCTATTTGTATTTACTATAGGACAAAAACACTTCCCACCATTGTCCCACTGGAGTTAATAAGTATAAGTAAAGTATAAAGAAATATGAATGCTGTGCCAGATTGATGTTATGAAACAAAGACATGTGCTATAGGAACACATTTCCTACGTGGTGCCGCATATGCAACCACACATCCGCACATGTATATCACAAAAAGACGTCTTTGTCCTAAGATAGAACCACCAGAAATGGATGTATTAATATACACAAATTCGCTACAGAAACACAATGGTACGGTAACAGGATCTGGACACTTGAATATTATGTTTGAATATAGAATTGAAAGAAAAAAAACATATATATACAGGATAGGACGAGGATATACTACACACAAACCGACCCCAATGTCTCAGAGAGAATATGCCTACTTCTGTACATGTGTCGTCCATCCAAATGGACATTATGTCCGAAATGCCTTGTGTGTTGCTCATAATCTGGAAATTAGGAACTACACACAACATCAGGTAAGCCCACTTTCTCGTGAGCAATGTGGTTATACTTAAGTATAGACAGGCATCCTCAACCAATGTCCGTAATGACCCTCCACAGCTCACATCGCATATTACAGCACCAGGATCGCCCGATCATCTCGACAGTGCAGTGTCTAACCTTGCAAACATTCTGGGATCAGCATCACTTGCTGATGATTATTCTGATGCACAATTCACGCGCCCAATGGCACAGGCAGTACCTATAAGTGCTGTGCAGTCCAGTGTGTACAGTCTCCTGGAGAGTTGATTTCACGAGATGCAGCCAGCATTTTCTCAAACACGCTTGGGCGATGCCACGGAAATTATCCCACGACAACTTACCGCGCATGCGAGGAAACATGACATAATGCTTGATGCCATCGAGAAGGACGTACTGGAAATAAAGAATACATTACGTGGGCTTGCGCAAACATTCGATGGCTCTACCACTCAGCAAGAGCAACTGGACAATATAGCTGGGTGCATCCGTTCTGCTGGTATTTCTTTAGCAGAGCACATTACAAATCCAACGGAAGAAGCCGCCATCTGCAAAGACACACTCTTGAACTTACTCAAGCGTGCAGACTCCCAGGTTAGCCAGCTTGGCGCAATAACTTCCAAAGGTGGCCAGGGCGCAACTTCCCCACTTTACGTTGATTCAAGTAAGGTACTATATTTAGCTCACATGTTTTGTGTCTAATAATAGTCATAGGTCGTATTTTTCAGAATCCTGTTAGTACCCTTGATACAATTGCACAGGTCACCCTTCTTCTTGGGTCTATTGCTCATTTTGTAATGGGATTAAGTGGGAAAGCATGCGACTTCATTATTTCTACTGTTGTAATGGTAATTCAATTGACCATGGCGACAAATCTTCCTACACGCGAAAATAGCTCATTTACAACAAGTCAGGAAATTATATTGGACCAACTACCAACAAGCCTACTCTCAGCCCTGAGTCAATTTGACCTCAGTTCTCCTACAACAATCTATGCTGTCTGTCCATCTTGCCATTATACCCACCAGTCAACATATGACCGGGTCACAACACAGGTGCATTACCCCGAGCACTGTAACAACATGATTGTAGAGCAAGACGGCCGACGTTTATGTGGGGAAAAACTACTCGAGCTACGCAATGGATCCCAACAGCCTTTGAAACCCTTTGTATCAGCATCACTTCAGGACTATATCTCGCGAATATTATCAGATCCCGAAATCGAGGCAATGTGCAAAAAGGCATGTGACAACGCCATGGCTACTGTAACAAACCCACCACATCAGGAAAACCACTTTTTTGAAAAGAGACTTTTTGAGACATCTATGTGTCTCTTGGGAAATTTAGTGTCTTTTTGAGACATCAATATGTCTTTTGGTGAATTTTATGCCTTTTTTATACTTTTAAAGGTCTCCTAGAGACTTTAGGGAAATATGTAATTCTTCCAATGTCTTTTTAGGTCTTTTTATGTCTTTTAAAGTCTTTCAATTTTTTTAAGTATTTAAATGTATTGATGTAATTGTATAAATCTTTCTATGTCTCTAAAAGATTTTAAAAATGTCTCATAAAGTGTATTAAAAAGCTACAAAAAGACTCAAAAAGACATTTAAAGACATAAGAAACTAGGAAAAAATTGACTTATGAATAGCTATTGTCAACTATTACTTGTAATCTACATTGTAGGTCTTATATAAAATACATCTGAACATGACTAAATTCAATGACTTGTGATGTAACAAATTAATGTAGTCTAGAGCATTATCATCATATTTGACCTGCAGTGAGTCTATATACAAAGGCACATGGTGTAGGGGAAAGTATGCTGGTTTTAAGTCATGCATGAAGCTGTTGGTTCAATTCCTGGCAAATGCAAATTATTTCCACAACATAAGTTCCCCTTCTCATTGTACCCAAGTTAATGTGATGGTTTATTTGCCATTGTATGTCTATGTAATGTGCTGACTAATATAGTTACTTCATGACAAATCTTAAGTACATTTAAATATACCTAATTACCTACTTACAAATACAAATACACTTACTAATACAATCTAATCTATGTAGTAGTGATTTGGCTAAGATGAGGTCATGTTTTTAATGTTTTTATAAAGCAAAAATGTAACATTAAAAGACATTTAGAGACATCTAGAGACATTATGGACACATAAAAAGACAAAAAAGAGACTCCAAGAGACATAAAAAAGTCTTTAAAAGTTTGATACCTGGAGACTTTGCTTTAAAAGTCTCCTAGAGACCCAGGTCTCCTGGGGTCTTTTTAAGTCTTTTTAAGTCTTTTCAAAAAATTAAAAGACTTTTTTCAAAAAAGTCTTTTTCCTGATGCAGCCAACACAAACTCCATTTGGGACTCATCTTTCATGCGCTCTTTCCCAGGACCTATCAATAACCAGCTGTTCATTGACCGGGGCAGTAGTGTACGGTTGGCTTTCTCTATGCACGTTGATTTCTTCAATCCAAAGACAACTCGACAGGCGGCGCATCAAAGTCTGGGAATCATCACATTGGCTTTATTAAATCTCCCAGAAAATCTTCGGTATTCACCCGAGTTTATATTTCCTGTTGGAATTATTCCCGGACCCCGGGAGCCATTGCTGGATCAAATAAATCATTATATTCGTCCTGTTATTGAAGAAATGAAGGTTGGGTGGACGAGGGGCTATCACATCTCCAACACATCTGATTCTCCGGTCTCTGGTGAACTAGTGAATACAGCACTTATTCTCTCAGTGAATGACCTACCTGCCGCGCGCAAAGTCTCTGGAATGGCAGGAACTAACTCGCATTTTTACTGTACAGTTTGCCAGTGTTATGATCAAGCGACCATGTATAATACTGACTTCAACTCCTGGCGTTATCGTGATGTTTCTCATCTGCGAAAATGGGCCAAGGCTTGGCGTGATGCAGACACTCTTCAAAAAAGGGCTCAAATTGAAAAAGACCATGGTATTCGCTGGTCCGAACTCTGGAACCTGCCATATTGGAATCCGACACAGATGCTGGTTATCGATAGCATGCACTGTATCCTTGAAGGCCTCATTCACTATCACTGCCGCTACGTGCTTTGTTTGGATTCAAAAGAGGCTAAAGTAGTTGATCGAACTGGGGCATTCTCTTATCCGTGGACGGCTTACATTGATAACAAAAATCCACAATATTGTGATTTTAGTCGAAGGGACCAGAAGCAAATATTGGCCATCCACAACTTGCTAGAACGACCGTTTGGACAGATCCCCGACCTACTCGATACAGCAAAGCTTCGAAGGGGATTAATGGCAAAGAACAAAAATGCATTGCTTTTTGTATCAGACGACCTTGACCTTCTCGAGAAACACGGGGAACATGTTGTGGCAACCACAAAGGAGCAGTTAGCAGACAGACTAATCGAATGGGTACGCTTTGTTTCTAATTTTATTGTGGATTTCCTTCAGCTAACAGACATATTAGAGACTCGACCTTCCATTAGTTTCAGATACACGTACCCCGAAAACTTGTGATATGGAGACATTGACACATATTCAACATGTCATAAAGTCCACAGACACTCCATCTTGGATTCATTCAGTTCCACATAACTACGGAGAGGCATCAGCGGGAATAATTAAAGCTGGGGAATGGCGCATCTTAAGTACTGTTTATCTTCCAATTGCACTAACCACATTATGGGGGGACAAAGCTTTTGAGCAACAATCCCATTTCCTTCAAATACTCGACCATTCTATGGCCCTTTTTGAGGCAGTCACATTGCTTGTCAGAAATACTATGAGCGATGCAAGAGCAAAACAATACTGTTTGCTCATCAAGGAGTGGGTGACCAATCTACATACCCTCCATCCTCACACCTTGGCCCACCGAAAACGACCCAATGTTCACGCCGCCTTTCATTTATATGAGTTTCTGGTTTTGTTCAGCCCTGTTATGTCCTGGTGGACTTTTCCATTTGAAAGGCTGATTGGAGTACTTCAAAGAATAAAAACAAATGATAAAATTGGAGGTATGTCTGTTTTTGGAAGTTATTCTGTAAACAGTACCAGCTCACGCCGTCAATCTAGGGCCTATGGAACAGACTATATTTCAAACTTATGGTCAAGGAGCGAATCTGCGTCGATGGTTACGCAGGCCCGACTGCCCGGAGGTCATAAAACAGTTCAAATTTCTGTTTGACAAAGCATTTTCGACCGAAGCCCATGCACCATCGAAAAGAACCAATGATGCAAGTCGTCTTCCAGTCGAAGTGGCACACTACAGGCACAATGGAATAAATTACTCGAGGGCAAGTACACACATTGGCAATAGCTTGATTCTATACTACCTATACATTTAAGGATCGGGCGGTTGTGCTAAACTTGTCGCGGGTACGTATTGATATCAATCCGATCAGTACCAAATTTGATGAGTGATTATAGGTCTAAAGTGAATGACATAGTACTTGTAAATGCATGTATGTTTTAACTGCTAAAATACAATATGTTATATTTTGCGTGCAGGGAATACTTACAAAGTGCCATGGAAGGCTGAGACATTACATTACTGAAATAAAATAAATGACAGATGTCTATCAAACACCCATAGGGATGAGGGCAGCAGACAGTGCGTCATGCCATCACAACCCAAAAGAGCACAGCGCCGGCACGTCCCTCGGCTAGGACGGTATGTGCACAACAATTAGAAGGTTACATTTTACTTGTTCGGGTCCATCAAGCGCAGGCGGGGCCAGATACAGGTGCGTGAGAAGAACATGCGGCGCCGACCACCCTTGAGATGTAGCAGCCCGACGACGAGACAATAGTCTTCCAGCGTTCGGACATTGTACGACCTACGGCATGTACTTACGTTGAAATAATACTGTTTTAATGGGTGGCGGAGCGGCACAACAATAGATGGGTGTAGCGACCCGACGACTAGACAATAGTCGTCCAGCGTACGCTCGTCGTACGACCATCCTACACCCAATTTCAGTAGAATAAAAACTATGGGTTTTGGACATGTATTCAGACATGTGAAAAACTTGGACAATAACCTTGATCTGTTCTCGTGAAATATCATGAACAATTACTCAAACTTCAATCAAGTTTTCAGTCAGCATTAAGTTTTTAGTTTCTATTGAGTATTCTCTCAGGTAATATTCCGATTTTATTTCCCCATTTCAGGAAGTGAAAAACCTTAGATCTTTCTCATGTTTTCAGACATACTTAAAGGCGATCTATATCTTTTAACTTCTTTCTCTATTTATCTCAAGTATAAACTAACTATTTATTTACCAGTTTCTGTACAGCTAATATTCTAATTAAAACTCCAAGTTTCTCCGACAGTTTCAGGTCACCTGAAAACCTCATGTTCCTGGGGTGTTTGTGCCCAACCTCGGTGCTCTGCCGACTTTCTCGCCCTAGCACCGTCTGTCACGTTCTTAGCTCTCACTCTTGCTCTCACCTCCCTTCTTTGTCAGCACTGCTTGATCCTGGTCAGGATGCACAGACCCCGGGCCGCTGTGGCCACTTGGAACATGAATACTCGATTTTTAAACGTCCGGCGAACGCTGTTTTGTGATCAAGTGCAAGGTAAACCTTGTTCTCGAGCCGGATACCCCGCGGCGAGCGCATTTTCATGCACATGGAGGATATGCTGCTGCACTCACTACGTTGTCCTGACAATCCAACTTTGTTATTTGGACGTCCTGTTAATACTGTTAATCGAGCATGCATACCACCAAAAAATTCCAGTCGATGCCATCCGGCGAGCAGACATGCAGGGGGAGAAAGAGGAGGGAATGGCATCGTAACAGTCATGGCAAGGGATGAGTAGCACACATGCGATGCGATAACCCAGGTACGCCCCTGTTTTCACAGAGCAACGACCCTTTCAGTGGTACACGTCCCAACACCTGTATGCAAGAGAAATTTCAACTTTTTTCCTGTGGCCAGCTCCGTAACACCTCCAGGACGACAGCTACGACGTGCAATGCAATGTAAAGCAATTCAAATCTAGATGCATACATAATTCATTTCGGGCACAGTAAAAAGGCAGTGTGGAGGTAAGTGTGCAGCAGTGGGGCAGTGTAAGGTCAGTGTCGGTCAGTGCAAGGTCAGTGTTAGTCAGTGTAGGTCAGTGTGTGGCGGTGCAAAGGTAAGTGTGTGGCAGTGCAAAGGTAAGTGTTTAAGTCAGTGTACAGGTAATACAGCCAGTGCGAGGACAACATAGTACGGCATAATTTAGAGTATGCTAAGACATATTGGTTGAGTCAAAATACATGTAGAATAGATTGCTATACAACATGTAAATGGTTGTAACTCAAATGATGTACATGTAGATGTTCAAGCGTTCAAGGCTCATGTCTACTTTCTTGGACGAGGTCGGGGCCTTGGAATGTTTCTCGGAGCTTCAAAGGGTTTAGTGGGTTTTTTTACACAGTCTGGACCGTGCTGAATGAGTGTAAATCAAGCTCTCGGGTCTGAGTTAAGTAATTTTAAACATACCATAAGCTCATCCTCATCCTCGTTGTCGTCCCCGTGATTGCTGTTCTCCGGAATGCCTTTGTATTGCCACCAAAACTGATGATCACCTGCATCAAGTTCCCACTGATAGTAACCCGCAAGCCCTGCACGCGCAGACAAGAGTCTGTCAATATTGAAAGTGCTGTATGAAAGAATCTGTGTGAATGCAAGCTCAGTTGTATGGTCAACAACTGTTTATTTGCGTAGCTAGCTGTGAAAATACGAGCTACGTACATAAGAAATATGAGTACAATGTAACAGAAAATCATAGTGAGGATATACCTCAGTTATATGGTCAACAATTGAGGTGCTTGAAGTCAAGAAATACGAACTATATACCTTCGTCGAAGCTACAAGATGCAATAAGTAAAATGCAAGTGTCTGAGTAATACAAGAAATTAAAGCATAAGTGAAGGCCTGTGAAATACAGCCCTCGTGTACTTGTGATGCATGACCGCCGCACAACAGCAGCGCTCGTGAACCGAAATATACATATCTCCACACTGTACATTTGGTATAATTTCCGTACATGTCCAAATACGGCAAGTGTTGGTCTATGTTGGTTGGTAGAGGTCAGTGAAGGCCAGGATGAGGTCCGTGTGGGTCAGTGAAGGTCAGTGTGAGGTCAGTGTGGGTCAGTGTGAAGTTGGTACAAGTCAGTGTAGGTCAGTGTGTTGTCAGTGTGGGTCAGTGCAGGTCAGTGTAGGTCAGTGTGGGGTCAGTGTAGGTACGTGTAGGTCAGTGTAGGGTCAGTGCAGGTCAGTGTAGGTCAGTGTGCGGTCAGTGTTGGTCAGTGTTGGTCAGTGTGGGTCACTGACCAGTGACAATAAGTGTGAGGTCTGTGATTCTGATGTATAGTTATGCCGAAAGTATGTAGTTACTACACTATTCTTGGTATGCCGCACGCATACAGTTTGCTACACACAGACTCGGCATTGATTATTGATTGAATAAACCCATGGTGTATTACTTTTGCTTGAACATAAAAGCCGTATGCGGCTTTATAAACATCTATAATACATATGAAATATAGTAAGTCTAATGTATTTCTCATATATACATTTACTGGCTGTATTCTAACACAACCCGTTCATCCTGCATCACACAGATGTATAGCCGACTTAACATGGCAATCGGCATGGAAGCCGTAGTTGCGTTTTTGATCAACACTGCCCAGCAGTAATGAACGGCAAGGCAATGCCGTGTCTCACCGTGGTCCAAGCCATGTCCGTGCCGATGAAGCATGTTTTACGGTAAGAAAAGCTGTGCAAAGGTCAGTGTGAGGTCAGTGTGGCTTGGCAGTAAGTCAGTGTGTTTTGATACACTGACCATGCACTGACCCACTGACCACACTGACCGACACACTGCCTTTTCTATTTGCCCATTCATTTCGAGCCGCCTCTGGAACCTGCTCACTCGCCCTGCAACTATGCGCGCACTATGCATATGTTGCTCCTGCTCCTGCCTTACCATGGCAGTCCAGCCCCCTGCTAGGCTGCTACGCCGCCACGCCGCCTTGTGTTGACGTTGTGTGTTACGTGTTTACCTACTTGATTCTCCTCCGTCGTGGTCACAGGTCCGCTCGACAATTTCCCTGGTAGAAATTAGACGGCGCATCCCGGAGAGCTATACATGCGGATATAGACGGCATGGTGGACGTGGACACGGACGGAGCGGACGGCGGAAAAGGCATGGCACCAAAACGGAAAAGGCGGGCGCGAAGATGGGGCATATGCAGTGGGGCCAGGCAGCAGCGCACGGGGGGTAATGTGACGAAAGCGATCTCAAAGAGAGCGAAGCCGACTCCAAGACGGTTTCGGCACACGGTTCTGAAGTCAATGGGTATGGGAGTTTGTGCAGCGAGGTGTGAACGGGGTCAAAACGTATCTTATTGACCTATTCAAAATACAGAACAATTTATACTACGATAATGAGTCATCTTTGAACTGTCCAGAAAATAAGAGAATGGTAAAGAATAATGTAGAATAGGGTAGAATATGAAAAGGCTATGTACCGAGTGCGAGCACAGGCTAGTTAGAAAAAGAACAATAAGAAAGACAACTTGACATAAGTACAAAGTTATATAATGTTCGGCTTATTACAGCCTTTCGAGTGTGCGTCCGTTTCTCTCGCATTGTGTCCATTTCGTTCACGTAGCTGGGTTGTCACATACGCCCTCCTGGCGGTATGCAATAGCGCCAAAGTCAAATTACCCACGGTGTTGATAGTACGCGGTTCGAGCACCTACTCCTCGGGAAGGGACATAGAGTCCACGGGGTGGTCGGGTTAAGATCTTCACCGATCGAGCGCCTGTGGAAGAATTGATGGCTGAAGAACTGTGACCGGATTTTTCGGCAACAGTTGTGCTGGATTGCGATATATCGAAGTCTGACAAACGAGGCGGTTTGCCAGATATAAAGATACCACGGGCGGTAGGGTCGTAAATGGTGAATCGGATTCCATGACGTTCTTGGTCGGTTGCTGAGTTAAAGATAGCAGCAAAAGCATTGTAGCCTAAGGGAATTGGAACATAGCCAGCTGAAGTATTTCGTGCGGAACGCAGGAGATGGTCCATAGTGATAAACAAGCCCAGGTGGCCGATGTTAAGAATGATAGTTTGATTAGTATTGTCGTCGAACAAATGAATAGAGTTTTTTCGAAACTCGGCTCAGCAGTGGGTGTGATTCCATTAAGGTGAGTACCCGTGTAAATGGTTCAAATTCTTCGTCTATTTCAATGAGTCGACTATGGATAGATTTGGATGGAAAGGGTGTCCCGGGCCGTCGACCTTTACGGGTGGTGAGTGTCTCCGCTTGCTTATTATCATCTTCTTCATCAAAAGGCTGACCGGTTACTGGTCGGGCATTCTTCCCTTTCAATCATGGCTGATAGAGGAAAGCATACTCGAGGACGAGTCTGTCTGTCAATAAAGTTGATATTGTTGCAAGACACAGTGTCAAGATCCGACAAGTTGGTGGGCTTCTCCTCTACGGGAATTGTGGAGCTTGTCACATCTAATTCCATGGGGGCGTCGTTGTTGGCCGTTTGGTGCTGGGAGTTGGGATGATTATGATAAAGTTGAGATTGAGGCGAATGGGACTGGGACTCCTGGACCGTCGGCGCCGGTGAGGAAACAGGAGATGGAGCAGGGGTTGCAAGAGCATGATCGGACATGTAGGAGTAGAATAGAGTTCAAAAATCAAAGTGTTGTGAGGAACAGTAGGTAGCAACGTTGTGAGGTTTATGGGGGTGGTGTATAGAATAGAGTAGGTGCGGTTTTTATATGTAAAAATTGGTGAAGTGTATTAATCCAATAGTAGTTTGTTCATCAACCTGGTTAGTCACTTCTCTTCCAAGAGGTAATTGACTAATGTGTTTGACATTCAATAGTTCTAAATAGTCAGTAAATGCGACGAGATGTTGCACTCTAGAGTACGGAAGCCACGTCTCGTCGCCAGCCTTCCATTTAATTTTAAAATATGAATCTGTTGCTTTACCTTTGTGTCCGACGATATGATCTACTAACCATTCAGGTTCTGAATCTTCTTTGGGTCCGAGTTGCAATATATCTCTTCCAGGAAACAATCTATCATCATTTGGAATATGAATGCGCAGCAGTGAAGCATGAAATATATCATGTATTCCTCTTTGCTTGAGTAAAGGAGGTAAACGAACTCTGTATGAGTTGTTACCGAAATCTTGGATAATTTCATATGGGCCTACATATTTAGGAATTAATTTGCGAGCTAGCCCAGGTGCTACAGACATGTTTTGGGTGGATATATACACAGGATCATTTACACTAAACGGAGATGGTTGTCTCCGCTTGTTTGCGTGTTGTGTCTGTTTTACTCCGGCTGCTAAAATTGAATCATGTGCGGCCATTATAGCTAGTTTTCGTTGTAATGCAAAGTTACAGATAGACGGATATTCTTCACGACTAGCAGATTGCCAAATCATAGGTCGAGGCATTCTCCCTGTATTTAAAAAGAATGGAACATAGCCCGTACTTTCTGATCTTGCCGAGTTGATCGCAAATTCCAAAGCAGGTAATTTGGATACCCAATCCGTCTGTCGTGGGTTCACACACTGCCGTAACATTTCTGTGACTGTGCGGTTAGCTCGTTCAGTGGATCCATCTGTCTCCGGATGATATGCACTTGACATTTTGAGCTCTGTACCAATTAGTTTATGTAAATGCGTCCAAAATACACTTGTGAATAGTTTGTCTCTATCACTGATTATGTGCTTTGGTAATCCATGCAGTTTATATATTTGTTCAAACATAAGTTCAGCCATTTGTACGGCTGTATATGTTGTCTTGCTTGGTATGAGATGTACCATAGCCGTGAATAAATCTATTACGACGGTTATTTGATTAAAAATTCCATTTCTATTAACTGAATCGGGTAATGGTCCTATAAAATCGATTCCAATTGCATCCCATGGATGCATCGGAACTGGCAATGGATTTAATAATCCATACGGCTTCTGGTTCGAAGGTTTGCTCTTTTTACATGTTATACATGTAGTGCAAAAAGCTACGACATCTGCGGCTATATCTTTCCACCAAACCTGTGCCCGAAGGTAAGTTAGTGTTTTACTTGCCCCAAGATGTGCTAGTAGCGAATGTGCTTCTGAAATAATTATTTCTCGGACACTTCTACCATATAACATAATTTTAGGTATGCATAGTATGTTGCCACCGTTTTCTCGTAGGTATATCAAGTCATTTTGCACCCAGAAGTTGCGAAACTGTTCGGGTGTTTCAAATATAGTTTTAAAGAATGAATCTTCTCCGTATTTTCCTCTTAATTCTTTTTCAAGGTCTATACCCTTTTCTGCTTGAGTCAGAACGTCTTTAAGTGTTGTAGAGTCTGCTAGATATTCTAGCCGCTCTAGATCTTTAATTTTACAAGAATTAGGCCACTCTGACTTGTCTTTGCTTGTTCCCAATTTGTTTTGTTTAGTGCCCTCTGTACTCCCGCCCTCCTTTCGTTCTCTTGGGCCTTTAAGAACGAAATGATCTTTTACACGCCGTGCAAACTCTTTGCTGGTCTCTGAACGACTAGGTTTGGCAGGTACAATCTTTTTTCGTGGGCGAAGTATGGCTAGACTTGCCTGGATTCCAGAAAGGATAGATATTCTATTCTCTTCCGCAATTTCGACGTCTTCATTTAATATGTCAAAATAAGTGTATTCTGACGCCGCACGGACTGTTCCGGGTGCGTCATTTGTATATATGCGTGACAGTGCATCTGCAACGACATTCTCGGATCCAGGAACATATACAACTTCAAAATCAAATAGGCCAAGCTTCTCAATCCATCTAGCTTGACGACCTGACAGCTCTTGCTGTTTTAATAGGTGCACAAGTCCTTTATGATCTGTTATCCATTTAAACTTTACACCCTGCAGGATGTCACGATGCCGTAGCCATAGTCATTTTCGTGCATATCCATAAGTTCTATATTGAAATTAGTCATTCCAGGTGGTTTGGACGAGTTAGATTGAACAATATTATTGCGTGGACAGTTGCGTGATATGTGTCCAGCTTCTTTACAAATAAAACATCTCCCAGACGCCATTAATTCTGCACGCTCTTTGTCACTGAGTGGAGTTCTGGATTTATTAACTCCATCATGACTTCTGGGTGTATTATCACGTCCCGAAAACGAGGTATTATATCTTGAGGTACGTGAGAATTTATGTTGATTAGCTGTCGACGTTGTTGGGCGCTTATTTCCGTTTACAGAATTATTGTGCCCTATGTTCAATGAGCCACGGCTATTTGAAGTATACGTCTGTGTATGCGTAGTCTGGTCGCGGCTAGACAAGACTTTAGCACGTGTACTTGTACTTGTACTTTCTTTTGATTTAATAACATCTTTACGAGACTTTCCTGTCACGTTTTCGGCCATTTCAATTATTTCAGCTTGGTTTACAACTTCGTCCCAAGTGGATATCTCTGGGTTGTAGTGGTCTAGCCACAATAACACACCCTGTGTATCAGAGTCCATGTCAGATTCTTCCAAGGGAACATTACCCCAATTGCGGGGGTCTATACTCTTCCCCTTGCCTGGTCTCGATGGTCCTTCACCGTGTGAAGAATCTGAGTCAGGCCCTTCCTCTTCAACTGGAGCTTTGCCATAGCGCCGGCTGATTCTCTCAAGCTGTTCCGAGGTCAAATTCTTCTCGGCTTGGATTACAGGGTCATTCTGGTGGAGAGGTATTTCTCCAGTCTTATGTACAGTAGGTTTACTTGATAAATTTTTATCTAATGAATTATGGTGTGATAGTATTGTTATCTGGTGCTCCACACAACTGGGTGAAGTCACATCTAGTTTATTATTCTTTGCTAAATTAACTGGTGTCACCTTCCAAGGTTGTTCTGCTTGAGGTGGCATAACATCTGAGTCATCCTGTGTATAAGAAGGCAATTGTTGTCCTTCTGTGAAAGAATATGGAGATTCCTCCTCCAATGGCAATGCCAGGTTCACTCCTGAACTGCCCAAGGATGTGTCGGCCTCTGCCTCTTTTGGCAGAGTTTCATCTTGCGCGCTCGCACTGTGTGATTTCTTGGTCATCACAGTCTTCTCGTCTGATTTCTTGGTCAGACTTGCCACGGGTTTCGCCGTGGGCAAATAGAAAAGGCAGTGTGTCGGTCAGTGTGGTCAGTGGGTCAGTGCATGGTCAGTGTATCAAAACACACTGACTTACTGCCAAGCCACACTGACCTCACACTGACCTTTGCACAGCTTTTCTTACTGTAAAACATGCTTCGTCGGCACGGACACGGCTTGGACCACGGTGAGACACGGCATTGCCTTGCCGTTCTTTACCGCTGGGCAGTGTTGATCAAAAACACGACTACGGCTGGCATGCCGATTGTCATGCTGAGTCGGCTAAACATCTGTGTGATGCAGGGCGAACGGGTTGTGTTAGAATACAGCCATTAAATGTATATATGAGAAATACATTAGACTTACTATATTTCATATGTATTATAGACGTTCGTAAAGCCGCATACAGCTTTTATTCTCCAGCAAAAGTAATATACCATGAGTTTATTCAATCAATAATCGATGCCGCGTCTGTGTGTAGCAAACTGTATGCGTGCGGCACACCAAGAATAGTGTATTAACTATATACTTTCCGCATAACTACACATCGGAAGCACAGACCTCACACGTATTGTCACTGGTCAGTGACCCACACTGACCCACACTGACCGCACACTGACCTACACTGACCACACACTGACCTACACTGACCACACACTGACCTGCACTGACCTGCACTGACCTACACGTACCTACACTGACCCCGCACTGACCTACACTGACCTACACTGACACGACACTGACCTACACTGACTTGTACCAACTTCCCACTGACTCACACTGACCTCACACTGACCTTCATCGACCCGCACTGACCTCATCCTGGCCTTCACTGACCTCTACCAACCAACACAGACCAACACTTGCTGTATTTGGACATGCAATAATCAATAATTATACACACATGTACGGAAATTATACCAAATCTACAGTGTTGAGATATGTATATTTCTGTTCAGGAGTACCGCTGTCGTGCGGCGATCATGCATCACAAGTAAACGAGGGCCGTATTTCACGGGCCTTCTGTAAGATTGTGTTTGTGTGGGTGGGTGCGAGCGAGCGACGACTGGTGGGGTCGTCTTGAGGGTGTTGCTCAAGAAAAAGGTGAGAGAATAAAGAAATGACTGTGCTCGATGAACTGGATCTTATGGGTAGCTATACTGAGCTTCTTGGATTGTAAACGAAGGTGGGTGGTAAATTAACTGGCTACCTACGTGTACACAATGTCCTTAAATACTAAATAATATGTGGAATTATCTCCTGACTCTGTTGTCCTCGTACTGGCTGTATTACCTGTACACTGACTTACACACTTACCTTTGCACTGCCACACACTTACCTTTGCACCGCCACACACTGACCTACACTGACTAACACTGACCTTGCACTGACCGACACTGACCTTACACTGCCCCACTGCTGCACACTTACCTCCACACTGCCTTTTTACTGTGCCCTTTCGCCGTGACATTCTTCCGCGCAGGAGTGTCAACATGAGACTCACTGGCAGAAATGACAGCTGCCGCACGACCGCGTCGAGTGCGCGTGGCAGAGTAGCTACTGGGTTGCTGAGAGAACATGTTCAATTAGTCAAAATTCAATAATAAAATACTCACAATCTAATTAGTGTCGACGTGGACTTGATTAGCCGGGTGATCAAACCGAGTAACTGTGTCGAAGTCGAGTTCGAAGGTTAGATTACAAAATAAAAAGGATTATAGTCCAAGAGTAGTATAAATCAGAATTGAAAGGTCAATTGTACGTCAAGGGAACGTTCAAAAATATGTGACGAAAGCGATCTCAAAGAGAGCGAAGCCGACTCCAAGACGGTTTCGGCACACGGTTCTGAAGTCAATGGGTATGGGAGTTTGTGCAGCGAGGTGTGAACGGGGTCAAAACGTATCTTATTGACCTATTCAAAATACAGAACAATTTATACTACGATAATGAGTCATCTTTGAACTGTCCAGAAAATAAGTCTTGTGGTTCTTCCTCAGGCTCGTGTCCATTTTAATATACTATATATGTTTGTAGCATCAAATAAGTTTATCTAGTTCAGCCGGCTCCTATTGTGTGTGTGGGGGGGATGCGCGGCAGGGCGTATGCCGCTGCGCAGGCGCATGGCGCAGAGCCGAGGTGAATGTGAGTGGCTCACGACGTTCCCCCGGCTCTGCTAGAGCCAGCTGAATGCAGATCACCTTTTTGGCCAACAGAAGGAGAGGGCGGGCGGGTCGATTTTGGATTTGCGATCTGCGAGAGTAGAGCAAAGTCTTGCTCGAGTAGGGGATCTTCTTTGAGTGTTGGATGGTCGCCGTTCGGAAGAAAGAAGCACGCGCTTACGTGCGCTCGTCAACCACAAGAAAGATCACCCGCTGCACGCGCTGCTGCATCAGTTGTCCCCAAGAATGGTAAAGAATAATGTAGAATAGGGTAGAATATGAAAAGGCTATGTACCGAGTGCGAGCACAGGCTAGTTAGAAAAAGAACAATAAGAAAGACAACTTGACATAAGTACAAAGTTATATAATGTTCGGCTTACTACAGCCTTTCGAGTGTGCGTCCGTTTCTCTCGCATTGTGTCCATTTCGTTCACGTAGCTGAGTTGTCACAGGTAATATCCATGATCTCTGGAGGGTGCGAGGTTGGGCTTGGGCTTGGGATGACTCGGAAGGGGCAAAGGGATGCGGGATGAGGGATGAGGGAGGGAGGGACTTGAAGCCAAAACAAGATCGCCAACCCAGTGACAGCGGGACAGAGTGTGGGCACGGCGTGGTTTGCACAGACGTGCAAGGGATAGAGGGTGCCAGACCTCGGTACGGGGTGAGCAGGTGAGTGGGTCAGCAGCGTGTGGGGTGCATGTGGTGCTATGTACTGGGAATGCAATGTATGCTAGAGGCCCACTCGTGTCATGTCTTGGTTACTGGCACCGGTATAGCTCTGCATGGGGGAGAGGCATTGGTGTCGGGAACGGACGGGCGCGGGGTGTTAAGAGGCAGGGGCCTCGAACATAATACGTGGTGCTTGAATGTAATGCGCGGGATCTTGATCCTAAGCGTGGGGTTTGAAAATGGGACTGGCCACGTGCGCATCAGCCTGTAGAGCACATTGGGATTGGGGACCCGGGACGCGGATGGGCCGGGGGCGGACCATGGATTGCTGGATACGGGATGGCTGTAATTACGAGCCTGAGCGGACATGAACTGTTGTACACTGAAGGCAGAGAGCGGAATGTACGGGAGACCATTGGCCATGGGATCATCGGGACCCTCCGCTGTTGCATCATGCACCAAGTGACAAAAGTAAGTACTAAGCCTCGCCTGCCACTTGAGTCCTAGCATAGCTATCATACAACTTTGATGCGCCACTGACCTGCTCAAAGGTTCAAGAATGTTATAAAAAAATCTATTTCAGATCCGTCCTTCCGTCCGTCCGTTAATATTGACCACTGGCATCACGCGTCGGATCGTAAACAAGCGGTGACTCTCTCAAGTTTCATTTTCTCGAGCTCGTAACCCACCTTGAACTCATACTGCACATGTTACACTATCTTCAATATATGCATAAATATTCACACCACCTCGGACTCCACCTGTTCAAACAACCATTGTTCTGCCCGAATCTGACCAGCAACGGCTCAGCAACAGTAAACTGAATCTCAAGTACACATGTTTGTCAATGTGCGACTCTATGGCACGTCTAGGTCCAGATTGTACGGCTCGGGCTTCTTGAACTTACTAAAGTCATGCATTGTATCTGCGAATCTTGTAAATACATTCCAGCAGTCCCTTGTATTGAATCCCCACTGATATATAATTCCTGCATCTCTAGCACACTTTGTGACGAGCGACATGTCGTACATGGTAATGCAGACATGGGCATCAGAGGCAAGACTCTTAGATCGATCTAGCAGGAGAGCAGGAGAGCTGAGAGCTGAGACAGATTGAGGGGTATGCTGCCCCGGCCCCTTCTTGACACCACATCTGGTCCCCGCCCACCCGCAACTTCCGGTGCTTATGAGCCACTGTACATGTATGGAAGTCATATATTACATCACATTACAAGTATCCACACTAGAATTGACCATACACTGCTAACGGAAATATGCCGAAATTACTCTAAAGCCCAGCCGCTTTGCATCTGCTCCAGAAAGGGTATAGAAACCTTCCTCTGATACATCAAGTCCACTATATCGGAGATGTATCTGGCGTGAACCAAGACATTTCCAACGTTCGGAATATGAAGATGAATTGAGGGGGTTTATGTCTGTGAACCGTGTTGTGAGAGGGTCATGACTAGGATTTGACAGGTCTGGAAGCACAGCTACACCAAGATTGTTGCCAACAGGTATGTAAACCTTGTCATGATCTTGATCAATTTCTGCCGTGAAAATAGCGAGAAAAATAAACGGACGGGTTTCATACGATTTGGGCCTGTCCGGGGGAAGGGTAATGTTTAGGTTTGAGATCCACTCTGATACATCTGCGCTATCATCCAGTGCAGTATATGTTGCCACATTTGCACTACTATAATACTCTGACCAGAATATACTGCTCATAGATATATAGGGTGGAAAGTCATCTTTGAATTTATCTTTGTTGAACAGGGGAATTGCCAAGAATGTCGCATGGACTCCAAAATGTGACAGTAGTATTGGCTCCTGCAGATTCACAATGAGTCGGGGTTCTCTGACCATCTTTGTATGTCCGATGTAGTCAGTAATTGTTTCTGGCAGGATGGAAGATCTGTTAGTGTGATTGAAGAGATCCCGAAAGTCACGCCTGGAGATCATTACTTGCTGAATCATGCGTCGCAGTGCATTCTCGGATCCCTCACCATATGCAATGGGAATGTTAGCCTGGAGAAGACCCATTAGGGAGTAGACTTGATCTTCTGCACGGGTAACCTTGCGCTTTGCTGCAAGCTCCATGATCCTGCAGATTGGGACTGCGGTGCCAAGCCACTTCATATATTCAAGCTCCTTCCCTGTAATTGATGTTGCCTTGAAAATTTGGTAACATACTTCCACTGCCATCTGTTGTTGCATGCGAGCGTACTCCTCGTTTTCCTGGAAAAGAAACTCAGGGTCGCTCAGGTGTGCATCAAAATCGGCTGGGACCCGAAGCTGCATCCAGTCACGGTTGTAGAAATGAATGTTCCGGTTTGCCACCAACTCTTGCAGTGTCCATCCCCGCGTGAACCACACATCACCCGGGATCTCCGAAAACTCCACGGTGTCGCCTAGGTAGGCGATGCAGACATGCGCTCCTTTATACCATTTGTACATTGAACGAATGGACTCGTCCAGCTCAGTGCTGCTCTCCTTGTTTATACACACTGTATCCATCCAACCAAGTAGCACACCGTGATTGCGTGCGGCGATGGTGCAGAAATTGTCAATCTTGGCATTGCCGCGGGTATTTTGTGGAAGCCTGCGGTTGGCCCAGTCACGGAAGAGGACGTCTCCGGGGATGTCACGCAGCCAAGTGTGCGAAAGGATCGCATACTTGCAGAATTCAGCTACAAGATTGTACAGATCATGGCTATGCCATATTCTTCTTCTGAGCGCATGCTTTTCTGGATAGGCAGCGCGTATGCGGGTGAGAATGATGTCAACCAGTGTGCTGCGGTCGACTAGAGTACAGCTGCCCCCACTTGAGTCAAAGCTTATCATGCGGATTGGCATCGAGTTGAATACTCTCTTGTTAACTTCTTCTACTAACTTGCTGGGTAATGCTAAAGAAACATTTAATTAGGTTAAAACATGCAAGTGAAACAACACACCATATTCATTCGGATACACATCTACTAAATTGGATAAAAGGGAAAATTCCTCTGCAGAGTTTGAGATTGTTTCTTTTGGGAGCGTCTCATTTGCTAGAGATATTCATGTCAGCAGCGGATATCATCCACATAATAAATATACTACCTTCTTGTGCATCAGCTGTACCCTTCCCTTTGGAATCGACGACTAAGTTTATGAAACTGCCCAGCGTCTTCAAGAGCTGTTGCCCCTCGGCAGACGCGCACAGGCGGGTAATATCTGCGTCTGAATGCCATTATTTAATTCAACATCCAAGAACGCAGCAGCCAAATTGTACTCACTCGGTGTCGTTGGTCTGAAGAACCCAATCAGACTCGCCAAGAGAGCCGACCCGCGTGCATTGACGTCTACTCGTCGCTATTAGCTTTCAAGGTATATCGCGATCTTCCATCAAATGCATGTCATTTTACCTGCTGATTCCAGGTGCGAGGGACCTGGTGATTCTATTCACCGTGGATGTTGAGATCTGACAATAGAGGTGTTGTAACGCAGTTTACGCACCTTGATCTGGAGTTACGGAGTGCGTACTAGAAGTCATTGAGATTCACTGCAGCGATTTCAAAGTGTCTGAGAATGGGGATGCAACGTGTGACCGTCATGGACGGGATGCCTTTATACACATTTCAGAATGCTCTATTCATAGTACATCAGTGTCAGACAAGTTTGGATACATCGAGGTTTTGATCACACATGCATCGCCGGTGCTGTGCTTATCTCAACAGTTAAATAGACATTTTTATTTGAATGCAAGAGCTGCTTTTCCTTTGAGTAGAAATAAACGAACCACATAATGAGCTAGTACAAAGCTACTACATATACTGATACAGCAAATACCGAGTAGTATATGTCGGGGATAACAAGTCGAGTGGGCCGGCGTACCCAAATAGCACAGCATGCATGGGATTGGGCTTGGGCGTAGGGTATGTGGTGTCCATCAATACCTGCCAGCCAGCTATTATGGGAGGTGGGCAGCTGCGGTGGCCTGGGGCACGTCAGATGGTCCAGGCGGTGCATGCATCTATAGCCACTCAATCTGGCGTGTGTGACAAATATCTTCCTGGAACGCTTTTACATGTTTTATGCAGCCGCGGTGGTTGAATACGTACCTGCATGGCACTGTTGGCTCAGCTGCGATGACTTGGCTGGTTTACTTTGCAAGTCATCATTGCTGTTGCTCTGCGGTCTGCGCACGAGATCAGGCTCACCACACAGAATGCTCGACACATGAACGCTACGTGCACTTACAGCCGTCTATGAGAACACGTCCGGGGCTACGCTGCATTGCGCGTGCCGAGTCCGGAACAGTGCCTGAACAATAAGTGAGCACCAATTCTGGTATAACAGGATCTGACCTGCGTCGTCTGCGGGTATTCAGTTAAGCTCGTGCTGGACCAGGCCGAGGCGCAAATCAACTGCACAGTGATCACTGGTGTTCGAAATTCAGTAAGTATACTATGTAATCTGCGATGAACCGTGTTAGTGATGTGTAGTATCTGATTTGTGTAGCAGTCGTTTCCGCGCTGCGGCGCGAATGCTTGGTGGATGAGTGCAGAGCATGTAAGAAGGATTCACTATACTCACCAATGTCTCGTTGAAGTGCTCTGTGGTGGAGTAAGACTTCGGAAGTTAATGGTAAGCATATTGAATTTGTTGTAAACGTCGGGGAATCATCACCAGTGGCTGAGTGCGGCGAGTCCCTTCTCAATCAAATCTAATAAACATATTTTCATCAGGTATTTACTATACTCACTGATATTTTCTCGTCGAGGTAAGCCGCCTGCCGTGCATGCGCCAGTCCCCAGGGACGGGTATCGGAGGTAAGCATTTGAATTTTATGAAAACATTCAGAAACTAAGTAGTCACGGCTTCCTCTTGACAAGTGTTCGTTGGCATGTATGACGAGGTCGCTCAGATACCTGCGTTGCGCCTGCGCGTACATCATCAACACGTTCATCCATTGTATAAGCCTACGCGCTGTATCTACGGGATCCGGTGGTTTTCTCTGCGCCGTGTATGGTGTCGGTGAGTGTTTCCACTGACCTTTAGGTTGACATTGCTGCGAGAGCACGCTACACTGCGTGGTCCCTTACGACAAAGGCCACGCAGGCGTATGGGTAATTGTAGGTACGGCGGTTTGTGCGCGACCGGCGCCGGAGAGTACTGGCACGGATCGCAGTTTTCATGTACGCGGTCCGGGCAATATGTATCTAAAGGAAGGAGAGATATGTAACCAAGTTGTACTGCGAATGAGGGCGGAGCGTGTGGCGCGTGGCAGGGGGTGCTGATGCTAATTGTACGCTCCCGTTTCCACTGAGACAAAGAAGAGATTGATCAGTGGCGCGAACAGGAAGCCGAGAGGAATGCGGTCCTGGAATGTGTTAACTGCGCCAGGTACTTTCTCTCTGTTACGCGGCACTGCAGTGCCTTGGCGGTCAAGCTGTTGGTGAGCTTGTAGACACCTGTCGAGCGGCTTTGAGCCCGTGTTACTTTGTAGAATATCAGGATACATGCACAGTACAGCAAGAAAACAGAGTCCGGAATGATGTCCTCGAGGGTCTTGAATAGGTTTGGAACCTAACTACAGAGCGCATTTAAGCATCTCGGACCTCGGTTATAGAGAGACCTAGATTCCAGCGTGCTAGGATGATTGAGCCTGCGTTACCTGGAAAATACCAAGGTACTGCTGGGGAGGGAGAGGTCCGTGGACGGTGACGACTGCGCACTTTTAGCGGGGGTCCATGGGACTGGAAAGGGAAGGGAAGGCGGGTACTAGGGCCCCCAGACGAGGTCTTGCGCAGGGTGCACTGCACAGGCAGACACGTTCTTGGCCTCGCGGCTCTGCTGATACATGATGCACGGACCGAGTCACGGATCCCCGCGGCCCTCGGAGCCCGTCCCATTGGTTTGCATGGCGCGAGTACAAACTCCACCCCCTACATATGTGGTGCTGGTACATTTGATGTCAATACTGAAGCTGAAGTGTCTCGTGTTAGGTATGTATGCGCAGCTGTCTAGCTCCTCTGCGCCTGACCTCGGTTTCGCACGCTCAGCCCCGCGCCGCCCACCGTCCGCTCCTGCGAGTCGATCTATCCGGTCCAGGTCTGTCCCTATCGGCCCGCCGGCCCCTGCCTCGTGGCTATGCTTCCTGTCTGTCTCTCCTCCCAACCATATACCGTGTCCTCGCTCTCACCCGAGGCATCCCACATGCCTCCGTGCGCCCCCATTCCTCCCTGCCCGATTCCGAGAATCCAATCCTCACCCGCCTCTGCACGTACCTGCCCCATCTTCGCCCAGCCCGTCTCATCTTCGCCTGGCCCGCTTCCTCTTCTCCTGCTCCGCTCCATCTTTGCCGGCCCCGCTCCGCATTTTGCACCCGTCAACTTGTCAACCCGTCACTTAGCCCGTCACTCATCATATTCATGAGTCACAGATCCGGCTCGCACTCGCACTCGTTTCCTATCCCAAGCACAAGTCTTGCGCAAGCCTCACAAGTCGCCATCCCACTACCGGGCATGTAGTCACACAAGTATCAAGACAGCGCGACGTTGCTGTAAAAGACTACGGCGTGGCGTGCATCGGTCTGATATGCAGGATCCGGACGCGCTAAATCAGATCAGTACGGATTTGTTTAAAATATACGACATACCAGGTAAAGCCGAGTCCAAACCACGGCAACCGACAGAGAAGGCCTGCTACTGCAGCATGAGGAAGATCATGCCAATGCATTGCATGTTATAGGGCGGGACTGTTAGCGCGTTTGCGAGGCTTACTGTGGAACAGAACTCGGGCTCAGCTTACGAGGCGCCGAAATAACGGTCTGCAAGGTGAGTAAGTCAAGTAAATACAGAATTTTACTATGCTTACATTGGCTGACTCCGTCTCCAGAGAACGAGTGCGCGCAGCACAGAGCAGTACTCTCACCTCGGGAGTCAACCTGGACTGTCGAAACAGCGCAACGTTCGGGGGCTGACGCATCCGTGGACCTAGCTTAAGCCTGAACTCACGAAGAGTCGAAGCGCCTCAATAACGACCTGCGAAGTGAGCAAGCCAATGTCTGATGTACTTACACTAATCAGCCCAGTTTTTAGTGGATGGGTACGTGCCCCACCGTTGCTCGATGGATCATAGTATGCTCCCAGCTCGGCCGCCTCGAGTGTGGAGACAGCGCAACATCATGGCTGCATCCGTGGACCTAAGCAGAGGATCCGGGTACTCTGGCTTAGGACAACTGTCAGTGAGGAATCTTACTGACAGATATGGCTAGTATTCACCATGAAATGAATATTTAGTCGCCTGGAACACGCGAACTACGGGTGAGTGCAAAGTCCGCTGCAAAATAATGCGGGAACAGCGACAACCCGAGCCCGCTGCAAGTTGATGGGGGTGCAGAACCCAACGCATGGTCCACCTATGATGTTTCTTCGTCTTTGTCGTTCTCGGGTTGCTCGAGCCTCACGGTTCTGCTGATTCGTGAATATGGAACGAGTACGGCCCGCCGCGCCTGCTTCCGTGCATTCCCACGGCCCTCGGGGCCCGTCCCATTGGCCTGCCTGGGTAAAGTATGAAGTATGCTCCTCTCCCCTCAGCCCGTGCATCTATTCGCCCGTCTCCTCTACATCCGTGTGTTGGGGCGCTGGCTCGGCGGCTGCAGGGGCTGCTCAGTGCCTCCCCCGCTGGTAGATTTGTCAGCCTGCACTGTCCGCCGTCCGCTCCTGCGAGTCGGTCTTGCACAGTGGTCTCGGCCCAGGTCTGTCCTTATCCACCCGTCGACCCCTGCCTCCCCTCCATACCGCGTCCTTATCCCCGCCCCCTCTCACTCTCACTATCACTCTCACTTGCCCCAGGCATTCCACCTGCCCGCCCCCGACTCCCCCCATTTCCATTTCTCCGCCTCAAAGAATGCGATCCCCACCCGCCCCTGCTTATCATGCACCTGATTCCTCGCTCGGCCGGCCTCATCTTCTCCTTCCCCGCCCCCTCTTTGCCCGACTGCGGTCCGCATCCTCAACAGTTCACGCCCGTCCACTCACTCCGGCAACCGCTCACATCGCTCACAGTCCGCTCTCGCTCGGGCACAAGCCGGAACAGGTATGGTATGTCTATCTCTATGTCTAGAGCTCTACCACCAGCACCACAACAGTCACCCCTCCCGCAGCCCGCATTCGCGGTACATCTTGGGTCCAGATCATATTAACACCAGTGGACCCAATCAAGACCGCTCGGGTATGGCTTACTGTATGCATGCGCCAGCTTGACTTGCTGCATGCACTGCCGTCTGACGTCGTATCCCAGCCCACCGCAGCCGCCTCCCACCCCTCTAGCTGGCTGGCATTGCCTCGCGCTGCATACCCCACAAACTTGAGCATTCCGCGGACGCGCGTGTGCGAACTACCCATGTGCGCCACATGCCCCTACCTACCGTGTATGCGCGAACTCTTCGTACCTCCCCCATGCTCGCACACAACTGTGCCAACGCTTATGCGGCGCCCACGCTCACAACGGGCTCCCGATCGATCATCAGCGTGCCTGTACCACCCGCCTGCGCGCATACATGAACCCAGTCATGGACACTAGTCCCCCACGCACCCCGCACCCTGCCTTCAGCCCTCAGCAGTCCACTTCCACCTCCGTTCGCTCGTTCCGCTTGTCCGCTCCTCTCCCCGTATCCGGCAGTCGAGCAAGTCCCTCTCGGTCGGCTCGTTCCCTCGCCCCTCTCGCTTTTCCCGCTCGCTCCCAACTCGTCCTTCTTTCTCGCTTGTCCAATCCAAGTCCAAGTTCCAATCCTCGCTAGCCCCTCTCGCACAGCACTCTCTTTAGATGCAGGAGATGAGGCGGGCAGGCCAGGGTAGGGACGGGCGGGCGATGCGTACTTTTTGTCTTAATGCGTATTGCGGGTGGACATTGGAATCAATACTGACTCACTGAGGGGCACTGGTGAGTCGTACAGGTGAGCCTTTGAGCTGAGTAGTGAGGCCTGCCACTCTCGCTCGGCCCTCGCGCTAGATGCGCTAGATGAGGATGACTTGAGGCGGGCGGGGTAGGGGATAGCAATGCAGGGCAGGGACGGGCGGGCTGTATGTAGGAACAGATTGTTGCTCTTGCTCAAATGGACGTCTTCCCTTGCGTACCTGAGCAACATTAAAGCAGGATTTGGGGGATATAAGAGAAATACAGGCGGGTAGGTTTAGAGATAAGTATTACTGAAGTATGTATTCTGTATTCTTTCTACTGATCATTTTGCATGTCTTTCTTTCATCTTTTCTTCCCGTGCTCACTGGTGAGCAAGTGAAGTAATAGGCTATGCATTTAAATTCACCGGACCGCTCCAATAACCAGGATGGACTCCCCAGTGCTCCTGCATTGACCCCTACTCCTCCCGCAGTGATATTGACCCCGTGCTACTCCCACCCCTGTCCCTGGACTGTGGACGCGAGCAGGAGGACTCAGAAGGAAGGCTGAAGCGGTGGAAATACGACGGACCCGACATCAATCTGACACAGTGCCCGACGCGCGTGCGAGGAGGTTTGCGACGGGCTGCGGGCCTAGGGGTAGGGACTCAATAGGCGCAGGTTCCGAGGCGGGTACATGGGTAGAATATCGGGGCCCGTGAGCCATCGGACGGACGGATGGAATGTGCATAGTGCATCAATTTCAAGTCCCTCCGGAACCCTGCCTCCCGCCCTGCAACCTCGCGCGTACTACGGAGGAGCAGTTCCTCCTGCCTCACCGTGGCGCAAAGGTGAAAATGCGGGGCATATGCTGTGGGGCCACGCAGGGGCACACGGCGGTTGATATGCATGAGCAGGTAGACGCGCAGGAGGATGAAAGTTCGGGCTCGGGCTCGGGATGACTCGGAAGGGGTACAAAGATGCGGGACGAGAAGGGGCAGAGGGATGAGGAGGGGCAGAGGGATAGGGGATGAGGCCTGAGCAGGAGGGAGTTGAAGCCAAGACAAGACCGCCAACCCAGTGGCAGTGGGACGGAGCGTGGGCATGGTTCGATTCTGAGAGGGGTAGGTGTAGCGGGTGCGGTGTGCTGGGAGTGCCGTGTCTTGTCTCGCTCACCGGGGGTGAGGGTTCCGGACATGGGGCGGCTGGACTCCGAGGAGCCCGAGCGCGGGATGCGCGAACGGGTATGGACGTTGCGTGCTTGAAGGCGGGGAGCGTGATCCCGGGTGCACTGGGGACCAGTGAGTATGTCCGGCTTCAGTACGCGCCGATTCGGGTGGTATAAGCACATCAATGCACGGCAGCCTGGTGTGGGCGGGAAGGAACCAAAGTAATTCATTGTGAGTGGAATATCTTGGGACATAGCTCGGCCATGAGAAGTGTCACGCGAGGGCGCTTGGGGAACGTCGATACCTCGTGTTGCGACCTTTGTGCGGCGTTTTCTGTGCATAGTGTCCGCTGTTGAGCGATGTGAGAAGCAAATAGGAAAGATAGTATCCTTGCAATTTGCCTGTGTCGTCGCAGCTCGCGCAGGCTGCTCCTCGACATCTTTTGCCCCTCCACCCAGTGTACCACCCGCCGCGGGGCTTGAACGTTTGAACATTGATCCAAGGGCAATGTATAATTGTCGTGAATGGTCTGCCTGTGAGAGGTGTAGTGCAAGGGCGTTATCGGGAAATTAATACGTCGTATTGACGCATGAGTACGATGTTCCTAGTGTATCCTGAATGTATTTTAACTGGACGTCTACAAAGTAAGTGAAGATAGAAAAGTAATTGTGTGCAACATACCTGTGTCGCAGAATCACAGCTCTCCGCGGGACCTCGTCCTCTCTTCCCAGGCACCGTGAATTGCTGTAGCTAGAGTGATTGGCGGTATCGTGTTCACTGGGCGTCAATTTGTCTTCTCGCGACCTGAAAACGCTGCGTCCAAGGCACGTTTGGGGTGTACGAGCACGGCTGCAAGCAGACATGCAGATACGGTGGTGTATTGACGCCGTAACTTGTTACTCTAGTAAGACGTGGCGCTTTCTGTGGTGTATACCTGTACCATTTTTCCGGTCTGCACATAGAGAGGGAAGTAAGCCATAGAGAAGTAAGTAAGCGTTATAGTGTATATGGGTATCATGGACTTACTGTTCCTTCAGCCATGGCAGTCCCTCCTCTGGCATGGGCGTGCGTTGGCCGCAGGGCGTTGAACTATCAGGATAGACCCGTTTCAGACGTGTTCCATGGCCCAGTCACTATGTCTTGCATTGTGTCGGGTGTCAGCGTTTTCGGGACGTCGAAAAAACATAGTTGCATCCTGCAAGTCGTCCAAGCATGTCGAGGAGCGACGTATATACGTCTAAGGAGGGACAGAGAGTCAGTACCAGACGTTAGGGTAAGAAAATACACGACGTACCACGAGTTTATATGTCCAAGAAGGTATCAGGGCAGCATGAGGTGGCAGTGGTAGAGATGAAAGGGCAGTGTCGGCTAGTAAGTAAAGTACCAGCCCCTGCATACTGAGCCGTCACTCTGCACACGGCCAGGGACGCATTCCCGAGCACCAGACCATTCCTCCGTCCCCTGGGTGTTCTCATTGCAGATATAGACATCCTATTCTTGTATCTCCATTTGGGAAACACCAAAACTGCGCAATGTGTACGCATCCCCGTTCCAAATGTTCTGCGCAATAACGCAGAAATTACAGCTAGTCTACCAGCTCACAGCATCACCGCTGACCATTACAGTACGGCTGGTACTCCGATGGCAGCAAGAAAAACGCTTGCAAACTAGCTTCAAGTTCACGAAGATTATATGGAGTGTACGCCCACAATCCTGGCGTACATCCCGAAACTACACGCGAACGCAGATTCCCGTTAAAATTCCAGTAATATGTGAAGCCTCACAAGAACCGAGGTTATGTCCGGGAGTATCTGCCATATGCATTTGGATGTACGTCTCTGTTGAAAATGCGGTACACTCTCTTAGGCCAGGTGAACTGAAGTATGTATTCTGTATTTTTCTTTACTGATCATTTTGTATGTCCTTCTTTCTTCTTTTCTTCCTGCGTTCACTGATGAGCAAGTGAAGTAATAGGCTATGCATTTGAATTTACTGGACCGCTCCAATAACCAGGCACCATGTGAATAGCTTGCGATGCGTGAACGTTCAGCACTTCAGCTCTGAATCCTGTATGATCATGATGCAGGTGATTGGCTCGGGAGATGTATGTACTGGTACTCGGAAACGTTGTTTGAAAAATAAACTGTGCTAGCACTTCATCGATTAACTCTTAATAAGATCACATTCGAGCCCTGCACTTTTGCTGCTGCTGCACTTGCGTTGGCACTGGCGGTGGGAAAGTGAGTTGAATTCTGTCCAAGTTTATCAGTATGATCTCGTTCTTCTCGCACTGATTCCTTCCTCAAAATTCTATCAGTAAACGCCAAATGCTTGGAGGTACGTTTGTACCTATGCCAGAGTTATGTTCATACCTATCCCTGAAATACTTTGATAACTATATCTGAAATATATTCCCAACCACGCTCTTATGCCGAGCTGCACCAGCCCAAGGCAGACTCTGTCCCTGGCCCTGCCGTTTCGCTGCTGTCTGGGTAATGGTTGGTATGCCATGGAGTCCCGACGTCCAAAAAGACTGTCTGACGTGCACAACCCTAGACTTACATTTATACACGCGGATAGCGTAAGCAATCCGGTTGCATGATAAATACATGGTAGTGAGCCTTGAGTACTCCAGTACTGGAGGCTACTGGTACGAGCTAAATGTACCTACCTTCGGAACTGCGACGACCCGGACAGGCGCGGGGTGTTAGGCCTGGACAGAGGCAGGGGCCTCGAACATAACGCGTGGGGCTTGAAAGTAATGCGCGGAGCATGACAATTGACAGTGGGACAGTGCGTGGGAAGGGTGGATGTGCAGAACGGCCCCCGGGAGGCGGATTGGCAAGGGCGGACCGCGGACCGCCAACTTATACTGGGTGGCTGTACGAGAAGCGGAAGAGCAGGATTAACAAATGAGTCTGGATAGATGGTGTGCTATATGCTGAAGGCGGGGAGCGGGGTGCACTGGAGACCATTAAGCAAGTTGATATGCTGGAGCCTGGTGAGGGTGGGCGTGGGCGTGGGCTTGGGCGCTGTGGGCATGGGGGACGTTTGGGGGAGGTAATACTCCGACCAGCTAGGTGAGCAGTAAATCATGGCACTGGTGCCCCTCATATCACACACCAAGTGAAAAAACTAAGTACTCAGCCTGCCTGCCATTTCCTGCCCACACACTCAAGGGCTGGATCCCGACAACACAGCTCGTGGGAAAGGGAATTTGGGTATGTCCGAGTCCTAGCTATAATACAACACTCGACGTGCCACTGACCTGCTTGAAGGTTCAAGCTCAAGGATGTTATAACAAGTTCTATTTCAGACTGCCGTTCCTCCATTTAAACTTTAAGTTGACCACTGGCATTCAGCGCAGAGCTACTGAGTACATGTACGGAAGTAATATATTATGTCACATTACATGTATGGCACTAGAATTACCCACAGACTCCTAACGGAAATATGCCGAAATTACCTTGAAGCCTAGCCGCTTTACATCTGCTCCAGAAAAGGTATATACACCTTCTTCTGTAACAGCAAATCTGCTATATCGGAGATGTATCTTCTGTGGACCAAAGTTCCCAAAATAACGAGATACAGTGAGGGGTTTTATATCTGTGAACCGTGTTTTGATAGGGTAATGTATGGAAACCAAGACGGTCGAGCTGCCTAGCGCACGCTCAAGCCTTTGCCAAACATGCACGGCATGGCATGCCGCATCGCCTTGGCATCTTGGGACACCAGGTACCCTCGTTACCTGTTAGGGGTGTTTATTAGGAGTGCACCGTATATCGCAGTTGTTAATTCATTAAGTTTCGCGATTAAATTGGCATCTGATTCAATGTAATAGCCATGTTACACACAAAGCAAAGTGATGTCAAGGGCATACCTAATCCTCGGCCATTATTCACACCACCCATATAATAGAAGCCGTCTGAATTGATTGATTCCATACCACCATCTAAATCCTTCCCTTTAAGTAATGTATACTTCTCGAGTTCTTCAGCATCGAAGTCCTCTGGCTGTTGATCCATACGTGCCACTTCAATGCTCCACTGCTCAATACAATCAGTCGCCTCATCAAGGTTTTGAAAGCGAAACAAAAGCTCATTGTACACATTCCACACTGTCACTTTCCAAGTGATTTATTCATCGAATAAGGGTGGGACAAGTTGGAAAACCGGGTCATCTGGCGGCGCATACAATGCCCGAACATGATCGATGGCTTCCTTGTCCACTTTCACCTAGTATTAAGCCCAACAACATAAGTAAACCAAGATTGAGCAAGCTAAGCTCTACATACCTTAAAGTCCAGACAACCATACCTCTCTGGTGACGAGGCAATGTCGTTAGGAACTCCGTGTCACGGGGTGATTTTATGTTGATTGGCCCTCTTCCGTGTGTTGTTAATTCTCTCTCGCCATAAATCAAGCTCGGATTGAAGCCATGGAATAAACACCCAGCGAAAGACAAGGCTTGAAGATGTAAATGGTCAATAGTAAGTGTATATTGATAACTAAGATAAATAGTAAAGTACTCACACGTCCATTTTTCTGGTGTCGCATCCACCATGCTGAATCGTGCCAGTAAGATTGGGGTCATGCCACTGACGCAATGTAGTATGTGCATTGGCAATACCGTAATTCTCGGAGCCAGGATCATGCTCTTAGTACATTCGCGATATTCCTCAGGGAGCCTGTTAGTGCGTCCGCATAGTAGTTTTTGTATATATACTGTACAACTGCGATATACGGTGCACTCCTAATAAACACCCCTAACAGGTAACGAGGGTACCTGGTGTCCCAAGATGCCAAGGCGATGCGGCATGCCATGCCGTGCATGTTTGGCAGAGGCTTGAGCGTGCGCTAGGCAGCTCGACCGTCTTGGTTTCCATAGTAATGACTAGGATTTAACAAGTCTGGTAGCACAGCTACACCAATATTGTTGCCAATAGGTATGTAAACCTTGTCATGATCTTGATCAATGTCTGCCGTAAGAATAGCAAGAAACATGAAAGGAGGCTTTCCATCTGTGTGCTTTTTTTGGGGGAAAATGGAGATGTGTAGGTTCGAAATCCACTCTGATGTGTCCATGCTATTATCCAGTACAATATACATTGATGTATGGGTACAATGAGTTCTCCAGATTATACTGCTCATAGATGAATTCGGTGGGAAGTCATTTTTGTATTTGTCTCTATTGAACAAGGGAATTGCCAAGAATGTTGCATGGACTCCTAAATGTGACAGTAGTATTGGCTCCTGCAGAACAATTTTGGGGTTTCTGACCATCTTTGTATGTCCAATGTAGTCAGTTATTGTTTCTGGCAGGATGGAATATTTGTTGGTGTGATTAAAGAGATCCCAAAATTCGCGCCTAGAGATCATTATCTGCTGAATCATTCGTCGTAGTGCAACCTCGGACCCTTCACCATATGCAATGGGGATGCTAGCCTGGAGAAGACCCATTAAGGAGTAGATTTGATCTTCTGTACGGGTAACCATACGCTTTGCCGCAAGCTCCATGATCCTGCAGATCGGGACTCGCTCGGGAATGCTGTTGAGGAAATGGAGCTCACTTCGTGTAATTGATGTTGCTTTGAAAATTTGGTACTGCACTTCCACTGCCGTCAAATATTGGTTGTAAAGATTGTGAGAATCAAACTCAGGGTCACTCAGGTGTGCGTCGAAATTGCCTGGGACTCGAAGCTGTGTCCACTCGCGGTTGTAGAAATGAATGTTCTCGTTTGCCACCAACTCTTGCAGTGTCCATCCCCGGTTGAACCACCCATCGTTCGGGATCTCCGTAAATACCAGTGTATCGGCAAGGTACGCAATGCAGACGTGCGCCTGTTGGTACCATTTGTACATTGAGCGAATGGACTCATCCAGCTCAGTGCTACTCTCCTTGTTTATACACACTGTATCCATCCAACCAAGTTGCATGCCGTGATCGCGTGCGGCGACGGTGCAGAAATTGTCAATCTTGGCATTGCCGCGGGTATTTTGTGGGAGCCCACGGTTGGGCCAGTCATGGAAGAGGACGTCGCCAGGCACGCCACGCAGCCAAGTGTGCGAAAGGATCGCGTACTTGCAGAAGTCGTCTACAATCATGTACAGATAATAGTCATTCCCTATTTTCTGCCTGAGCTTCTGTTCATCTGGATAGGCAGCGCGTATGCGGGTGAGAATGATGTTGACCAGTGTTCTGCGGTCGACTAGAGTACAACTGCCCCTACTCGAGTCAAAGCTTATCATGCGGATTGGCATCTGGTTGAATACTCTCTTGTTAACTTCTTCGACTATGGCATTGGGTAATACTAAAGAAACATTTAATTAGGTTAAAACATGCAAGTGAAACAACATACCATATTCAATTGGATACACATCTACCGGATTGGATAAAAGCAAAAATTCTTCCACAGATTCCGAGACTGATTTTTTTGGAAGCGTCTCATTTACTGGAGATATTAATGTCAGCAGTGGCCATTGTCCACATAATAAATATACTACCTTCTTGCCCATCAGCTGTACCCTTCTCTTCGGAATCGGTGATACGCCTACGAGCGCTCCACGTGCGGAATGGCGACGAGCAACAAACAAAAACGAAGGGGACACGTAGGGAACTCGTAGAAGGTGCGTAGGGGTGCGAGTGTGTTTCCAAAGGCTTCTAACCAACAGTTCTCGAAGGTGAACAAAGTTTCTCCACAGTGTAAGCTGCCAATCAGCTTTGAACCACTTGGAGGCCGAAATGCGACGAGTAACGAGTGCGAGACGAGGTAGAACAGTAGACGAGAAGTCCACGCTAGGACTGGGCGATAAAACGAATATTACTTGTTATTTTGTAGCTGAAAGTACATGTCTTTTATACTACAGATATGAGTCATAATTGTAAGCAAAGAATTATCTAGAAAAATTGTAAAATGGAACGGATGAGTAAGGAAATGAGTAATCTACATATTTACAAATTTTTAGAATGAAGGGGAACATTTTATGCAGTGAGGAACATAGATGCTACAACCATATTCCGTGAGCTGTGCACAAGCTGTGCGTGAAGCCGCGCCGGCCGCAAGTTTCCGGGTGATGCCGAGATATGCCGGGCGTGGGAAATGGACTTGTGCGCATCGCATTTTGTGCCGTTTTCGTGCGTGGAGCCGGCTACGGCTCATCATCTCCTCCCTACTGAAATTCTGACTGTCCTCAGTCAGCCGTGGTCAATTAGCACGTCGTGTATGGTACCTGGACCGAGATATAAGAGAAAAAAAACGAAATAAACTGAGTGGGGATGATATATAAAACAAAAATCATAGAATAGTATGTGCAGTCAAATAAAATGTCACCGTAAATGCAGAGGCGGTCCTCCCTACTGTAATATCGACTCCAACTAGTCCTGGTCTTGATCTGGGTCTTCTTCTGCAAGTGTGTCGTCGTTTTCAGGGTCTGCAGCTGCTGTGGCTTCGAGCTCTCGCAGCCGTTGTTGTGAGACATCCAACAATTCATCCAAGGGTGGTAACTCGATCTTCTGGCGTGCAAAATATGGAATAACACGAAATGCGGCTATGGGGCGGTCGAACAATGTTCCATCAAGTTCAGAGAGTATGTATGCTCCTCCCTTGTTGCGAGAAATAAATATGAGGGGTCCGAGGTATCTTGGGCGCATTTTTCGATTCAAAGACTTCTCAATGCGTGTATTGCGGATTAGAACAAGGTCTCCGAGCTTAAAATCGAATTCTTTGATGGTGTGCGCATGTTCTAGTTCAAATCGTGCAGCTGCTTTGAGTCTTGCTTCGTAGACCTTTGAATGAAGTTGCTCGAGGTGTTCACGGCGTTTGGAAAGCGCAACAGCACGTCTAGAAATAAGGTCTGTGGTGGACAACACACTGTCAGGTGGCGGCATCAGGTAATTTGCCTCAGAGATGTCGAAAGGAAGAAGTGGTTGTGTGCCAGTGAGTGCGAAGTATGGTGAGCAACCCATGCGTCGTCTAATTGTGACTCTTTCCGACCAGAAAACATAGTGAGCATACTGGGGCCACTTTGACTCGTCTCCATCCGCTGCCTTGAAGATTGCTTGACGTACATCGAAGTGTGAGCGTTCTACAATGCCATTTGCACGTGAATTATATCCAGAGACCCGAATGTGGTTAATGTGGTATTTCTTTGCGAGATATTCGACTGCTTTGATGATTGGGGGACCGTTATCTGTTACAATTTCGACTAGAGCACCGTAGCGGAAGATAAGATCACGCATGATCCATTCTCCAACTGTTTTAGCAGTTTCACGACGAAGCATGCTGAACTCAGGGAAATGTGAGAGAGAACAACGAGCCTGGATGATATATTTGAAGCCTCCTGCAGGCGGCAGATGCATGGTGTCGATATAGACCTTGGCAAACAGTGGGGCAGGCATTGCGACGGTTGGCGGGATTAAAATGTTCTGTGTGCGTCGTAGTTGACAAAGGTGACAAGTGCGAACAAACCAAGCAATATCAAAGGCCATAAACGGCCACCAGAAGCGTTCTGATATCAGGGAGTTTGTGGCATAGAATCCATGATGTCCCACGTCATTATGTGCGGAAGAAATAATAAACAAGCGCCGGTGAGCAGGTATAACGAGTTTGTGACATCCATTGGGGTCCTTTCGCCATAATCTGTCCGAGTCCATGAAGAATTCCGTACAGTATCGAATAAATGTCGCATAATCATTGTCAGACATGTCGGGTGGGCGCTTAAGCGTTGTAAGCCATTCTTTCACCTTAAGAAGACGTTCATCGGCTTTGTGTGCGGTATCCGAGCGAGGGATAATGGAATAAGGTATGGGGGACGATGTGGAAGATGTGTCCGCAATGACATTTGGGTCAGACGAGTTGGGTAGTGATTCTGGTACTGAAGAAGTTGCGTACACAAGTGTGGGCGGTTGTACTACAGCCTGGGGTCGTGTTGGATTAATTATATGCATAAACCCGTTCATATGGTCGATCCAATCTTCAAAATCGTCTTCTGGCTCCTTGGAGTCGTTTGGTTGCGGTTTGCGTCGTGATAATCCATCTGGTCCGTGTTGAGCGCCTGGGATATGTACAAGCTCGAAATGAAACATTAAGATAGCTGCGATCCAACGATTTATGCTTGCTGAGGGTGCGATATCCGGATTTGCGAGCATACCCTTGATGTACTTGGCGTCTACTTCGACCACAAGGTTGCGCACACCTAAAATATAAAGTTTAAGCGCACGAAGCGCACGAAACAAGCCATATAACTCGAGTTTGGGCTGAGAATAACGGGATTCACGGTCATTTAGTGTGATGGATCCAAAGCGTGCATGGTAACGAAAGCGAGCGTTGTCTGGTGCACATTGTGACAGAAGATAGCCAACAGCAATGTATGAGCTGTCTACTGCAACGATAACAGGTGCTTGTGAGGTGTAATCAATTGGACGAAGTGCAGGTGACTTGAGAAGTGCTTGTTTAAGGTCTTGTTGAGCGCTTATTTGATCTTGGGTCCATTCAAATATGGCTCCCTTCCTGGTAAGTTTGACGAGGTGATGTGCACGGTGTGCAAAGTTGCGAATAAACATGCGGCATACTCCAATGGTTCCAAGGAAAGATCTGACGTCTGTGAGGTCCTTGCATGGTCCCCAGTTCGATATAGCTGAAACTCGCGATTCATCTGGTAGACGACCTTCATGTGTGCACCTGTGTCCGAGAATAGTGATTTCAGGTGCGCACAGTACTGATTTAATGCCAGAGAAAGTTCCACCAGCATATTTCATACGTTGCACGACACGATTAAGACCTTGGAAGTGTTCCCACACAAATCTACGTATTCCTGGATTTTCTGGGTGTGTTTCAAACTTTCCATCTGGTAATATGTAGCGGGATCGAGGTCCTTTAACAGGTACGTCGTCGATGTATGGCACAGTTGTATGGGGAATTTCTGGCTGTAAAATATGTGTAACATCGTCGTGGAATATTGGGACAGAGTTAGTCCAACCCATTGGTAGTGTTGTGAGTCTCAGGGCGCCAAAAGGGGTCTGAAATGTTGTATAGTCTCGTGAGGACTCTGCTAGTGCGCGTTCGTCGTACCCTACGAATAAATCGAGGAGGCCGGCGCAAGCAAGAGCCGCAAACTGTTCAGCAACTTGTTCCGTGAATGGAGGAACACCAGAGTGTGCGATTGTGACTGCATTCAAAGGCTCGAGTGATTGAACTATGCGAAGTGATTTTCCATCCTTCTTGACAACTGCAAACCAACCACCACGATAAGAGGCGCAGGATTTTTCAAGTACACCTGCATCAAGTTTCTTCTGAAGGAGTTTGCAGAGTTCGTCATATATTCCGGGTGGTATTGGGCGATTACGGACAATCCAAGGCTTGTGAGGAATAACAGGCACTTCTACAGGCGGAAAGAAGTCCTCTCTGAAGTGACCACGTTCTGTGTCGTTCCACGCAAATGCGTCCTGGTGCAGCATCATAAAATGGTGCATTAAGTTGCGTTCTGCTGGCCATAAGAATCCTGGTACGTGTGCGGCGTCAAAAACCTTCATTCTTTCCTCAGTATAACGTCCAGTAGGTGTAAACGTGGGTGGGTGTGGGTTAAGCGCTGGTAAGTTAGCAAGGGGGTCGCCAGTAATGTTGCGAATGATCTGGTACTTCTCAGGGAGTTCTCCGTAAACTGGGCGAGTTTTCTTCGACACAGGCTTGTATTTCTTCTTTGTAGCTGCAAATATAGAATGGGATGGATGTGGCATGGTGTAGAGTGGAAAAACATCGTCAGAAGGATTAGTTAGAGGTGTAAAATAATTTGTATGGTGTAACTGAGCTGTGGAGTCATGTAGGGCGTTAGAAATCGAAGGGATACTGTGGTCACAGGCAGAGAAATAAGATAAGGAGACTGGAGTCGAGGAGTCTAGTGCTTGTATGGCTTCCACACGTAAGTGACCGTTATGGGCGCCTATTTTGATTGCAAACGTGTCTCCTAACGTTTCTAGATCCTCGACATCTAAAAACCCTGGTTTCTGCGTTGTGCTATGCGAGGTGGACCTCTAGGTACAGTGGGGACGGTCACAACTTGTCCTGTGTTTGGATCCTCCAAGGTTATAGTCTGATCTTCGCTCCTATAGTTATGTATGACACTGGCAGTGAGGATATCAAAAGGACGACCTAATAGAATATCGTATGCTGGGGCACGGATGATGTGGACTTGCATATACAAGGTAACATTGCCTATGCGAAAGGGGACGTTGCGAGCGAGGCCAAGTGACTGATCTATGCTTCCATTAGCTGACTGCATGTTGAGCGTGATAGTGGGATCGTAAGTGAGTGAAAGTTCATGACAAACATCCTCGGACATTGCAATAATTTGACTTCCTGGGTCTAGGATGCATTCAATCCTTTGCGAGTTGTCGACTATAGGAAATATTGATCGAAGCGCAGCCGATTCTTTGGCTACTACAAGGCGATCTGGGTCGGGTTTTTCACCATGGTGCAGTGAGCGATAATACTGCTCAAAAGGATCATCAATAATAGTAGCACCCTCTGGTACTTGTCGTTGTTGGCTTGCTGTGAGCGCTACCATGTGTGGCATGTGGTGATATGTGTTTGCAAGACGTTCCTGGGATCGTTCCTCCTGTAGTAAATTATTCTGTGCTGTATTATCGATGTTGGTGCTTCGCTTGGCTGTGGTTGCGTTCTTGTACTGATTACGAATGTCTGGAGATATTGACAAGAGTTCCCTTTGAGTAATTGTGACTGGAGCTTCAAGTGATCGATTGTACACAGCAGTAGAGATGTCTGCCTCGTGTATGGGTGTTATATTGCGATAAGCCACTTCACCTTTCTTAACCGTGGCGTTGGGAATTGCTGGGACGTTTCTGTGCTGCGGGGGAAGGTATGTTGCGTCCACAACACTTCTGAATGGATGTTCAGGCTCTTCATCGATTGAAGTCGGTGGTAATACCCTTGTAGATGTGTCTCGAGTGTCCAAAGGTCTGTGTACCGGTTGCGAATCATTCTGCGACCTCTGAGGTGTTGTATCACGAGTTTGCGACGCAGTTGGAGCAGGAGTTTCGTCAAAATCTGTGTTAGGTGCTCGCTCCTTCTGTGCGCGTGTCCGGATGATTGGAGTAAAGCCTGGGCGCTTAGATCGAAGGGTGAATATTTCTGCCTCAAGTAACGCGATCCTGTCGTCTGTGGTAAGCTGATAATTTGCTTGAGTACTCTGAGATGCTGCGTTTGAAGTATGAGGGACGGAAACTGTGTCCAGAAGCATGGCAGATGAGAGCATAGCTGTGGCGAGCTGTCCAGGGTTACGGCGATGCCATTCGTCAATTTTATCCTTTAATAATGCCCCAGTAATTTCACGAGGGACAAAGGCTCCAGTTGGTAAGACTACCTTGCCGTCTATGTTACGTTTAACCTTTCCAGCACGCTGGTATTCATCCACAAGACTGCAGGCACGGATAAAGTGGTCTTTTCCGCAGAAGTTGCACTTTACTTCACGGTTACCGGATTCAGAGTAAGGTGTAGACGAACGTGGACGATTTTGGCTGTTATTCATGACCTCCTTAATCGATTTGGTGAACTCTGACAATATTGAGTTGAGTTGCTCCGTTTTGACAAAGTCATTGGTGCTGGGAGGTACAGGAGACGTGGTGGATGCGCCTAGTGTGCGAGAAGCGCCGTGAGTGCCGTGTAAAATAAATTGTGCTGCGGCATAAACATCTGCAACATTGTAAGGATCCCCTGGAAGATGGTCCAAAAATTTGAGCTGTAACCGTTGGGAAATTTGCGTCCAAAGTGCCTCGGGAAATCCACGAACATAGAAGCGCTTCTGCTCTAGTTCGGATAGCCTGCCTTTCGAGATTAAGAATTTTGTAATGGCCAAAAATTGCGCATGATAGTCGGCGAGATCTGCGAGAGAATGAATGCCTAAACGCTGCCGCGTTCCAATTAAAAAATCCATATCAGCCAAAGTGTACTTGTAATCTTCGTTTGCACCTGGATAAAGGTCTCGTACTGCCTGTTTGAAGTCTCCAAACGATTTCATGGGGTCTGTAAATTCTGACAAGGCTTCCCATAGATCTGCGACACTGTAATCCACGTAACGAGTTGCGTGGCGCTTCATTTCTGTCATGTCAGTAATTTTGGCGCCTTCCAGATGGTATTCAAGCTCAGAGAAGTATCTCTTGAGGTCTCGAGGTTTTGCGGGGTCAAATGTTGGTGCACTGCGGTCACCACGGGCTGGCATGCGTGTGGCCATTGTAGGTGTTGAAATTAATGATTCTTCAGATGAACTTGGGAATAGAGATAAAGCTGCTAGCTCTGCGTCGAGTGAAGAGGTTGATGAGGATGGGGAGTAGGATGGTAGATCAGATAGATTAAATTGAGGAGAGGTTGGTGTTGGTAAATTATTGTGTGTAGCTTCGATGTCAGGTACTTCAATAAAGAATGAGTCGTCGCTGAGGTTTTCTGGGTTTTGAAAGGCTGCAATTAACTCGTCACGGAATGTGCGAGTGCGAAGGCGATTGTTGATTGAAGGCTCAATGTTGAATGAAACCCCCTCGCGGTGGGCTCCAAAATGATACGCCTACGAGCGCTCCACGTGCGGAATGGCGACGAGCAACAAACAAAAACGAAGGGGACACGTAGGGAACTCGTAGAAGGTGCGTAGGGGTGCGAGTGTGTTTCCAAAGGCTTCTAACCAACAGTTCTCGAAGGTGAACAAAGTTTCTCCACAGTGTAAGCTGCCAATCAGCTTTGAACCACTTGGAGGCCGAAATGCGACGAGTAACGAGTGCGAGACGAGGTAGAACAGTAGACGAGAAGTCCACGCTAGGACTGGGCGATAAAACGAATATTACTTGTTATTTTGTAGCTGAAAGTACATGTCTTTTATACTACAGATATGAGTCATAATTGTAAGCAAAGAATTATCTAGAAAAATTGTAAAATGGAACGGATGAGTAAGGAAATGAGTAATCTACATATTTACAAATTTTTAGAATGAAGGGGAACATTTTATGCAGTGAGGAACATAGATGCTACAACCATATTCCGTGAGCTGTGCACAAGCTGTGCGTGAAGCCGCGCCGGCCGCAAGTTTCCGGGTGATGCCGAGATATGCCGGGCGTGGGAAATGGACTTGTGCGCATCGCATTTTGTGCCGTTTTCGTGCGTGGAGCCGGCTACGGCTCATCATCGGCCACTATGTTTATGAAGTTGCCCAGTGTCTTCAACAGCTGTTGCCCCTCGGCAGACGCGTACAGGCGGGTAATATCAGCGTCTTGAATGCCATTATGTGATCAACCTCCAAGTACACAGCAGCCAAATTGTACTCACCTGGTGTCGTAGGTCTTAAGAACCCAATCAAACTCGCCAAAAGAGCTGACCCGCGTGCGTTGACGTCTACTCGTCGCTCTTAGCTTTCAAGGTATATCGCGATCTGTCATCAAATGCATCTCATTTACCAGCTGATTTCAGATGCGAGGGACCTGGTAATTCTGTTCACCGTGGAGGCTTAGCTTTGATCTGATGACAGATGTTTTGTAACTCAATCTACTCACCTTGACCTGGAGTTAGGGAGCTCGTACTAGAAGTCATTGAATTACAGAGCAGCGATTTCAAAGTGTCTGGGAATAGGGATGCAACGTGTGGCCGTCACGAACTGGGCTCCTTTATATACATGTCAGGATACTCTATTCATAGGACATCAGTGTCAGACAAATTTGGATACATCGATGTTTTGATCAGGCATGCGGCGCAGGTTTTCAATAGTTAAATAGACATTTTTACTCGAATACAAGAACTGCTTTGCTTTTTTCAGGCTCAACGCAGTAGGCTCAACCCTTCCCACCAATCCACTGATTAGCGCTTAGTGCTTGCGCTGCCGATAGAGAATAGCACTGGTTGGTCTGAGGTGCGCAGAACAATGCGGACCATACAGGATTAGACCAAGATTATACCACGCACAGCGTGTGCGTGATCGTGCGGAGCATGGATAGAGTGATCAAAAAAGCAAGAGAAAAAGCTGAGGACAGGGTAATATATTTACATTGTATGTTCTTTGTCCCTGATCCATCCTGAATGCAGTCTACAATGTCATCAATCTATGTCCTATAGAGGGCTATGTTCAAAGTTCAAACTATGCTGGTATAAGATAAGGCTGGTGTCGCTCTTGCTATGATAAGAATGGGAACGAAAGAGGTGTGAACTCTTCGGGGTAAATATGTTGTCTGGGGGAGTTCGGATGTTGCGTAGCACTCTCGCGCTTGAGTGCTCGGAGGCGCCCGCGATCACAACCGGGTCACCGCGGTGGGTACACAGCGAGCATTCCAAAGTGATTCTGAAATCTCACAATGACCCAGTGCGAACTTGGAATCATCGTCCCAGAGACAACCTGAGTGCCTGGAACCAGACAGCTGCGGCGAGAACGCGCCAAAGTCAAGCTGGTGAGCTAAACAATGGAACGAGGGTTGGTGGGTCTAAAATAGATAGTAGGAGCATGAGAGCAAGCAAAAGTCTGTCCACTGCGTGGTGGCAAGAGGACGAGTCTTGAGGGACAGGGTCTTGTTTGATAAATCAGCGCTTCAGCTCTGATCCTAGCTGCTCAGCTCATATTCGCTCATCTTATCTTAAGCTCTCATTAAGGAATAATTTGACATGGTAGGGTATAGTAGCATGCATATAAAAACCAACGTTCAAGGTAGGTTTTAATATGAGCTGGTCTTCATTGCAAGATCATGGAAGCTTATCAGCGTCACCTTGGTAGAAGTACGGCATAAACGTCAATATAGTTTCCGATATAAAAAGTATTAAAGACAGGCAAGTGGGAATACCCTTACTAGACGGTGATACAATACCTACTATAAAGCTGTAGTTAAATGTACCAGTCCCTGACGAGACATTGTACATATTGTTTCCACTCGCTCCTTCTAGTGATAAACTGTCCCGGGAAACTGCTGGGTACCTGTTGGAACTATTCAGTATACCAGGGTCGGAATCGTCGACGATTATGGTAACAGACATTAGCTGTGCAAGTGTGAGTGTGGATGGATAACCTTGAACTTCATCAATTCAGCCTGTAAGATATCTTATATGCCTATATCAAGCACTTTTATTAGTTCAATGACGTCTGATTCTAAGTAATGGAGATTATCTATAGGTGTGGGAACCAGGAATACCGGTGACAGAGAATAATTACCTGATCCGGGTCACAATGTCTGCAAGGAGACTTGCATAGACTTTATTGGCTTCAGTACTTCAGTTATAGTTACATGGGACGATAATGAATCAGAAACGGTGACAACTTTCACTACGAGACAATAGAATCCCGATTCCCATCCTTTGTTTCGGTATAAAATGGTTGGGAGTGAGCAACCTGGAATTCTGTATTGTGCCCGCCTTCGAGTGTCCCGTGTATACATCACATCACTGCTTGATCACTGGGTGCACCAGCCGGGCGATCCACTGTACCTGCCCCATCCCGAGTCACTATGTCTGCTGGCACATCTGAAGTTCAAGTTGGCCAGCTGCTGCTTACGGTGCGGCCTGCATCGACTTGTATCTACGCCTCCTTGTCACAACTCACGGCCATGCACGGGTCAGGGCGTTGTCGAGGCCACGGGAGCACGACGGGGATTGTGGATTAGCATCCCGACCGACTCAAGCTCAAGTATTCAATTATTCATCTCGTGGGACTCAAGTACTCGTACCGCTCCAGGCTCCTCACTGACGGCGTCACTGCTCGGGACTCACCTTGTCCATCCGCAGTGCGCATTAAGACAAAAAGTACATACAGCCCGCCCGTCCCTGCATTGCCCTGCCCTGCCCGCCTTAAGGCCTCCTCATTTCTCACATCCAGCGCGAGGGCCGAGCGAGAGTGACACGTGAGAAAGAGGAGTGAGTCGGGAGCGAGCGGGAAAAGCAAGAGGTACGTAGGAGCGAGCCGACCGAGAGGGACTTGCGGACCCGGGACCGCTGGATACGGGGTACGGGTTGAGGAGCAGATAAGCGGGACGAGCGAACGGAGGTGGAAGTGGGCTTCAGAGCGATGAAGGTGGGGTGCGAGGTGCGCAGGGGACTAGACACGCGCAGGCGGGTGGTATAAGCACGTGAATGTGGGCATGGGCTTGAGCTCGGGGGAGGTAAGACGATGGAGATGTAGTAGGTACATGGGATAGACCGCACACACGCGGTCTGCGGAAGGCTCAAGTTGTGGAGCATACGGCACGAGGCAATACCGTTGAGCTAGGTGAGGTGAGACGGCGATGGGCTGGGTGATGGCCGGCCAGGGCGTGTGGACTGGGACTGGCGGTGGCCTCCCATACTGTAGCAGCTTTGCTTGGGCCCATTAGTGTTAATGTGATCTGTACCCAGGTTGTACCACGAACGAGGGCGGAGCATGCTGGTGCTAGGGGTAGGGCCCTAGGGTACTGCCGGTGACGACTGTCCGGAGTGTGACGGACACGCACTTGGAGCGGAGATCTGTGTGACTGGGGAAGGCGGGCACAAGGGAGCGCAGACGAGACCTTGCGCACTGAGCAGACGACGGGTGCTCACTGTTGCGATACTGCGGCTGGAAGCGGACGGGGGATGGCTGATGTTTTCATCTCGTGGCTCGAGCGCGGGCCGAGCATGTGCGGGGCGCCTCTGAAGGGCAGTGTCGCAGACGGTGCTGGGAATCTGATCAGTCCACACGGGGAATGCGCACAGGCGCCTGCTTCCGTGCATCCACATCCCCGCGGCCCTACGAGCACGACCCATTGGTTTGCCTGGGGCACCGGCGACCGCCCTTGTCTGACGGCGGCCTAGTGCATGCCTCTCTGCACGCCTGACCTCGGTGCTCCATACGACACAGACTCCCGGAGCGACGTCTGCCGTCCGCTCCCCCTACTATACCTCGCTCACAGTCGCAAACATTCCTAATTTGTCCATCAAGTTGGGCACCGACGCATCATCAAGACATTACCAAGTGTAGTAAATCCCTCTCTACTCACGCACCGAGCATTTGTGTCGCAATGCAAATCAGACTCTACGCGTCACTAACCCAGTTCATGGCAGACTATATAATAGACTCACTTAATGACCATCACTGTTCAATGTGATATCGATATTTTGACTTTTCCCGGGCCTGGTCTAGCACGACATCCAAACGATGTAGGTCAGATACTATTGTACCATATTAATCAGTGTTCATTTACCGTTCAGGCTCGGCAAAGGGGAGCCCCAGCAGAGGTCACCTGCAATGTAAGCGAGCCAAATCATCGCAGCTGAACCAGCAGTGCCACGCGGGCCCGTAGTAAGAATTTTGCATGTAGTCGCAAGACTACCAGGACAGTGCAACGGCGCTGTAAAAGGCTGCATTGGCCTAAGCTTCAAGACCCGGACGCGCCAAATCTGATCAGTACGAACTTGTGGTAGGATATGCAGCTTGCACTCACGACATACCAGGTAAAAATCACAGAAACCGCAAGACAAGGCCAGCTCCTGAAGCATAAGAGGGACCATGCCAATGCGTTGCACAGTGGCATACAGCGGGGCCGTTAGCGCGTTCGCGATGGGCACTGCTTACTGCAGAAGACAAATTGTGAACGCTGAAAAAACGATCTGCAAAGTAAACAAGCCAAGTAAGTAAATAATTTTACTACGCTTACATTATTGACTGACTCCGTCTCCAGAGAACGAGTCCGCACAGTGCGTAGCAGTACCCCCAGCTCGGAAGTCGACCTGGACTGTCGAACCAGCGCGACGTTCGGGGACAGACGCATCCGTGGACCTAGCTTAAGGCTGAACTAACGACGAGTCGAAGCGCCGCAATCACCACTTGTAAAGTGAGCAAGCCAATGTCTGATGTACTCACACTAACCAGCCCTGTTTTTAGTGGATGGGTACGCGCCCCACCATTGCGCGATGGCGCATAGCAGTCTCCCAGCTCGGCCGCCTCGACTGTGGAGACAGCACAACGTCATGGATGCATCCGTGGACCTAAGTAGAAGTTCCGGGCGCTCCGGTTCAGGTCAATCGTCAGTGAGGAGTCCTATTGAGATTAATGGCTATTATTTACTATAAAATAAATGTCCAACGCAAACCGTGGGTGAGCATATCAGTGTTCAACATGCAGCATTCAATGTGCAAAGTCCGCTGCAAAATGACGCGGGAACGGCAGTCTTCTGAGAGCTATTCCGTGAGCCTGGTATTCAGTTACTCCGAATTTGACTCACCGAGGTACACCGGCTTGCTGTGCCCAGAATCTCAGCTCAGATTCACTCAAGTACTTCCGACATTTGCTCTCGCGCCTCGCAGCCAGTAGCGCAAGTACATTCCGCCCCGTAATTGCGAGGCCACGGAAACTGCCGCGCAGCAGACAGTGCAGGTGTGCAAATCGATTGCGGGGCTGGCGTCTTGTGCGTTCGCGGCGCGGAGCCAGAAAAAGAGGGTTGATACCGTAAGGAAGCAGGTCAAAATGTCAGTCCATTTCCATAATAACAGGCCTGACTTACCTTCGCGCATGGTCCCTCTTCGTTGTACATCCTGCGCATAGCACCGGAACCGCACGGTGCGTATAGCAGAACTCTTGAATCTGGGCCCTGGTGTGCTGCAGACCCGTCACTTAGAAGGCAGGATATGACTGGAAAACGTATAGGTGAGTGAGTAGAACTTCAATGCAATAAACTCACTTCTTCCCTCGACCCAATCCCGCCGCAAGTTGATGAACTGCCACGGCGCAGGACCCGACGCATGGTCCACTCATAGTGTGTTTTCGTCTTCGTCATTGTACGTGGTGTTCTTGACCTGTCAGAACAGCTGCATGGCTCGTCATGGAGGACTGAAATTACGTGTTGTACCAGACAGGTCATACCTATACCTGAGATATGTTTATAACTATACCTGAAATATATTCTTAACCGCGCCCTTATTCTCAACCGCACCAGACAGAGACAGACTCTCGCTGTCTGTGCGTGTGTGATTACAGGCGCGACTAGTAACTACAAGTGCGATGCATCGACCTGGATCATGGCTGATATTCCACGGAGTCCGGACGTCCACAAAGACCGTCTGACGTGCACACCTTAAACAACATACAAGGCTGTTACACATTCTGGGAGTGCACATGCTTACTTGCAGCGCAGTACATGATCGACCCCGTGCTCCCCAGACGCATCGACCCCTTACTCCTTCCGCATTGATATCGAGCCCGTGCTGCTCCTGCATCTCTCAACGCTCTCCCTGGTCGCGACTCGTGCGAGCGGGAAGATTCAGAAGGAAGGTCGTAACGCTGGAAAAACGATGGACCCTGCCATGGCGCCCGACGTGCGTGGGAGGAGGGCACAATAAAGCATCAGCTGCAGCTGCCTTACCATGCTATCAGCCCTCTCTGCTTCTCTGCACCTCTCCCTACTATGGCAGTCTATCTCCTTACCCTGTCCTCGCCGGCCACATCGCCCCGCCGCCCTGCCGCCACACCGAATTGTGGGGTATTTGAGAGTGGGTTTCCCGACCCCCCCTCCTGTTGTGGTCCGCTAGTCATTTTCCTGGTAAGGATTAGACCACACAGCGCGGAGAGCTGGATATAAGCGTTTTACACAGCATGGGGGACACATGGACGACAGAAAAGGGGAGGTGTGAAGACGGAAAGACAGGGCAGACAACGGGAAAAGCGGGGTGCAGGGAGGGACGTAAAGTCAAAACAAGACCGCCAACCAGTGGGGCTGAGGTATGTGCGCGCAGACGCGCAAAGGGTAGAGGGTGCTGGTGGGGGTGTGAGTGGGTGAGTGGGTGACCAGCATGGTGCGTGCAGGGTGCGGTGTGTTGGGAGTGCAAATGTATGCGTCACACTCGTGTCATGTCTCGGGAACCGGCACGGGTACTGCTCCGCGTGGGGGATAGGTGTCGGTGGCCGGAACGGGATGCTACGGCACGTCGGGAGTGGGGCGTGGCGGCATCGAACAATGTTACACTATCTTCAATATATGCATAAATATTCACACCACCTCGGAATCCACCTGCTCAAGCAACCATTGTTCTGCCCGAATCTGACCAGCAACGGCTCAGCAACAGTAAACTGAATCTCAAGTACACATGTTTGTCAATGTGCGACTCTATGGCACGTCTAGGTCCATATTCTACAGCTCGGGCTGCTTGAACTTACCAAAGTCATGCAACGTATCTGCGAATCTTGTAAATACATTCCAGCAGTCCCTTCTATCGAATCCCCACTGATATATAATTCCTGCATTTCTGGGGCGCTTCGTGACGAGCAACGTGTCTCGCATGGTAATGCAGACATGGGCACCAGAGGCAAGACTCATAGCTCGACCTACCAGGAGAACAGGAGAGCGGAGAGCTAAGACGGATTGAGGGGTATGCTGCCCCGGCCCCTTCTTGACACCACATCTGGTCCCCACCCACTCGCAACCTCCAGTACTTAGGAGCCACTGTACATGTATGGAAGTCATATATTACATCACATTACAAGTATCCACACTAGATTTGACCATACACTGCTAACGGAAATTTGCCGAAATTACTCTAAAGCCCAGCCGCTTTGCATCTGCTCCAGAAAGGGTATAGAAACCTTCCTCTGATACATCAAGTCCGCTATATCGGAGATGTATCTGGCGTGGACCAAGAGATTTCCAACGTTCGGAATATGAAGATGAATTGAGGGGGTTTATGTCTGTGAACCGTGTTGTGAGAGAGTCATGACTAGGATTTGACAGGTCTGGAAGCACAGTTACACCAAGATTGTTGCCAACAGGTATGTAAACCTTGTCATGATCTTGATCAATTTCTGCCGTGAAAATAGCAAGAAAAATGAAAGGACGGGCTTCATATAATTTGGGCCTGTCTGGGGGAAGGGTAATGTTTAGGTTTGAGATCCACTCCGATGTGTCTGCGCTATCATCTAGTGCAGTATATGTTACCATATATATATCACCATAATGCTCTGACCATAATATATGGCTCATAGATATATTGGGTGGGAAGTCATCTTTGTATTTATTTTTGTTGAACAGGGGAATCGCCAAGAATGTCGCATGGACTCCTAAATGTGACAGTAGTATTGGCTCCTGCAGAACAATTTTGGGGTTTCTGACCATTTTTGTATGTCCAATGTAGCTAGTAATTGTGGACGGCAGGATGGAAAATCTGTCAGTGTGATTGAAGAGATCCCGAAAGTCGCGCCAGGAGATCATTACTTGCTGAATCATGCGTCGTAGTGCATTCGCGGATCCCTCACCATATGCAATTGGGATACTAGCTTGGAGAAGACCCATTAGGGAGTAGACTTGATCTTCTGCACGGGTAACCTTGCGCTTTGCTGCAAGCTCCATGATTCTGCAGATTGGAACAAATTCGGCCAAGCCCAAGCTGAGAAAGTTGAGCTCTGTCTGTGTAATTGATGTTGCTTTGAAAATTTGGTACTGCACTTCCACTGCTATGCGATTTTTGATGTAAGGTGGTGGAGACTCAAACTCAGGGTCGCTCAGGTGTGTGTCAAAACTGCCTGGGACTCGAAGCTGCATCCAGTCACGGTTGTAGAAATAAATGTTCCGATTTGCCACCAACTCTTGCAGTGTCCATCCCCGCGTGAACCACACATCACCCGGGATCTCCAAAAACTCCACGGTGTCGCCTAGGTAGGCGATGCAGACGTCCGCCTCTTTATACCATTTGTACATTGAACGAATGGACTCGTCCAGCTCAGTGCTGCTCTCCTTGTTTATACACACTGTATCCATCCAACCAAGTTGCACACCGTGATCGTGTGCAGCTACAGCGCAGAAATTGTCAATCTTGGCATTGCCGCGGGTATTCCTTGAGAGCCTGCGGTGGGCCCAGTCGTGGAATAGGACATCTCCGGGAGTGCCACGCAGCCAAGTGTGCGAAAGGATTGCGTACTTGCAGAATGTAGTTACAAATTGCACCGGATCAGTCCCACGCCATATTTGTTGTCTGAGCTCCTGTTCTTTTGGATAGGCAGCGCGTATGCGGGTGAGAATGATGTCAACCAGTGTGCTGCGGTCGACTAGAGTACAACTGCCCCCACTTGAGTCAAAGCTTATCATGCGGATTGGCATCGAGTTGAATACTCTCTTGTTAACTTCTTCAACCAACCCGATGGGAAATGCTAAAGAGACTTTTAATTAGGTGAAAACATGCAAGTGAAACTACACACCATATTCATTTGGATACAAATCTACTAATTCCTCCGCAAAGTCCGACATTGATTCTTTTGGGAGCGTCTCATTTGCTAGAGATATCCATGTCAGCAGCGGATATCGTCCAGATAATAAATATACTACCATCTTGCGCATCAGCTGTACCCTTCCCTTCGGAATCGACCACTAAGTTTATGAAACTGCCCAGCGTCTTCAACAGCTGTTTCCCCTCGGCAGACGCGCACAGGCGTGTAATATCTGCGTCTGAATGCCATTATTTAATTCAACATCTAAGAACGCAGCAGCCAAATTGTACTCACTCGGTGTCGTTGGTCTGAAGAACCCAATCAGACTCGCCAAAAGAGCTGACCCCTGTGGGTTGATGTCTACTCGTTGCTCTTAGCTTTCAAGGTATATTGCGATCTTCCATCAAATGCGTGTCATTTTACCTGCTGATTCCAGGTGCGAGGGACCTGGTGATTCTATTCACCGTGGATGTTGAGATCTGACAATAGAGGTGTTGTAACGCAGTTTACGCACCTTGGTCTGGAGTTACAGAGTGCGTACTAGAAGTCATTGAGTTACACTGCAGCGATTTCAAAGTATCTGAGAATGGGGATGCAACGTGTGACCGTCATGGACGGGATGCCTTTATACACATTTCAGAATACTCTATTCATAGTACATCAGTGTCAGATAAATTTGGATACATCGAGGTTTTGATCACGCATGCGGCGCCGCTGCTGTGCTTATCTCAACAGTTAATTAGACATTTTTATTTGAATGCAAGAGCTGCTTTTCTTTTAGTAGAAATAAACGAACCACAGAATGAGCTAGTACAAAGCTACTACATATACTGATACAGCAAATACCAAGTAGTATATGTCGGGGATAACACGTCGAGTGGGCCGGCGTACCCAAATAGCACAGTGTGCGTGGGCTTGGGCTTGGGCGTAGGGTATATGGTGTCCATCAATACCTGCCAGCCAGCTATTATGGGCGGTGGGCAGCTGCGGTGGCCTGGGGCACGTCAGATGGTCCAGGCAGTGCATGCATATATAGCAATTTAATCTGGCGTGTATGGGAGATATCTTCCTGGAACGCGTTTGCACGTTTTATGTAGCCGCGGTGGTTGAATACGTGCCTGCAGGGCACTGTTGGCTCAGCCGCGATGACTTGGCTGGTTTACTTTGCAAGTCATCGTTGCTGTTGCTCTGCGGTCTGCGCACGAGATCAGGTTCACCGCACAGAATGCTCGACACATGAACGCTGCGTGCACTTACAGCCGTCTATGAGAACACATCCGGGGCTCCGCTGCATGGCGCGTGCCGAGTCCGGAACAGTGTCTGAACAATAAGTGAGCACCAATTATGGTATAACAGGATCTGACCTGCGTCGTCTGCAGGTATTCAGTTAAGCTTGTGCCGGACCATGCCGAGGCGCAAGTCAACTGCACAGTGATCATTGGTGTTCGAAATTCAGTAAGTATACTATGTAATCTGCGATGAACCGTGTTACTAACACGCAGTGTCTGATTTGTGTAGCAGTCGTTTCCGCGCTGCGGCGCGAACGCTTGGTGGATGAATGCGGAGCATGTAAGAAGGATTCACTATACTCACCAATGTCTCGTTGACGTGCTCTGTGGTGGGGTAAGGCTTCAGAAGTTAATGGTAGGTATATTGAATTTGTTGTAAATGTCGGGGAATCATCACCAGTGACTGAGTGCGGCGGGTCCCTTCTCAATCAAATAAATACAATTTGATCAGATACTTACTATACTCACTGATGTGTTCTCGTCGAGGTATGCCATCGTGCATGCGCCAGTGCCCAGGGACGGGTAACAGAGGTAAGCATTTGAATTTTATGAAAACATTCAGCAACTAAGTAGTCACGGCTTCCTCTTGACAAGTGCTCGTTGGCATATATGGCGAGGTCGCTCAGGTGCCTGCATTGCGCCTGCCCGTATGTCATCGGTATGTCCGTCCATTGGATTAGACTAGGCGCTGTATATATGGGATCCGGCGGTTTTCTCTCTGCCGTGTATGGTGTCGGTGAATGTTTCAACTGTCCTTTAGGTTGTTGATATTGCTGCGATAGCACGCTGTACTGCGTGGTCTTTTACAACAAAGTCCACGCAGGCGTATGGGCAATTGTGGGTACGGCGGTTTGTGCGTGACCTGCGCAGGAGAGCGCCCGCACGGATCGCAGTTTGCATGTACGCGGTCCGAGCAATATGTATCTAGCGGAAGGAGAGATATGTAACCAAGTTGTACTGCGAATGAGGGCGGAGCGTGTGGCGCGTGGCAGGGGGGTGCTGATGCTAATTGTACGCTCCCGTTTCCGCTGAGAAAAAGAAGAGATTGATCAGTGGCGCGAACAGGAAGCCGAGAGGAATGCGGTCCTGAAATGTGTTAACTGCGCCAGGTACTTTCTCTCTGTCACGCGGCGCTGCAGTGCCTTGGTGGTCAAGCTGTTGGTGAACTTGTAGACACCTGTCGAGCGGCTTTGAGCCCGTGTTACTTTGTAGAATATCAGGATACACGCACAGTACATCGAGAAGACGGAGTCCGCGGTAAAGTCCTCGAGGGTCTTGAATAGGATTGGAACCTAACTACAGAGCGCATCTTAGCATCTCGGTTGTATAGAGACCTTGATTCCAGCGTACTAGGATAATTCTGAAATCGGCCTTGGGATCTTGCGCGGTCTTGTAAAGCTTGCATTATCTGGAAAGTACCAAGGTACTGCTGGGGAGGGGTCCGTGGACAGTGACAACTGTGACGACCGTGCACTTTTAGCGGAGGTCTATGGGACTGGAAAGGGAAGGGAAGGCGGGTACTAGGGCCGCCCCCAGACGAGGTCTTGCGCACTGTGCACTGCACAGGCAGACACGTTCTTGGCCTCGCGGCTCTGCTGATACATGATGCACGGACCGAGTCATGGATCCCCGCGGCCCTCGGAGCCCGTCCCAATGGCTTGCATGTCGCGAGTACAAACTCCACCCCCTACATATGTGGTGCTGGTACATTTGATGTCAATACTGAAGCTGAAGTGTCTCATGTTAGGTATGTATGCGCCGCTGTCTAGCTCCTTTGCGCGCCCGACCTCGGTTTCGCACGCTCAGCCCCGCGCCGCCCACCGTCCGGTCCTGCGAGTCGATCTATCCGGTCCAGGTCTGTCTCTATCGGCCCGCCGGCCCCTGCCTCGTGGCTATGCCTCCTCTCTGTCTCTCCTCCCTACCGCATACCCATCTCACTCTCGCTCTCCCCCATCTCACTCTTGCTCTCACCCAAGGCATCCCACACGCCTCCGTATGCCCCCATTCCTCCCAGCCCGATTCCGAGAATCCAATACTCACCCACCTCTGCACGTCCCTGCCCCATCTTCGCCCAGCCCGTCTCATCTTCGCCTGGCCCGCTTCCTCTTCTCCTGCCCTGCTCCATCTTTGCCGGCCCCGCTCCGCATTCTGCATCCGTCAGCTCGTCAGCCCATCACCCATCATATTCATGACTCACGGATCCGGCTCACACTCGCACTCGTTTCCTATCCCAAGCACAAGTCTTGCCCAACTCTTACAAGCCGCCCCCCCACTGTTCCCCGTCTGCGGGCATGTAGTCGCAAGAATATCAGGACTGCACGACGTTGCTGTAAAAGACTACGGCGTGCCGTGCATTGGCCTGATATGCAGAATCCGGACGCGCCAAATCAGGTCAGTACGGATTTGGTTAGGATATACGACGTACTAGGTAAAACCAAGCCCAAACTACGGTAACCGCAAGAGAAGGCCTGCTGCTGCTGCATGAGAAAGATCATGCTAATACATTGCATATTATAGGGTGGGACCGTTAGCGCGTTCGCGAGGCTTACTGCGGAACAGAACTCGGGCTCAGCTTACGAAGCGCCGAAATAACGGTCTGCAAGGTGAGTAAACCAAGTAAATACAGAATTTTACTGTGCTTACATTGGCTGACTCCGTCTCCAGAGAACGAGTGCGCGCCTTTCAACATTCAAAGTGCAAAGACCACTGCAAAATAATGCGGGAACAGCAAACTTCTAGCAGCCCCGAAATTAAGGGGCGGAATGTACTTGCCCTCCCGGCTGCGAGGCACGAGAGCAATCGCCGAGTGAGTAGAACTTCAATGCAATGAACTCATCACTTACATGCCGTTCAATTCTTCCCTCAACCCGAGCCCGCTGCAAGTTGGTGGGGGTGCAGAACCCGACGAATGGTCCACCCATGGTGTGTCTTCGTCTTTGTCGTTCTTGGGTTGCTCGAGCCTCACGGTTCTGCTGATTCGTGTATATGGAACGAGTACGGCCTGTCGCGCCTGCTTCCGTGCATCCCCGCGGCCCTCGGGGCCCATCCCATTGGCCTGCCTGGGTAAAGTATGAAGTATGCTCCTCTCCCCTCAGCCCGTGCATGCATTCGCCCGTCTTCTCTACATCCGTGCGTCGGTGTGCTGGCTCGACGGCTGCAGCGGCTGCTCAGTGCCTCCCCCGCTGGTAGATTTGTCAGCCTGCACTGTCCGCCGTCCGCTCCTGCGAGTCGGTCTTGCACAGTGGTCTCGGCCCAGGTCTGTCCTTATCCACCCGTCGACCCCTGCCTCCCCTCCATACCGCGTCCTTATCCCCGCCCCCTCTCACTCTCACTATCACTCTCACTTGCCCCAGGCATTCCACCTGCCCGCCCCCGACTCCCCCCATTTCCATTTCTCCGCCTCAAAGAATGCGATCCCCACCCGCCCCTGCTTATCATGCACCTGATTCCTCGCTCGGCCGGCCTCATCTTCTCCTTCCCCGCCCCCTCTTTGCCCGACTGCGGTCCGCATCCTCAACAGTTCACGCCCGTCCACTCACTCCGGCAACCGCTCACATCGCTCACAGTCCGCTCTCGCTCGGGCACAAGCCGGAACAGGTATGGTATGTCTATCTCTATGTCTAGAGCTCTACCACCAGCACCACAACAGTCACCCCTCCCGCAGCCCGCATTCGCGGTACATCTTGGGTCCAGATCATATTAACACCAGTGGACCCAATCAAGACCGCTCGGGTATGGCTTACTGTATGCATGCGCCAGCTTGACTTGCTGCATGCACTGCCGTCTGACGTCGTATCCCAGCCCACCGCAGCCGCCTCCCACCCCTCTAGCTGGCTGGCATTGCCTCGCGCTGCATACCCCACAAACTTGAGCATTCCGCGGACGCGTGTGCGAACTACCCATGTGCGCCACATGCCCCTACCTACCGTGTATGCGCGAACTCTTCGTACCTCCCCCATGCTCGCACACAACTGTGCCAACGCTTATGCGGCGCCCACGCTCACAACGGGCTCCCGATCGATCATCAGCGTGCCTGTACCACCCGCCTGCGCGCATACATGAACCCAGTCATGGACACTAGTCCCCCACGCACCCCGCACCCTGCCTTCAGCCCTCAGCAGTCCACTTCCACCTCCGTTCGCTCGTTCCGCTTGTCCGCTCCTCTCCCCGTATCCGGCAGTCGAGCAAGTCCCTCTCGGTCGGCTCGTTCCCTCGCCCCTCTCGCTTTTCCCGCTCGCTCCCAACTCGTCCTTCTTTCTCGCTTGTCCAATCCAAGTCCAAGTTCCAATCCTCGCTAGCCCCTCTCGCACAGCACTCTCTTTAGATGCAGGAGATGAGGCGGGCAGGCCAGGGTAGGGACGGGCGGGCGATGCGTACTTTTTGTCTTAATGCGCATTGCGGGTGGACAATGCAATGCAATGCAGTCAATACCGACTCACTGTGGGGTACTGGTGAGTCGTGCAGGTGAGCCTTTGGCCTGAGCATTGGGGTCTGCCACTCTCGCTCGGCCCTCGCGCTAGATGCGCTAGATGAGGAGGACTTGAGGCGGGCGGGGTAGGGCAGGGACGGGCGGGCTGTATGTAGGAACAGATTTGTTGCTCTTGGTGGTTTAGTAGCCTGTTAAGGCCACTATCGGTGCTGGAAATTACTCGATTGATTCACAACTATACTCGGCAAATATTCCTTGTCAAAACAAGTCCTTTCACGCGTGTATTCGGGTATGATTTTATTCAAGTTTTCAACCCTTAGTTCCACGGAAGCGCACACACTTACTCACTTGACACTTGCTCAAATGGACGTCGTCCCTTGCGTACCTGAGCAACATTAAAGCAGGATTTGGAGGATATAAGAGAAAGACACGCAGGTAGGTTTAGAGATAAGTATTACTGAAGTATGTATTCTGTATTTTTCTATACTGATCATTTGTATGTCTTTCGTTCGTCTTTTCTTCCCGTGCTCACTGGTGAGCAAGTGAGGGAGTAGGCCATGCATTTAAATTCACCGGACCGCTCCATTACCTAGGATGGACTCCCCAGTGCTCCTGCATTGACCCCTACTCCTCCCGCAGTGATATTGACCCCGTGCTACTCCCGCCCCTGTCCCTGGACTGTGGACGCGAGCAGGAGGACTCAGAAGGAAGGCTGAGGCGGTGGAAACACGACGGACCTGACATCAACCTGACACGGTGCCCGACGCGCGTGCGAGGAGGTTTGCGACGGGCTGCGGGCCTAGGGGTAGGGACCCAATAGGCGCAGGTTCCGAGGCAGGTACATGGTTAGAATATCGGGGCCCGTGACCCATCGGACGGACGGATGGAATGTGCATAGTGCATCAATTTCAAGTCCCTCCGGAACCCTGCCTCCCGCCCTGCAACCTCGCGCGTACTACGGAGGAGCAGTTCCTCCTGCCTCACCGTGGCGCAAAGGTGAAAATGCGGGGCATATGCTGTGGGGCCACGCAGGGGCACACGGCGGTTGATATGCATGAGCAGGTAGACGCGCAGGAGGGTGAAAGCTTGGGCTCGGGCTCGGGATGACTCGGAAGGGGTACAAAGATGCGGGACGAGAAGGGGCAGAGGGATGAGGAGGGGCAGAGGGATAGGGGATGAGGCCTGAGCAGGAGGGAGTTGAAGCCAAGACAAGACCGCCAACCCAGTGGCAGTGGGACGGAGCGTAGGCATGGTTCGATTCTGAGAGGGGTAAGGGTAGAGGGTGCGGGGTGAGGGGGTGAGCAGCGTACGGGGTGCGTGCGGGGTGCGGTGTGCTGGGAGTGCCGTGTCTTGTCTCGCTCACCGGGGGTGAGGGTTCAGCACACGGGGCGGCTGGACTCCGAGGAGCCCGAGCGCGGGATGCGCGAACGGGTATGGACGTTGCGTGCTTGAAGGCGGGGAGCGTGATCCCGGGTGCACTGGGGACCAGTGAGTATGTCCGGCTTCAGTACGCGCCGATTCGGGTGGCATAAGCACATCAATGCACGGGAGCCTGGTGTGGGCGGGAAGGAACCAAAGTAATTCATTGTGAGTGAAATGTCTTGGGACATAGCTCGGCCATGAGAAGTGTCACGCGAGGGCGCTTGGGGAACGTCGATACCTCGTGTTGCGACCTTTGTGCGGCGTTTTCTGTGCATAGTGTCCGCTGTTGAGCGATGTGAGAAGCAAATAGGAAAGATAGTATGTCGGAAAAATCCAAAAAGGCATATCAGTAGGTGATGCTGCTGATGAAATTATAAGTACTTACCATCTGGCCCAGAGAAACATATCACCAGGCTTGTCAGGTCTGATCAGTCTCATATAATCTATTTACAACGACCAGAAAGGACTTAATATGGATTATCCTGGATTATCCGTAAAATGTAAGTACATATAGCACACAAGCGGCAAAATTATCAGGCTGTGATCAGCGCTCATTATTGCACATTTGTTGCGTATAAGTACTTATTTTCAGGGCCCTTCAAGTTTCGTAAGTAGTTCAGGACCCCGAATACAGCTCTCCATTATCGTTGGAGTTGGAAATGTCCCTGCATCTTCACTAGTGGGGCATGACGTAGACTTCTATTTTGGCCCCACCCCAAAACAGCATAAAAGCGTCGCCGGATTCTCGTGTACGTCGCATCGGAAGCCCCTCCTCTCTTACAACCTTTAAGCCCCTTTCGACACTACTCCTTACCCATTTTATCATATGATAAGTTCAAGGTTAGTTATATCTGCTTTGACTCGATTTACCCACTGGCAGTGCTTACTCGACCTTTGTGTTACCTTTTATTTGCAGTTAGGTTTAGTTCCTAGAGTATTAGCAGCTTACATCCATAGTTTTGCAGTAGTATACCGTCCATAATCCTGTTATATTTATGTAAATCAGAGTAATATATTGCCATTTGACTATACTTTGGTTGTTCAAGTTTATCAGAGTTGTCAAGAGAGAAAATTATAGCAATAACCAGCTATCAATAAGCTGTCACCAGCCGTCAGCCTGATCAGACAATATAGGAGGAGGTCAGAGTGTATCATTCTGTTAGCTAGATATAAGTGATTTCTTAAGAATATCAATATGAACACAAGAGTCAGAGCATGTCATTATGTTAAATAGTGTAACTAGATATAAGTGATTTCTTAAGAATATATGCCTCCCGTTTTGCTGATGGCCTGATATGCACATATCTCGCCATATGTGACGAGGTATGCCTTTTTCGATTTTTCCGACATATCCTTGCAATTTGCCTGTGTCGTCGCAGCTCGCGCAGGCTGCTCCTCGACATCTTTTGCCCCTCCACCCAGTGTACCACCCGCCGCGGGGCTTGAACGCTTGAACATTGATCCAAGGGCAATGTATAATTGTCATGAATGGTCTGCCTGTGAGAGGTGTAGTGCAAGGGCGTTATCGGGAAATCAATACGTCGTATTGACGCATGAGTACGATGTTCCTAGTGTATCCTGAATGTATTTTAACTGGACATCTACAAAGTAAGTGAAGATAGAAAAGTAATTGTGTGCAACGTACCTGTGTCGCAGAATCACAGCTCTCCGCGGGACCTCGTCCTCTCTTCCCAGGCACCGTGAATTGCTGTAGCTAGAGTGATTGACGGTATTGCGTTCACTGGGCGTCAATTTGTCTTCTCGCGACCTGACAACGCTGCGTCCAAGGCACGTTCGGAGATACGGTGGTGTAGTGACGTCGTAACGCTAGGGCGCTTCTTATTGCCCACTTGGATCCGGTTTCTGTTTGTTACTCCAGTAAGACGTGGTGCTTTCTGCGTTGTATACCAGTACCATTTGTCCGGTCTGCACATAGAGAGGTAAGTAAGCATTATAGTGTATATGGGTATCATGGACTTACTGTTACTTCAGCCACGGCAGTCCCTCCGCTGGCATGGGCGTGCGCTTCCCGCAGGGCGTTGAAATAGCAGAAGAGAGTCGTTCCAGACGTGTTCCATGGCCCAATCACTATGTCTTGAATTGTGTCGGGTGTCAGCGTTTGCGGGGCGTTGAAAAAACATAGTTGCATGCTGCAAGTCGTCTAACCGTCCAAGCATGTCGAGGAGCGCGTATATACGGCTGAAGAGGGACAGAGAGTCAGTACCAGACGTTAGGGTAAGGAAATACACGACGTACCACGAGTGTATACATCCAGGAAGGTATCGGGGCAGCATGAGGTGGCAGTAATAGAGGTGAAAGGGCAGTATCGGTTAGAAAGTACGTAAAGTACCAGCCCCGGCATACTCCCTCACCCCGCACACGGCCAGGGACGCGCTCCCGAGCACCGGACCATTCCTCCGTCCCCTGGGTGTTCTCATTGCAGATATAGACATCCTATTCCTGTATCTCCATTTGGGAAACACCAAAACTGCGCAATGTGCACGCATCCCCGTTCCAAATGTTCTGCGCAATAACGCAGAAATTACAGCTAGTCTACCAGCTCACAGCATCACCGCTGACCATTACACTACGGCTGGTACTCCGATGGCGGCAAGAAAAACGCTTGCAAACTAGCTTCAAGTTCACGAAGATTATATGGGGTGTACGCCCTCAATCCAGGCGTACATCCCGAAACTACACGCGAACATAGATTCCCGTTAAAATTCCATGGCAGTATGTGAACGCTCACAGGAGCCGAGATTATGTCCGGGAGTATCTGCCATATGCATTTGGATTCAGGTCCCCACCCACCCGCAACCTCCAGTACTAAGGAGCCACTGTACATGTATGGAAGTCATATATTACAATTACAAGTATCCACACTAGAATTGACGATACACTGCTAACGGAAATATGTCGAAATTACTTTAAAACCCAGCCGCTTTGCGTCTGCTCCAGTGAGGGTATATCGACCTTCCTCTGATACATCAAGTCCGCTATATTGGAGATATATCTGTTGTGGACCAAAACATCGCCAATGTTTGGAATATGTAGATGAATTGAGGGGGTTTATGTCTGTGAACCGTGTTGTGAGAGGGTCATGACTAGGATTTGACAGGTCTGGAAGCACAGGTACACCAAGATTGTTGCCAACAGGTATGTAAACCTTGTCATGATCTTGATCAATTCCTGCCGTAAAAATAGCAAGAAAAATGAAAGGATGGTCTTCAGATGGTTTGGGCCTGCCTGGGGGAAGGGTAATGTTTAGATTTGAGATCCACTCCGATGTGTCTGTGCTATCATCCAGTGCAGTATATGTTGCCCTAATTCTATAACCATGATGCTCTGCCCAGAGTATACTGCTCATAGATATATTCGGTGGGAAGTCATGTTCGTATTTCTCGTTCTTGAACAGGGGAATTGCCAAGAATGTCCCATGGACTCCTAAATGTGATAATAGTATTGGCTCTTGCAGAACAATTCGGGGGTCTTGGATCATCTTTGTATGTCCAATGTAGTCAGTAATTGTGGACGGCAGGATGGAAGATCTGTTAGTGTGATTGAAGAGATCCCGAAAGTCGCGCCTGGAGATCATTATGTGCTGAATCATTCGTCGTAGTGCAACCTTGGACCCTTCACCATATGCAATCGGGACGCTAGCATCGAGAAGACCCATTAAGGAGTAGACTTGATCTTCTGTACGGGTGACCTTGCGCATTGCGGCAAGCTCCATGATCCTGCAGATTGGGACTGCGGTGGCAAGCCGGTTCATAAATTCAAGCTCTCTCCCTGTAATTGTCGTTGCCTTGAAAATTTGGTAACGCACTTCCACTGTCATCAATATGGGTCGGTGGGAAAGGTACATCTCGTTGTCCTGAGAAAGAAACTCAGGGTCGCTCAGGTGTGCATCAAAATCGACTGGGACTCGAAGCTGCATCCAGTTGCAGTTGTAGAAATGAATGTTCCGGTTTGCCACTAACTCTTGCAATGTCCATCCCCGTGTGAACCATACATCGTTCTGTATCTCCGAAAATTCTAGTGTGTTGGCAAGGTATGCAATACAGACATGCGCCTCTTTATACCATTTGTACATTGAGCGAATGGACTCGTCCAGCTCGGTGCTGCTCTCCTTGTTTATACACACTGTATCCATCCAACCAAGTTGCACACCGTGATCGCGTGCGGCATTGGTGCAGAAATTGTCAATCTTGGCATTGCCGCGGGTATTCTGAGGGAGTCCGCGATTGGCCCAGTCATGGAAGAGGACGTCCCCGGGGATGTCACGCAGCCAAGTGTGCGAAAGGATCGCGTACTTGCAGAATTCAGTTACAAGAAGGAACAGATCAATGCCATGCCTTATTTTTCGTCTGAGCTCATGTTTTTCTGGATAGGCAGTGCGTATGCGGGTGAGAATTATGTCGACCAATGTGCTGCGGTTGACTAGAGTACTGCTGCCCCCACTTGAGTCAAAGCTTATCATGCGGATTGGCATCGAGTTGAATACTCTCTTGTTAACTTCTTCCACTAACTCGCTGAGAAATGCTAAAGAAAATTTTAATTAGATGAAAACATGCACTGAGTGAAACAACACACCATATTCATTTGGATACACATCTACCAGATTGGATAAAAGCAAAAATTCCTCCTCGGAGTTCGGAATTGACTCTTTTGGGACCGTCTGATTTACTGGAGATATTTATGTCAGCAGCGGGCATCGTCCAGATAATAAATATACTACCTTCTTGCGCATCAGCTGTACCCTCCCCTTCGGAATCAACGACTAAGTTTATAAAACTGTCCAGCGTCTTCAAGAGCTGTTGCCCCTCGGCAGACGCGCACAGGCGGGTAATATCTGCATCTGAATGCCATTATTTAATCAACATCTAAGAACGCACCAGCCAAATTGCACTCACTTGGTGTCGCTGGTCTGAAGAACCCAATCAGACTCGCCAAGAGAGCTGACCCGCGTGCGTTGACATCTACTCGTTGCTCTTAGCTTTCAAGGTATATCGCGATCTTCCATCAAATGCGTGTCATTTTACCTGCTGATTCCAGGTGCGAGGGACCTGGTGATTCTATTCACCGTGGATGTTGAGATCTGACAATAGAGGTGTTGTAACGCAGTTTACGCACCTTGATCTGGAGTTACGGAGTGCGTACTAGAAGTCATTGAGTTACACTGCAGCAATTTCAAAGTGTCTGAGAATGGGGAAGCAACGTGTGACCGTCATGGACGGGATGCCTTTATACACATTTCAGAATGCTCTATTCATAGTACATCAGTGTCAGATAAATTTGGATACCCCGAGGTTTTGATCACACATGTGGCGCCGGTGCTGTGCTTATCTCAACAGTTAATTAGACATTTTCATTTTAATGGAAGAGCTGCTTTTCCTTTTAGTAGAAATAAACAAACCACAGAATGAGCTAGTACACAGCTACTACATACTCGTGGTCACAAAAAGTAACGGTCACATGATTTCATCGTTGCGTCTTCACTCGGATTCACGACGCACAATCCACTTCATATCTCTACAACTACATACTCCTATACTACAAAATGTCCTCTGTAATTACTATACATACTGAGCATGATACTCCAAAAAAGAACCAATTAATCAGACGTGTTTTGGTCAATTAAACAGCAAAACCCGCAGCTGAAGCAACAAACATTCCAATTGTAACTGCGAAGAAGATTATTGCAAAGTAAACTCAATTTAAATGCAAATTGAGCCAGTTTGATATGACTTCAAGGCTATTGTTTTCTCTCAACCTTCGGTAAACTCAGTTGATGCACTCAAACACGCAGTCCAAGCCGCACGGGAAGAATTACCAATCAAAAAGATCAACAAGTACATTCTACAAATGCCTCAGCGTGTGCAGGCTGTTTTGGAGGCAAAAAATAGTCATACACAATTTTAATTTTTGTTTTATGTAGAGATTAAATCAATCTATTTAATTACAAGTTTTTGTGGCTCAAAATTGATGTTAAAATGAAATATACTTGTAAAATGTCGGAAGTAGGAGGAGGCCAACCCGTGGAAAAATGGTATGTGACCGTTACTTTTTGTGACCACGAGTATACTGATACAGCAAATACCAAATAGTATATGTCGGGGATAACACGTCGAGTGGGCCGGCGTACCCAAATAGCACAGCGTGCGTGGGCTTGGGCTTGGGCGTAGGGTATGTGGTGTCCATCAATACCTGCCAGCCAACTATTTTGGGAGGTGGGCAGCTGCAGTGGCCTGGGGCACGTCAGATGGTCCAGGCAGTACATGCATCTATAGCAATTAAATCTGGCGTGTGTGGCAGATATCTTCCTAGAACACTTTTGCATGTTTTATGTAGCCGCGGTGGTTGAATACGTGCCTGCGTGGCACTATTGGCTCAGCCGCGATGACTTGGCTGGTTTACTTTGCAGGTCATCGTTGCTGTTGCTCTGCGGTCTGCGCACGAGATCAGGCTCACCACACAGAATGCTCGACATACAAACACTGTGCGCTTCGTGCACTTGCAGCCGTCTATGAGACCACTTTTGTGGCTCCGCTGCATTGCGCGTGCCGAGTCCAGAATGTGAGTGATGACAGTACAACAGGATCTGACCTATCTCGTCTGCAGGGGCAATTCAATTGCACAGTGATCACTGGTGTTCGAAATTCAGTAAGCATACTATATAATCTGCCATAAACCGGGTTAGTAACACGCAGTGTCTGATTTGTGCAGCAGTCGTTTCTGCGCTACGGCGCGAATGCTTGGTGGATGAATGCGGAGCATATAAGAAGGATTCACTATACTCACCAATGTCTCGTTGACGTGCTCTGTGGTGGGGTAAGGCTTCAGAAGTTAATGGTAGGTATATTGAATTTGTTGTAAATGTCGGGGAATCATCACCAGTGACTGAGTGCGGCGGGTCCCTTCTCAATCAAATAAATACATTTTGATCAGATACTTACTATACTCACTGATGTGTTCTCGTCGAGGTGCGCCATCGTGCATGCACCAGTGCCCAGGGACGGGTATCGGAGGTAAGCATTTGAATTTTATGAAAACATTCAGAAATTAAGTAGTGACGGCTTCCTCTTGACAGGTGTTCGTTGGCATGTACGGTGAGGTCGCTCAGGTGCCTGCGTTGCGCCGGCCCGTATGTCATTGTTATGTCTGTCCATTGGATTAGCCTAGGAGCTGTATATATGGGATCCGGTGGTTTTCTCTCTGCCGTGTATGGTGTCGGTGAGTGTTTCAAGTGACCTTTAGGTTGACATTGCTGCGAGAGCACGCTACGCTGCGTGGTCCCTTACGACGACAAAGTACACGCCGGCGTATGGGTAATTGTAGGTACGGCGGTTTGTGCGAGATTCCAGCGTACTAGGATAATTCTGACATCGGCCTTGAGCTTCCGTTATCTGGAACAGTGGAAAGTACCGAGGTACTGCTGGGGAGGGGTCCGTGGACGGTGATGACTGTGACGACCGCTCACTTTAGCGGAGGTCCATGGGACTGGAAAGGGAAGGGAAGGCGGGTACTAGGGCCGCCCCCAGACGAGTTCTTGCGCACTGTGTAGACACGTTCCTGGCCTCGTAGCTCTGCTGATATGTGATGCTTCCATGCATCCCCGCGGCCCTCGGAGTCCGTCCCATTGGCTTGCATGGCGCAAGTACAAACTCCACCCCGTACATATGTGGTGCTGGTACATTTGATGTCAATACCAAAGTGTCTCATGTTAATGTATGTATGTGCAGCTGTCTAGCTCCTTTGCGCGCCCGACCTCGGTTTCGCACGCTCAGCCCCGCGCCGCCCACCGTCCACTCCTGCGAGTCGATCTATCCGGTTCAGGTCTGTCCCAATCGGCCCGCCGGCCCCTGCCTCGTGGTTATGCTTCCTCTCTGTCTCTCCTCCCAACCATTTACTGCGTCCTCGTTCACACCCGAGGCATCCCACACGCCTCCGTGCGCCCCCATTTCTCCCTGCCCGATTCCGAGAATCCAATCCTCACGGGCCTCTGCACGTCCCTGCCCCATCTTCGCCCAGCCCGCTTCATCTTCGCCTGGCCCGGTCCGTCCTTTGCCAGCCTCGCTTCGCATTTTGCATCCGTCAGCTCGTCAACCCGTCACTCATCCCGTTACGCATCATATTCATGACTCACAGACCCGGCTCGCACTCGCACTCGTTTCCTATCCCAACAACAACAACTCTTGCCCTTGAAGCCTCACAAGCCGCCCATCCACTGTCCGCTGTCTGCAGGCAGGTAATTGCAAGAATATCAGGACTGCACGACATTGCTGTAAAAGACTATGGCGTTCCGTGCGTAGGCCTGATATACAGGATCCGGACGCGCCAAATCAGGTCAGTACAGACTTGTTTAGGATATACGACATACCAGGTAAAACCGAGCCTGAACCACAGCAACCGCAAGACAAGGCCTGTTGTTGCAGCACGAGAAAGATCATGTCAATGCCTTGCATGACATATGGTGGGGCTGTTAGCAAGGTGAGTGAGCCAAGTAGATACAGAATTTTATTATGCTTACATTGACTGACTATTTGGGTTTGAGTATGGTGCGCGGATAAGCTTGAGCTCGGGCGCAGCTTCGGTCGCGGGGTACACCTACGCCCCGCGTAGTTCGAGCCTCTCCGTGTCGCCTACGATCCTTTCTGCGTCGCCCGCTATGTCGCGGCATATGTCCCTCGGCCCTTCCCCTGTTGGGAGCCACGTTTCGTTGGCGCCGTCGCCAGTGACGCGTCATGCTTCGCTCGCGCCTTCCGTTGCGCCCTCCGTTGCGCCGTCATCAGCAAATCCAACCATTTTCTCATAGCATGTCATAATAATACCACATGGTCTCATAGAACGGCATAGTAATACCGTACAATCTCATAGCATGTTATAGTAATTAGACTAGGCTTATAATGGCCCATAATCACGTAGCACTATATAGTATAATTATAATCGTTATATAGCATGTTGTAGTACTCTATAATAGGCTCTGCAAGTCATGCCATAAATACTAATCTAATAACGACTATAGTTATAGCTTCAGCAGTTTTCAAAGTTCGTAGATCTTGTTATGTCTTTGGCTCATTTTTATATCTTTCCAGGCTTTCGAACCGCTACATACTAAGTTAAATAAAGTATACTGTGTGTAGATGTAATGATATCGACATGTCGTACAAGTTACAACCAGCAGTAAGCCAAATTTCATGTATGCTAACTTATTAAAAAATGCGACCAGCAAGAATTGAACCCCAAGCCTCAAGGGACTTATGTAGTAGAAGGCCGTAATAAACCACCTAGGCCATACCACCATTTATTTTGATTGAACTAAAGAATACATATACCGCTTTTTCTCGGCTATTTCCGAAGGCTGTGTCAAGGCTGTGTTATGGATATTTCTTGCCACGTCGCAGCCGTTCCCTCTTCATCCACTACCACCACCATGCCGAACTCCCCTTCCCTCTCCCCCATAGTGCAACCACCCTAACAATGTTGACGACGCCAATGACGCCAATGACAAGATGACGATGAAGCTGCAGGGAGCAGGGAACAGGCACGAAAAGGGGTGAAGCATAGGTGAGTAACCAAATCCCCCAATCTGTCCATGCAGGTCCCACTGCCTCGTATGTCCCAACCACCCCATGACCCTGCCACATTGAAAAACAACTACCACGAGACCCATGCCATGCCATATATGACCCCACTGCATCACGAAACAGCCCCTGTCTAGCCCGTGCTCTTAATGTACTTACATATATATATATAAGTTTAATATTATGTTGTTTGTAATAGACGTAAAGTGTGAATAAGTAATAAACAATATTATAGCCCTTGATCTACCTAAATGCCGCTCAAATTTAAGTACTGGTACTGTACTATGTAATTCTACAGAGTGTTATATAATACTACATAATGTAGCCGAGTTACTATGTAGATATGAGCCTATGCTATGCCGTGCTAAATAGATAAGAACCCTTACTATGGTGCTATGGTATTATATAATGCTAGTAGGTACTATATAGTAAGTCCCAGATTTGCTGATGGTCACCTATGCTCCAGGCGTCGCCGCTCCCGCCAATGACGCGCCAGGCCTCGCTTGCTCCTTCCCACGCACCCTCTGTTGCACCCTCGCTCGCGCCCTCGCCCATGCTCCAGACATCGTCGCTCCCTCCCGTACTACAAGCATCGCTGCTCTCGCCCAGTGTGCCCCCGACACGGTGCTCGCGCGCGGGTTTGCTGAGCGCGGCGATGAGTCTGAGCCTGAGCATGGCACCTGTAGGCTGTTGGTGAGGCTGCAGTGATTGGCAGTGGGGCGACAGGTGCGGATGGTCCGGTACAAGGCCACTCGAGCACGGGGAGTATTGGCGCGGGGATGCGTGACGCGGTGTATATCGACTCGGAGGACGTGAAGGCGAGGCTGGACGAGCTGCTTGCGCAGGCGGGCGAGGAGCGGGAGGTGGAACTGGAATGTGGAATGGGGTTAGGGCTGGAGCGTGGGATCGGGTTGGGCTTGGAAGGCGTGGACGAACAGGCGGGAGGGGAGGTTGTTGTGAAGGACGCGTTGATGGGCCGCGACCCCGCCGAGGAGGAGGAAGCGGTGAATGCGCTGTGCACGCCACCGCCGTCTGTGCTTGGAGTTGGGCCCCCGCCGAATGTGTATGCGACGCCTACCAATGCGAATGCATTCTCGAACCCGGTTGGGCGCGTCGTCGTCGTGCCTTCCTCGACTACTTCGGTTGGTGCTTTGGGCGCACCGCACTCTCCGGGGTCTGCTGCCTCGCGCCTGCTGCCGGCCATCACTCAGCACAGGCGTCCCAGGCGTCCTTGCGCTCGATCTCGACGCAATCGCAGTCGCACCCATATATGACGCAGCACGCATCGTGCTCGCAGGTCTACCTCGGCCCTGCTAGCGCTTAGCACCTTTTCCAACCACCTAGGTGCAAGACCTAGTACAGCCGTAGGCAAGACCTGATGCACGATATGCTACAGCTGTAGCTAGGCGCTCTGCACGTAGGCTTGCAGCAGCAGTCGTGCAAGACTTGTGCAATACACGATACATACGCCCACATACGCTAGCCGTGGGCTTAGCGCGTGGCACGCCTCCGGCACCGCACAATTCCGTATACAATTGTGCCCGTTGTTGCCGCCCTCAGCGTGTCCTGCCTGTTTCCTCGCTGTCCGGCATTTGATGTCTCCCCTCTGGCGCGCTTCGTTGATGCGCCTGGGCCCCAAACCGTACCAGCTCATCTACGGGGAGGATGTATTTTTAGCAGCCAATACATATGTATTCTATATATATACTTATTTAATACTACCACCTCATAGATATTCTATAGTGCCTCGAGCTCCTCACAGTGACGGTCATGAGTAGCCCCGTCGAGTAGCCCCGTCCATTTAAGTACAGGACAAGGATAAACATTGAGTTCGCTTTGTTGGTTTCGCTCTATTTTAAAACGGTGGGAACCTTGTGCAATACTCCGCTAATTTTAGCAGTCGACTGATAGTGCAAGAGCAGGTAGTAGAAGCAACATTGTGCAAGACATTTTTTCGTGCAATAATCGTGCAAATGAAGCTACGATATGTTGCCGTGAAATTTAGAAGATAACAAAGTTAACAATCTTGTGCAAGACTACGTTTGTGCAAGAATTTTTAAAGTATATTAACGCAGTAAGTAGTGAGATAGGTAATTACGGTGAAGATGTAGGAACTGCCGCCTTCCTTCCTCCTCTCCTTTTTTCTTTGTCCAATTCTCCTGCATGAGCTACCGTTGGGTCGTCAATTATTTCTCTCATTCGCAAGATATAGGCCGGAACTGGTTTCCAAAGACTATTGAAGCGGCTTCCTAGTCGTCGATAGAATGTGGCCATTTTTTGAGCATATGATCTCCCACCCTCAGCGTGCATCGCGGTCAAATTCAATTGTTTGAGAAATTCTTCGCCTTTGATCTCCCAATCATTCGCTTTCCATTCCATGAATAGTTGAACGCATATCATTTCTTCTGTTAATATCTGAACCTCCTCGGTAAACCAATGCATTCTTGCCCTTGACTTTGCCCATTCGACGCGAACAGCTGCGGAGAAGTATTGAATTACAAGTCTATTATAATCTCTGAGACTGCATACCATCGCAGTAATGACCCTCACCCGGCTTATCAATTCGGTCCAAAGCAGTGGTACGCCATATCCACGATATTTCTGTACGCCCCATTGATTGGCCAGGGAGCCCTTGTGATAGATCTCTTATATCATTTTTGGTGAGAGGTAAGTACTCGTTCTTCCAATCCATTTTGCCTAATAGTGTCCCCAAGCTGAGAAGACTATCATACGCGGCCTTATACTCATCTGCAAATGCTTCTATTTTTTCTTCGACTCCATCTAATGTCGTCTTGGCTCGTGTGTTGGCAGCTTGACCCCTCACAAATCTATTCTTAGCACCGCGTAGATGCGCCCTGACCTGTAACTGGGCTCGGAGCTCATCCAATGCCTCACCGGCTTGTGCAATACGAAGATCGAATTTGATTTGTCGATATTGATTGTCGACGGATAACTGGCTTTTGATTTGAGAAGGGAGCCAGAGTGGAATATTGTATGCCTTGACTTCTTTCGAGGGATCTAAAGCCCTTAGGAACGTATCTCGTATGCATATTACCCCTGGCATGTATAGAGCTTGAAACTTGGAAAAGCTTTCAATTTTCCGCAGAAGTGTATTGCCACGTAAGATGGCCTTGGTGTGCTGACGATCCCGGGCATGAGCCCACAACTTCGAGCACAGTCGTTTATAAACATGCCTACCAAGAGTTCATCAACATTGTTGTAAGAAAGCATGAGTACACTTACTGTTCATCCTCCAGATCAATACCTGTTGCAATCAGGACACTCGGTGTAACTCTGTCATCCAATGACATGTCCTTTCCGACCGCAAGCATCCTCTTTTCGTCCTCAGCGAGTTGCCTGCGAACTGCAGCCTGCGTTGGACCTTGATCAATGTAAGTAGTTGATAAGTAGTCAATATAGTAGCCGGTAAGTACCTGTTGTTAGAGTGACAAAAGGATTTGTTTTAGAGTGGTCGGCCTCCCATTCTTCGACGGCCGTGGTCCATTCAGCGATGTTCTCGGGTGATATCGTCCCCTCTAACTCTTCATGTGCGATAGTATGCTCGGCCATTTGCCTGGCAGCTTCCATCATTTTATGTAGTAAGCTTTGACCTGTGCAATAGATTGATCTGGTATTAGTAGCTTGTCTTGCACAAGAGTCAACTTGTAGTTAACACACCAATACCAATAACCTTCTTGTGATTCATGTCACCGAAGTGGAAGTCTAATGTGTCCCGACAGGAGCCTGGTCCCATCTCCTTTGTACTTGGAGCTAGCGCATTAGAATCTGCCCAACCCCTCTCGGAGGCTTCACCATCAGTACAGCCAACATACGGTGTAAGGTTGAAGGAGAACTCGGTTCTACACTGAGAAATGTGCGCGGGAAGATGAAATTTGGGGACAAGGAATGTGACATTGCGGTTTTGGTCCAGTAAGAAGAAGTTTGGGTCATTGGTGTAGGCTTTCATCTGTTCGCGGACGTGCTTACTCCATTGGCAAGCAATGTCATAGGCAATCACAACGGTCGTCAGCTCTGAGTCCTTCATAGTTGAATGCATGATGTAGTCGATGTTGCAGTATCTATGCGTAGAGAATTTGAGTAACAGTATCTCAAATAAATTTGAATTACCTTTCACCGCGCTGCAGTTGAGCAACAGAAAGTGGACGTTTCATGTCGTGCCGTGAGCAAACAACTGCGGCGATTCCTGTAGCGGCAAGTCCCTCCCCTGGCTTGGTCTGCGATAAATTCACAGCGTCATGTCTTGAGCATGTGCTTTTCTGTTACAATGCCAATCAGTGAGGCCGAATTACGGTTAAAGAAATAAGACTGACAGGTTCCAACTCTTTAACGTAGGTTGCTAAGTGGTGACGATACAAATTCTCTTCGACAAAGTAAGAGTACCCGTGACTAAGGCCGGGGTCTGCCTCATGACTTGAATTGTTGTTCCGTCTGCAACGGAAATTCGCATCGGTGGATATAAATAGTGTGTTTAGATATCTGCGGTGCCTGAGTGAGTACATAATACATCACCTCGATTATTGACACTCACTGTTGCTCTGCTGGCCGCTCCTTCCAGTTCTGGGGCATGTTGATTGTGGGGCGAGGGCAAGCCGGACATAACATGGCACACTCGCCCATCTTTGTTCCGGATACTCCCTCGGCAGAATGACCTCTTCCTCCTCGCTTCAACATCTTCAAATGCCTCCATTCATGGGCCATCCTGATGAACGCTGGATATCGGTCCTGGATAAGTGTATTAGTGAGTACCATTTATTTGCTTATTTGATGTATTCACTTACAGGTGGGGGTCCCAATCCAGTGTTATCAGTCAGCCGACTAAGTGTCTGGTAGAATTGATATGCAGACATCTTACTTTCATATGACAGCATTGAGAAATGGTCGAGTACGGCAATGGTCGCACAGGTCTTTGGTGACTTGACTGTGGCCGGAAAAAGGTACGAACAAATCAACTGAATTGTCGATAATTGACTGTCCTTTCCACATCCACAGAAGTCAATGGAGATTTGATGGATTCCATTGACGTGCAGAACAGTGAAGTTGTCACCAGCACAGCAGATAGGGTTCCCGCATGGCTCCCCTCGAGGATGCCCGAGCTGAAATCGAAGACCTAGCTCCTTCAGAGATACTTTCTCAAAGAAGGTGCCATTCCATTGCTGGTACACCAGACATATCGGTCAAGCTGAGTACACTTCTTTAGTTTTGTTAAAGGCTCTGGCTCACCTGAATTCTATGCAAGAACAACGTCTGGTGTGATTTCACCATGCAATCGGCGCACAACATCTCGCGGCTAAAGCACTCTATGCATTGGAATATCCCAGTATCTTCTGCATGACACAATGAACACTGATCCTGAGCCCAGGGACTCCTTCCATCTAGCCCTATTAATTCCTGCAGAAACCGATCAGTCTGAGGGACGAAGTCGCGCAGAGCTTGGTCCTGTAATTTATCGCCCTTGAATATACTCATTTAATTAAACCTCGCAGATGAACGTACCCCTTGATCCCGTACCCTTCCCAACTTCTCAAAGGACTCGGTGCTCCTTAAATGGTCGATGTACTCTTGATCGAGTAGGCTAACATCAAGAATATCTTCCTCATGTGTTTGACTTATATCCACATCGGCCTCTATCTCATTGAAGCCCTCGACCATAGCGGAAGTATCGTCTGTCATTGAAGAGACATTGTTTTTGTGCTGAGCAACGGCTGCTGTCTGTATTGAAGACGATGATCTTGACATCCTGCCAGCGCTATCCAAGGAGAATTCGGTGTATGTGAAGCGTTTTACCACATTTTCTGTCGCAAGATGGGGTGCTTTGTAGAATGTAAGAGTTGCTTCTTTCTTGTTCTTCTTTGTTCCCTTGGGCATTTTTTGCTTATACTACAAACAGACTGTTTATGGCGCAAAGTAGTGGGGAACGTCTGTGGTAAAGCCCAAGTGACGTAATGACTTGCATGCTTTCGTGTTCTTCCGCTAGTAGTCCAGTCTTGCACGATGCTGCTCTTCAAGTCCGCGGCTTAGTTTATCTTCCAGTACCCCATCATACTGATTAATCCCGCTATCTTCTCAACATGCTTGAACCAAGTTTGAAGTATGAGTCGCCACGCAAAGTATCATATCGAAACCGAGTGTATGGAGGGTCAAAAGCAGGCAACAAAACAGTACTACAAGACCGAGAGGTGCGTCGAACAGCTATGAATCCTCTTTCTGTGGCTTACGTGTACTCGAGGGGGAAACAATTACGAAGCGAGCAGAACCGCCAGGCTTACCTGCGTCGCGTTGCTGGCAGGAGCAAGTTAAACCCATCATGGTCTACAATTCCTCGTGCCCTTCGCGCGCAGGCTCGGGGTGAACTACCAGTGCGATCCCATTTTTTTTGTCGGGAGTTTCGCTGTGGCGGAGAATTACACTTTGACGACCCTCTTGCCATCTGGGACCACTTCCCCCCTTACAATTCGGCCTTCAATCCAATAGGCTCTGGAGGTATAGAAGCAATAGTAGAAATGGTCCATGGAAGGCGCCTGCGGGAGCAACTGAACTACGAACGCGAGCGCCTAGCGTGCTATGCATCAATGACCGACGACGAACTACTGTTGGAGATCGATCGAGCCGTGCATACATATCTTGAGGCCTGGATGGACTTAAAGGAGCGCCTTTCGTTTTTACCTGCTCTGCCGGTCATGAATCATATCATGGGAAACCACCTTCTGTTTTGGAAAGCTAGACGAGTCATTGTGTTAATTCAAGACTGGAGGGTAGCAAAAAAAGGCCGAGCTCAAAATTATTTCCAATCACACTACGTACAAAGATGGGCCGTTTACTAGGTACACGATGGTAGTCAACTAGTAACTGTTTAGTCGAGCTAACTTGGCGAACCCGGACCACACAATAGAGTGTCGAATATACTGTATCACATGAATGTAGTCAGTGCATTATACTTACGTCTAAATGATGTTAAATTCATACGGCTTCCGTTGTACTGAGCCTCGCCATGCTAGAATGATCATCCCGCTCGTTGATTCCACGTTGAATAGGGCAGTGGTCGAACCAGACTACGCATGCCTGTTTGAAAAATATCTCCCTCTCTTGGAGAGGTTTATTCGCGATTGTGTTGAACAACGGCATCAGATATTTGAGTGCCTGCATTTCTTGGGGGGTAAATGTCATTTTCTACACAACCATATGATTAGCATGAACAACACAATGGTCCGGTAATCTGTGCTCACTGTGTTAAATAAGAACTAAGGGGTTTTTATTTTTGATCCTCAATGCTACCTTTAAGTAGTTCAATTTGAACTGTACAGTTATTCAAAAAGACTGACTTCCGTGCTTGTTCTATAATTAGATGACCTAGCCGTTGTGAGGTGCGAAGTTGGGTAGGACGGGTCTGAAAAGCCTGTCTCTATAGTTCACAATGTGCGAAGGCAATGTGTGTACAACGATAACACGTTGAAAAGGTTTTACTTGTTTTAAAACAAGGAGCTTCCAGTGTACGAGGTTTAAACAATGGTTTCCGATGCGAACTAGTATGAAGTGTGTAGGTAGAATTTAACCCTGAAGGAAGCTGGAGAAGTACAGAGATATTCTACTCCTTAAATACCCGTCTGGTTGCCATGCCCAGATGGTTCCATATACATCCACGAAGATCCGACCGCCTGTGCTGTCTTTATCTCGTCGGAAACCATGCTGCACTACAGCATGCTTCATATCTTGGCCACAAATTTCCTTATCTTCGGAAACCAAGCCCAAGCACAAGAAATCTTCCTGTGGCTGGATCATCTCCATGTTCACCCCTAAACATACATCTCCTCCAACCCTCTCTCCACACCTATGTCCCTTGTGTTTGTGTCGAGATTCTTCTTCTCTCTGCTACCACACGCCTGCATGTCGTCGGAAACCCTTGCATATCGTCGGAATCCGTTGCCATATTTGTCCCAGGTCGTATGTATGAGTATTTCCATGTGATTGACTCCCTTGTGGGTCCATAGTTACATCAGATTGTTAATATTGATCTGATGTTGTCGGCATCAGAAGTCCAATATTGCTCTGATGCTGTTATCATTCTTGATCTGCCATTGAGTTGTAATAACATCTTGAGTCTTCCTTGTGCTTGTCTCTTGTTTCATCATGTACATATTTCATATCTTGCATCTTCATATCTTAGACTTCATATTTCGTGCTTCTTCTTGTTCTTTCAGTTTCCGATAGTAGTTTCCGATCGTCATGGCGGATATGTTGCTTCTTGTGTATCTATGTTCTGAACCTTATGGTTTTTCATGTTTTCACGAGGGGCCAGCCCCAGCCCCTCACATCTCCCCCCAACTTTTAAAACACCACCCTCCTGGGTGGTCGGAAACCTATAAATTTCAGCCAAAAGCGTCGTCGCCATCAAGCACCATGGACCCCGCAGCAGAAAGAATATTTCGCTCGCTCTGTTTTGCTCCAGGAAACCGAAGCCATGCATTCGTTGTACCAACAACCATGCGTGAATTTGCGTTGTCCATCCGTCACCAACATGAAATCCTGTGCCTCGCCATCTACAAGGACATCCGCACACGCAGCGTACGAGAACTGAACATAATCGACCATGCGCAAGTGGGAGCATACGTCCATGATCACCTTGATCACATGGTAAGCCCTCGAACCGTTTCACAGCTGGCCCTGCTAATGATAGCACAGCGCTTATTGCTATGCTCTCGTGTCAACATGCGGCCATCAAACGAGCGTGAAATTGAGCATATGATTCCGCCTGAATGCCGCTACCTAAGCGCAAGTGCCAGACATTTACTGGAGATGTTTCCGATGGAGGAACACGAAGGGTTCGAGTATTGGTCAACCATACTGCGGTTCATGGCGCTATATGCTGAGGACACCGCCGATGCAACCAAAGAAAACCAAGTCGACTTCAAAGAATTTAATGAACTGGACAGCAACAGTCAGTGGTGGATACAGTTTTCAAACCGTGTCAAAGCCGAAGACCCCCTTGAAGAGCACCTGCCCGCATTCAGGCCAGCCGCAACACCTGAAGACACATCGGATATCGAAGAAATCCCAGCGGCGATCTTTCATCTTCAAACGGCTGTGCCCTCCCAGCGTCCACATGCCAGATTCCGAACATCGGTGCAAGAGATGGATATATAAAGCGTAGAGCACTAGTAGATAGTTCCGTAGCACCCACAATGCAAGCACCTTTGCGTCTATATCTTCAATCCTTAGTGCTTGAGTTGCCCACCGATCTAAACGATTTCCGATCGCGATTTCCGATCCCATACGTCTTCAAACATTGCCTTGATCCCTTCGTCGACGCCCTAGAATACAAATACACACAAATACTCCAGCTTGACACACCCAACCTGCAACCTGTCATAAATGATCTCCGGTCCTTCTTGTTCCTAGGACAGACCATAGCAGTACGCAGCTTCTTCAGATGACGTGCCGCCCTAACACAAGCACAGTATATTGCATGGCATGGTCGTCAGCATGTAGCCATACATCGGTCACCTGTCGAGCAAATCACCATGGTCGAATTGAGGGTGTTAATGCGTATGCGATACATGACAATGACATTTGGATACACCGGGCACAAGATTCCCGAAATCAAGGAGCGCATGGACGACGTTTTCTTCCAGTATCAACAGGCATGTGTGTGCAGAGTAGGCGACCCATAACCAACAACCGGCGGTCGGAAATTAGCTAGATAATCTCCAGACAAGTGACATGTATCCATGCGTCCAGATCGTCCAATGCCAAGCAACCCAGCGCCTGAAATCCGCATAAAAGGAAAGGCAACTGGTCTGTCCAAACACCAGAAATGAGCACCACCACTCGATTCACCGCATTATTGACCACAGCTGTGAAAAATCCAACGGACATCATGCAGGTCCTAGAGCATGCCATTCGGCCCACCATAGACCAATTGTTATCCGATCAAATGCTACCTCGTTCCGCAGCAGACACGATGGAAACACATCGGACACTTGCCGCCCTATGCCATTACGTTGTAAGTTGTCCCACTTGACCTGTTGAAATCAAACCCAATTGACAATCCATATTCTGCACAGAATGACCATTTTGAAGATCACATATCCGCGAAACAATTCCGACCCCGGTCATCGTGGACATTACTCTTGCTTCGCCGGATCATGAGCGAATACGGAGCCGTTCTTGTAGACAGCGAGCAGGATAAGGCATTAAGCCTACTCAAAGCAGCTGAGAAGCAGTCGCAAGGTTTCCGCCACTGCTACTTGTGCGAGACTGACTTCACCATAGATGGAGTAGAGAGATGGAGGGACTGGATTGAGAGACAAGCCAATCAGCCGTAGATACACTGCTCATAGATGTAAACCCATTATAATAGATTTCCGCACACAATTTTGACGCTGTCATATGATGCCGAAAGGGGCCGAATGAAAATGAAAGATGCCGAAGTAAGACTGAACATGCCGCCCAGCTTACACATGCGCCATCACAGCCGAAAATGCCAGTTGAAAACTCCGCGGTGGCCCAGAACATTGCCGCAACAACAACCTGACAGCAGACCAAAGAGGTATTGCCATTTCCTAAAGCAGCACGGCATGTCACCATAAACCCGGCGCCATCACGCTGTCATACTTGATTAGGCAACGCCGCTTTCCAGAACAAGAGCCACGGTGATTTCCGACCTAAAAATAGAAAATCCGAACAAGATTCGCGTCGAAGTTATCGCAGTTCCAGTAAAGGCATCCCAATTGTCCAACATACAGGACCGAGTCATAGAGAAGAATCCACAGCATTCTATCGGTTTCTTCATAATGCCATCTGCGCATGATGCTGTACCCAGTCCAAGCTAGCCGATATCCGAAAACGTGCAGAACCACAGTCCTAGAAGAATATAAAAGCCCGCCCATTCCACTCATACTTTCACCATTCTTTCCTTCCCTCCTCCATCTCCCTTCCCAATAATGCCTCCTCGTCGTACCGCTCGTCCTGCGTCTACACACGAAGTCGATATGCGCTGGGCCGCCCCTCAAATCCTTGGTCTCGCCGAAGGATGGTACGAATACGAGCAAGTAAGTAGCCATGGAGTATTGAATGTCTGTTTTATTAACCATTGATCCAGATATGTTCTTGGTGCAAAAATCACCCCGGTTACATGTGTACCTTGCGCTACACACCTCGCTGGAGCAGGGCGTGTACCAACTGCAAGGTTGACAAAAAGAATTGCAGCAATAATACTGCCGAATGTGTAAGTTTCAGGTAATTGTTTTCAGTCGTTTTTCATGCTGATAACTTCATCCGTAATTTAGAAACAACACCCGGGCGACTTCTTGACTCGCGCCCTAGCTGGTAGCGACTTCTCATACGACCGACGGTCCTGTACCGTCCACCCAGATCCCGAAGAAGAAAGTGATGACAAGAGCGACAGCAACCAGGACGACGATGACGAGGAAGTAGACGAACTCGAAGAAAATGACGAGGACAACACAGCAGCCCTCCACGACGCGCCCACGAGCCCTATGCGCATTGAGGATGACGGCCCTCTTCCCTATTACGACGCTATGCACGCTTTCGAGTACACAGATTCCATCGTCGCGAATCAAAAGGATGTTGGCGAAGGAACCTCAGGTAAGTAATTGCAATTTCCTATCATCGACAGATTTCGGCAACCGTATTGTACAGGTATTACGTGTTCAAGCCCCAGCACGAGTACTAGCGGTCCTGTCGAAGGTTTACCATCGTATGCGCCATATACACAGTTGGTGCGAGATTTCCGCGAATGGCAAACGACTGCCAACCCGACAAATGGGCTTGAAGAGCTGGACGACCTCTGCAACAGAAACTTGCGACATTATTCCGATATGGAAAATCGACTTCGCAATCTGGTGGAATTATCGATGGAGCGCATTGAGGAGATCCGTAAAATGTCCGGGGAAGTCAAAAGGTTCCGTAGGAAGTAAAAGGGATTATATGTATTTCTTCTTGTCGTATTTCCTTTCACCCTTCGTCGGAAACCAGTTGTCATAATATCTTGTAATCAATAAATTGTCTTGGCCATGCATATTTTAGTTTGACAACCATAATTTCATAATCTTGTAAAAAACAGAAACATAACCTAAAGGAAAAAGAGTTTATTTAACAAATGAGAAGAAATGAACTTGAAACTGTTGAAGCTCCAATAAGAAATTTAAGTTGTGTAAGTGTTTTCGGAAACTTGTTATTCATCATCAGGCGCCACTTGCGAGTCCTCGGGTACTTCTTCATGAACCATGCCTTCAATTAAATCCTTGGGTTGGGATAATAGTTCCCATGGTATTGCCAGCGGTTCCCTTGATATATAAGGTATCAAGCGATATGCGGCGAATCTCTTGTAGGAGACAGCTCCACTAAGTTCAGCACAGATGTAAGACCCTCCTTTCGTTCGTCGTAACACCATTAGAGGCCCGAAGTATTGTGGTTTTGTTTTCCGATCAAGTGATTTTTCAACTGGTGAATTCCTGACTAGAACCAAAGTACCTGGTGCGAAGTCCTGCGGTACGATGCGATGCTTATTATACTGTTCAAAATAACGAGCTTGTCGCAGCCGTGCTTGCTCCACTTTGTCCTTGACCCTTTCAAGATCTTCCGGTCGCTTCTGCAGCATTATAGCTCTTCTTGCTATTAGCTCTTCTTCGGAAATCATATCGACTTGATCGGGAAACATGAAGGTCGCTTCTGTGATGTCAAATGGGAATAATGGCTCCACTCCGTGCGCGATATAGTAGGGAGTATAACCTGTTGATTTTTGTACCGTAACACGTTCGGCCCATAAAACAAATCGGAGAATTAGTGGCCATATTGATAAGTCGCCTTCACAAGTCTTGACTATTGCTTCCCTAACATCGAGATGTCGTTTTTCAATCAAGCCGTTTGCCTGTGAATTATATCCCGAAATTCTGATGTGGTAGATTCCATATTTTTCCGCCAAATAGTTCACGGCTTTAACCCAAGGTGTACCATTGTCTGTCACGATAATAGCCATAGCTCCCCATCGCGACATAACATCCAACAGAAATTCTCCTATAACCGTATGGTTTTCCGACGCTACAGCCAGAGCTTCAGGCATTCCCGAAAGTGAACATCGTAGATGAAGACAGAGATGTTTTCCCCCTTTTCCTTTGGGCATAAAGAAAGTATCTGCATGAACCTTGACAAATAGCGACAATGGACGAGCTACCGTTGGCGGAATGAGGTTGTTTACCCTTGACTGTCGCTGACATATATCGCAAGTCTTCAAGTACCACGTAAGATCATTACTGATGTTAGGCCACCAAAAACGCTTCGTGAGCCTATTCCACACAGTAAAATAAGACTTATGTCCTAAATTATTGTGTACTTCTTGGAGTATCCGAAGCCTATCTTCTTGTTGTACCACTTGTTTATGTTCACCATCGTCGGACCTTTTCCATAGTTTTCCGTCCAGTATGAAGAATTGCCTTACTTTCTTGAGGAAGCGGTCGTACTCCTTTCTTGTGCGAATCCATGCGGGTCTTTCGGGGTCGCCTAGAAATTCTTTGACCTTCTTTAATTCCTCATCCATGTCAGCTCCTCTGTCGGAAACCGGTAACTTAAGCGTTGTAGTAATCTCCGAACGGTGAGGTACCGATTTAGCTGCAATAAGTACCATAGCCTTGTAAGACAATGACGATCCCGGTATTTTCTTCTGTACCATGGACATGTGAGTGAATTTCCGATTGTCATTTTTGTTTAAGACCCAGATTCCGAAGCCACATGCCCTGTCAATCCAGTCTTCTACTTCTTCTTCGGAATCTTCTTGAGGATCTAATTCTGATCGTCTCCTTCTTGACAGACCGTCTGGTGAATGTGATTTTCCAGGGACGTGTTCTGGCTTGAAGTCAAACAAAAGTATAGCGGCTATCCAGCGATTTATCGTAGCATTAGGTTGTATATCGGGGTTGTTTAACATTCCCTTGAGGTAACTCGCATCAGTCCTGACTATCAAGTTTTCCACTCCAACCAGGTATATCCGATACGCTCTAAGGCTGCGAAATAGACCATATAACTTGATCTTGGCTTGTGAGTATCTTGATTCTCTTTCGTTCCAAGTTATAGACCCAAACCACGCAGGATGTTCCTTTCCGTCTTCTTTAACCTGAGATAAAATAAAACCCACGGCTATGTTGCTTGAGTCCACCTCCATTATTATCTGTCCTTCGGATTCATAGTCCAATGCCGTTAATGCTGGAGACTGAATTAAGAGACGCTTTAAACTGTCCATTGCTTCTTGTTCTCTTTGTCCCCATGTGAATTCAACGTCCTTCTTTGTTAGTTCAGTTAATGGTCTTGAATGCATTGCATAATCTTTTATAAAGATATGCATTACACCCAATGTTCCCAAGAATGAGCGAACTTCTGTCAAGTTTTCACAAGGTTTCCAATCCCTGATAACTCTGACTTTTGACTCATCAACTGTCCTTCCTTGGATGCTGCACATATGGCCAACAACATTAATTCTTGGTACAGCCAAAAAGGATTTCGAGGCATTGAAGGTTCCTCCAGCATGCTGTATCCTTTGAATAATGCGATGTACATTGTTCAAGTGTTCCCAGACAAATCTTCTGATACCAGGGTTTTCGGAAATCGTTTCATAGACCCCATTCTCATCTTGATAATAAGATCGTGGTCCTTTGACCGGTACATCGTCCACAAAAGGTGCCGTAAATTCAGGAATCTCCGGCTCCAGGATAAATGACACATCTCCTTGTTGGACTTGAACCGAATTTGTAAATCCTTGTGGTAGACGGGTCAATCTCAGGTTTCTGATAGGTGAAGAGAACGTAGTATAATCCCTTGAATCTTGATGAAGAACCCGATGGTCAAATCCTACAAACAAATCAAACATGGCATAGATAGTTCTTCCACCGAAAGATTCCGCATAGAGTTCTACAACTGGCGGTAGAGCTGAGTCTTTTATGGTTACTGCATTCAACCTTCTCAGGTCATGCACTACCCGTATTGCTCCGCTTTTCTTTGGCACATATAGGATCCTGGACCGATAAGGTGAACTAGAAGGTTCATATACTTTGCTTGCGACTTTATCTTGAAAAATTCTCGTGACTTCTTTAGCTATGCCTGGAGGTATCGGTATCGGTTTTTCCGCCCATGGTTCATGCGGTACAACGGGTATCTTTAGTGGTTCAAAATAGTCTTCTCTGAAGGCACCTTTCTCCATCTCATTCCAGGCGAATCCCATCTCATGTTCTTTAATGATCCATTGAACTAGACGGGCTTCATCCGGTGTCAAGAAGCCATCTTCATTTATGTTCCAGGCGTCCATTCGTTCTTTTGTATAGCGTATTCCTGGTTCAATATGGTCCACTTTAAAAGGTAATGGTTTCATATTAGCCAGAGGATCCGATGGAATTCTTCTAATAACACGATATTCTTCGGGAAGCGTAGTTGACACAGGAAACGTCCGTCTCGCCACAGGTTTATATTTTTTCCTAGCTTTTATTATTAGTGCTCTTTGTTGAAAAGAGTAAGCATAAGTCTTCTGTAAACATTGGCCGATAAATCTGGCCGAAACTTCAAAATTAAAATTAGTAGGGTATATTTCGTGATATGATGATCCTCTTTCATCATCTATTCTTGCTGTGAATAAGGGAGTTATAAATCGTCCAAATGATAGTGCTGAAGGAATATCCTTCTTGTGCTGTTCATGTCGTTTCTCGTGCACTATATTTAACATGAACATCTTTCCCGACCATGTTAATTCAGTCGGGATTCTGGAAAATCCGCTGACTCTTTTTCGGAAACCTTATTCCTGGGCTGAGTTGGAATAGTAACCACCTTCTGCGTGTTGGGGCAAGTCAAAGTGATTTCCTGGTCGCCATTTGTATAATCCCTAGTAGTGCATCCAGTATACACAAAGAACGGTCGTCCTATCAGGACTTGAAAAGGGGCTTTATCCACGACATGTACTTGAAAATAGAGTTCAAGGCTTCCAATAGTGATTTTAAGGTTTTCGCACATTCCATCCGTTTGCGATAATTCCGTGTTGGCAGACTCCATGTATATTTTCCTTTCTGGGTTTATATTGTGAGACAGTTTCCTCCATATGCGCTTGTCCATTGCCATGATTTCCGATCCTTGGTCCAAAACACATTCCGCCGTGAATTCACCGTTTAGCAACGCAGGTATCACCCTGAGTTTCATAAGGGGAGAAGCCGTCAAAAGGACTCTATCTGATGGCCCATTTTCCGAAGCAAATTGTAGCACATAAGACCCTTCATTTTCTTCGCCGTGGACATAGCTAACCGTCGGAATTCTCTTTGGTGTAGTTGTTTCCTTGAAATATTTCCGAAGTTCTCCAGAAATAGCCAACAACTCTCTTTGAGAAATAGTAATTTCTGCATCCAAAGATTTCGATATGACTTTCTTAAGAAGGTCCAAATTTTCCGCTCCTGAGGTGAATCTATACTGGGGTCCTTTAGCCGGTTCAAATCTTACATGTGCTTCTGGTATTGTCTTTTCCGATTTCCTTTCGGCAATCACGACTTCAGGGACTTTTTCATAAGCAGATGAGTTTTTTCCTGGTCCAGGTTTGTCTTGGGGCAAAGACCTTGTCTTCAGATAAACCTCACCGATTTCTTCGTCGACTTCTTCGAGTTTACTGGAAGAATTAAACAAGGTTTCAGCCGTAGTACAGGAAAACATCATCGTGGTAGCTGGCGACAGGTGAGGGGGTGCATCTTGAGCACGTTGTAGTTTGAGAATGTTTTCGATCCTTTCTTTTATTGTTCCAGTTCCATTGATCCAGTCGCCGTTAGCCATTGTGAATCTACCATTCAGTCCTTGTTTGATGATTCCCTTGTTTATAAATTCATCCAGCAAGTTGCAAGACCTCATAATATGATTAATGTCTCCGCAAAACAAGCAACCAGGGGCATAGCGCGGAGTGGAACGATACATAGGTCTTTCTTGCATCGGAAAAGATGTATTTGGTTGGCCTTGCATAAACATCTTTATTGATCCTAATTCCGATGTCATTTTCCTTAGCATGAGCTCAAGAGCAGTTTCTTCGGTTTTCGTCCGTTCACGAGGTGTGTCTTCAAGGCCATACCTGTCAGAATAAGCGTTATCTTGAAGAACATATCGAGCCGCTTGATTAACTTGAAGATAATCATGAACTAGGCCCGGTTTCCGCTTTGGGTCTTCAGCCGTTAATTGAGTAAGAACCTTCGCCCTGAATTCTTTTGGGAGACCTAGAACATAGTTTCTGTTGATGTCGTCTCTTGATGATAATTGCTCCTTCTCCAGATAAGTAGCTATAATCATGAATTCACAATGATATTCTGCTAGAAGTTCTTGATTATCCATGGGTTTGCTCGAAAACTTCTGTATTAATTTATGCAGGTCGTTGACTGAGTATTTGTAGAGCGAATCCAACCCAGGGAAATATTCCAGTAATATTTGTTTATTCTCCTTCCAGGATTTGTTTTCATCTAGAATATTCTTCCATGTTTCGTGGTATCGGTAATCCACATACCACAGGGTTTTTGTAATCCGCGTGATATCCGAAGTGTCTCCCCTGTCTTTGCATAATTCCTCGATGTCCTCTAGGTATCGATGTAAAGGAGTAGTTGGTCCTGTAAACGATGGAGCATCTTTTGAGTTGCGGTTTGGGTAAGGCTTGACTTTGGGCGCCACGGTTTGAACTTCAAAAGGGTTAGCTTCGATTCCGTGATCCATTTCCGATATATGGCTGAGTACTGAAGATATTTGGCTTCCTGACGGTGTCGGTCTTTTCCTTCTTCTCTTGATGGGCGCTTCAGGAGGTTGTAGGGGTATAGCAAATTCTGCAGCAAGTTGACGAGTTATCCGACGGTCTGGAACAGATGGATCTATTGTGAACTGTAGACCCTCGCGGTGGGCTCCACGTTGTGAGGTGCGAAGTTGGGTAGGACGGGTCTGAAAAGCCTGTCTCTATAGTTCACAATGTGCGAAGGCAATGTGTGTACAACGATAGCACGTTGAAAAGGTTTTACTTGTTTTAAAACAAGGAGCTTCCAGTGTACGAGGTTTAAACAATGGTTTCCGATGCGAACTAGTATGAAGTGTGTAGGTAGAATTTAACCCTGAAGGAAGCTGGAGAAGTACAGAGATATTCTACTCCTTAAATACCCGTCTGGTTGCCATGCCCAGATGGTTCCATATACATCCACGAAGATCCGACCGCCTGTGCTGTCTTTATCTCGTCGGAAACCATGCTGCACTACAGCATGCTTCATATCTTGGCCACAAATTTCCTTATCTTCGGAAACCAAGCCCAAGCACAAGAAATCTTCCTGTGGCTGGATCATCTCCATGTTCACCCCTAAACATACATCTCCTCCAACCCTCTCTCCACACCTATGTCCCTTGTGTTTGTGTCGAGATTCTTCTTCTCTCTGCTACCACACGCCTGCATGTCGTCGGAAACCCTTGCATATCGTCGGAATCCGTTGCCATATTTGTCCCAGGTCGTATGTATGAGTATTTCCATGTGATTGACTCCCTTGTGGGTCCATAGTTACATCAGATTGTTAATATTGATCTGATGTTGTCGGCATCAGAAGTCCAATATTGCTCTGATGCTGTTATCATTCTTGATCTGCCATTGAGTTGTAATAACATCTTGAGTCTTCCTTGTGCTTGTCTCTTGTTTCATCATGTACATATTTCATATCTTGCATCTTCATATCTTAGACTTCATATTTCGTGCTTCTTCTTGTTCTTTCAGTTTCCGATAGTAGTTTCCGATCGTCATGGCGGATATGTTGCTTCTTGTGTATCTATGTTCTGAACCTTATGGTTTTTCATGTTTTCACGAGGGGCCAGCCCCAGCCCCTCACACCGTTATCCAATGGATGACTGTTTAAAATAGCGCTGAAAATACAGGGAGTTGAAGAAATGTTACATTAGGTACTGCTCAATGGCACCTGAAATTTACAGAGCTAGCTGATAAGATACATGACAATGCAATACCAAATTTTCAGTAAGATAACTTACTCTGTTCGCTCAATTTGAGATGTGGGATCTTTTCTAGCCAATCACATTGCATATAAATTAGTGCTGAGAATATCATACAAAGGAAAAGTAACGGTAGTATTGACCTTAAACCACTACATAGGACCTTAAAATTTATGCTGGTACATGCCTGACATAGTAGCAATGTATATGTAGTTTTTTTGTGGGGCAGAAAATTGCTGGGGTGAAGTTCTGGCAAAGTACATATGTTCTGAGTAAGACGAAGGGTGAATCCCTTACTGAACTTGCGCCGAAAACTCAGAATTTCAATGTTCTCCTTTGGATAATTTTGACAAAAATATCAGACAGACTACATTCAAATGGTGCACAGTAGTCAATCTTCCGTTCTCTCTACCCTGATCATTGTTTCAATAACAAGGTAGAAGCATTTTTTAAGTACATTATTGCCAGGTCGTAAAACCAGTTCTAAAAATAGATACACATCGTCGAGTGCTATCATACTAAGGCAGAAATCACTTGGATGTTATGGACACTTTCACTATGAATATATACCACTCATTTTCAAGGCTGAGCTTGTGATTCTGGCAGACATTGTTTCAAAGATCAATTCAACGGATTCACAATGTACCAAGAAAGTAATCATAAGTTGTACATTCAATGCTCCAACCAATCTTCGTACGTCTCAAGGCCACCGAAAAAGGAATCCATATCCTCGTGCCTGTCATATTCCTCGTTTTGAAGGACCTCGTCAACCATATCTGACAAAAGTTGATCATCATCGAATGCCGCCTGAATCTCTTCATTACTGGCGGCCATGGGGTTGTAGTCGTCGTCTTCAAATTCTGGGGAGCCCCCACGAGAAAATAGAGCGGCACTATTGTGGCAGTGTGAAAAAGCCTGGCTAGGTACATAAGCTAACAACCGGGTGAGAAATTATAGTCTTCAGGAGCGATGTATTGATGAACTAGTACTTACATGTGTTGCTCTGGCTTGCAGCGGTCGATCTGATAACCGCAGCCCGACCACCAATTTCTACGGCAGGAGCTGCATCAATGTGGAGGTCTTTGTTCTTACGGCAAATTTGGGCTCTAGCAGAGGACAACGGCGTATTGGGGCGTGTTGGAGGTGCGGTATCGAGAGAGCGTGAGGCACAAAATGATAGATTGATTGAAGGTAAGGCCGAACTCATTCCAAAGTTTGCCTGAAGATTAACTTCACGTGAAGCATTGCAATGTATGGAACACGGCCCAACCTCTGTGTAGCATTGGTGGCGGTGAAGGTCACAACTGGGTACTAAAAAAAGACAGGTTGAATATAAATAGTTAGTACAATGAGATTCGCGAGGATTCAAGCACTCACCAATCAAAGGGTATATGCCATTACCCTTGTTAGCCAGATGACAACCTGATAATTGCAATCGGGTCAGTAAAATACTAAGGATCTTCCCAAGACTCGTGCAAGATCACTACAGTCGGAATGATGCCTTACCATTCACGCAGAACACTGCAATTACCGCATTTGGATTGCAGGTACACGGACGCCCACGAGTGTCATCGTTGAAACAGCTCATTGTGAATCTTCTTTACAAGGAAGCGACCAGCAGTCAATACCATTGCTATTATCCTAGATCTTTTTTTTAAAGTTATGGTGGCTTAGAACTGAGCAGTTACTTACGAGCTACTACTGTTCCGCCCAAGTCCCGCCTGGCTTCCGGATATTCCTATTGGTAAAAGGTAGTTCTGCCGCATGTAAGCCGTAGAGTGATAGGCAGAGCTAGATCTGCTGATTTTTGCCGCCAAACTTTGACTGCCGGGTGTCAATTTTTCTGTGGCCTACAGTACTGTCCCTCATGTTTCCAAGTTAAGACTGTGAACAGTAGTCTACAAGGTAAGTTTACTGGTATTCCGGACAACACAACAGAGACTAAGTTAAATAAAGATGTCACATTGGACATCCTCCGAGCAATGTGCTCTTCTTGACACGCTGGTTCCTGAATATCTACAAATACATGCCTCCCCAAATCCTAAATACACCGACTTCTGGGCTAATATGCAGCAAACGTGGTTTAGCAACTTTCCAGAAATTAAAATAATATTCCCAGACGCTGATTCGGTCAATGATTTAAACGTCGAGGAGCGTAAACTTCTGTCGCAGGCAATCGAGACACGTACTAAAGTACGTCAGTTTTAATTCAATTGCCAAATAATTTACAACCATCACAGATACTTATCAATATCTTAGCAATTGAAATCTTGGTTCCAGTGGCGTGCCAGCAGAGGCAATCATCTGGGAGGCCGCAACGGTCGCACTAGTGTCAAGAGGGCTATTAAAGAATTCACCAGCACGGATAAGGATCGGGAACATTCCCTCAAAGAAGTCGAAAAATACTCAAAACTCTATTATCGAGAGAAAATCCAGGATAGTGCCCGTCAATTAATGGATGAAGTCCGAAGAGAGAATCCGGATGGAATCCCATCTGGATCATGGTTGAAGTGCATCAAGACTGCAACACAAAATGCATGGAATGAAGAGTTGGATGAAGTAAAAGCAGAAGTTAGATCCCAGCTACTTTCTGACAACGAAACTCGGGCGAAAGAAAAACTGAATTTAGATGAATTACCAAGTCCATGTACTCCGGATGAATACCTTGAGTACGAAATTTTCTATGGTTATAATATTGGTCTTAAAAGTCTAACAAAATCTCCATTAAAGGGCAATCAAAATACTCCCTGGGTATTTACAGGGGCAATTGGATATGCTTGCAACGCGTACAGGATGGTCATTTTCAATTTTGATGGGTGGACCTCACCCTGCTGCAAACGGTGACATTTCCGTGGCAAGGTTAGTGGGGCAACATATAGCCTAATTTTGTCGGATATTAATCCTGTTTAATGTTACCTTAGTTTTCATGTTGGAAAGACACCAATGGGTGCAACATTTGGAATGATGTCAAAGTTTCAAGATACGTTGAGCCTGTATTCAGCCTTTCTGGGAACCGTATACTGTGAGTTACTATGCTACTGATGCTTTCCGCTTACTCTAATGGATATTTTAAAGCCGAAAAAACAAAGGAGTCACACGAACCTTCTCCTACCAATGGCATTGACAACAAGTCTGAGTCCTCGGACATGATTGATGTTTCTCAGTCCGGAGGCAGCGGCCCGCCTACAGCAAGCTCGTCTATTGGTGATGCATTTCCGAGGGTACCACCTCCTCAACCTGCCATAGCCATTCCTGAACTCAACAAGAAGTCATCCGGCAATGCTGTACCAACCCCAGGTCACATTATTGCATCGCAAACTCCTACAAACGTCGATGTTGACATGAACGGCTTACTCGCTTCAGAATCCGAAGCACCCGCGCCAGGAGCAGGCCCTGTACATCTTGTACATGCCGCTGCAGCCACTACAGATGGGAATGAACTCAATGAACTCACTGTATTGTTTAAGACACCCCCAGGACCGGCACCAGGCGAAGTTCCTCAACACGAGTCTAACTGTCCTGAATCACAGGCTGCGAGCAACCATAATATGTTTCTTGCACCGTTCAATGCGACAATGGGTACTGATTACAGACAAGGAAGTCTTGTACCACACGCTGCAATTGTACCCCCTGTTCACCCTCCTGCATTGTTCCAGGAGGACATTCATACACCCACCCCGTCTTCTGAAGTAGGGCTCGGCTCGACATCGAACTTGTTTTTACCTGGTACCGCTGATAGTCCAGAGGTTGACTTCCATTGTAACTGTAAGAACATCTATTACTTGCAGCCAATCCTATATATTATCTGACAAATTTTATCAGTGGACTTAGTAGGAACGTCGTGGGATGGTGCATATTCCTTCGACACTTTGTTTAACCCAAATTTTGGCGCCTCGGACATGTCAATGTCGTCTGATGATGAAGTACTTGATGCTTTCTTGAAGAATCATCCAGGTAATTAGTTCCCACCCTTCTCATTACTGTGTATGCTTAAATGAACTACACAAGCTGGTGCACCGCAACAAAATTCTGATTTTTTCTTTCCGGCCCCCGTTAATAGTGTAGAGTTGCTATCCTCAGCGACTCCAGTTGTTGTTAATAGTCTTCAAGCCGACCCCATCCAACCTACCGTCTTATCTGCAAGACAGTCCCCCCCAGTTGCTGCTGTGTCCTTAACAACCTCGTCGACTGCTGTCTCTGCGACTAATACTTCTGCGGCAGCGTTAACAGCACCGGATGGTGCCGAGGAGATCAACGTGATTGGCCACAAAGAGGCTCAACCATCTGCACCGATGACAGTATCCCCACCCGACCATGAGGCTCCCATGCAAACGGAAGAAACTTCATCGGTTACTTCTGATGCTGTCGTAGAGCCAACTCAGTCGTCCACATCCATGTCTTCGGCCATTCTGCCTTTAGTCAGTTCTCTGGGTGCTCTACAAGGAGATAACGTCCGACGCCGTTTGTCAAGAACGTCAGTTCCGTCGAAGCGCTCTGAGATTCTCAATAAAATTGGCAATCATGCCAGACCTCAGGCAACTACTACCCCGCTGGCCAATAAAGAAAATATCCCAGTAGATAATCTTCCTCCTGCTTGGGCAGTAGCAGCTAAGGAACATATCCTCTCCCGTGATCTTGGGGGAGATTGGAAGGCTTGTGTTGATTTGTGGTTCAAACTGGAGGAGAAGCTTGAGTTCGGTGATGTTGCTGGTTCCAAAGTGAGTCTGATAAACATTTTCACAAATGCTTATAGTTACCTGACTGAGTACAACAGACGCCTCTACCTGCTGCCGCTACTGCCCAACCAGAGGAATGGATGAAGTGGACAAAATTATCGTGCAATGGAACCCGTCGATACAACAACATCCCTTTTATTCCCGATTCTGCAGAGTTTGGGATTGCCGTCACAAAATGGTGGTTTGAAATGCAGCCCGAGTTCCGGAAGGGTGGGGGCGACTTCCCCGCGCCTATTTACATACCTCCCGACGAATCAGACTGGATGCCTCTTCAAAAGGCCGGGCCCAATGGCCTGGTTTCGTTAATGACTTTGGTGGCATGGTGGGGTCAGGCACTCACTGACCGATCTCAGTTTCAAGACGATAGTAGCAAAGAATTCCGCCATATTGTTGATGATATCAAGCAGTCCCTTAGTGTGATACTTACCATGTCTTCGAACAACAAGCCGGTGAAGAAACACAAATCAACAGGATCAAGTAACTCAATCACCAAGTGGTAAGCACTTTAATTCATTGCGTAAAAACACTGTAATTGATATTCTGCAGACCATGAGCGTAGGTGATCTATCTCCGGGCCATTAGAAGCGAGGTTTAGTGATGATTTTTCTTCTTGCACAACTTGTCTTCAATATTATAATATTGCGGTCTTACCATTCATTGCATATGCATATAGTAGTAGTATTGGTAATACAAGTTGATTCCGCTTTTAGACTTTTATATTTGGGACTTTGAAGGATGCTACTATACTGTAAGTAGTAGGATATCATATTGAGAAAAGTATCTACAGGTGCAAGAATATGCCATCTTGCAGCAGTACAGGGTGGAAATAGATAGTGCGTCTTGCACTACATGGAACCTTACGCGTACTCAGCCTTGCACAACTCATACAAGAGCAATGGTCCAGCTGTCTTCTACAGTGACTATCCTGCACGACGTTCCCAGGGAGCAAATACTGCTACTGCAGTGGTCAATCTTGCACGACATTCACTCTTGCACAACTTACCAGCACCGTAGCTTAAACTTGCACGACATTCACTCTTGCACGATAACACTACAGACTCTCAGAGCATAAGACGGGCAACGGTGAGGTAAATTTAGAATACTGCTACTGCAGTGGTCAATCTTGCACGACATTCACTCTTGCACAACTTACCAGCAGGGCCATAGCTTAAACTTGCACGACATGCGCTCTTGCACAACATTCGCACGGTCTATGATCTTGCACGATAATGCTACAGACTCTCAGCGCATAAGACGGGCAACAGTGAGGTAAATTTAGCACACCCTTTGACCAAACTCTGGCAGGGCAAACCATATTCTGTACTATACTGACAACAAATAATATTTTAATGTTTGAGTCCTAAGACTATTATTCTAAAATGTAACAGTCCAGACTATCAGATATTGTGGGCGGTATACAGAGCACAGGTGAAAAAGGGAAGCATTCCGCTGTACTGTGCGAGGTAATAATAGAAACAAGCAAGTCAACTGAGCTGGTACGGTTTGGGGCCCAGGCACATCAACGAAGTGCGCCAGAGGGGAGACATCAAATGCCGGACAGCGAGGGAACAGGCAGGACGCGCCGAGGGCGGCAACAACGGGCGCAATTGTATACGGAATTGTGTGGTGCCGGAGGCATGCCACGCACTAAGCCCACGGCTAGCGTATGTGGACGTATGTATCGTGTATTGCACAAGTCTTGCACAAGTCTTGCACAAGTCTTGCACGACTGCTGCTGCAAGCCTATGTGCAGAGCGCCTAGCTACAGCTGTAGCATATCGTGCATCAGGTCTTGCCTACGACTGTACTAGGTCTTGCACCTAGGTGGTTGGATGGGCTGTGCTTAGACTGCATCGTCCCAGCCGCAGTCGCCTGCTGCGTACCCGCCACAGCAGTTGTTACCCGCGGGGTCTTATTCACACTCGCATTCACACTCGCATTCTCACTCCCAAGCCCACTCGCAGACGCCCTCGCAGGCCCATTCGCGCGCGGGTTCGCTAGCATCCTCGTGTAAGATTAAGTTTATGTGTGTGTAGGTGCGAGCGACGACTGGTGGGGTCGTCTTGAGGGTAGTTCAAGGCAGAGAAATAAGAGAATAAATGATTGACTAATGTAGAGTGAATTTGACGAGGTAAGGCTCTATAGACTGATTGCAACTGAGCTGTGGATGGTAAAACGAAGGTGGGTCGTAAATTAACTACCTAGCTACATGTACACGGCGTCCTTTTATACTATAAAAGTATGTATATATAAATAAAATATATAACTTCTCCTAACTCCTGAAGGCCAACCGAGTTCTCTCCAGAATATTCTTGCTATTATGCCCGAAACCTAAAGATATTCCGTGGACCTATACCAAATGGATCTTTTCTGCGCGCACGCAAATAGCGCACCTTACACTCGGGTAGCCGGCGCCGCTCGCAGCCGCGCTCGTCGCGTATCCACTCACACGCGGCGTCCCGCGAGGGTATGAACGGCGCAGCTGTGTCTGTGACCTCGTCCCCCGCCCCAGTGCACGCACGGCTTTCTCGCTCGTCATCCGCACTTATGGGTGCACAGGCGCAGGCGCATAGCAGGAGCCACAGCCGCGCGGGCTCGGGTGCGTCCCCGATGACGATGAGCATGACCATCCCTGTGCCGGTGCCGGTGTGCACTGAGCCTGTGGAGAAGCCTACGCGTCCGCCGCCTGCCCCGCCGCTTGATTTAGGTGTTGTGGGCCTGGGCCTTAGGCTCGCGCAGGGAGGGGCGGAGGAGACGAATAGGTATAATCAGGCACGGGAAGGCGGGGAGGAGAAACCGACGTATACAGAGGTGGATGCGGATGCGGAGGTGGTGGGAAGGGAAGAAGAAGAGGAAGATATGTCGGATGAGGAGCTGGAGCGGTTACAGTTCCTCCGCGGGCTGTGCCTCGAAGACCGGATGGAGGAGTTTAGAGGCGTCAATTTCCCGTCGGGTTTGGATGATGGGTTTAGACTTTCTTCTATTTATTTAGAGATTGAATACGAAGTAGAAAGGAGACCTATTACATTTAGATATCTGACTTATTATTTGGCAAGAAATAACAAACATTTTACTTTCAATTTCAGCCGTTCGAATACAGTTTCTTTTGTTCAAGTTGATACATGTCAATGAAATGATTTATGTTTGGTGTTGATTTATGCCCTCAAATATATCACGTAGCTGGTCGCTTAACATATGGTAGATATGTTTCATATTGCACGCTTATACCATGCATGAATACTCACCCTTTTTGCGGCCTTTTTGTTGCCTTTTCGTCCGATATACATTAACCGAACGCAAACAATATTACCGGGTAACATATGGAATCAGACATGTCACATATTATTTTGCTTGACATTCTAAGGATATATATCATTTTCGCTATCTATATGTTCTTCACATATGTGCCATTTAAAATAGCATATTTGCAATGGAAATATATAATAGTAAGGTTTCATTTTTGTCATTTATTTCATGGAAATATAGGTAAAGTATTTGGCTGACAAATAATCTTTTTAAATATGTGCCATATCTGATAATACATATTTGGCGGCCAAATATAGGTGGCCGCCAGCAGTGCATACAGGCCACAGCTACCAGTGTCGAAATCTCCGCGCTGGCACGTAGGGTCGAGGTGGAGAGCGGAGGGTCGACGTGGTGTATCACAGGGAGGCCCGAGGTGGAGGGTGCACGGGGGCGACGGCGTGCGGACTGGGACGAAGGCGGGGGCATGCGTAGCCTGGGGACGGCGGGTAGGACTCAGCGGCTCGGAGTCGCAGACTGTGCTGGGATCAGTCCTCTCAGGCTGCTCGAGCCTCGCAGTTCTGCTGATTCGTGAACGAGTAGGGGGGCGAGTACTGCTTCTGTGCATTCCCGCAGCCCTCGGAGCCGGTCCCATTGGCTTGCCAGGGGAAAGTACCAAGTATGGCCCTCTCCCTTCCCATGCATGCAGTCCATTCACCCCGCACGTTTCCTCTACATCTGTGCGTCCGTGCGCTGACTCAGTGGCTGCAGCGGCTGCCGGTCGTGATGCCGCCCGGAACGGCCTCTTGAAGATCAATATTGAAGGCATACAGTAGCACGAGCCATGCACACCCTTGCTACACGACGGCCTCGTGTGTCGTATTATCGGTGCTCCATATGACCCAGACTTCTTTCGCACACTTATTCCTGAGCCGTCCGCCATCCGATCGATCGCGCACCTCGTGCACCAGCAGTCTCAACATCCCAGGCCTGTTCACCTGCCCCACCTCCCTACTGCGTCCTTATCCCCGCCCCTTCTCACTCTTGCAGCCCGCCCTTGTTCGTGCGTGCGCCTCCGAGAATTAGATCCTCATTCACCTGTGCTGATACTACGTCTGATTCCTCGCCCGCCCGGCCCCTGCCCGGCCCGCTGCGTCTTGTCCTGCCCCGCTCTATCTTTGCCGGCCCCGCTCTGCATTCTGCACCCATCAGCTCGTCAGCCTGTCAATCATCATATCCATGATTTACAGATCCGGCTCGCCCTCGCACTTGTGTCCTATCCCAAGCACAACTCTTGCCCAAGCCTCTCAAGTCGCCCATCCACCGTCTGCCGTCTGCTGGCATGTAGTTGCAAGAATATCAGGACTGCACGACGTTGCTGTAAAAGACTACGGCGTGTCGTGCATTGGACTGATATACAGGATCCGGACGCGCCAAATCAGGTCAGTACGGATTTGTTTAGGATATACGACGTACCAGTTAAAACCAAGCCCAAACAACGGTAACCGCAAGACAAAGCCTACTGTTGCAGCTTGAGGAAGATCATGCCAATGCCTTGCATGTTATAGGGTGGGACCGTTAGCGCGTTTGCGAGGCTTACTGTGGAACAGAACTCGGGCTCAGCTTACGAGGCGCCAAAATAACGGTCTGCAAGGTGAGTAAACCAAGTAAATACAGAATTTTACTATACATACATTATTGACTGATTCCGTTTCCAGAGAACGAGTGCGCGCAGCACTGAGCAGTACTCTCACCTCGGGAGTCGACCTGGACTGTCGAAACAGCGCGAAGTTCGGGGGCTGACCGCATCCGTGGACCTAGCTTAAGCCTGAACTCACGAAGAATTGAAGCGCCGCAATAACGACCTGCAGAGTGAGCAAGACAAGGTGTGATGTATTTACACTAACCCGCCCTGCTTTTAGTGGGTGGGTACGCGCTCCACCATTGCTCGATGGCTCATAGCGGCCTCCCAGCTCGCCCGCCTCGACTGCGGAGATAGCGCAACGTCAGAGCTTCATCCGTGGACCTAAGCAGAATTCGGCTTAGGTCAACCGTTAGTGAGGAGTCTTACAAAGATTTTTGGCTAGTACTTACCATGAAATGAATGTCCAGTCGCCTGGAACACGCGAACCGTGGGTGAGCACTCGACCTTTCAATATTCAACCTGCAAAGTCCACTGCAAAATAATGCGGGAACAGCGTACTCCTGAGAGCTATTCCGTGAGCCTGGTATTTAGTTGCCCTGAAACCTGACTTACTGAAGTACACTCCCTCGCACAGCAGGACGCGCTTACAACCATTGCTGACCAGTGACCTGGCGCGTAGATAGCAGAACCCGAGGCGGTGTCAGTCGACCCATGTCAGTGCTGGTCTAACTACATGTTGTACCAGACAAGTCATAAATTACGTATGCAAGAGTTACGTTCATACCTGTACCTGAGATATGTGTATACTAGCTATGCCTGAAATATATTCCTAACCGTGCCCTTATTCTGAACAGCAACAGCCCAAGGCAGACTCTGCCCCTGCCCCTGCCCCTTTCCTGCTGTCACCTGGACCATGGTGGATATGCCACCGAGTCTGGATGTTCAAAAACATGCACATCTTAGACTACATACACGCAGATAATCTCAGAAATGCGGGTGTCTGATAACGTAGATATTGATTGGATAGCGCAGATGCCAGAGGTTGACGCAAATGCATGATCAATATATAATAAATACATGGGCTCCTACTAAGCCTTTAATACTCCAGTACTGCAGGCTAGTGGTACGAGCTAAATACCCCTACTACCTTCAGAACCTCGACGACCTCTGACTCTTGAGAAGATCTGTAATACGGAAGTGCTCGGAGCAGGAAGAACGCGTGTGTATGCAAGGATACCCTGGCACGCAAGTCACGGATATTGTATGTATGCCAAGTTCACACGCCATTGTGGCAGCTTTAATTCACCCAGTCATAATGCATAACCCGGTGCTCCTGCATTGCTCAATGTTGTCCCTGAACCGTGGACGCGACTCACGCGAGCGGGACTCATGACCGCACGCCTGCACTTCCATACCGCCTCTCCGCTACCCTGCCCTGCGCTACTATGCCCCTCCGCCTCATAGCCCCCTGCTACGGTGCTACTCCACCTCGTGGAGTACTCGACTCTCCCCTGTTGTGGTTGCTGGTCTGCTCAGCAATTTCCCTGCTAGGATTACCTTGCACGTGCTGGACATAGGCGACATTGTGATATGGGGGATGCGGCACATGGAGCGGGCGACGGAAAAGGTGAGGCGCAAAGATGGCGGGTGAAGAGTCGGTGAGGCCACGCAGTGGCGCATGGCGGGTGATATGCATGAGCAGGCGCAGCACTCAGGAGGGTGCGAGCTTGGGATCGGGCTCGGTATCACTCGGAAGAAGTAAACGTATGCGGGACGAGGAGGGGCAGAGGGATGCGGGATGAGGGAGGGAGGAGCTTGAAGCCAAAATCAGACCGCCAATGAGGTGTGCGCGGTGTGGTTTGGGCAGACGCGCAAGCGGTAGAGGGTGCCAGTGTGGGGTAAGCGGGTGAGTGGGTGAGCGGCGTGCGGCGTGCGGTGTGCTGGGAGTGCAAATGTGTGCATCAGGTTCACTCGTGTGATGTCTCAGGAACCAGCGCGGGTACTGCTCCACTTGGGGGATAGGCGTCGGTGTCCAAAACGGGTTACTACGACGCGACAGGCGTGGGGTGTGGGGGCCATCGAACATAATGCATAATACATTAATGCGTGGTGCTTGAATGTAATGCGCGTGGTCTTGATCCTAAGCGTAGGGCTTGAAAGTGGGACTGGGCGCGTGCGCATCAGCCTGTACATTGGGATTGGGGACCCGGGATGTGGATGGGCCGGGGGCGGACCGTGGACTGCCGGATACGGGATGGCTGTAAGTAGGAGGAGCGGACATGAACTGTTGTATACTGAAGGCGGGGAGCCGAATGCACTGCGACCATTGACCATGGCCGGGTTCTTTTACACGCGTAGGCAGGTGATATTATTACACAAGTCGATGTGCGGGAGCCTGTGCTCGGGATCTGTAGGTGTGGGGGAGGTAATAGGACCACATACACCCGTCGTATGGACACTGCGACCCCATACTTCTTGGTCAGAGTGCGTACCCATGACACTCTGGACTTCACGCGACAGCTTGACTTGCTGCTCACCTAGCTGGCCGGCATAGACGTGCGCCACATATTGGACCGCGTATGCACGGACTACATGGGGTACCTACAAACTGTCCTGCATCTTGATGTTAACCTGCTCAAATTTTCAAGGACATTATAACAAGATTTATTTCAGACTTCGGTCCGTCCGTTTAAATTGACCACTGGCATTCAGCGCACAGCTACTGTACATGTATGGAAGTAATATATTACGCTACGTTACAAGTATGGCACTAGAGTTACCCACACACTGCTAACGGAAATATACAGTAATTACCTTGAAGCCTAGCCGCTTTACATCTGCTCCAGTAAGGGTGTATACACCTTCCTCTGATATACCAAGTCCGCCATATTGGAGATGTATCTTTCGTGGACCAAAGTGCCCAGAATATCTAGATACAGTGAGGGGGTTCACATCTGTGAAGCGTATTGTGATAGGGTCATGGCTGGGATTAAACAGGTCTGGGTCCACAGATACACCAAGATTGTTGCCAACTGGCATGTAAAACTGGTCATGATCTTGATCAACGTCTGAGTTAAGAATGGCAAGAAAACAGAAAGGAGTGAATCTGGAGGGGGTCGTTTGTGGAGGAACAGTGATGTTTAGGTTTGAAATCCACTCTGATGTGTCTGTGCTATCATTCAGTGCAATATATGTTAACGAATTCCTGACATCTAATATCCAGGTTATACTGCTCATAGATGTATTGGGTGGGAAGTCATCTTTGTATCTATCTTTGCTGAACAGCGGAATTGCCAAGAATGTTGCACGGACTCCTAAATGTGACAGTAGTATTGGCTCCGGCGGAGGGATTTGGAGTTTTCTGTCTATCTTTGTATGTCCAATGTAATCAGTGACTCTTTTCGGCAGGATGGACATATTGTTAGTGTGATGAAAGAGATCCCGAAAGTCGCGCCTGGAGATCATTATCTGCTGAATCATTCGTCGTAATGCATTCTCGGACCCCTCACCATATGCAATGGGGATGCTAGCCTGGAGAAGACCCATTAAGGAGTAGACTTGATCTTCTGCACGGGTAACCTTGCACTTTGCTGCAAGCTCCATGATCCTGCAGATCGGGAATTCGTTAGGCCACATGTTGAGGACAAAGAGCTCTTTCTGTGTAATTGAGGTTGCTTTGAAAATTTGGTACTGCACTTCCACTGCTATAGAATGTTGGCTGTAATACTCTGGATAAACAAACTCAGGGTCATGCAGGTGTGCGTCGAAATTGCCTGGGACTCGAAGCTGTGTCCAGTCGCGGTTGTAGAAATGAATGTTGTGATTTGCCACCAACTCTTGCAGTGTCCATCCCCGTGTGAACCACGCATCGTTCGGGATCTCCGCAAACTCCAGTGTGTCGGCTAGGTACGCGATGCAGACATGCGCCTGTTGATACCATTTGTACATTGACCTAATGGACTTGTCCAACTCGGCGCTGCTCTCCTTGTTTATACACACTGTATCCATCCAACCAAGAAGCACACTGTGATTGCGTGCAGAAACGGTGCAAAAATTGTCGATCTTGGCCTTTCCGCGGGTATTCCGAGGGAGCCCGCGGTTAGCCCAGTCATGGAAGACGACGTCGCCGGGAAAGCCACGCAGCCAAGTGTGCGAAAGGATCGCGTACTTGCAGAATTCAGTTACAAGATCCAACACATAATTGTTATCCCCTATTATCGATCTGAGCTCCATGTCCAGTCCGTCTGGATAGACAGCGTGTATGCGGGTGAAAATGATGTCGACTAGTGTGCTGTGTTCGACTAGAGTACAACTGCCCCCACTCGAGTCAAAGCTTATCATGCGGATTGGCATCTGGTTGAATACTCTCTCGTTAATTGCTTCCATTAATTTGCTGAGTAATGCTAAAGAAACATTTAATTCGGTTACAATATGCAAGTTAAATAACACACCATATTCTTTTGGATGCACATCTACTGGACGGGACAAGAGCAAAAATTCCTCCGCAGTGTCCGAGATTGGTTCTTTAGGTGGTGTCTCATTTACTGGAGATATTCATGTCAGTATCAGTCATTGTTTGGATAACATATATACTTACAGGACCGGTATTCTTTACTGAAATGTTCTTCTATTTCGGATACAGATATGTCCATTGCTAAAGCTAGTTAAGTACATAAAATGCGCATAGACAGGGAGTTATACAGTACCTTCTTCCGCATCAGTTGTACCATTTCCTTCGGAGTCGACCACTAAGTTTATGAAATTGCCCAGCGTCTTCAAGAGCTGTTGCCCCTCGACAGACGCGCATAGGCGGGTAATATCTGCGTCTAAATGCGCTCTTAGTACTTCATATAGAACGCAGCAGCCAAATTGTACTCACTTGGTGTCGTGGGTCTGAAGAACCCAATCAGACTCACTAAAAGAGCTGACCCGCGTGCATTGATTTCTACTCGTTGCCCTTAGCTTTCAAGGTATATCATGATCTTCGATCAAATGCATGTCATTTACTGGCTGATTTCAGGTGTGAGGGACCTGGTGATTCTGTTTACCGTGGAGGCTTAGCTTTGTGATGATAAAGGTTTCGTAACTTAATCCACTCACCTTGGCCTGGACTTAGGGAGCCCGTACTAGAAGTCATTGAGTTACACAGCAGCGATTTCAATGTGTTTGAGAATAGGGATGAAACGTGTGGCCGTCACGGACGGGGTTCCTTTATACACATTTCAGACAGCTCTATTCATAGTACATCAAAGTCAGACAAATTTGGATACATCGAGCTGTTGATTGTGTATGCGGCGCCGGTGATGTGCTTTTCTCAACAGTTAAATAGACATTTTTACTTCAAAACAAGAACTGCGTTGCAATTTTGCAGGAATAGAAGAAAACACAATGAACCAAAAAATGAGCTAATACAAAGTCACTATATGGAACTCGATATAAGAAATAGTAAGCAGTATATGCCGGGGGTAGCACGTTAAGTGGGCCGGCGTACCAGAATAGCACCGCACGTGTGGGCTTGGGCTTGGGCGTAGGGTATGCGGTGTTCATCAATACCGGCCAGCCAGTTATTATGGGAGGTGGGCGGCTGCGGTGACCTGGGACACGTGAGACCGCGGTGCATGCAGATGATCTGTTAAGCTGTACCACACATGGCGGCAGAAGGCAGAGCCCGGCAGCCATTCTTTCCTTGTCCCGCAGCAGGGTGACGGTCGAGCCTCTATATTGCGCGCTCAAATCCACAAAGCACAGGCCCAACACCGCCCTCACAAGCTGCGCACACCCGGCAAAAATAGTTCTGCGTGCATATCTGCCTGGATCCCGCCAGGCTCGTCGAGGTAGGCTCTACCCTTCCCACCGAACTGATTAGCGCTCGCGCTGACACCTGACACGTATGGGCGTCCGTTTGCACATTTATTATCACATTTAAAAAAACGTGCCTAAGGCGCATTACAAATTAAATCTTGCCGCATTTCATTGACTTGGATACCCGCAACAAATTACGCAATGCGCACAATTGTTAAGGTGGTCCGCACAACTGAAGATTTAGTGCGCACAATTAAAAACTGTGCGCATTGTTGGGATTTTGGTGTGCATGACTTAATAAATGGTCCGCACAATTGAAATCAGCGCACATTATTATCAAAAGTCAATACACACATGCTGCATTTCAAACGAAAGCATTAAGCCCGCAATACATATTGATGATGCCGAGGTGTGCCGTGCAACGGCATCTGGCCGAGATCGGATCAATGGCAAGCCCACTGCATCAACTCCGCCTACTTAGCATGTACCCACGAATTTGTACTTAGTGCACCTGCGTCAAGTGTTCTCCTACATGTCCACAGTGCAGGGGTCTTCTATCAGACACTACTATTAGTTAGCCTGACGTCTAAATTACTTACAATTCAATTTATAGATAATATTGGTTCCTCACTGCCGAGATACAAACACAATTACACAGATGTTCACATGTTCCCACGGATTTGCAGGAAGTGCAGGTGCATCGACTCATTAAAGAGATCCACTTAGCCCGGGTGCTCTAACATACTAGTCATCTGTGAGTATTATTTGTCTCCAGCTGAGTGGCATAACACCAATATTTTACAAGTACACAGGAATAAATAGAGGAGTACTTAATACTATCATTAGATACAAGCACCGGCGTCTGTACTAGGGTCTGTACTTGGACCCGGAGGCCTAGTACCCTCGATTAACTTGGCTTCTACCCCAGAAAAAATAAATCACCATTACTTTAAAAAATTAAACTAAAGGAGTACTCAATGTACTATTGAAAGCCTACATACAGTCCCTGTTTCAATAGACCCGTGGGACATTGCACACCAGCGGAGTAGATCTGTCATCAGTGCCGTTTGCTTGCCATTGATCCGACTTCGGCTAGATGCCGCTCTCGGCATAGAACGGCATGGTGCTCAATATTGCGGCCTTTAATGATTTCTTTGAAATGCGGCATTGGCACATTGTAATGCGCATCATTCCCACATTTGCGGGCTATTCAATGAGTTGTGCGCACTATGCATTTTGAAATGCGGACCATATTTACTTTGTGCGCATTGCACATTTTAAAATGCGGACCGTGTTTGAGTGATGCGCATTACAAACTTTGAAATGCGCACCATTTATTCAATAATGCGGACCAGACTAACAAATACAGGGTAAAAAAAATCTCTGATTTCTTATGTGATATTAAATGTGCAAACGGACCACATAGGACAGTGGCTGGGTACCGTAGTATACGGGACCTCAGTAAACTATTAGTATACCGTAGATCACGGGCCCATTTTCAACAAATGGCAACCTAGTATAATACCGTGATCTACGGGGCTAATGGCAACCTATCTTAGTACTGTGTTTCACAGGGCCATTTTCAACAAATGGCATCCGCATAAATAGGTAGGTAAATCCGGCGGAACCAGAAAGTTAAATAATTAAAAAGCGGTAAAATCGGCGGCGATGTGCGTAAAAAGAGGTAAATTCGGCGGCATTATAATTTTCACAAAATGAATTCCGGCGGTTGTACTGAAAACACCATTTCTATCTGGCGGATATAGTCACATGATTTTCTCAAATTTCACGGGGCTAGTGGTAAATATTTTAATACCATGTGCTATAGACTCATTTTCAACAAATGGACTTGTGAGAGTTTCGATGAGCCGGCTGGAAAAAATCCGGCGGCGAGCTGATGGTGGATGAGAATGGCCTGTCACTCCTCTCCGACTTATCCAAAGCTGATGGAATGTACCCAAAATGCCCAAAATACTTCCACCCAGCTATCCTTTATGGCGCTGCCGAATTGGGTTACCAGGGGCATCTATTCCTTGCCTGGAACAGGGAATCATTTTAGCAGGTGAAGCTAAGCGGTCTGCCAAGCCAGCAAACTGGCTTTGTCCGCCGGTGAATGCGATATTCCCGGCGAGAACCTGGCGCAATTCAGCGTCAGAGGAGCGAAGAGAGTCGGTCACCAGCATCATAAGGGTTTTTGGAAGATTTGGATTTGATGCCTACAACAGAGACATAACTCCAAATGTTACCCCATGATGGGTGTTTGTTCATTGCAAAACACCCCCAGCGACCAGGTGGAGCTGCCAGCCAAACAGCGCAAGTAGGCGGGGGCAGGGGCTCAAGGGGACCAAAAGGCACAAAGCGGCGGGGTCGGGGGGGCGCAGAGGACCAAAAAGCCCAAAGGGGTGGGGGCGGGGGCGCAAAGGGGACCAAAAAGCCCAAAGGGGCGGGTGCGGGGGCCCAAGGGGGACCAAAAGGCCCAGAGGGGCGGAGGCCCCCGCCTATGGCCGGCGGCCGCCGGCTCCTTCGCACACCCTTTGGGCCCCTGCCCCCTTGGGCCCCCGCCCCCTTGGGCCCCCGCCCCCTTGGGCCCCCGCCCTTTTGGGCCCCTGCCCCCCTTGGGCCCCCGCCCCCCTTGGGCCCCATGGCCGCCGGCCGCCGGCTGCTCCGCCGCCCCTTGGGCCCCCGCCCCCGCCCCTTTGCGCCTTTTGGTCCCCGCACCCGCCCCTTTGGGCTTTTTGGTCCCCTTTGCGCCCCCGCCCCCACCCCTTTGGGCTTTTTGGTCCTCTGCGCCCCCCCGACCCCGCCGCTTTGTGCCTTTTGGTCCCCTTGAGCCCCTGCCCCCGCCTACTTGCGCTGTTTGGCTGGCAGCTCCACCTGGTCGCTGGGGGTGTTTTGCAATGAACAAACACCCATCATGGGGTAACATTTGGAGTTATGTCTCTGTTGTAGGCATCAAATCCAAATCTTCCAAAAACCCTTATGATGCTGGTGACCGACTCTCTTCGCTCCTCTGACGCTGAATTGCGCCAGGTTCTTGCCAGAAATATTCTACTGACACACGGAGATAGATGGCCCTGCTGTGTCAATGGGTGCACATGCGTGCAACACATCCGGCGGTTTCACCGCCGGATCCATCGCACCTTGACCCTTCCCTGATGTGAAACAATTCTGCAAATGCTTTTACTACTTCTGTCCTTTCCTACCTCAGCATCCTTTCCATACACCCTTGCATTATTTACTTAGGTCAAGCAAACCACTTTCAATGTTACCTCAAGATGCAGCTATTATCAGTAATAATTGAGCTTTGTTAACACCTTATTGGTGGGGCTGATATAATGTAGGCCGGCACATTATATGACGCCAGGATGTGGCGCTGAGATCACGTAAGGCCGGCGGAAAGTGAACTTTAAATATTCGAGCTATGTTGATTGGTGCCATGGGAATGTTTGCTATTCTTTGTACAATGTTGAACTTTATAATAGCTCTAGGCGATCACCGGTTGTTTTCTTCTCTCCCACACCTTCATACTCTAAAAAAATCCCTCTCCTCCTCATTTTTCAAGTCTCGTCATCAAATGGCCACCACATACAGCAACATGGAGCTCCGAGAGGCAATTCTTGCCTTCCACTTCGATTGCATCAAGGTTTGGGAGGGTGGGGAGCAGGTATACCTGCAAGAGAGGAAGAGGTTATGGAAGGCATTTGTGAGTATTGATTTCATTTATTATTGGATACTTACATTCTGTGAATAGATTGAACTTCGAGAACGCAAGAAGACCGCTGCCGGCCCTCGAATCGGGTGGACGCTGTACAGCTATATGCTGAAGCTCGTGTCGTCGGACTCGCCGGCGGATGGAAAGGAGGCGGAAGGTGTGAAGTGGGAACAGTGGAGAGGAATGGTCGAGGGAGGGCTGTATGTCCTGAGGCGAGAGGACCAGGCCAAGGTTGAGGTTGAACAGTCAAGCCTCCCTGTCATTAGTAAGTCCTGTTTCATTGCTTAATACATTATACTAATTATTCCGTAGAAAAACGGCCAGATATTGTGAAGGCCAGGGCACCAGTTCCGGCGGCTCAGCCGGCGGCGCAACCAACTGCGTTTCCCGCGCCAGTCCCCATCCCAACCCGTGCGCCAGTCCCAATCCCTGCTGCTGTCCCTACACCTGCGCCCGTGCCAACGCCCGCACCCACTCTGCCTGCAGCGCCCGTGCCAACCCCTGCCCCTATCACGGCCCCAGCGCCTGTGCCAATGCCTGCCCCTATCCCGGCCCCAGAGCCCGTGCCAATGCCTGCTCCCATCCCGCCCCCAGCTCCCGTGCCAACGCCCGCTCCCATCCCGCCCCCAGTCCCCGTGCCAACGCCCGCTGGGCCTATCCCATCCCCGGCCCCCGCGCCTATCCCGCCTCCAGCGCCCGTGCAAATGCCCGCGCAAATCCCGGCCCCTGCGCCCGTGCCAATGTCCGCACCGGAGCAACCCTTAGGTGCAGCGCATGTCTCCCCCTCTCCGCCGGCCGTAATCCGCCGGCCAAGAAACAAGAAACTGGCGGTGAGGGAGAAGACCCCATCCCCAACCGGCGCACATCCGGCAGCATTCCAAGATGTTGTCCAGCTGCAGAAGAAGGTCGTGGTCGAGGTGCCCAAGGGCAAGAAAACGCAGGGGAAGAATGCAAAGGGACCTGCAACGCAGCCGGCAGTTGCAGGTCCCTCCAGACTTCCGCCGGTTCGAGCAAGCGAAACCTTGAGTGATGACGACGAAGACCCGCCCCTCGCTCGCACTGTGAAAGTCAAGGGAAAGGGAAAAGGAAAGGCAAGGGCAATGGAGGTGGATGAACCCAGCCCGCGGGCGGCGGCGACCCCAGCCAGGAGAAGCAGGAGCAGGAAGACCGAAGACGAGGATAGCGACGTTCTGCCGGCCGCCGGCAAGGGGAAAGCAAAGGGCAAGGGCTCGCGTTCGAAGGGGTTGCCCATCCCTGAGGGTTGTTATGCAAGCCAGACTCCCTGCTGGTCTTGCATCAACCGCGGGACGACCTGTCACGTCGAGTCGCCGGAACACGAGGCCGCTATGCTCGACGACCCCATCAAGCCCTGCACGACATGCCAGCTATACAAGAAGCCTTGCTTGAAGACGGCCGGTGTGATCACCCTCGACGACAAGGTCAAGCCGTGGGTGAAGTACCTCACGCGATTCATCACCCCAGATGGGGCACGGGCGTTCCCCACACCGACAACTGTGGGAGATACCCTCCTACTGACTCTTGACGCGGCGCAGAAGGCAGTGTCAGGCCTCGAGAATGGTGTTGACGAAATCAGCACCGAAGTTCAGGCAGTGCAGAAGCAGCACAAGGCGCTATCGAAGAAGTTTGAAGATGGCGTCATCGCGATCGAAAACGTCGAGGACAAGGTTGAGACGGTGGAGAAGAAGGTGGAGACGATGCAGGCGGCAATAACAGAGCATGGTGAGATGCTCCTCCACATTGTGGAGGGGCAGGCAGCCATTGTGACGCTGTTGAGGGCTTTGGGGCGAAAGGTGGGCGGAACCGATCCCGAGTTCCGCCGGGAAGACGACGGCGCATCGAGACAGGACAACTTGCAAAAGTTGTTCCCAATCTCGACGGCAATATTCAAGCGTCAAGATGCTCATGCCGCCGCCAGACGTACACCGGCGGATGCAGGCACCATTCCCCCACCACCACCCATTGCTGCCCCGACACCACCCGCCCCCACAACAAAGCCAAGGTCAAGTTCACCACCGGCACCATCTGCTCACGAGGATATGGAGGAGGATGACAATGAGGAGGATGAGCTGGAACAGGATGGCGAGGATGACGACGACGATGACACCGCCGGCGAGGACGACGGACAAGCAGAGGAGTCAATTTCGCGGGCTGGCAAGAAGGCCCAGCAAGGGAGTCCGAAGCACACCCGTAGTAAGACAAAGGTGAAGGTGAAGGCAGCAGCAGTATGTGTGCCCAAGGCAAAGGACACTGCCGGGAACAAACGTGCGCATGAGGAAGGTGACGCTGATCCGCCGGCGAAGAGGGTGCGAGGTCGTCGCGCGAACAAGTGATAGATTGCTTGTTCCCTGTCCGGTATCTTGTGGACATTTGGCCCTTTTTTTTATATTACATTTTGTTCCCGTAGTCAGTTGAGCTCTTGACCCAGAGTCAAGGGCAAATTCATATTTTTGTGTTTGGCAGAGAATATAAGTCTATTAAGTAAATTAAGAACAAGCAACATTAATGTCTAGCAGTCTTCTTGTTGCTCGACTTGGTCATACTTCGTGTGCGCAATCCGTCCGCCGGAAGTTTCGTGTTTGAACGTGTTGAACGGCGGAAAGTCTTACCAACTACAATCTCTCGCCTATGTCGCTTCCCCCTGCCTTTGTTCTCCTTGTCATCATTCTCTTCACCACCTGCTACTTTCTTCGCCTTCAATTTGCTTTTCCCTCCGATATTGGATACATCACGAAGTCCAGGTGGTCTACCCCTTCCCCGGCGGCGTGCCGGCGGAATATCGATGTTCTTGACAGCTATTGCGGACTTGGGTGGCTCAGGTGATTGTGCATTCTCGTCAGCAGTGCTGTCTTGCCCACTTGAATTGGTCTGCTGGTGAGTACCCATGGATACATCGCTATCTGCATTAGACTCTGTGGTAGCAGCTTTCTCTTTTCCCTTATCTTTCTTCTGCTTCAAAATGAAGTTGGTCGCCACAAAACGCTTATGGACCTTCTTGAACTTCTTCCGCCGGTGATACGCCTACGAGCGCTCCACGTGCGGAATGGCGACGAGCAACAAACAAAAACGAAGGGGACACGTAGGGAACTCGTAGAAGGTGCGTAGGGGTGCGAGTGTGTTTCCAAAGGCTTCTAACCAACAGTTCTCGAAGGTGAACAAAGTTTCTCCACAGTGTAAGCTGCCAATCAGCTTTGAACCACTTGGAGGCCGAAATGCGACGAGTAACGAGTGCGAGACGAGGTAGAACAGTAGACGAGAAGTCCACGCTAGGACTGGGCGATAAAACGAATATTACTTGTTATTTTGTAGCTGAAAGTACATGTCTTTTATACTACAGATGTGAGTCATAATTGTAAGCAAAGAATTATCTAGAAAATTTGTAAAATGGAACGGATGAGTAAGGAAATGAGTAATCTACATATTTACAAAGTTTTAGAATGAAGGGGAACATTTTACGCAGTGAGGAACATAGATGATACAACCATATTCCGTGAGCTGTGCGCAAGCTGTGCGTGAAGCCGCGCCGGCCGCAAGTTTCCGGGTGATGCCGAGATATGCCGGGCGTGGGAAATGGACTTGTGCGCATCGCATTTTGTGCCGTTTTCGTGCGTGGAGCCGGCTACGGCTCATCATCTCCTCCCTACTGAAATTCTGACTGTCCTCAGTCAGCCGTGGTCAATCAGCACGTCGTGTATGGTACCTGGACCGAGATATAAGAGAAAAAAAAGAAATAAACTGAGTGGGGATGATATATAAAACAAAAATCATAGAATACTATGTGCAGTCAAATAAAATGTCACCGTGAATGCAGAGGCGCTCCTCCCTACTGTAATATCGACTCCAACTAGTCCTGGTCTTGATCTGGGTCTTCTTCTGCAAGTGTGTCGTCGTTTTCAGGGTCTGCAGCTGCTGTGGCTTCGAGCTCTCGCAGCCGTTGTTGTGAGACATCCAACAATTCATCCAAGGGTGGTAACTCGATCTTCTGGCGTGCAAAATATGGAATAACACGAAATGCGGCTATGGGGCGGTCGAACAATGTTCCATCAAGTTCAGAGAGTATGTATGCTCCTCCCTTGTTGCGAGAAATAAATATGAGGGGTCCGAGGTATCTTGGGCGCATTTTTCGATTCAAAGACTTCTCAATGCGTGTATTGCGGATTAGAACAAGGTCTCCGAGCTTAAAATCGAATTCTTTGATGGTGTGCGCATGTTCTAGTTCAAATCGTGCAGCTGCTTTGAGTCTTGCTTCGTAGACCTTTGAATGAAGTTGCTCGAGGTGTTCACGGCGTTTGGAAAGCGCAACAGCACGTCTAGAAATAAGGTCTGTGGTGGACAACACACTGTCAGGTGGCGGCATCAGGTAATTTGCCTCAGAGATGTCGAAAGGAAGAAGTGGTTGTGTGCCAGTGAGTGCGAAGTATGGTGAGCAACCCATGCGTCGTCTAATTGTGACTCTTTCCGACCAGAAAACATAGTGAGCATACTGGGGCCACTTTGACTCGTCTCCATCCGCTGCCTTGAAGATTGCTTGACGTACATCGAAGTGTGAGCGTTCTACAATGCCATTTGCACGTGAATTATATCCAGAGACCCGAATATGGTTAATGTGGTATTTCTTTGCGAGATATTCGACTGCTTTGATGATTGGGGGGCCATTATCTGTTACAATTTCGACTAGAGCACCGTAGCGGAAGATAAGATCGCGCATGATCCATTCTCCAACTGTTTTAGCAGTTTCACGACGAAGCATGCTGAACTCGGGGAAATGTGAGAGAGAACAACGAGCCTGGATGATATATTTGAAGCCTCCTGCAGGCGGCAGATGCATGGTGTCAATATAGACCTTGGCAAAGAGTGGGGCAGGAATTGCGACGGTTGGCGGGATTAAAATGTTCTGTGTGCGTCGTAGTTGACAAAGGTGACAGGTGCGAACAAACCAAGCAATATCAAAGGCCATAAACGGCCACCAGAAGCGTTCTGATATCAGGGAGTTTGTGGCATAGAATCCATGATGTCCCACATCATTATGTGCGGAAGAAATGATAAACAAGCGCCGGTGAGCAGGTACAACCAGTTTGTGACATCCATTGGGGTCCTTTCGCCATAATCTGTCCGAGTCCATGAAGAATTCTGTGCAGTATCGAATAAATGTCGCATAATCATTGTCAGACATGTCGGGTGGGCGCTTAAGCGTTGTAAGCCATTCTTTCACCTTAAGAAGACGTTCATCGGCTTTGTGTGCAGTATCTGAGCGGGGGATAATGGAGTAAGGTATGGGGGACGATGTAGAAGATGTGTCCGCAATGAGATTGGGGTCAGACGAGTTGGGTAGTGATTCTGGTACTGAAGAAGTCGCGTACACAAGTGTGGGCGGTTGTACTACAGCCTGGGGTCGTGTTGGATTAATTATATGCATAAACCCGTTCATATGGTCGATCCAATCTTCAAAATCGTCTTCTGGCTCCTTGGAGTCATTTGGTTGAGGTTTGCGTCGTGATAATCCATCTGGTCCGTGTTGAGCACCTGGGATATGTACAAGATCGAAATGAAACATTAAGATAGCTGCAATCCAACGATTTATGCTTGCTGAGGGTGCGATATCCGGATTTGCGAGCATACCCTTGATGTACTTGGCATCTACTTCGACCACAAGGTTGCGCACACCTAAAATATAAAGTTTAAGTGCACGAAGCGCACGAAACAAGCCATATAATTCGAGTTTGGGCTGAGAATAACGGGATTCACGGTCGTTTAGTGTGATGGATCCAAAGCGTGCATGGTAACGAAAGCGAGTGTTGTCTGGTGCACATTGTGACAGAAGATAGCCAACAGCAATGTATGAGGTGTCTACTGCAACGATAACGGGCGCTTGTGAGGTGTAATCAATTGGACGAAGTGCAGGTGACTTGAGAAGTGCTTGTTTGAGGTCTTGTTGGGCGCTTATTTGATCTTGGGTCCATTCAAACACGGCTCCCTTCCTGGTAAGTTTGACGAGGTGATGTGCACGGTGTGCAAAGTTGCGAATAAACATGCGGCATACTCCGATGGTTCCAAGGAAAGATCTGACGTCTGTGAGGTCCTTGCATGGTCCCCAGTTCGATATAGCTGAAACTCGCGATTCATCTGGTAGACGACCTTCATGTGTGCACCTGTGTCCGAGAATAGTGATTTCGGGTGCGCACAGTACTGATTTAATGCCAGAGAAAGTTCCACCAGCATATTTCATACGTTGCACGACACGATTAAGACCTTGGAAGTGTTCCCACACAAATCTACGTATTCCTGGATTTTCTGGGTGTGTTTCAAACTTTCCATCTGGTAATATGTAGCGGGATCGAGGTCCTTTCACAGGTACGTCGTCGATGTATGGTACAGTTGTATGGGGAATTTCTGGCTGTAAAATATGCGTAACATCGTCGTGGAATATTGGGACAGAGTTAGTCCAACCCATTGGTAGTGTTGTGAGTCTCAGGGCGCCAAAAGGGGTCTGAAATGTGGTATAGTCTCGTGAGGACTCTGCTAGTGCGCGTTCGTCGTACCCTACGAATAAATCGAGGAGGCCGGCGCAAGCAAGAGCCGCAAACTGTTCAGCAACTTGTTCCGTGAATGGAGGAACACCAGAGTGTGCGATTGTGACTGCATTCAAAGGCTCGAGTGATTGAACTATGCGAAGTGATTTTCCATCCTTCTTGACAACTGCAAACCAACCACCACGATAAGAGGCGCAGGATTTTTCGAGTACACCTGCATCAAGTTTCTTCTGAAGGAGTTTGCACAGTTCATCATATATTCCGGGTGGTATTGGGCGATTACGGACAATCCAAGGCTTGTGAGGAATAACAGGCACTTCTACAGGCGGAAAGAAGTCCTCTCTGAAGTGACCGCGTTCTGTGTCGTTCCACGCAAATGCGTCCTGGTGCAGCATCATAAAATGGTGCATTAAGTTGCGTTCTGCTGGCCATAAGAATCCTGGTACGTGTGCGGCGTCAAAAACCTTCATTCTTTCCTCAGTATAACGTCCAGTAGGTGTAAACGTGGGTGGGTGTGGGTTAAGTGCTGGTAAGTTAGCAAGGGGGTTGCCAGTAATGTTGCGAATGATCTGGTACTTCTCAGGAAGTTCTCCGTAAACTGGGCGAGTTTTCTTCGACACAGGCTTGTATTTCTTCTTTGTAGCTGCAAATATAGAATGGGATGGATGTGGCATGGTGTAGAGTGGAAAAACATTGTCAGAAGGATTAGTTAGAGGTGTAAAATAATTTGTATGGTGTGACTGAGCTGTGTAGTCATGTAGGGCGTTAGAAATCGAAGGGATACTGTGGTCACAGGCAGAGAAATAAGATAAGGAGACTGGAGTCGAGGAGTCTAGTGCTTGTATGGCTTCCACACGTAAGTGACCGTTATGGGCGCCTATTTTGATCGCAAACGTGTCTCCTAACGTTTCTAGATCCTCGACATCTAAAAACCCTGGTTTCTGCGTTGTGCTATGCGAGGTGGACCTCTAGGTACAGTGGGGACGGTCACAACTTGTCCTGTGTTTGGATCCTCTAAGGTTATGGTCTGATCTTCGCTCCTATAGTTGTGTATGACACTGGCAGTGAGAATATCAAATGGACGACCTAATAGAATGTCGTATGCTGGGGCACGGATGATGTGGACTTGCATATACAAGGTAACATTGCCTATGCGAAAGGGGACGTTGCGAGCGAGGCCAAGTGACTGATCTATGCTTCCATTAGCTGACTGCATGTTGAGCGTGATAGTGGGATCGTAAGTGAGTGAAAGTTCATGACAAACATCCTCGGACATTGCAATAATTTGACTTCCTGGGTCTAGGATGCATTCAATCCTTTGCGAGTTGTCGACTATAGGAAATATTGATCGAAGCGCAGCCGATTCTTTGGCTACTACAAGGCGATCTGGGTCGGGTTTTTCACCATGGTGCAGTGAGCGATAATACTGCTCAAAAGGATCATCAATAATAGTAGCACCCTCTGGTACTTGTCGTTGTTGGCTTGCTGTGAGCGCTACCATGTGTGGCATGTGGTGATATGTGTTTGCAAGACGTTCCTGGGATCGTTCCTCCTGTAGTAAATTATTCTGTGCTGTATTATCGATGTTGGTGCTTCGCTTGGCTGTGGTTGCGTTTTTGTACTGATTACGAATGTCTGGAGATATTGACAAGAGTTCCCTTTGAGTAATTGTGACTGGAGCTTCAAGTGATCGATTGTACACAGCAGTAGAGATGTCTGCCTCGTGTATGGGTGTTATATTGCGATAGGCCGGTTCACCTTTCTTAACAGTGGCATTGGGAATTGCTGGGGCATTCCTGTGCTGCGGGGGAATGTATGTTGCGTCCACAACACTTCTGAATGGATGTTCAGGCTCTTCATCGATTGAAGTCGGTGGTAATACCCTTGTAGATGTGTCTCGAGTGTCCGAAGGTCTGTGTACCGGTTGCGAATCATTCTGCGACCTCTGAGGTGTTTTATCACGAGTTTGCGACGCAGCTGGAGCAGGAGTTTCGTCAAAATCTGTGTTAGGCGCTCGCTCCTTCTGTGCTCGTGTACGGATGATTGGGGTAAAGCCTGGGCGCTTAGATCGAAGGGTAAATATTTCTGCCTCAAGTAACGCGATCCTGTCGTCTGTGGTAAGCTGATAATTTGCTTGAGTACTCTGAGATGCTGTATTTGAAGTATGAGGGACAGAAACCGTGTCCAGAAGCATGGTAGATGATAGTGTAGCTGTGGCGAGCTGTCCAGGGTTACGGCGATGCCATTCGTCAATTTTATCCTTTAATAATGCCCCAGTAATTTCACGAGGGACAAAGGCTCCAGTTGGTAAGACTACCTTGCCGTCTATATTGCGTTTAACTTTTCCAGCACGCTGGTATTCATCCACAAGACTGCAGGCACGGATAAAGTGGTCTTTTCCGCAGAAGTTGCACTTTACTTCACGGTTACCGGATTCAGAGTAAGGTGTAGACGAACGTGGACGATTCTGGCTGTTATTCATGACCTCTTTAATCGATTTGGTGAACTCTGACAATATTGAGTTGAGTTGCTCCGTTTTGACGAAGTCATTGGTGCTGGGAGGTACAGGAGACGTGGTGGATGCGCCTAGTGTGCGAGAAGCACCGTGAGTGCCATGTAAAATAAACTGTGCTGCAGCATAAACATCTGCAACATTGTAAGGATCCCCTGGAAGATGGTCCAAAAATTTGAGCTGTAACCGTTGGGAAATTTGTGTCCAAAGTGCCTCGGGAAATCCACGAACATAGAAGCGCTTCTGCTCTAGTTCGGATAGTCTGCCTTTTGAGATTAAGAATTTTGTAATGGCCAAAAATTGCGCATGATAGTCGGCGAGATCTGCGAGAGAATGAATGCCTAAACGCTGCCGCGTTCCAATTAAAAAATCCATATCAGCCAAAGTGTACTTGTAATCTTCGTTTGCACCTGGATAAAGGTCTCGTACTGCCTGTTTGAAGTCTCCAAACGATTTCATGGGGTCTGTAAATTCTGACAAGGCTTCCCATAGATCTGCGACACTGTAATCCACGTAACGAGTTGCGTGGCGCTTCATTTCTGTCATGTCAGTAATTTTGGCGCCTTCCAGATGGTATTCAAGCTCAGAGAAGTATCTCTTGAGGTCTCGAGGTTTTGCGGGGTCAAATGTTGGTGCACTGCGGTCACCACGGGCTGGCATGCGTGTGGCCATTGTAGGTGTTGAAATTAATGATTCTTCAGATGAACTTGGGAATAGAGATAAAGCTGCTAGCTCTGCGTCGAGTGAAGAGGTTGATGAGGATGGGGAGTAGGATGGTAGATCAGATAGATTAAATTGAGGAGAGGTTGGTGTTGGTAAATTATTGTGTGTAGCTTCGATGTCAGGTACTTCAATAAAGAATGAGTCGTCGCTGAGGTTTTCTGGGTTTTGAAAGGCTGCAATTAACTCGTCACGGAATGTGCGAGTGCGAAGGCGATTGTTGATTGAAGGCTCAATGTTGAATGAAACCCCCTCGCGGTGGGCTCCAAAATGATACGCCTACGAGCGCTCCACGTGCGGAATGGCGACGAGCAACAAACAAAAACGAAGGGGACACGTAGGGAACTCGTAGAAGGTGCGTAGGGGTGCGAGTGTGTTTCCAAAGGCTTCTAACCAACAGTTCTCGAAGGTGAACAAAGTTTCTCCACAGTGTAAGCTGCCAATCAGCTTTGAACCACTTGGAGGCCGAAATGCGACGAGTAACGAGTGCGAGACGAGGTAGAACAGTAGACGAGAAGTCCACGCTAGGACTGGGCGATAAAACGAATATTACTTGTTATTTTGTAGCTGAAAGTACATGTCTTTTATACTACAGATGTGAGTCATAATTGTAAGCAAAGAATTATCTAGAAAATTTGTAAAATGGAACGGATGAGTAAGGAAATGAGTAATCTACATATTTACAAAGTTTTAGAATGAAGGGGAACATTTTACGCAGTGAGGAACATAGATGATACAACCATATTCCGTGAGCTGTGCGCAAGCTGTGCGTGAAGCCGCGCCGGCCGCAAGTTTCCGGGTGATGCCGAGATATGCCGGGCGTGGGAAATGGACTTGTGCGCATCGCATTTTGTGCCGTTTTCGTGCGTGGAGCCGGCTACGGCTCATCACCGGCTCGATTCCGTCCCTGAAGAATCGCTCTCATGAGTTTTCACCTCATCTTTCCGTAGCAGTCGACGCCTGGGTGAGGGTGCAATTTCATCATCTGGCTGATGATCATCACAAACAGGATCGGCCGGCGGAATTTCTTCCAATGATGATGATGACGAATATAATGATGAGTTTTCTGCATAGTCTGCCTGACGCTCCAGCTCGGAAAGTCCAATATCCTCTTCTACCGGCCTACCCATGTCCGGCAGAGGAATTGAGAATGTTGTAAATATATCTGCAGGATAGACTGCAGGGATACAAGTCATCTTCTCACCGATAACAGCTTTGAATTTAAATGGAATTTGATTAGCAGACTGTCGCCGGCGGATGAGATCGAGAATTGCAAATGCCGTTTCCCTTGTGTACTTGGACGGATCTTTGAATGTCACCCCACGAGGCATATAGAGTGGGTCTACTAACTCTTGCCAAGCATCAGCCTTTGCCAGATGTGTATAGGGTGGTCCCCTCGACGACTGTGTTGCTAGACCTGTGACAGGTTAGACTATCGTCTCCCCAACAAATAAATATGTGCTTACAGTAATGTAAACCATAATATTTTCGTATCATTCCTTGCATGACCCTGACACTTTCCTTTCGTACCTTCGGATTGTATGACGGCACCCAAGGGAGACCAGATGGATGTGTATTACTCCTACCCCCTGCATGGTTAGGGTCGCCGGCGGAGCTACATTTGAGTTCAGTGATGTGTTCAATATATTTGATATAACTGGCCCGGATGCCATCATATGCAGCCGGATCAAATTCTTGGAAGCTGGGGAAATGCATTGGCGCATTGGGCTGCACAACCTGTGTGTCATAACTCGAAGGCAGTCAGGGCCTAGTGCATATATGTAGTCATAATTATTACATACACTGTGAATGTCGCATTTCCGTCAGGTTTGGTGAATGTTGTGATCCAGAAGGAGCATACACCCATGCTATCAAACATCTTCTTGTCAACCTCACGACAAATGTCTGCACAATGTTTTACAGCCTGTCTAAAAACATATCAGAATGAAGCTGCTGCTCAGACAATTCACATACTTGGCTTGGACATCCGGCGGAACACCCTTTGCTTTCCACTCCGAGACCTCATTTTGATACTCGGCTCGCTCCTCTTCCGTAAGCATTTCCTTGATATATTTCTTCGCCCCTGCATAGTACCTGATCCAGGATCGGCTGCTATACCCAGCACCAAGGGAGGCGGTCTTGGCGTCATCATCGCCAGATTCCGCCGGATCGTCCGCCGGATCGGGAATGAGATCTTCATCAGAATCGGCAGCTGCCTCTCGCGCTCGACGCTTTGCTTCTTCCTCAATCTCCTTGCTTTTGTGCGCTATCAGTACTGAATCGAAAGTAACTTCCATATTGAAGCCTTTGATTTTCATACGTCTGGAGGTCTTTCCATTGTTCTTAAACCAATTAAATATTGACTGAAAGTATCGACATTGAGTAATGTGCACATAATATAATATTGTACTTGCCTTTTTCTTCTTCTTCCACTCTTCCTGGACCTTATCGTTGAAATCTGGATTGTTTCTCTGGTACCTTGTGCCCCACAGTGCCTTGATCATTTTGATAACCTTCTCAGCAACAAATGTTCCCTTTCTCTCCTTCACCTGTGCACGATAACCCTCAACATTGCTTCGTAGAATTTTCAATTCTTGTGCAGTCCAGATGTATGTCGATGCAGCAGTTTCTACAGGTAGTGTCATTGGAGGAGGGGTATAAATTGGTTCGATGAATGGATGTCACAATGGTATACGCAGTATATATATACATACAGACATGTGTATCGATATCGATTATTATGAAGCAGTACACATGTGGCTAGTGTTGCCACGGTCCGACTCGGCTTGACTTCGGCTTGACTTAGACGGTTTTGGCAGAACTTTCAAAGTCAGTCAAGCGAAGTCATAAACAATCGACTTGACTTGACTTGATGTAGACGCAAAGCGGCTAAGTCAATGACTTAACCCTAAAATAGTAATCGTACCAAAATTGTACATAAATTAGTACACACGCCACGGCAATCTCAAGAAAGAGATGACATGAGAGACTGTATATAGGCATTTATGTCCTCGGGAACGGCAGCTTCGTCAACCAGCACTGATGTAAGATAACTCTCGATGTCCTCCCTAGATGTTCCTTGTGTAAAGTTCAGACTTTCACCCGCCTTGAGAGAAAATTTAAGCATTTGTAGCATTTCCATCAGATCTTCATTAATGCGGCTGCGTCGAGGTGTCATGGTTTCCTTTGCTGATGAGAATACACGCTCACACGGGACAGCAGACCCCTGAATCGCAAGGTAATCCAAAGCTGCCATAAACAGTGTCGGATAGCGGAGCTGGTGTTCCTACATGTACTGGATTAGATGTTCTTAATTTAAGTAGAGCTAATAGATGTATTTACCTGCCAAAACGACAAGGAGCATGTGCTGGTTGATGAGTCATTTAAGTACTGGGTAATCTCAGTATCCAGTGAATTTCTTGCTTGCACGTTTGCCCTCGACAAGCCAAGAATCTCATCAGCAGTTCGGCGAGCGGTTGAATTCCGAATTGAATGACCCCGGATCATTCTCGATCGGCGAGGCGTATAGTCATGTGCCTGCAATGATTGCGCCGTGGGAGCTACCTGGTTAGTATCGAGGGGGTTCATTGTTTGAGCCCCAGCTGATATGGTCTTGCTTTGTAGATATTTCTCGTAGTATGGGTTGAGCTGTATATGTTATATAGAACATTAATTCAATATTTATTTTGGAGAATTAATTAAACTTACTGTGTCTCGCAGCAAAATCCGTGCTTCATTTTGCTTTTCAACAGGGATGTAGTTCAACTTCATATCAGGATTCAATACTTATGAAAAGTTAGCAATATATGTTAGTATATAAGTATATAACTCACTCATTGCAATAATGTATGCAGGATTTGAACTAATCCGGTCCTGGTATATATTCAACTTCTTGATACCTTCCTCTATGATCTCGGAGAATGGAGAACCAAAAGAGGCTTGAAGGTCCCTCCACACCGAGATTATGGCATCAAAGCATGGGAGTGCATTGCAGAGTGTAGGTGTTTTCTCGGCTGAAAGCTTTTGTTGAAAGGCATCAGGCACCTATGCAATTCTAAGTTCACACAAACTATAATAGAATAATAGAATAAACATACTATCAATATTTCCCGTGCATAGGTAAGAATAGTCCAATGTGCTTCAGACAGTTTCTTTAAGTCTCGAAAATCATTTGATGCGGACATTGCCGTGAGAGCCTACCATTGTTGAAAGATTAAGTCAGGAATAAGTTGACACCAATATAAACACATTACATGCCTTTTCAAGACACAGTGCACGGTCAATCATGTATAAAGTAGAAGACCAGCGTGTATCAACATCTCGAAGAAGTTGTAGGTCACATCCGTGATATGTTTTTGCAAGTTCATCAAAATGTTGGCGGCGAAGAGATGATGCACGGATCTAGATAGAGTAAAATATGAATTGAATTAACCAAGCAAATCAAACAACATACCCCACGTATGAGAGAACGAAGAACTGGAATTGGATCGCCATCAAGATCCAAAAATAGATCTGATGAATCGTGCATATCTTCAACCTTTGACAGTGCTGCAAGCACTGCCTTGCATGCCAGATTTACAATATGTGGAAAGCATCTAAACTTTATTTTAATTAAATACTCTGGTGATTTATGAATTACATACCTTATGCGGTTATGGTGTCGATCAAACGGTATGTCTCGTACTCGCAGCTCACATTCAAGAATCATCATAAATGTGTCATTATTGGATGCATTGTCGAGCGTAACCCAGCCAATCTACAACAGAAAATATTATTAGATATAGCATAAAAACAGGACATGTTAATACACACCTTGTCCGTAATTGAAAGCCGGTCTAGAATATATAAAAATGATTGTGCGAGATGCTCGCCATCATGACGGCCTGGAACTCGGTGAAATCCAATAAGCTCAGACTTTAGTGTGAGAACATGCTGTGGCCCATTGGCAGTCTGTACTAATGTTGTGTGAATCCAGTGTGCTGTTACGGCCATGAATGGACTAAGATTCGGATCAGACCACAAGTCGGTTGTCAAAGAAATCTTTCCAAGTGCGCCCTAGGAGATTATTAGTAATAGTATATAATAAAGTAGAAATGTAGACATGCCTTCAGATCAGACTCGAGCTGAGTGAGGTGTTCATCCCACAGTGACTTAATCCGATTACGGATTGTTGTGCGGTGTGGGATTTGATCATCTGTCAAATCTTTACGAAGAAGCATAAAGATTCTCCGCAAGTGTGGGCTTTCTATGACATTGATTGACTAAATTTAACTATTAGTAAATCAGAGTGATAGGCAGACATTGACGTATATATGCTCACCTGATCATCTGCAATAATAAATTCGGTAATTGCATCCACGAAAGCATTGTAAGAAAACTCCGGAATATTGGGGGGCCGATTGCTCGATGGTGCAGTGTTTCCCAATGCAGTGACATCACCCTTTGAGGTGCGATACTGTGCCACGGGACCCTTAGCCTTATCAGCGGTAATTGCAATATTCATTTTGTCACATCCATCAACCCAAAGAGGCAAATGGTATGTAATCAAATGACCTCGCAGGGTTGTAGTGCTTGTTTCGATGGCAAATGGAAAAACCTCGTGGGCCGAGTTAATTGAATTCTGCTGTCTGATAAAGTACCAGTAAATAGCCGCTCAATTAAGAGACTCTAAATGAAAACATACTCGCAGAATAAACAAATCCGGGCTTCAGTTGTTTGTCGAAAAAAAGTCCAGACATCTCGTGCAGCACGTGTGTTCTTTTTGCCACCTTTTGAATGAGCACTCGATGACTTTGACACAGTGTGTGAGTGACTCTGTGTGCCGTGAGTCCGACCTGATTGAGGCAAGTCATGTGATTTAGTTTGTGGTGTTGTCTGACCAGACTCGGATGCACTTGTCGTCGGACTCGGATCAGGGAATAACTCCCCATCTGAAATATCACCCATTGTACCTGAAGGGAAAGCGTGTGCGGCTGATGAGAAAGGGTTGGATGGACTATCAGGAATCGCAGGGGCTATGTAAAACATTAGTAAAACTTCTGCCAAAATGTCTAAATAAACATACAATTGCTCGGAGGCTCTTCAGATATTCTATGTAGATTACCGAGCTCGGCATTGCTTGTAGTGTTAGTTGGTGTGCTAGATACAGGCCGAAAAGCCAATGGCTCTGTGCTTAAAGCTAATCACATGTTACTTATTAGCAAGAGAGAAGATATATTATCATTAATACTAATTTATACCTTGAGTTTGAAAATGTATCTCGGCAGACCCATTGTCATGAATCCGGGTTGTTGTTGATCCGCCTTGGCTAGTGTCACCACTGCGCTTGCGACCGCCGCGACGAGACTGAGTAGTAGTGGACTTGGCTGCTGCACTTCGAGGAGGCATGTGGTAATTGTTGGTCTTTGCTAACTCACTGCTTCGTTCAATGTTCTTATAGGGATACGCCAACCACTGGTTGCACTGTGCAGCCAATGCACACTTGATGTGCATGCATACTTAATGACGGCTGTACAGCAGTATGCAACATGCTTGCATCATGTCTGCAGCCTTGACTATGCTGCCGTGGTGCAGTCTACTTACCATACACATCATTTACTTACAACCTTAAAACACATATAAAACATGTTTGATAACTAGGTATACATATTAATTAATGTATTCAACAGATGTATGCAGCAGAAATGAGATCTCCAAGCTCGTTACATTGGCATACTTAGGGTGTGAATTAAGTGTCAATCCTTGATCGATCTCAAGATTAAACACGGCTCCTGGCCTGTCCTTTTGCCATGAAAACTTGCATACTTCACGCAGACATGTATAAGACATATGCATATAGTGATCTGAGCACAGGCAGCATGCAGAAAATGATCTAGGGCTCTATATCACGCAAAGCTTACTGGATGACATCTAGACTACCAAATTTAGACTGAAGTCACCGCTTAACCGGCTCAAGTCGATACAAGCCGCCAAGTCGACTGTACGACTTATACGTCAGTTATTAGTCAATGGCTCGGTCATCACGACTTATTATTCGGCTTGACTAGTGACTTGAGTCAAGTCGAGTCGAGTCGTGGCAACACTACATGTGGCATTGGTTTCTTAATATAAGGTCGAACACCAAATGCACATGCAACTGTCTACTCCCAATGCACCGTGTCCGTATAACACAGCACAATGTTCCCAATCAAGCTGGTGGCATCCAGATAGAAGAGCGGGACCATAGAGGAAAGGTCATCACAAAGAAGCATAAACATGGTGGTGAACCTGTCGCAGAGAATGTAGCACCGACTATTCCTGCTATTCCTGCTATTCCAGACGTTCCACCAGGCTTTGAACCACAGGAAGTACCTGACCGTCTAGACTATGCTGGAGATATAACTGAGGATCAGGTTATCGAAAACCTACAAAACTTGGATCTACCAGTATACAGAGGCAAGGTATGTTGTATCACCCACATGAATTGCACACTGCATATATTAAATTGTGCAGTCGCAAAACGATTTTCTTAGAGAATGGCTTGTCAGAAGGGATACCCACTTGAAGATTGTTATGGCATCTCATGCACCTGCCAGAGGGATCGATACATGCAATGCTTGCAATGCACCTGCTGCCAAATGGAAGTGTAAGGCATGTTTTGGAGGACGACTCTTATGCACGACATGTTGCCGGCGGATTCATGATTTCATGCCATTTCATCGTATTCTTCGTTGGGATGGTAGTGCTTTCACACCGGCAGCGCTATGGCAAGTCGGTGTAAAGCTTCATCTTGGCCATCAAGGAAATAGATGTCCTAATACAATGGTCGACTACAATGATATACAAGAAATGCAAGAGGCGCTGTATGGAGATGAACATGAAGGCGATATCCGCCGGGCTTACAATGCTGGTCTGCAACCTGAAGCTGAGGAAGGTGCCGATGAATATATTGATGAAGACACAATTGTGTTTGATATTGATGTTACTTACCCTCGAGTCTTACTGAGGCCAGCCCAACATGATACCCATGGTAATCCATTTGTTACGATTGTTGAGGTGAATGGAATCCATCACCTGCCGGCTGTCAAATGTCACTGCAACAATCAGCCGCCGGAGGATAACCAATACATGCAGCTGGCACTATTCCCAACCTCTTTCGATGTCGTCAAGACTGTCTTCACATTTGCTGTTCTTCGAGACTTCAGGCTGTCTAACTTGGAGTGCAAGACATCAGCATATCAGTATTACGCGAAACTCCGCCGGTTGACCTGCCCAGCATTCCCACAGGCAGTATTGGATCGATACCGTGAGCTCCGCCGGCTGAGTAGACAATTTCGCAACATAAAGATGTGGACCATGCATGGCCGAGCTCATGGACTATGGCGCCCAAACCCTGACCCACCAGCTATCCCGGAAGTACGGATTCTTGCTGATAATGAAATACCAAATGAGGATATTATGCCTCCACCAGTTGCAGAACAGTGTGAATCAGACAGTGAAGATGGGGCAAGTGAAGACGCCGCCGGTGGCACCGCCGGAGGGATTAAAACAACACCATCGATGTACAGCGATATACTGGCTCTATTTTGCCCTGCTTGTCCTCAACCAGAAATCAATCTCCCTGACAACTGGAAAGAGAATGACAAGAAGTTTCTTTTTATCCGCAAGTACTGTGCTGATGGGAACTTCAAGGCTGACCATTTAAATCAAAAGAATGCCCATGACGATATTGATTTGACAGCCGGCCAGGCATTCATGACAGCCGCCGGTCCATACCAGGAGCATTTGAAGGACGCCAAAAAATATTCCAGGAAATTCACAGAGCCGCCGACTTGCCATTCTCATCGTGCCCAGCTTGACAGTGAAAAGGTTGTTTCTGGCCGCCGGGTCAGAGGGATTGGGGTACAGGCATGTGCAAGACACGGCTGCTTCTGTCCAGGCAGTCTTGTTGACTTCGAATTGGGTGAACGTCAAATGTGCATGGACTACAGTATTTCTGAAGCACTCAAGCATACCAACACCGGCGGCATCGAGACTGTCATGTTCATTTATGACATTATGTGTCAGTTCTACAAGAATATGACTAGGCGATTTCGACTAATGAAGGGTCTCACTTGGCCACAAAGACTTCGATGCATACACGCAGTCGGTCTCTGGCATGTACATGGCCACAAGACGGAATGTCTATATAGATGGGCATCTACCTATATCCCAGGTGTTGGCATGGTAGACGGAGAGATTCTGGAAACACTATGGAGCCTGCTAAACAAGACATCTCGCAGTGTTCGGACTGCGACCGCTGGCCATAGAGCTGAAGTACTCGATGATCACATGGGCGATTCTAATTGGAAGAAGATGGTCAATATGCCATCTACAATTATCAAGAAATATATTCGAGCAGTGAATCATGAAATTGATTCCATTGTGTACTATAACGATATTACTGCAAGTATGCCGGCAGATAAGCTCCCAGAATGGTTGGAACAGATCGAGGCTGCTGAACGCCGGCAAGATGAGGAGCCAGAAGCAATGGACATTTATCGACCGGCTGTGGAGAAGGCTGCCACCATGCGAGAAATTGAGGTGCAGCTTTCAGAGAATGAAATTCGAAACGGAGAGACCGGTGGTCGAGCTGTATGGCTCTCACAAGGTATTCAAGCTGAGCAATTGCAGTGAGTATCAATCATTATTACCAGACAATTTATTCATTATTTAGAAATGAATTGTGGTCGCACGTCCGCCGTATGCCTCGAGATCCTACTGTGGCTCAGCGTCAGGATCTTGTACGCCGCCGGCACACACTTCGCAAGCAGCTGGACAAATTTGCTCGCAATGCTGTCGACATCATGGGCATTGATATTGTGAATTCTTTCAATGATGAACATGATGTCCCTATCCTGGATGGTGCACAAACAGATGAAGAAGCAGAGGTGGCTAATGAAGAAGTCAGTTATGCTGACCCTGAAAGACAGCTGATGGCATTCCCTTCTGAAATCACCGAAGAGATTTTGACATCCGCTGGTGCATCTGCCCAGGATAAATCTGTTCTCCGCCGGTTGCGAAAAACAGAGCTAAAGATCAGAAAAGCTCATGCTGATGATTTATTAGAATCAATTCGTGGAGAAATTATTCAGAAATCTTGGCTATATGCATTTGACGTCAGGAGGACAGATGGTGCACATCACACCAGAGCTCAGGATCGTGTGGTTGTGTTGGCACAGGCAACCAGTACACACCGGCGGAAATATAATGAAAACAGATTGTCAATGCTACGCCTTGCAAAGGATGACACTGATAGGGCTGCCATTGAACAACAATTCCCCATCATGTCAAAAGCTGATACTAATACTAGTGCATCCATAACTGAGCCGAATGCAAGAGGGGGTAGCAGTTCTCGAATGTCTTGGATATGGAGAATAGAACATAATATGGATCCGCCGGATGATAATCCGCCGGTTGCAGGAAATCTCAATCGCGAAAGAATCAATGATTGTAAGTTTTATTGATATTCATCAAGCTGTGACTAAATACAATTGTAGTCTATCGAATTCATTGGCTACGAGCAAGAGCACAGAAAATGCACTGGGAGGAAGAGGTTGTGCTATGTCAGCATGAAATGGACTGGACAGTCCGGTTCTATGTGCATATGGCGAATATGTGGAAACACCGGCGGAACGTCTGGGCAGATGCAGTGACTGCCATTCAAAACCCATCAAATGACGCCGCTGGCCAATTTAATGCTCACCCATTAGGTTTCCAGGCTTACGCGCAGGCACAGATCAACTTATGGAATGAGTTAGGTAGGGTAGCAGATGCTAGATTTAGTAAGGCACATGTACATTATATAAGCCACTGGTATCATGTGGCCTGAGAAATGAATACATGTGACCTTATCGATCTGCGATCAACATCAACCATCCCTCAAAATTTCTTCTTCGACACTCCTAACACCTTGTCATCATCTATCTACTAATGTCCTCCTCCATCTCCATTGAGAATTCCACGGCCGGGACAACCGAAGACTCTCTCATTGACAAGATTCAATGCAACATCTTTTTGTATATTTGCATGGTACGAATCCGCTGCGCGCTCCGCTGCCATCCTACCCCCCAGGACATTTCACCAACACACATGTATTCAAGGCTATTCCTGCGAGAAATTGTAGGGAATATTTATGATATCGGTATATTATTAACTGAAAAAACCATGATTTCAGGAATTGACTCTCATGCACATCGGCGCTTGTAATTTGAAGGGATATCAAATGTGCAAACCGTATCTTCTCGATCAAATCGCGACTGCCGGATATGGCGTCGCCCGCTGGCCAACCGAATTCCCACTTCCACCAGCCTACGATCCCGAATTCATGCAAGGGGAAGACATTATTCACATTGCTGTCACAGATAATCTGCCCACATGGTGGCTGATGGATGACAATGAGCTTTATGACCAGGATGTCACCTGGGACGACCTTCATCATCATTTCTGCAAATTCTTGGAGGTTATGCACGACATGTACAAGGATACAAAGAAAATCCCTGACTTGCTAGCCGGTTGTGACTACCCATACGAGTACATTCCTGGGCTTGCAGAACGTCCGCCGGAATTAGCTCCGCTGGTTACAATGTGCCTCTCATGCCAGGCCTACCAGAAGAAAATTTGGTGGCTGAAGTTCTACCATAACATGATGGAAGAAGAATTCGATAGGGAGCCATGTGTTCAGACAAGCGAGTCAAGAGAAGTTTTGTGGGAAATGAGAGGGGAGCCTGCGGATATTCCACCGCCGGAATTGAGCATCCACAACATTCTCCCAGGGTGTCTACTCATAAGGTATGTAAATTCACTGTCAGATCCTTAGGTCATCCCATCTCCCTCGCTTTAAAGACACCAACATATCAAACATTCGCCGTCTCCGAGCAAATCAGATAATCAAACGGGTATGATAAGTCGATCTCCCTCTCCCTTCCACCCAAAACGGAGTCGTTCCGCCGGTCCATCTGGCAGCATCGCGCAACCCATTCCCAGAGTCACAAAACCAGGGCATGCGTCTGAAGCCGAAATGCAGGCAATGTATGCTGCATGCTACCGTCGTTGGAGCCCATCCCCGGAAGTATCCCTGCCTCTGGTCGACTATTCAGTGCCCTGCAACAGGGATGCACCAATTTATATCTCATCAGACAATGAGGCGCCCGATGATGCACCCGCCGGCAAAGAAGACAGCGAAGATGATGCCCCCCTTGATGCACCGGAGGGTACACAGCAGACAGAGGACAGAGACAGCATTACACGTGATGGTGCTGATGAAGAAGAGGAAGCCCCCCTCGATGTCACAGTAGGCTCTCGGGATACTGACGATCTGCCAATGGATGAGCAGCCACCCCATACATCCGCCGGCGAAATGGAAAACGACGATGATGCCCCCCTCGATGTGCCAGAGGGCACACAGGAAAGCGAGGGACCCTTAAATGTTCCCGGGCCTGCCAATGAAGATGAAGAGGCCCCCCTCGATGTCCCAGTAGGCTCCCAGGTTACTGACGATCAGCAAATGGATGACGTGCCTCCCCACACATCCGCCGGCCATCAGCAAGACGATGATGATGCCCCCCTCGAAGCACCAGCGGGCACACAGGAGAGGGAGGGTCCTGATGAAGATGAAGAGGCCCCCCTCGATGTCCCAATTGGCTCTCAGCCTACTGAGGATGAGCCTATGGATGAGGATGACGCCCCTCTGAATGGTTCCGCCGGATCGGACAATGACGACGATGCACCACTGGGCAAGTCTCTCATTTATTACCTATATATTACATACTAATAAAAAGACACTAGATGTGCACAATGACGAAAATATGGATGACATCAGCTCGGTATGCACTTCTATTCCCAATTCCTGGAGCCCCAACTCAAGCTCCAGTTCTGACTTTTCTGATTAGGAGGCCGATGCGGATGGCGAAAGCGACACTGAGATGTGACGCAGACAGCGGGATTAATTTTTGCGTGTCATCGAATCTGCCGGCCTCATCTATTTTTCCATTTTTTTTTCGTTTCTTGTCGCCTGCTCAAGTCCTTTAGGCCTTCGTAATATCTCAATTGTAATGTGTTTGGCCTGCTGGCCAATTTTAATAATAAAAATTATAATATTTCTACTCTATCTGTCTAAACATATTTACATTTGCCCAAGTGCTAACAGTGTCAGTCAAATCTGATATTGCAGACTTTGAGTGAAAAACTAAACAAGTTCTGTCACCTTCACAGTGAGCACTGTGAACCACTAGCCTACTAGTCAAGGCAACAAATGTTCCAGCCTTATACTCTAAATCCAAACCCAACCCCGGCAGAGCCATTTTACCCTTTTTGTAAGGACCCAAACTAGTGATGATATCGAACATTGAATGGCTTCCGCCGGAATCTCGATGCGGCGGCGAGTCTCTATTGTTGATGACCGTAAGCACCCCAAATGGAACACTCCAATGTTCAAGTAGTCCCTCCAACTCTGGACCATGCCGCACTTCATCAGGGTGATCACTTAGCCAGCTAAGCATTTTCAGTCCGGCAGCATACTGGCTGGGGTTGACAATACTGAGGAGACCACCGATCAGCGCAAAAAAATCCTTTTGCTTCTTTATCCATGCTCGGCCGCCGGACATCCTAAGTTTGCGACCAACAATGGGTGGCCCAAAGCACTAGTTTTTGTCAGACACAGTATTTATTTTTTCCGCCGGATGTACCCCATGCCCCATCTCAAACCATGCAATTGCAAGGCTAACATTGCCCGCCTTTCTCCACCCATCTCTCTGATGATAATGATCAAGCCCGCTTCTCCAATTTGCTTTACATTTGGTGGTCTTCATCAAGCATGTTAGTTCGTCCACACTTCGCCATAGTTCCTCCTTTCTCTGCTGGTTAACTCTCTAGGCCGGCGGAGAAATGACGCAATCTTACCTGCAGATATGACATTATTGCATTTGGAAGGTACCATACTAATATGTTGCCCTCCTTGTCGGTCACCAAGCAAGGCTTCCTTAAATGCCGTGTCTCCGTAAATATTGGCAGGTACTTCTTCAGCATTTTATTTTCAACATTTTCATTCTTCCCTGTTTGTTTACTCAACATGCTCTGTTTGTAGTCATGGACACTCCAAGATGTTGAATCTGATTTATTTTAGTAACACTTAAATTGATCATCTATTAATGTCTTACATTTGTTCTTGAACGCTGTCACCAGAGAGTCAATAATATGCTCGCATTCCCATGTCAAATGTGCTGTCAATGCTTTTGGTGACTCAGGGGGGCTGGTCTTGTTGACATGGCACAAGAATGAGGTATGCATATATGCAGCCACAACCTCTGTCATCTCTCTTGGGCTATATGAAAATTTGGGAGTCATGGTTGATTGAAGGAAAGACATGAGTTGATCATGTGATTGAAATATTTCTTGATTTTCTCATCAGGTATAGGGGGAGGGTGCGAGGGCGGGGACCCAAAGGCGGCGGGGGCCCAAGCGGCGGAGTACGCCGCCGGCCATTTGGCGAAAGAAAACGCTCAAAAGTCCCGCAAAACGCCCCAAGGGGCCTCAAAGGGGCGCAAGGTGACCCAAGGAGGAGCAGGTACGCGTTAGCCGCCGTCTCCATACCAACCTCTGGTGCCTCTTCAACGGTCTACGCTGTAATGCTCTGTGAGTATTTTTTCTAATGAAGACAGACCAATCATGGTTAACATTTGATATTGTATTGTTGCCTCAGGCATCAAATCCAAATCTTCCAAAAACCCTTATGATGCTGGTAACTGACTCTCTTCGCTCCTGTGACGCTGAATTGCACCAGGTTCTCGCCGGGAATATCGCATTCACCGGCGGACAAAGCCAGTTTGCTGGCTTGGCAGACCGCTTAGCTTCACCTGCTAAAATGATTCCCTGTTCCAGGCAAGGAATAGATGCCCCTGGTAACCCAATTCGGCAGCGCCATAAAGGATAGCTGGGTGGAAGTATTTTGGGCATTTTGGGTACATTCCATCAGCTTTGGATAAGTCGGAGAGGAGTGACAGGCCATTCTCATCCACCATCAGCTCGCCGCCGGATTTTTTCCAGCCGGCTCATCGAAACTCTCACAAGTCCATTTGTTGAAAATGAGTCTATAGCACATGGTATTAAAATATTTACCACTAGCCCCGTGAAATTTGAGAAAATCATGTGACTATATCCGCCAGATAGAAATGGTGTTTTCAGTACAACCGCCGGAATTCATTTTGTGAAAATTATAATGCCGCCGAATTTACCTCTTTTTACGCACATCGCCGCCGATTTTACCGCTTTTTAATTATTTAACTTTCTGGTTCCGCCGGATTTACCTACCTATTTATGCGGATGCCATTTGTTGAAAATGGCCCTGTGAAACACAGTACTAAGATAGGTTGCCATTAGCCCCGTAGATCACGGTATTATACTAGGTTGCCATTTGTTGAAAATGGGCCCGTGATCTACGGTATACTAATAGTTTACTGAGGTCCCGTATACTACGGTACCCAGCCACTGTCCTATGTGAACGGACGCCCATAATGCATAGAAATGTCCGCGCGGATTTTTTACACTGCGCGCAGAAATTTAATGCATGGTGTGTGTTGCGCACGCAGAAATTGAGAAATTGACTTGTACTCACATTTTTGACGTGCCGACGTGCCGGAGCTGGGATTTGATGATGTAAGTGATACGGTCGGCATCACGGAGCTTGGCATTTCGGACTTTAAAAACACCGTGGAAATTTGAAAGCAAGGGTAAGGTTGACATTAATGGCGCCTGTCTACTTGCCATTGAAAATCTTGTAATCGTTTTGCTTACTTCAAAGATATACCAGACCCTTTAATGTGTGAATTATCTACCTAAGTCAGGTATAACATCTGGTTGAGTGGTTGTAGTAGGGTTATATTCAAATGCACCAGAGGATGCCAATCTTTACTATTACTAAACCAAGGTAAAAATGACATTTTGCAGAGAAAGTACATAGGCATTTATTACCAGGAGGCCAATTTCACACGCATTTTCAGAGTCCGATGTGTGAGCTCCGTGATGCCGACCGTATCACTTACATCATCAAATCCCAGCTCCGGCACGTCGGCACGTCAAAAATGTGAGTACAAGTCAATTTCTCAATTTCTGCGCGCGCAACACACACCATGCATTAAATTTCTGCGCGCAGTGTAAAAATTCCGCGCGGGCATTTCTATGCATGCTTTTGGACAAAAAACATGTATTTGACTCAAAAAACTCACCCCGCACAGATTTCGGACACTGAATTTCTGCGCGCGCGGAATTTCAACTTCTGCGGGGCACTTCAAATTTCTGCGGGGCATTTAGAAATTCCGCGGGGCATTCAACTTTTCTGCGGGGCACAAAATTGATCAAAAAATTGCGCGGAATAAAAGTACACATGGACCGCCATAGTGGTGATACAATAGTGCCCCAAGTTACTTAAGTACGTTTTCATCAGGTATTTCCAATACTCGTGCGTGCGCCAGTTCTCAGGAACATCGGGTAACGGAGTGCGGCGAGTGAAGTTAATGATAAGGATTTGAATTAATTGAAGCAGTGACAGCTTCCTCTTGACAGATGTTTGTTGGCATGAACGGCAAGGTCGCTGAGACGCCCATGTGTACGTCCCAACCGTTCGTCATTTTAGATTCGCATACACGATCAAGCTGATTGAGTACAGACATTACGAGGCTTACCCATCTACGCAATGAGGCAATAAAGGCCGCACGAGTACTTTTGCTCTACTCAGCTGCGGGGCGGTGTCTGAAGATTTGAAGGGCAGAGTCGCAAACGGTGTTGGGATCAGTCTAGTTTTGCAGTTCTGCTGATTCATGGATCAGTAGATGGCGCAGCAGGGATGCCGCGCCTGCTTTCAGCTTCCGTGCATCCTCGCAGCACTCGGAGCCCGTCCCATGGCTTGCCTGAGGCAGTCTCGACTTACCACCTGCCCCGGTCTGTCTCCTTTACATCTGTGCGTCCGTGCGCTGGCTCAGCATGCCACTGTGCTCACTACGTTGTCCTGACAATCGCTGTTAATCGAGCATCCATGCCACCAAAAAATTCCAGTGGATGCCATCCGGCGAGCAGACATGCAGGGGGAGAAGGGGTGAATGGCATCGTCACAAGGGATGAGTAGCGTGCATGCAATGCGATAATCCAGGTATGCCCCTATTTTCACAGAGCAACGACCCTTTCAGTGGTACATGTCCCAACACCTGTATGCAAGAGAAATTTCAACTTTTGGATGCCCCACCAATGCTTTCCCGCAGCCAGCTCCGTAACACCTCCAGGACGACGGCTACGATGTACAATGCGATTTAAAGCAATTCAAATCTAGATGCATACATAATTCATTTCAAGCCACCTCTGAAACCTGCTCACTTGCCCTGCAACTACGTGCACACTATGCAGATGCTGCTCCTGCTCCTGCTCCTGCCTTACCATGGCAGTCCAGCCCCCTGCTAGGCTGCTACGCCGCCACACCGCCTTGTGTTGGCATTGTGTGGTATGTTGTAAGGTGCGCTATTTGCGTGCGCGCAGAAAAGATCCATTTGGTATAGGTCGATCGAAGAAATATCTTTGGGTATCGGGCATCATGGCAAGAATGTTCTGGAGAGAACTCGGTTGGCCCTCAGGAGTTAGGAGAAGTTTTACATTTTATTTATATATACATGCTTTTACAGTATAAAAGGACGCCGTGTACATGTAGCTAGGCAGTTAATTTACGACCCACCTTCGTTTTACCATCCACAGCTCAGTTACAATCAGTCTATAGAGCCTGACCTCGTCAAATTCACTCTACATTAGTCAATCATTTATTCTCTTATTTCTCTGCCTTGAACTACCCTCAAGACGACCCCACCAGTCGTTGCTCGCACCTACACACACACAAAATCAATCTTACAATGTGTTTACCTACTTGATTCTCCTCCATCGTGGTCACAGGTCCGCTCGGCGATTTTCCTGGTAGAAATTAGACGGCGCACCCCGGAGAGCTAGACATGCGGATATAGGTAGCATAGTGCACGCGGACGCAGACGGAGCGGGTGGCGGAAAAGGCAGGGCACCAAAACAGAAAAGGCAGGCGCAAAGATGGGGCATATGCAGTGGGGCTGGGTAGCAGTGCATAGGGGTTATATGCATGGACTCTGGAGGGTGCGAGGTTGGGCTTGGGCTTGGGATGACTCGGAAGGAGCAAAGGCATGCGGCATGAGGGACGAGGGAGGGAGGGACTTGAAGCCAAAACAAGACTGCCAACCCAGTGGTAGCGTGATAGAGTGTGGGCACGGCGTGGTTCGCATAGACGCGCAAGGGATAGAGGGTGCCGGACATCGGTACGGGGTGAGCGGGTGAGCGGGTTAGCAGCGTGTGGGGTGCATGTGGTGCGGTGTGCTGGGAATGCATTGCATGCCAGAGGCCCACTCGTGTCATGTCTCGGTCACCGGTGACAGGGCTGCTTTTTGGCTACGGGTGTAAACAGTCAGAAGGTCCGTTAGTGGGATAGCTGCGCACGGGAAAACACAGAGAGACTAGAGTGGAGCCTGCCTCGTAGTCTATAGCTATCAGCGCGCTTTATGACTATAAGCACCTGCGCGCACTGTATTGCGAGAGAGATCGGTCAGCAAGCTGCACAGCCTAAAGTGCATAGTCTGGTCATCCGTGCGAGCGATCGAAGAGGCATAGAATGGTTAAGCACCAGCGAAGTGTGGTGTGAGTACAGCTGAGCAGATACCAAAGGCGGTGTGAAGGGCTGGTGCGTGTATCTCATATGCGCGCATCGCAAAGGCAGAATTTGTCTAAGTCCACACATCATGTGACCGTGGCGGCGCGCATCAAAAGACGCGCAAAAGCCCGAGGGAATGAACGACATGCGCGCAGCGAATGCCAAGGGATCAGGACACTCGAAGGGAAGCCCGGATGCGATGCGCGGACCTTTGGCCGCGCGTTGCTAGTATTTACTTTACCTTATTATTAGTACACATGCGCGCATCGCATATAAACCTGTATCCTTGTCTATAGTAATTTAAGCAATTGTCTACCCACTAGATCTGTGTGCTGGGTTCTGTCCCAGGCCGTCAGCGGGCTGTGTTTAGCTTTTGTTAGGGTTTTAACTGTGAAGTGTTTGTGAATCATAGGAGTTTTGGATAGCTTCTGACCGCCGGGTCATTTGGAGAGCTCAGTGAGGAGTCAGTACAACCGTGTACGGAAACTCGCACTGTAGTGTTTAGACTGTGAGACTGCACCGCCGGGTGAAAGACTTTGGAGAGTCTTGGGATTGTTGGACTTTGGAGAGTCCGCGCATCGTACGAGGTCACCGGACCCGGAAGTGCGCGCTGATGAGCCGCGCCCATCTACGGCCACGGAATCCGTCACGCACAAGTCCGTGTTCCCACGTCGCACAGCCACCGTGCCACAATCCGACTTGCATCGCACTCGGAACAACTATGCTCCGCCTGCATTTCGAGCATTTTCCATTACATTACTCATTAATTCTAGGTCTTTCATTGCCCCTTTACTTACTCAGCACCTACATTCTAGGATTACACTTATTCCGTAGGCTATGCTTTGATTTTACATATATAAAGCATGTACTTTATGTAGAAGAAAAAGAAGATTTCGTTTCCCCTCGTCTTAGCATCCTAGTTTTCGTCTCAGTTCTCGTTCTCGTCGTATACCTCGTCCAGGAGTGGTTCGAAGCTGACGCTGCAGCTTACACTCCCTCGTTCTCACGTCATTTCGTCTTGTTTGTGTTGTTTTGGGTTGGTTAGAAGCCGTGTGAAACCACCTCGCACCTGTACGCGCTCATAGAGAGCTTCAGCGTATCAGCGCAGCGAAGCCGTTCGCTAAAACAACTTATTTCATTCATCATCTTGCCTAGCGCACGCCACTAGCAACCGGGCTCTATCCGAGATTTACTAGAATTAAACCCCTCCTTACAAACGAACTTGCAGGCACTACTTGCTATTACAAAGACTAGAGGACACAAGGTGCGCGCATCGCACGCCCAGAACGGGAACCAGAGCAGAGCATAGATTATACTACCATTTAGTTGAGGGCGTTCGCTCGATCTAAGGGATAGGATCTCGCTCCGCTGGGTGTGTGTGTGTGTTGTGTTTCGCGATTTCGAGTCTAGCTACGCAGTAGACCTCTCATCTGGAGCCCACCGCGAGGGGAAGGTTCAGAAATCTCATTTAGTGTTTCGGGAACTACGGCTTGCACCTATTACAATAAATCACAAAAATTTCAAATAAAACGGGGACGAGTAACAAGCGAGGCAAATTTCCTGCGCCTTCATCGCTCGCCGAGCCAGAGGAAGCCAGACCATCATTTGGAACGGTGCCTTCACGCGAGAGAACCACGAGGAGCAAGAAAGACGCTGAGCTGGTAGAGCCGTTGGTAATTACACCGATGCGAGACAGAAAAGCAAAGAAAAGAGCGAGGGAGGAAGCGCAGTTGCAGATCGAGACTCAGGGATTAGCGCAGCGCATCCCAGGTGTGCTCACCGAAAGCGACTCGGAATTAAGAGTAGGGACTAGTGGATTTTGGGGACCACCATCTGGCATCGAAATAGAAGACCAATTAGTGGACGGTGATATTACACTCGAAACCGCGCCATTCGGTACTTCTGATAGCCAAGCTACCCAAGACACCCCTCCTCCATTCTCGGAAGTATTTGGAACTGCTAAGACATCCGTGCAGCGCACGGCGGAAAATAGCGAAAGTGAGGCAGAGCGCGTAGCGAGAGATATATTTGGAGGAGACTTGTCAGATCTCTCAGAAAGCGAACGAAATTCACCCCCACGAGAACCAGAAACTATGCCTAAGGATATGTCCATGCCAGTACACGGTGCGCGCGGCGCGCCGAGCTTCGATCCGGCTGCAGAGCGCGATGAGCTGCCGCTGAGAGGTCTGCCGCGGGGCTAGACTCGAATCACAAGAAACACAACACACACAACCCCAGCGGAGCGAGATCCTATCCCCTAGATCGAGCGACGCTCTTCAGCTAAGCGGAATATAGATGTCTACGCTTTTCCTGGTCCTCTCCGCTGAGCGACTGTGATGTTTAAGAGTTTCGTAAGTTCAGTCCAGATGTCCGCTGTACAGTGCCTGCAAGTTCGTTTTTTAAGGAGGGGTTTAATTCTAGAAGTCTCAGATTAATGTCTGGGCGACCTCCGCTGAGCGCAGGGTATCGATAGTAATGTATAGTTTTGATGGTGGCTCCGCGGGGCTTATTCCGCTGAGTGGGTTTGAGGTCCGGTGACCGATGCAGATGCTCACACAAGCTGGTATTCCCAATTGTGCCTCGCTCCGCTGACTATCCACAGTCCTATTCCGCTGAGGCTATCCAGAACCTCGTTCACCCGGTGGTGCAGTCTCAAATCTCAAAACACTACAGCGCGAGTTTTCGTACACGGTTGCACTGACTCCCCGCTGAGCTCTCCAAATGACCCGGTGGCCAGAAGCTATCCAAAACTTCTATAATTCACAATACACTTCACAGTTAAAACCCTAACAAAAGCTAGACACAGCCCGCTGACGGTCTGGGACGGAGCCCAACACACAGATCTAGTGGGTAGACAATTGCTTAATTTCCGTAGTTACAATTACAAGTTTATATAGACGCGCTGTGTACTAATTTAGGTGGAGAGTAAATACTAGCAACGCTGACCAAAGGTCCGCTGAGCGCATGTGCCTCCGCTGGGCGTTTTTTGATGACTACTCCGCTGAGCGCGACCTGATCCCGTTGCGCCGCCAGCCTCCGCCGAGAGACGCTTTAACCCGCTGGGCGGTTCCTTCTTGGTCATCGAGGCCTGGTTACCGCTGCCAAAGTTCCCCAGCGGAGTCCGTGCTGTGTGCATTATTCATTCCCTCGGGCATCACACGCTCCAGCGCGCACGCCACGGTCACCTGACGAGTGGACTTAGGCAAATTTCGCCTTCGTGATGTGTTCCGCTGAGCCCTTTTTGGGACGCCGTCTACACACAGTCCTGCTCGTCGCCTTTGATATTTTCCGCTCAGCTGTACTCCTGCCTTCCGCTGGGACGACAGTAACCGTTATGTGCTCCGCTGACAGCTATTCCAGGTAATCCAACTGTGTACTTATGACCCGTACAGTCCGCTGAACCCCACACAACCGCCCGCTGAGCACACGCGTGATGATTTGTGATGCACGCGCTGAGCGCTGAGACGACTGATCAGGCTAATCACCGCTCCGCTGTACCCCTGCACTCCAGCCCAAACCGCTCGCTGTGGCCACTTACAGCCTTGGTATAAACGCAGGCCTGTCATCTCCCCCTCACTAAAAATTTTGACTGTCCTCAGTCAAGATCCGCCTGTATTTTTAGACTCAGTACTGTCCCCGCGTCTACTTTTAGCGCCCCATTTTCTATTTTCAGCTTTCCCCAGCGCCTATTTGCCTATCTTTAGCTTCTCGGTCGTCTCCGATGTCCACTTTCATTGTTATCCGTTTCTCTCTCTGTTTAAGGATATTCTTTCCCTTTTTCAGCCTTGTGCCGCTGCTTCTAAACCCCCGCTCTCTATGTAGGTCGCCTGAAAGTTTATGTGACGCCGCCACCCCGTACTTTTATCTTCCAGAAAATTCTCCGCTGGGCGAGCCTTTGTCTTATAAACGTCGGATACTGCTCTCTGGCCCTTCTCATCCTTTCTTTCCCCTCTCCTCCTGCAGACCCCCTGCATACTTTCTTCTCTAGTCTACCGAACATGGCTTTTCGCAATTTCGACCGCCGCCAGCGCGAGAAAGAGCGCGCTGAGGCCCTTTTAGACGCTCAAGACCGCTTCCGCCGCCTCCGCCCCGCGCTCATGGTTTATCAAGAGTTCGAAACGTTGGCTGGTGCCGACAACTTGCCTGACGACGGAATGGCGCGGTTAGACGAGCTTCGGGTGGTCATCGACAACGCTGTCGAGGACCACCTGAGCTTTCATTGCTCTGACGGCCTCTACCACAACGGGGTCCGCGAATTTTGCATCCTCCTCTCCGCTGTGGCCAACATGCTTATCGCCAACGACCCCTCCCTGGCCCCGACGCTGCAAGCGCGTCGCTGGTTCACGAGTGGTCACCAGCCCCTGTCCTCCTACGTTCATTTCTTTGCTACCGCCTTCCCTACTCAGTGGGATGGCTCTTCCGCCCCAGGCCCTCGCCCCCTCTCCACCTCCGCTCCGCTCGTCTCTCCTGCCCCTCCTCCCATCCAGGCCGCTCCCGCTGCGGAGGATATTATCATGGTTTCAGACGACGAAGTTCCACGGCCCCCTTCGCCTTCGCCCGCGGTTCGTAAGGACAAACGCAAGCGTCTTCCTACCCCTCCTGTCGTCTTCGTTCCTCCCGCGCCGCCCCCAAAGCTAATTAAACGCCAGCGCCCCGCTGCGCTTGCGGCCAGCGCTGCTATCGCTGGTAAGTTTTTCTTTTAGATTTCTTTATTCCTCTATCCTGATCCTTCCCAGCCCAAGCCGATCTCGAGTCCCCAGCGGTAGTTTCCGTCGTCCGCTCCGCTGGCGGTCCTACCTTGGCCCTGACCGACAGCGGAATTGAAGAGATCACCAATACCCGCCCTGATAGCAACAAAATCGCGTACAAGTCTACCTATCCCATTCTCGACGTCTTGCCCCCTGTGTTCTCCGCTAAACTCGCCCTGGCTGGCGCTCCTCTGCCCGACGCGATTGACATGAGCATGCTCCCCTCTGAGGCCCGCCTCGAAGGCGCTATTATTGTGCGTGTCTTATCTGCCCGCTGGGCGCCCCTTTCTATTTTTACTAACTGGTTTTCCACTTCTCACAGAAGGGAATGGTGTGCAATCACTGCGCTCGTCCTTTCAATGCTCGCATAAATGAAGGCCTTCACCAGTGCATCTGCCGCGGGTGGGCGCGGAATTGCTGTACTTGCAGTACCCAGCAAAAAGGAAAATGCCTCTTTTGTTGTGAGCCCGCGGAGGTCGACAAGACTATCGAGGACTCCTCCCTGTGGCATCGCACTTCCTTGACCAGTGAGTCTATTTCCCATCTCTTTTCTCTTATTCTGACTTGTAATTTTCTTTCTTTCTAGGCCTTCTGTCTGGCTTCGCTCGCCTCAGCGCCTATACAGAGCAAGCTCGCGTGGCTGAAGAGCAGCGCCGCTCCGCGGAGCGCATGTTCTTTGGTCAACTCATTGAACTTTCCCAGCTGGCGCGCGCCATGGCGCTCACCCTTCCCACTGGGATCATTGTTGGCCCGCGCTTCCGTGATTGCGAAACCTTCGACGCTCTCCGCTGCCTCGACCTCGATCGACTCCACGAGGCCTACGCCTCTCTTTGTGCCCCCGCTGTCGTGGAAGACCCCCTTATCGTTGCCCCCGCCGCCTCTTTCTACGATCCAAAGCATCCGCGCTTCGATCCTACCACCTTCATCCCTGCCCCCCAGCCTGACCAGGCCATCACTCTAGAGGCCTTCAATGCGGCCGAATCTCAAGCTTTCGAGGACGCGGCCCTCCGCCAAGCTGAAGAGGCCGACGCTATCATCGCAGCGGAGAAGGTCAAACGCTCGCGCGATCGTTCGTCCAAGAGAGGGACTCCCGCGGACGGCTCTCTTCCCGCCACTCCCTCCACCAGTACTTCGCGCCTCGAGCCCTTAACCACCACTTCCAAGGGCAAGGCCCCCGCTGTGGCTCGCACTTTCCTGACTCCTTCGCGCGTCCCTAGCGAGGTAGACGCCGCCGAGGTTCCCGCGGAGGGGGATTGAGGGATGTCGCGCGCTCCGCTGGTTGTCAGGCCTTGGGGCCTTTATTTCTCTTTTCTACATTTCTTGTTCTCCTGCTCTGTATTACTTTATCTGGCATATGTAAAGTAAATTAGATCTTGCTATAATCAAATATGCCTCCTTTGCTCTGTCTTCTTTTGTGTGACTTTGCAACTTCTCAAGTCCTTAGCCATAGACTCCGCCCCGCTGAGCAACCTGCAGACCTCTGAGGAGGTGTCCTAGCTGTTGGCCGGGTTCTCCTACAGCTGACTCTCTTCTGCTATCTTTCTCTTTTTCTTAGGTCCGCTCAGCGGACTTCTTTTCCCCACACGTGCTCCGCGGCCATATTTTTGGCTCTCTCCCCTCACTATAAAATCAACTGTCCTCAGTTGATAGGCTCTTTATTCTTCTTCTTCTTCCTTTAGTCATGCAACGCTACCAGCGCACCAATGTCGCCCGCCAGTTCACCTCCATCCTCAAGCAGCTGGCTGTCCATGTTGAGCTCACAGAAGACTCCGCTGAGACCACGCTCCATTTGTCGTTGCAGTCCGCGCAGGCTGTTGTCCGTGCTCTGGTAAGGCCTACTTCTATAAATTCTACTCCGCTGACTATTTCCACAGGATCGTATTACCCTCCCGCTGAGATTCGTTGACTTTAATCGCCAATTTCAGGCGTTCCTCATGACCATCGTGTTTTACGAGGCCCGCGCTCAGCGACATTCAGCGATGATCACTTCGACCCGCGCCTACTCAGTAACGCCGCTTCGCGTTCTCGACCGATACAGTCATCTGGGCATGCCATTCCATCTGTTGCCTTCTTCTGAACGAATTGCAGCCGATGTTCAAGAAGTGGACCCTGATGCCGCGCTCATCGTAGACGATGTGTGCTCTGATTAGGTAGTCCGCTGCGCTGACCATCTACGTATATAATATAACTCCCTCTGTCTGTATTCCTATACGCCAACATGCCCTCCTTGTCCGCTGAGAGTAATCTCTTATTACGTGCCCATTCCGATCCTCGCATCCTTCGTCTCGATGCTTTGTCCCGTCGTCCGCTAAGCGACATTCCTCCTCACGATGTAGCCCGAGTATGCCGAATCTATATAACTGCCCTTCACTATATTCTGGACTCCGCTGCAGAGGAACAGCTACCCATGAGTGTCTGCCTCCCGCTGCTTAACCGAGTTCAAGATCATGCTGTAAGCCCCTTCTCCACGGTCCATGCACTCCCACTGAGTAGTCCGCGCAGCGGCCTAGAGCTGACCGAGTCCACCTGTCATTCACCGCTTCTTTCTCATCTCTGCGCTCAGCTGTATTACACCGAACTTGTGCTTCGTCTGTGTGGTACCAACGACGCTGAGCGCTACGGCGTTCTTAATCACACCGAACACTTTCAACGCCTCCATTACGCCGCCCAGCATTTCTACCAGGAGGACTTCTTCCCCGTCTGTCCCCTTTTCTCTTCCTTCCCCGCTGCGCTGAGACCAAGATTATGTCAGGATGTTTGAGGTATTGCGCCCCTTCCTTGGTTTACTCCGTAGGGTACCCTTGTTACAGTAACCAGAGTAAATGGCTATTACATGTGGTGCCTCCTTTGCTATTTGAAATGACAAGTATCTAGTTAGGCACTATGTATTGTCGGTGCCAATACCTGATTCGGACATAATTTTTCCATATGCGGTAATCACACGATCAGCCTCCGCTGAGCGCTTTCAGCTAGGCGCGCTCTCCGCTGGATCTCATTTCGTCTATCAACTGCTCCCGCTCTGCACCCGTTTTATGCGAGCGTGCATGTGGTGGTCTGTCTCTACCTCCAGCGTTCATACCATAACTCCGCTGGGAGTCTGGTCCGCTGGGATGCCACATTCCTCGCCGCTGGCCGCCCCTCATTAGGTCCTCTGCGCTCCGCTGAGCCTATATATGCCCTACTCTCCTACTTTGAATCACTCAGCTACTAATGTCCAACGCACCCGCTCCGCTGTACAACTTTAGTAATGTCAAGCACCAGCTGGCATTAATCCAAGATATCAGAGGCTTGGCTTCCGCCATGCCTTCCAACTATACCGGGAGCCTCGAGCTTCTGGCTATTGACTTAGTACGCACAGCACTTAGCTGGTCTGCTGGGTCTTTTACTCCGCTGACCACTCGAACTTTTTAGAACCGCTGGCGTGATCCCCACGGCGGCATTACTCGTATCATTAATAACAGCGAGGCTGTTGATATTCTCAACGAGACGCGTGCCATCTACACCTCCTTAGAGGCGGATCACCACTTCCGCACTTTCTCCCGCTGCCAACGCTTTTATCACTCTGCATGAGCAAGTTTTAAAAGCGAAAGCCGCTGCTTCGCGCCAGCGCATGCATACTCCCACTGGACCAGTACGCTGTGTGCTTGCTGCCTTTCTTTATCTTTTTAATCGTCCGCTCAGCGCAACGTTCGCCTCCTCTCGC